>OU898281.1:115353531-115981031 GCA_918026665.1 Diabrotica balteata | reverse complement strand
TAAGAGCTTTTTATGATGTTATTTTGTTATTGTTTAAATCAGATTGAAATATATTTTATTTAGGTTTTGTGTATCTTTTTTGTCATTTATTGCGTTGGTGTTTCTTTTTATTTCTATTGATTCGTATATCTCACTTTTCTTTTTGTTTTTTTCTGTTTTTAAAATTTTAATGTTTTCAAAGTCAAATTTATGCTTCTTCCCGCTTTCATGTTTTGTGAGCGCAGTGACGTTGTTCTTGTCGTATTTGTGAGAACGAATTCTGGATTGAAGCAGTTGACTGGTTTGACCAATATAGACACCTTCACAGTTTGTACATGGTATCTCGTAAACAATATGTGATTTTTTAAGTTTATAAATAAATACTTCACAAAACTAAAAACACAAACTCCAAAACTTAAAAAATCACATGTTGTTTACGAGATACCATGTACAAACTGTGAAGGTGTCTATATCGGTCAAACCAGTCAACTGCTTCAATCCAGAATTCGTTCTCACAAATACGACAAGAACAACGTCACTGCGCTCACAAAACATGAAAGCGGGAAGAAGCATAAATTTGACTTTGAAAACATTAAAATTTTAAAAACAGAAAAAAACAAAAAGAAAAGGGAGATATACGAATCAATAGAAATAAAAAGAAACACCAACGCAATAAATGACAAAAAAGATACACAAAACCTAAATAAAATATATTTCAATCTGATTTAAACAATAACAATATAACATCATAAAAAGCTCTTAAAGTCATAACATATCTCCACCTTACCTTTTTCAAAAACATCAACGATACGCCCATATAAAAATAATTATATACTAATGACAGTAAACAATGAGATATCAGATATCAACTTTTATATGTCAGTTCGTTAATGTCTGTGTCACGTTTTACGTTTTGGTAAGTCATATATATATACATATTTTACAATATCTGTTTGTCCTTATATTTATACACATTTTAGAATCTTGATAAAGGCAAGGGTTTCCTGCCGAAACGTTGATTAATTGCAATGGAAAATAAAATCTAGTTCCACATGTAACATATCTTTATTGAACCTAACCCAAGAAATATTAATTGTATATTATATATATATATATATATATATATATATATATATATATATATATAAGATGGTGGTATTCTTGACTGTTAATTTAAATATAAATTATGATTTTTGAGGATGCAGTCAGTTTATTTGGCCCACAAGACAAAGAAAACTCTTTGACTTACTGTCAAGCTTTCGAATTTTATTTAATTCTTTTTCAAGACATCTATAAAAAGAAATATAAATTAACTAGTTAAAATTGTTAATTGTCTTACTTACTAGTCGTGAGATTACAGTTGTTAATACTATTGTACTCGACAAAACAAACCATTATAAATATATTAAAAATTTTGTATTAAAAATAACTATATTGTCACTATATATGTCATTGTCATGGTTTGATTAATGGACATATATGAATGAAAATACAGTTACTTTATGTGGAAAGCAAAACCAGTAACAATAGTTTTTATTATAATTTATTTAATTGTCTATAAAAAATATATAAACTAATCCAGTCAGCAGTTTGGCTTAAGCACATATGAATTTTTATTGTTAGGATGTCAATAGAAAATGAGATCTTGACGGTATTTATTGATATGTTAATATGTAACAATAAATGTTACTTAATTTGTCAATATCTGATCTTCTATTTACACATTTTTTATTTTTTTGTTTATGTGTCATTTCTAAAAATAACCGTTTCTGTTCATGTTTTCATAAAAACGGTTATTTTTAGAAATGACACATATACAAAAAAATAAAAAATGTGTAAATAGAAGATCAGATATTGACAAATTAAGTAACATTTATTGTTACATATTAACATATCAATAAATACCGTCAAGATCTCATTTTCTATTGACATCCTAACATTAAAAATTCATATGTGCTTAAGCCAAACTGCTGACTGGATTAATTTATATATTTTTTATAGACAATTAAATAAATTATAATAAAAACTATTGTTACTGGTTTTGCTTTCCACATAAAGTAACTGTATTTTCATTCATATATGTCCATTAATCAAACCATGACAATGACATATATAGTGACAATATAGTTATTTTTAATACAAAATTTTTAATATATTTTTATAATGGTTTGTTTTGTGGAGTACAATAGTATTAACAACTGTAATCTCACGACTAGTAAGTAAGACAATTAACAATTTTAACTAGTTAATTTATATTTCTTTTTATAGATGTCTTGAAAAAGAATTAAATAAAATTCGAAAGCTTGACAGTAAGTCAAAGAGTTTTCTTTGTCTTGTGGACCAAATAAACTGACTGCATCCTCAAAAATCATAATTTATATATATATATATATATATATATATATATATATATATATATATATATATAAATAAAATTAAAAATCTTAAATTATTCATGTCTGTCTGTCCGTCTGTCAAAACGACTCGTCTGTTATTAGAACTTATATAACGAAAAATAATGAGGTGTCAAATAAAAGCTTGAAACTCAAATATGGTAATAAAATTATGAGATTTGACTTCTGATTTTCGATTCTCAGAGCTAAAACCGGAGTACTATTTTATTTATTTTACACACCGAAATATTACAAGCGATATATTATTGGACGCACCCTAGCAAGACGAAAACAAATATATACTTTTCGTTTTTATGTCATTTTAGATTATAAAGATATAATCAGAAGTGCACATTATAGTTACAGAAATAGTATATAGTTTATATAACATGCGAATTGTCTAAAAATTAGTGAAATTGTTTATTGATCAAAACAAAATTAGACGAAGTATTTAAATATTGGCTTCTATTAAATAGTCTGTAGTCTATTAGATATGATTTAATTTTTACACTAATTTTTATTTTGTGAAGATATGGTGACCTTATCTTTATTTTCAGGAAAAATATATAGTATTAAAAATAAAAGTAAAATTATAATTATAAAACTACAAATAAATAGGAACTTTAAAAAAATGGTTCACCTTGGTATACTAAAGAACTAAAACTAAAAATCCTAATAAAAAGTCATTTTATGATCTGCAGAAATCTCTTGAGGTAAGTACTTTCACTGTAACCTATATTTAACCTGTATTTTCAATATTCATTATCTCACTTCTTCCAAAGCCACGTTTTCAATTTTATGCATGTGAGAATCTAACAAAACTGAACTTTTTTAAAATAGTATTTTAATAATAATTCTATTTTACTTTACTCTTGCCATATGCTATTTGTTTAATTGTGATTTTGTGAAAAAATTGGCAAGGAAGTTAACTCCCTTTGATTTCTCGCTGATACACCCTGTGTTTAATTCTAGTTTATGGATTAGTTTATAGAATAATTTATGGAATAATTTATTAAATAAGACTATGGATTAACCACATCCAACCAACTAAGACTGCAGCTGTGTTCAAGACCACTCAAGTATTATGTAGAATCCATTCAACCACCATTAGGAGCCATGAATAAGTTACCTTGTCAACCACATGAAGCCATAAGTTTCAATTTTAAATTTGTTTATTGTAAAGCAATAGGCAAAGTTTACTTGTGTAAACTAAACACTAAATCTTATTAGTTTGTTTTCTGCTAAATAAATATGATTAATTAATTCATTGTTGTATCTGTTAACCACTGAATTTTCATTGTTTAAGCCATAGTTTAAGACAAGACGGATTCACATTTAAGAGACTGAGTTAGGCGAAGCATAGACGATAAGCTCCCATAGTTGATTGAGATAATATTTTTAAATAGTATTTGAGTTCTCTTTGGTAGTCTTTTCGTCACAAATAAAGAAAACATAAAAATGATACACGATTCAGAGTTAAATAATTCATACTGTTTATGGCTTACACAAAACCATAGATAGGAGAACAATCAACGGAAATGAAAGTCTTAATTGAAGTTAAATATGTAACAGAAATTAAACTGAAACAAGATTTAATAAAACTCGATAAAAAAAACATAACACTACACATGCACATATTTAACATAGTAGGAAGGTACAGTAAGTGTAAATATTTCATTTATTACTTTATGTTATAGGTATTTTTCTGTTTCAGGATCTTCCCAGCCTTAATGTGAAAAGTTCCTTTTGTCAATATTTACTTAATACCTATGTACTTCGCTGTTTATCCCGTGCATGTACCCTTACCAGGCAACCTTTCGGTATAATGTGTCATTGATTTAATAATTATGTAGTAATTTCTTTCGAAAAACATGTTTTACTCTTCTCAGCTATTTCATCAATCAAGACCAGTTATCTTCTAGGAATAGCTCCTCCTTTTTGCCGAAGTCTGAATTAAATATATCCTGTACACGTTATATTATGCTACGGTGGACTTTTTGACAGAAGCAGGTAATGGGAAGGTATTCGACTTACAATTTATTTGCTCAGTATTTCTTCTCTTTTTGTTTTAGTACCTTGTTCGTGTCTGTTTTAGCTTGCGTGAAGGAGGAGCTCTGAATTGAGTAGGGGCCCTTCTGTACTTCACGGAAGACAAATGGGCGGGGGAATCCTCAACCTCGACACGACGCGTCCCAATGGCTGATAGGGAACGTTCCTATAGATATATAGGACAGGTGTGAATAAGGTCTTACCAAATAAGCACCCGCGGATCAACTGAGGATATGGCATAGGGCAGCAGCTATGCCATTAGTGATTCAAGGCTGAAGGAAAATAACCTCCTCTCAGGTTTGACATCACATATTCACAGGCGGCAATCACATAATGATTTAACCGGCTGTGATACTGCGGTTACAAATCACCAACCCGCCTGGCCAGCGTGGTGATTTAAGGCTATTTTTCCCCAAACTATGTCGAATTTAAAACAAAAAGGAAATGTACCCCAGGTGGGTAGGAGAAATCCGGAATCCCACATCGGGAAACCGATCAGCCTCAAGGATTCTGGGGGAGGCAAAAGCTCGACAAGAACAAATAAGAGAAAACCGAAACTGAAAGAACCCAACAAAATACATATAGCGACATATAACATCAGATCCATGGCTCAAGATGAAAAACTGTACGAACTCGAAGAGGAATTAACTAAAATCAAATGGGACATTGTAGGGTTGTCAGAGGTCAAAAGAAGAGGAGAAATGTGTCTAGAACTAGAATCAGGAAATTGCCTATATTACAAAGGAAAGGAGGAAGAAACATACGGAGGAATAGGATTCCTGATCAAGAAGAAAATTAAACAAAACGTAATCGAGTATAAGAGCATATCAGATAGAGTAGGATACATAATACTAGAAATTAACAGGAAGACAAGAATGAAACTAATACAAGTATATGCCCCAACAACAACACACGAGGAGGAAGAAATTGACAAATTTTATGAGGATATCACCACAGCAATGGAAGACAAAAACATAAAAACAACGATCATTATGGGAGATTTTAACGCAAAAATCGGAAAGAAAATGGAAGAGTCAGAAAACAAAATAGGAAACTATGGACTTGGAACAAGGAATAGTAGGGGTGAGAAACTACTAGAATACTTAGAACAACAAAACCTTCATGCAATAAACACATACTTTAATAAGAAGCCAAACAGAAAATGGACATGGGTCTCCCCAAATGGGGTGACAAAAAATGAAATAGATTACTTCCTCTGCCAAAATACAAAAATCTTCGAAGACGTAACTGCACTTAATAAATTCTCAACTGGCAGCGACCACCGCATACTACGAGCCAAAATAGAAATAAACAAACTACAGATGCAGAAAGCCGGAAGAAAACCAACGGCTATTGACCATAGCAGAATAAAACAAAACGCAGAAGAATATAGACAAGCTTTAAGGGAAAACTATAAACACCAATTAGGAAAGGAAGAGTCGGAAATTAATAAAATTAATAAAGAAATGAAAGAAAAACTCTTAGAAGCGGGAATGAAAACCGCCAAAAAACTAAGAACCAAAGAAAATAGATTAAGTAGCAGGACACTTCAATTAATGGAAAACAGACGAAAACTAATAAGCGAAAACAAAAGAAACACAGTAGAATACGTAGAACTAAACAAACTAATTAGGAGAAAAGCAAGAGAAGATCTGAGAACATACACTGAAAATGAAATTGAGAAAGTAATTGAGAGAAACAAGGGCCTAAAATGTTTACGACCAAATTTAGGGAAGCCTCTACTCATTTCAATAAAGGATGAAACAGGAAGGGAAGAAAGGAGAAAAGATAAGATATCGGAAGAAGTAGAAAGATTTTATAAAGAGCTATACACCTCAAAGAAAGACGCAAACGTAAACACACAAGAATATATTAAAAAAACAATCACTAATGTAAACTCAGAAACACTGCCAAAAATAGAAAATTATGAAATAGAGGTAGCATTATTACAATTAAAGAACAATAAAGCACCGGGACCGGATGGAATCCTTGCTGAAATGCTGAAAGAAGGGAAAGAAGAAATCTTGCAAACACTGCGAAATCTATTTAACCAGTGTCTACATAGAGGAGAAATACCCGACGAATGGAACGAAAGTCTTACAATCCTGCTATTTAAAAAAGGAGACAAAAAGGACATAAAAAATTACAGACCCATCTCACTGCTGTCGCAAACGTATAAATTATTCATGAGGATTATCAACAACAGGCTAGCACACAAACTTGACTCATATCAACCAGTAGAGCAGGCAGGATTCAGAAAAGGATATAGCACCACTGACCATCTTTTAACAATTAGGACACTGATAGAGAAAGCTAACGAATATCATTTAGATCTGCATTTAGCATTCGTTGACTATGAGAAAGCTTTTGATAGTGTGGAAATGTGGGCAATAGAGAGAGCTATAAACAACTGTAGAATAGATTCCAGATACAGAATGCTAATACACAATATATATAAGAAAGCAACAATGACAGTACAATTGGAAGAAAACACAAAACCTATACCAATTAACAGAGGAGTGCGACAGGGCGATGTTATTTCTCCTAAATTATTTACATTAGCACTGGAAGATGTTTTCAAAACAATGGAATGGACAAACATGGGAATAAACATAAATGGAAAGAAACTAAACCATCTAAGATATGCAGACGATGTAGTAATAATAACATCAAGTTTTGAAGAACTACAAACTATGCTAACCGAACTAGCCAAGGAATCTGAACAAATAGGCCTAAAAATGAATTTTACCAAAACGAAAACAATGACAAACACACAAGATAATAGAAACGTAATACTAAATGGAATCACAATAGAAGCGGTTAATGATTATATATATTTGGGACAGATAATAAAAATAAATAAGGAAAACCAAACAGCGGAGGTAAAAAGAAGAGTCAGATTAGCCTGGGCAGGATTTGGGAAATTAAAATGGGTCCTAAAGAATAAGAAAATACAACAGTACTTAAAAACAAGAGTGTTTGACCAGTGCATACTCCCAATTCTCACATACGCATGCCAAACATGGACTCTGACCAAAGCAAACATGGATAAGATAGTGAAGACACAAAGAGCCATGGAGAGAGCAATGTTGGGAGTAAAATTAAAAGACAAGAAGCAAAACATCTGGATAAGAAACAAAACAAAAGTCAAAGACGCAGGTCAACATATAGCCAGGCTAAAATGGAGTTTCGCAGGTCATAACGCCAGACAAACAGACAATAGGTGGAACAACACGATACAACAATGGAGACCATGGACAGGAAAGAGAGCAAGAGGACGACCCCAGATGAGATGGGGAGATGACATTAGAAAGATAGGAGGAATACACTGGAAACAGAAAGCACAAAACAGAAACGAATGGAGGAAACTGGGGGAAGCCTATGTTCAAAATTGGACGAATTAAAGGGCAAAAGAAGAAGAAGAAGACCTTGTCAGATTAACGAACGTTGACGATCATATTGCCAATAATAACTTTGTTTACGGCAATTTGAAACAGATTAGCGGATGTCTCTTAATACGAGAGATTTCGGAGCCAGGAGTTTCTTCTTTGGCCTGGGTCTCTTCTTGCGGTGATCTTGTCCTGTATTTTGAGGTGTAAAAGGATATACCTCCCTGGATGTTATTATATGGCCAAAATATTGTAACTTTTAAATATTTTTTCTTTTTGTTATTTTTGTGCTCTTTTTCTTTTGGTGTAAAACTATTTTGTTTGTTATTGGATCAACCCAGCTTATTAATAATATTCATCGGTAAACTCATATCTCAAATCCCTAAGTTTTTTAAATACTGTTGCAGTAAAAGTCTAAATGTAAATGTAAAAGTTGCTGCTGTAAAATATATCTTTATCATTTATTGCAATTAGTACAGTGTTTTAGATTGTTGACATTAATCCCGTTAATTTTAATGCCAGCATCTTGATCTAAGGCTTCTTTGAAAATAAATTTGGAGTAGATAATAAAAAGTAGACGGTATAAAATACACCCCTGTCTTACTTCACGTCGCATTACCATTGCTTCAGTCGTATTATGACCAGTTCATGTGTTTGCACAGTGATGTCAATACAAAATTTTAATAACACAAAGGTCTTGGTCATCATTTCCCACCTGTTTTAAGACACCTATTAGTTTGTCATGGATCACTTGGTCAAAGACCTTTTCGAAGTCAATCTTTTATCATTTAGATCTTTTACATTTTATATCTTTCATCCATGACCCATAAATTAATGATGGTTCTCTGGTTTCTAGGTTGTTTCTAAAAACAAACTGTGTTAGGCTTAGTTCTACTTGTATTTTGTTGAAAATTCTCGAGTGCAGTATTCTTAAGAAAATTTTCAGTACCTGGCACATTAGACTGATAGTTCGATGATCGTTACATTGTTTAGCGTTAATTTTTTTACTCAGAATAGGAGATCTGTTTAGGCTACTGCTAAGTTTTAAGGGTTTTTTTTTTGGAATGACTCATAGATGGGTATATTTGTCAAATTTAACTTATAGCCTATGATATTCAATTTTATTTATTTAGCGTATGGATAATTACAATACGATAAAAGTAGTATTTAGATAATAATTATGTTTAAATTGGAATTGTAATCTAAGTTAAATATTAAATAATAATGTCCAAATTGCACAGCCATTCAATTGCACCAGGAGAACACTCGGCAAAATCTTGAAGGTCTCCGCTGTATCTGCGGATTGGGCAATCTGCCATGATGTGTTGGATGGTCTGTCTTGGGGATCCACAATTTATGACATTCAATTATAAAGTGTCAAAGTACTTATCAGGAAGTTTGTTAGTTAATCAATTTGGAAGCTTATCTAACAGGACTGTAACTTCCTTTTTTAATGCTCAATTTCGTAATATTGGTCTAAAGCTATTTTTTTGTAACCTCTAAATTTATATACTGTTACTATTGGGAATAAACCACAAATTATGTTAAAATTAGGTTTATTTTTGACATTTCAATTTCCACTTTGGAAATTAGTTTTAAAAATACAAAACATTGAAAATAAAATTTAAAAAAAGATTTCAAAAGTAAACTTAAGTTTTGATAATTCTCGACAAAAATAGTAATTGCAATAAGGGTTTCGATTCCGAAACTCCTGTAAACTTGTTTTGTGAATTCTAGAAAATTTTAACTTATTACCAAGAAGTGAGATCTTAACTTTAGCTCCTCATTTGAACTGGTTATCTTAAGATATCTCATGTATCTTAAGATACATTATTCACTTTACAAGGGGCACAAGTTCTATGATTTTTAATGTAATAATGGATAAAGTGATTAAAATATATACAAAGAAAGACAACACAGAATTTAAAACAAAGCGATGACAAACTAAGGAAAAAATGCTTAATTATATTCAAAGTAACATGAATTAAAGAAGATAATAAATATTTATTTCGAATTGGGCCAAAGAATACAAGTGAATAAAAATAACCAACAATAAAAATAAATAAAATGAACGAAATTGGAATGGGCTTTCGTTGGTCAGCTATTTATTCATAAATCATAAATATTCCAATTATCAGCGAGATCAAGCGAGATCAGCGTTCATATTGATGAAGTCTCTTTTCAGAAGTCACGATTTACCACTTGCTATCAAAATCTCTCTCATTAGATGCTATGTAGTTTCTACGTTATTATACGGAGTAGAGGCCTGGACACTTTCCGAAGCTTCTTAAAGAAAACTCGAAGCATTCGAGATGTGGTGTTACAGACGTATTTTAAAAATTTCATGGGTGGATCGTGTGACTAATGTTGAGGTCCTATGTAGAATAGGCAAGGGATGCGAGATTATTAACACCATCAAAGAGCGCAAACTAGAATATCTTGGCCATTTTATGAGGAATGAACAGAGATACGGCTTGTTGCAACTCATTCTTCAGGGCAAGGTATTTGGAAAGAGAGGACCAGGGAGAAGAAGAATATCTTCTCCATGGAAGAGGCTTCAAAACTTGAGAAAGTAGTTTAATACATCGACTACCGGACTATACAGAATAGCAGCAAGCAAAGTTAGGATAGCCAACGATAGGTATCATACAAAGACATATACAGTGAGTAAATATAAGAAGAATATAAGCTTAAACATGATAAAAAAGGGAACAGAAAGATGTAAATTATCAGATGGACGACTACCTGAAATAGGAGCATCTTTTTCTTAACGTGCCCTATCAAGTCCCCTTGACGTTGGCGAATAACATGGCGAAACTGTCTCTGTCTCGAGCTATTCTAATGAGTTGCTCAGGTTCCCTTATACCTGTCCACTCCCTGATATTCTTCAACCAAGAGGCCTGCTTTCTACCAATTCCTCTGCGTGCTTCGATTTTACCCATCATAATAAGTTAAAGGATATTATATCGGTCTTCCCTTACCATGTGTCCAAAATAGGCTATATTTCTACATTTGATGTTGAAGTTGCAAGTTATCATTACAGAAGAATGACCTCATTTTTAAAAATGTCGTGCGGGCTATCTCGATTCTACATTTTGTCTCTTGATCTGGATCTAGTTGTTCAATAATATGGCAATCAAGATAATTAAAACTGGACACTCTTTGAATTATATGACCATCAACATATAATCGTGCATCTTGATGTGCTAAACGGCGAAACACCATGTGTTTTGTTTTTAAACAGTTTATGTTTAGGCCAAATTCTCTTCCCAATGTATCAATAGCATTTAAAAGGCATTGCAGTCCATTCATGTCATCACTTAAAATAATTGTATCGCCTGAATATCTGATTGTATTTATCAGAATTCCATTAACTTTCACGCCTCATTCCAAATTATGCAGCGCTACTTTAAATATTCTATCTGAATATAAATTAAATAACAGTGGGGATAGTATACAACCCTATCTGACACCTCTTTGTATTTAACATATTTCTGTTAATTTTCCGTTTATGCAAGCTGTCGCTGTTTGACCAGTATAACTTTTCTATGAATCGTATGTCTTGACTATCAACTCCTTTATCTTTTAATGTTAACCCCCTCTGTGGCTCAGTGGTAAGAGCGCCTGCCTTTAAACCTAAAGGTCGTGAGTTCGAATCCCACCTGGGTGGAAATTTTCGTTTATTAAAAAAATTAATAAATGAAAATAATTTCTATCCTTGTGTGATCGGTACACACCGGAGGGGCCGCAGACGTTCGGATACAATTAGCGTCTCTTAGCAAAGACAATGACGTCGACTTTGCTAAGTATCAAGACAATTACTCTACACACACACACACACACACACTACACCTCAAATTGTAAGATTGGCGAATGGATTTAGTGTCCGCAGTCATTTAAACACAAACAAACAACAAAATCTTTTAATGTTGTATAGGAACAGAATAAATATTAAATAGACTTTAAAACTAAAACGTGAATTCTCCTGTCATACTATAAGATAACATGAAGTAATACGCAACAGGATTGCTGCATGTAAAATTATTTAATAGCGATATTGAGAGAAACTGCCAAACCAGGGTTTTCCTGCTTTATTCTTCTAATTGCGGTCATTCCTGAACATAATGGTAGTTTGGTATAATGTAATCTTGGTATCTAGTATGATAGTGGTATTTTTTTTCTTTCGATATTGTGTTCTCAAATATAAGTTGATTTTGTTACTGACTTTTTTTGCTAGTTCAAAAGTTTTATCAAGTCAAAAGTTAGATTTTGTACTTAAAAATTTATATAACAAACCTAAATTGTTACTATAATTAAGCTAGATTAACTTGAGGTAATAAAGAAACTTTGTGTTATAAAATAATTACAAGAGAAAAATGGTGTACAATAATACTAAAACTAAAGCTTAATTAAAACAACATAAATAATTTAGATATAAATATAAATTAAAACTAATAACAAATAATTGTTATAATAATACCAACATAATTTTTTAATCAATAATTTTAGAAAAAAACATCTTTAGTCTGTTTTTGTAAGTGTAGATAAATAATATAATATTTTATTCGATAATGCTGTGTAATCACAATTAAAGCAACATATTTTTTAACATAATTCATGCCGTGAAATTGTCTGCCTTGTAACCGAGACGATAATTAATGAACTTCTGATGAAAGGTCTACCACGGTAAATGATCCAATAAAATTGCAAATGTCTGTCACTCCTGAGCGACAAGTTAAAGTTCGCCAGTTTAGCCACGTTCCACACCGACTACAGCGAAACTATTTAACTATGTATAAAGAGCTGGAAAGTTGTGGCATGCCTAGTGATACGATTTATTTATGGATGGAGCTTTTTGATAATAGAATACATTTTTTTTATAAAACTGTATTTAAAAATAACTTTAAATAATAAGAATGTAAGTAGGAAGCTATTAACAACTGGTTTTTTATAACGGTTTTTGTAGTAGGAGTATCATAGTAAATAGTTATTAGCATTTATATAGGATGATTCATTTAGAGGCACCTTTTGCAACAAGAAAGAACAATGAAATAAATAAATTGTATTTACAAATATTTATTATCATACAATAGAACCATTTTTACAATTACTTCCTAAAGATAATTTCTTTTAAATGTTGGCCATGACTACGTTGAAGTTGGTTCATTCTGAAGTTCCAATTCCCGATAACTCGTTCCAGCATTTCGATTGTTATTTCACCAACGACTTGAGTAATATTGGCCTCCAATGCCTTAATTGTATCTGGTTTATTTATGTAGACTTAAGACTGTAGGTAGCCCCAAAAGAAAGAGTCTACAGGTGAGATGTCACAGAATCTAGGATTTTAATTTACTGGTCCAAAGCGTGAAATAATTTGTTCGCCGAATCGTTCTCGCAGTAAAGCCATGCTCTTATGGCAAGTGGCGCAATCTTGTGTAGCTAAATGTCGCCTAGACCACGAGCTTCAATTTCAGGCACCAAATAGTTTGTTATTATGACGCGATAACGGCATCCATTCACAGTAACATTTTGGCCAGCCTCTGTTTTAAAGAAATATCGATCAACGATCCCACCAGCCTATAAACCACACCAAACAGTTATTTTTTTGGGGTGTAATGGCAACTATTAAACTACTTTGGATTGTTTATCACCCCAAATACGGACATTTTGTTTATTAACCTACCCTTTAAGCCAAAAATCGGCCTCATCTGAAAACAATTTTTTTCTCGAAAACAGTGGATCTTCTGAAAGTTAATCAAGAGCCCATCGACTGAAACAGTAACGACTCGAAAAATCGATTGGCTTTAGCTCTAGCAGCAATTTAATTTGGTATGCTTTTAAACCAAGATCCTTGCTTAAAATACGCCACGTTGTTGCATATGACAAGTCAAGCTGTTGAGAACGGCGACGAATCGATTCTTCATTATTTTCGAGTACACTATCCGTTACCGCCGCTATATTTTCTTTAGTACGTACTGAATGTGGTCGATTTGGCCGCGTGTTATCCAATAATAAAAACTGGGTTTCAAACTTACTAATCGTCAAGACAATTGTACGTTCGGTAGGCAGATTATGTGGACCATAAATTCCCATTCTCAAAATACAACTTAATAATTTCTGTGCGCCGTTGTCAGTCTTTCCATCAATAAATGTCAAATAATACTGAAAAAAAGCGAAATGTCAGTTTGACAGTATTCATGCACGATCTCTAATCAAATAACCACCAAAAAAGTACCCCTAAATGAATCACCCTTGTGGTTCTATACCCTATATGTAGTATGTAATAATTGTCCTTAATAATAATTTGTTTATTCAAGGATATGGATGACGCATTTTTCAAATTTTTTTAAGTCTGTTACCACATAGATAAAATCACATATTGATTTAATCTACTGGGATACTGCGATGCAGAAAGCTACGGGAAGTTACTCCATTACTAGTCCCTAGTATAATCATTATAGTTACAGAAAGAAAAACCCTCAGTTCTTGCCAGACTGTTATAGTCAGAGGGTGCTAAAAATACCCGGGAGGATAAATTTTAAGATATTAACGTGGAGTTGTCAAAGACTGGTAAGTCTAAAATTAGAGGCTGGTACGGATCACGATCCCGCAAAAAATTAAAAGAATGAACATAAAGAATTTGTAGAAAACAATGGAACATTGTAGTATTCTGGAAGCGACAATCACCAGACTCCTCCACACGGAGCTGAAATCGTGGTAAATAAAAACGCACATGTTTCAGTCGTTGGATTTACTCCTCTTTTAAAACGAATAATACAGCTATAAATATAAACCCATAAAATTAAAATAAATCTTTTGCAAACTAATGTGTATACTGCCCAAAGTAATAAGGAGATCAAGGAATTTTATAGGCAAATTTTAATAAAAAGATAGGCATAGGATAGTGCAAATACTTGTTGGTGAGCAAGGGATTGATGAACACAATGAAAGAGAAAAGCGGTTGGTTAAATTTGTATAAGAAGAGAAAAAGGTAGTAACAAATACTTTTTTAAACTACCACCTAAAACACTATACATCTGAAAGTCGCCCCAAGACAAAGAAGAAAAAAATTTAACAAATAAAATAGATTATATTATAATCAAAACAACAATTAGAAGCTGCATAAGATTTACCAAGACATATTCAGGCCTGAGCTAGCTCTTGATTACAACCTAATCATTGCAACATTTACGTTAATGCTCAAAAATATAGACATATAATACAAATAGCCTGACTGAATCAATAGCATTTTAATTGGTTTACGTAGTCGTATATCTATTGAAATCTTTCATAATGCTATATCTATCCTGTAGTTTAAACTTCTTATTTGTTATTGTATATAAGTAGCAACATACTGTTTTTTAATAATTTCATCATCTGTCAAATAAACGTCAAAGGGTAAATACGAATTTAATAGTTCTCCGCACTTTAAAGTTTAATTTCAGATAGTTTAACATATAATCTTAAGTTAATTTATATATTTTAAAGTTCTCCGCGAATCTTTGTGATTTAGGAAGTGCTAAACAGTTAGATTTGATTACCACAGTTTAATACATATACATAAATACTAGTTTAGTCGTCGAAGGCTCCATTTATGGAGTCTTCTAACGGGGGCGAGCCCCCCGATAAAATACCAAGGGATCAGGATGCGATGGATGATTGCAGTTATGGTTCCCATGGATTTTTATCCCATCAGCTAGAAAACTCGATAAGTAGTCCTAATAATATTATTAATTTAAAAACCGATAAACAAATTACCTCACTAAATTCTAATGAGACAGAAAAAAGCAGACCTGTATATTTATATGACAAAACTGATTTAGGGCCATTTCATATTTTTATTGAAAACAGTGATAAAAATTTTACAGGCAAATTAAGTGCAGTTAAGATAGGTGAAATATTATTTACCGTACATCCGGAAATTGATAATTATATTAAAAAAATTGATTCAATTGGACGCAACCGTATTAGAATAACATTTAAAAACTATGCTAGTGCAAATACCTTAATTACTTCTAAATTGCTTATTCAAAAAAATCTAATTGCATATATTCCGAAATTTCAATTATTTAAATTAGGTCTAGTTAGGGATATAGAATCAGATATATCGGAAGAATATCTTAAGGATAAAATAAAAGAATTTGATCATCATTGTAAATTCTCGGTGGATTATGTAAAAAGAATAAAGAGAAAAATAGTAACAGATGATAAAGTAGTTTTTAAACCTACAAAATCGGTAATTGTGTCATTTAAATGTCAAAATATACCAAAATATATCGTAATTAACCATGTTTTGCATAATGTAGAAAAATATCAGCAAAAAGTAATTATTTGCTACAACTGTTATAGGTATGGACACATGAGTAAGCAATGTAAAAGCAACCTAGATGTCTTAAATGTCATGAGTCCCACCCTTCCGATTCTTGTTCTTTATCATCTTTTAATAAAACATGTCTCTCCTGTGAAGGTAAACACTTCACTAACGAATGGGAGTTATGTCCAGAATTTGACCGTCAAAAAAAAAATAAAACATTACATGTCTGAAAACAGCTTGTCTTTCAAAGAAACGCTTAAATTATTTCCTAAAGTAACATATGCATCAATAACAGCTAATAATTCCTCAATAAATTCACATCAAATTCCAAATATGAACGCTCCTTCCTTTTCATATTCCTCCTATTCCTCCAAGTTAAACCCCATGTCCAACAGACCTGGTGGTATTTTCAATTCGTCTTCTTATCAATCTACATTTAATGCAGAACAAGGATCCAAAATACATGAATCACCTAAAGAATTAACAGAGTTAATATCAAATATAGTTATAAGTATTATTTCTAATATGAATCACAAAAATTTTGAAATCCCAGAAAAATCAGTTTTAATAAATTTAATTCAAACAGTTTTAAGTTCTCTTTCATATAATAATGAATAGTTTGGTAATTTGTCAATGGAATTGTAGATCGGCTAACTCTAATAGAGAAAATCTCCTTCACCTACTAGAAGACCAGAAAGTTGATATCGCATTATTATCAGAAACTAGATTTAAACCAGAAAATTATATTAACTTTCACGGATATAATATTGTCAGAGACGACCGCTTTTCAGCAACTGTCGGTGGTGGCTCGGCAATTTTAATAAACTCAAATCTGTATTATGAGGAAGTCACCATGAAAGTCAAATTATTCAACATCAATAAAGTAGCCATTAAAATTAAGTTTAAATCATTCACTGTAACATTTATTTCGATGTATGTTCCCCCAGGAGTAAAATTATCGTTACAACAATGGAACAATTTCATAACATCTATAGAAAGATCATTCATAATAGGAGGCGACTTCAATGCTCATCACATTGCCTGGGGCTTAGACAATCATACAGATATAAAAGGCAAAATCTTAATGGACTGTATAGATGATAATAATTTGATGTACAAAAACGATGGCTCTCCTACTTTCTTTAGGAACTTTTCGAAATCGGCAATAGATCTGACGATTTGTACTCCTGACTTAAGTCATCTGATCACTTGGAAAACACTTCAAGACCTATTCGGTTCAGACCATGCTCCTATAAGGATGGAATTAGCGGATCAACCAACTCATATATATAACCCATATTCAGAAAAGTGGAATTTAAAGAAAGCCGACTGGAAATTATATGAACAATTTTCGGAAGATATCTTCTCTCAATCTGAAGATATAAATTCATATGAAAAATTTTTGCACAATATAAATATAACTGCATCCTACAGCATCCCCAAATTTAAAATAAAAAAACCAACTTCCAGAGGAAAATACTGGTGGGATTTAGAATGTGAGGAAGCAGTCAGAAGAAGACGGGAAAGTTTTTGTATATTCAAAGATAATCCAAACCAAGAAAACCTACTCAAGTATAAAAAAGATGATGCTCACGCGAAGAAGATCACTAAACAAGCTAAAAGAAATAGCTGGAGAGATTATGTCAAGTCCTTAAATAGGTCGGTTCCCATTAAAGATGTATGGTCAAAAGTTAATAGACTAAAAAATAGAAAAACTAAGAACAAAGTCCCTATAATATTGTCGGAAGCTTCATGGATAGACGAGTTCCACCAAAATATTACTCCACTGTCTGCAGAATTAGTAATTCCTGATCTACAACTGAATGCGCAATACAATTATCCAGAACAAATCCGCTTCTTAATCAAACCATTTTCTGACACTGAACTTTACTTTTCGTTAAAGAAAAATTCAAATTCAGCACCAGGTGCTGATGAAATCCATTACTCGATGTTATCAAATCTTTCAAAAATTGGTAAGACTGTGCTTCTGAATATATACAATGAAATTTGGTCACGGCGCATAAAGATTCCTGACGATTGGCACGTTTATACTATTCTTCCGATCTTGAAACCCGGAATATCGTTAAATAATTGGGATTCTTACCGTCCAATAGGGCTGGCGTCATGTATACTTAAAACATATGAAAGACTTATTAAAAACCGTCTGGAATTTTGGTTAGAAAAGAACGACCTATTACCAAAAACTCAGTTTGGTTTTAGAAAAGGTAAATCCACACAAGAAAGCCTGAGTCACTTATTGATAGACATTTATAGTTTATTTACTTGTAGGAAAGCAGTTAGTGCTTTGTTTTTAGATATAAAAGGGGCTTATGACAATGTTAATCTTCACATTCTATATGCGAAAATGTTGGAAATAGGAATACCTGAAACTGTAACATGGAATATCATTAATTTGTATATTAATCGATCAGTACACGTTAGATTAAATGGTGATAAATCTAACACACGGTACACATCTTTAGGACTACCACAAGGTAGCATCTTAAGTCCTCTATTATATATTTTGTATACTGCTGATTTCGAAAATAAACTTCCTCGACACATAAAAATCTTACAGTATGCTGATGATGTTGCAATCTATGTAGAAAATAAGTCAATAGATAAATGTAATGAAAACCTTAAATTAGGATTGAATATTATAAAAAAATGGGCGGCGGATAAGAATTTAACAATCTCGGAGAGTAAATCAACCATTGTTACTTTTACCAGAAAACGTTATTCTCCCCCAAACCACCTACAATTTGATAATTATAAAATTAATTATAAAACTTCAATAAAATTCCTTGGCGTGTTCTTAGACTCAAAATTGAATTGGAAAGAACACACGAATAATATATTAAGAAGAACGGAAAACGCAATGAATATCATCAAGACTGTAAATGTCAGTAACTGGGGAGCTGATCCAAACATCTCAATATTACTATACAGAAATTTAATAAGATCGATCCTAGATTACGGATCTATATTTTATGGCTCAGCATCAAACGCTGTACTCCAAAAAATCGAAAGTATATAAAATAAGGCACTTAGATTAAGCACTGGTTATCTTCGTAGTACTCCCATATTGGTCATGGAATGTGAGCTTAATGAACCTCCACTTTCATTACGCAGAGAATTTTTAAGTGAAAAATTTATAGTTAAAGTGGCAGTTAACAATAAACTGTTGTTAAATAAAATTGTACAATTAACCACTACATACCTAACTCATCATTACTGGGAAAAAAAGAAGCAGCTTTTAGTTGTGGAAAGCTTTCTCAACGTTTCTTGTTATATTGACGACATATGCAAAATGGAACAACCCTCATCTCGAAAATTAAACTATAAAGATTATTTATCTCCATTTAACTGCCATTTAAGTAATATTCTTGCCACAGATTTTCTTACTAAAATAGATCACCTTCAGTATGTACAAAGTCATTGGGGAAGTTATCAAAAATTATATACAGATGGTTCAAAAATGGACGGCAAAGTTGGATATGCTATATTCTACCCCCAAAAAAGTATAAAGATAAACAACAGATTACCCGTCAAAATGACAACTTTTACAGCTGAACTCATAGCAGTCAAAGAAGCCTACAAAATATGTATGAATCAAAAAGAACTAAACTATGTTATATTTACAGACTGCCAAAGCATTGTACATAAACCGAAATATAATTTTCATACTTTTGTAGACAATTATATCATCAGTGACATTATAGCACTGAACAGTGAAGCTTTGAAATCGGGCAAAAATATCATATTGTGCTGGATAAAAGCACATATTGGTATAAAAAACAACGAAATAGTAGATGATCTGGTAAAAAAAGCAACAATGAAAGAATCCACTCTTCAAACCTTTCAACTTCCTATGGGAGATTTAATATCTGTAATCAGGTCTCTTAAACGGATCAAATGGCAGGGACACTACAACAATTCGGACAAAGGCAAATTTTATAAAATAATCCAACCCAAAATTTCCGTCAAGACATGGTTTAAACAAGTTTCCAACAGAGGCTTCATCAAAACTATTTGTAGAATAAGAAGCAATCATTGTATGACTCCAGTCTACAAAAGAAAAATGGGACTGGCAAATAATAATGAATGTATATGTGGAGAGCTAGCTGATCTACAACATATGCTCTTAGAATGTCCTTTACATTTTATTGAAATATCAAATTTTTTTACCAAGCTAGTTCAAGTTAATGTTCAATTACCTTCTAATCTAACACATCTTTTAGAGTCAAAAAATCTAGATGTATATAAAATTTTATATAGTCATATTAATTGTTTAAAATTAAAGCTCTGATAAAAAAAAAATAATAAAGAATAAAAAAAATGAAGAACAAAATAAAAAAAATACTAAGAAGATCTAAACCTCCGAGGTGTCGAATCGGGTTTATGTCTTAGCGTAGTAATAAAAAAAATAAATAAAAAAAAAATAAATAAAAAAAAATAAAAAATAAAAAAAAAGATAAGAAAAAACAAAAAACAAAACAGCAAAATCAGAGTAATCTAGTAAATAAGTTTCTAACATTCCATGTTTTAACTGTCAATACAATACAATAGTTCTAAATGTAAATACTAACAATATCTTTTGTAAAGAGAGAACTTAAAACAAATTGACTGGCCAGTTGGTTGTCAAAACCAGTGCCAATAAAACACACACACACACACACACAATAATTTCATGATTTGTTTATTATATTGCATCAATTTTCATTTTGTGCACAATATTTTATTTTATTTTGTAGTCCAACTTGATAGATGGTTCCAATTTAACTTGGAAAAAATATTCCCCAACTAGAAAAAGTATGCTTTTTTAAGTATAGAATTAAAGCATTTAATCGTATTTGTTCACTTCTTAACTTAATGACGCCTTTTATTCATTAGCTGGCAACTTCCCGAATTTGTAAATGGTCCTCTTTGTGGGGTTGTTCAATTTAGTTTCCAACTGTTGACAAACCGGCGTAAATAGCTATTTCCGTTAAAGTGGCTGGAAATTAAAAGAAAAGGGAAACTGCGTTATCCTCCAAATGACATTCTTACAAACGGCTTTGAGGCTTTTGCTCTCCATTTGATTAATAGTCACGATAACCTAAATGGTGTATTATTTCTAGAGTCAAATAAATTATAAAGGGAGCTAAACAACGAAGAAAATTGATGGTATCATACTTATATTTTTATATAGCATAATAACAAAGCTAGTATTTTATTTTTAGCAACTTCTTCAGTAAAAGGAGACACTTTGTTTAATTTAGAATTTTAGTGATGTAGATTAGAGATTTTATTATTGATTGTACAAAGAGCGAGAGAGGTTGTATGAGAGGTACTACTACTACTACATGTCGGTTTATAACGTTCTACGATGTTTTCCGTCTCCGAATTTTTCGTCTTCCAATCGCCACTTAATACAGTTGTTCCATAGGTCTTCTTCTATGGCCCTTTTCTAAGTTCTTTATTTATTCCTAGGCTCCAAATTTTTCTCGGCCTACCTCGTTTTCTGTTTTCTTCTGGTTGCTATTTTAATATTTCGTTTGGTATTCGTTGTTCGTCCATTCTTTGTATGCGTCCGAACCAGATAAGTTGTTTTGTTGTTAAGTCATCTGTGATTGTTTATTGTGGCTGTGGCTCTTCTCCAAAACTCCATTTCAGTTGCTTTCAGCGTTGCCAGTGTTCTTTCTTTCAGTGGCCATACCTCATAGATGTATAAAGTCATACTTCTTACTATAGTCTCATATATCCTCTTTTTATTTTTGTTTGTGGACGGATTAATCCCATAAAATGCTGTTTAACATTGTAATGGCATTTCTCCCTGACGTATTAATTTTTCTTATGGCTTTGTATAATGTCTAATAAAATAGTGATACCTAGATTTTTGTAGTCACAGCAGTGCTTTATCGTGGTGTTATCGTCTAATATGATATCTTTTTGTTCTACTTTCAATGCACATGTTCTCAGTTTTATTTTTATTTACTTCTAGACCCCATATATCATGCTCTTCAATTAATTTTTGTGCCATATAGTTTAGACACTAAGTAAGGGATAGACAACATCCTTGCTTTAATCCTTTTGATGTTGCAAACCCTGTTGTTATTTATGTCCCTTCTTTTATTTTTGTTATTGGTTGATTGTAGAGCACTTTGACAGCTTTTACTTATTCTGTATTAATATTCGTTCTTTTAATTGATTGCCACAGCTTCTTAAGGAAAACGCTGTCGTAGACTTTCCGTAGGTCGACGAACAACATATAAATCTTTTGATTTCGTGCCATTTGTTGTTCTATGTGAAAAAAATATGGTCAATAGTGGATCGACTCGTACGAAATCCTGCTTGGTCTTCTGCTTCATAATTTAAGTATTCTCCCTCGATTTGGTTCTTTAAAACCTTTTTATATATTTGACCCATAGATCCGGTTACAGCTTTTCCTCGGTAATTTTCACAATAATTTTTATCACCCTTTTTCTGTATAGTACTGAGGTATGATATCTTACATTCCGTACTGATTTCACTTGTGTTTATGCATTCTTAAAATAGTTGTCGAAGACATTCGTACAATTTGTTCGTTCCGTGCTTAAACAATTCTCCGGTATATCCCCTGGTCCGTGTGCTTTGTTTTTCTTCAGCTTTGATTTCTTAATTCTTGAAATTCGACTCTATTCTCTACCAAAAGTTCTATGAATTACACTTCCCGGTCTTCACGTTTTATGCTCTGTATTATTTCTTTATTCTTTTCTTTTCTTAATCTTTTTTATCAGTTTCTACATTTCTGTGTTTCTGGTTCCTCCTAGATAAGTATTTATTCGTTGGCATTTTCTTTGCCAAGACTGTTTTATTTTAGAGATTTTTCTTCGTACTTCTGCTTGTTTTTCTTTGTATTTTATTTTGTCTTGTAATGATTTGAAGCTTAAATATTTTTGGTATAGTTGTCTTTTACATTTTATTTCTTGCTTTATTTTGTTATCGAACCAGTAATGTTTGTTTACGTTGGGTTTTAGGTAGTATCCGATTGCTTCAAGTGCTGGTTCATGTAAACAGTTTTTTGTATGTTTATATAACTGGTCGATATTCTTAGGGGAAAGAATTTGAAGCTTCTCATCTAATCTATTTTTGAATAAGTCTTGGGCACTTTCTTCATCTAGAATTATGATGCTGTATCTTCGTTCCCGTATCTTTCCTGTCTTGTTTAGGTCTATATGTAGACCTATATGTAGACGTAATAAATAGTGATCGCTACCCATGTTGCGTTTCTATGAAGTCTTATATCTTGTACTCTCAGTTGGGTTATGTTTTGACAAAATAATCGGTTATTGATTTTATGTTTCGTGATTCCTGAATCCATGTATAGCTGTGTATCAGTTTATGTGGATAGTATCCATTTAAGATTCTGAGTTGATTCTGGTTGTATAAATCTATGAATTTTTCACCATTGTTGTTCGTGGTGTCTTTTCCGTATTTTCCTTCTATTTCATCTTTATCTTTTCTTCTTACTTTACTGTTAATATCCTTATTAATATTGTTTCCCACAATTGACCGATTTTCGGTATTTCTTCTTGAAGCTGTTCAAAAAATGCGTCTTTTACATTTATATCTGTGAAGACACATATTTACTTTAATTATTCTGTTACTTATGTCTTCACAGGTTATGAACTTTTTGAGTCTTCTGTACATCATTAAAGAAATTCCCTGTTGAGCTCTACATTATTTTGGTACTCCATTTTAGAAATGGTTATATTTTCCTAGATTTTCAAAACCGGTACCCTTCTCTTTTGTTTCGGTAATGAATAATGTGTCTATTTTTAGTTCTGTTAATTCATGTAAGACTTTACTGAGTTTTTTTAATATACCTTGAACGTTCCATGTACCAAAAAATCGTGTCCTATTTCGAAGCTTATGTCGTCTTTGTTGTGTTGTCCTATTCCGAGGCGTGTGATTGGTTTTTTTAACATTTTTTTGTTTTTTACAAGTAATGGAGAGTTATTCCCATGTCTGAACACCCAACCTTAAGGACCAGGCGTTTGGGTTCAGAGTCTCCCTCTTCTGGATGGATTGCGGGATCTACCGCTAGCGAGTTTCGTCCACACCCAATTTTATACGAACCCTAAAATCGGGAGTCGACACTTCCGCCATACACACCGTACCGAAGATGTTCTTCTCCGCCGTGGATGCCATTGTGGTCTTCATCCGTGACCCTGGACAAGGGACCCTAAGCAGGTACTAGTTTCCCGGGTCAGGAAACTCCTGGAATATGCGGAGGGTAGGGAATGATTCACTTTCCCTAGTAGGACACCAACAAGGGTGGTACCAACAATGCGAGGTAAAGCGGTATAAATATAGATAAGAAAAAAATAGAGGGAGAGAAGGATAGACGACTCTTTGAGAAAATAAGTAAAAGAAAAAAAGAAAGTGATAGCGGAAAGGTAAAGTGGACGAAGGAGCTTATTCCTGATCTGAGATGTTGGCAGGAATGTAAATTCAGGAAACTAGACTACTTTCTCACGCAGTTTCTAGCCGGACATGGTAGCTTTATTACCTTAAAAAATAGGTTATACAAATCTGCTTTGGCGAATTGTACTGTTTGTGGGGTGTCGTGCATTCCCGTTCTACTTTTCAACTATCTTAGGTGGGAAAATTAGAGGGGAGACTTGGAGAATTAAATAGGTTTTAGGATGGATCATGATAAACCTGATAATAAGAGGACAGAGAGAAAATGGAAATAAGCGCACTATCTGATCTCTGGGATGAGGAAGAAGAATATTAAACAACTCTAAATTTACCCAAAATTTTGATCTAATCTAAAAGGTTAGGGGCGTTATAAATATATAACTTATTTTGACATTAACGCTACAAGAATGTACCCACTATACACGATAGAAAAATTCTGTACTGTAAAGTAAAAGGTGAGGAGATTTATGCATAAAATAAAGGGAATAATATGAATAATATGTGGGTTGCTAAAGAAGTCATATGAATTCATAATCATAAAATCAATAGTGCAAACCAACTGTTGAGGGCTGTAGGCAATATGGACATAGGCGTGCGTTTTCTTTATGCAATCACGTTTTTATTGATTTTGTATTATTTAGAAGTTTTGAGAAGTAAAAGATAGAAATGTGAAAATGAAAGGCATTGATTTGGAAACTGCATAATATAAAATGTTTAGTATATTTCTAAAAACCAGCTAATTATCTGAGACACTATTGTAATTAAAAGAAAAGTATATAAAATTTATGTATAAAATTTGACAATAGAGAAGAAAATTTAAGAATCAGAAAGTGTGTTATAAAAGCAATCATTTTTATTTTTTAACAAGGTTATTAAGTATTTTATTATAACAGAAGAGAAGTCTCCATGTTAAAGGTAACCGTGTAATGTCATCTCTTTTGTTGGACAATTTGGGTACTTCGGGATGTCAATAATCTCTATAATAATTTTTGGTTTATAGAAATGGAAGGGTTTAAAATGTTGAAATTTTTAAAGTCAAATTTGTGGTTCTTGCTGGGCTAGCTCAGAAATTAAGTCTCAATTGCGAACTGAATCGACATGGTTTAGAGATTCTGTTTCGAATTTTCCAGGTAATTTGACCAATATAAAATCAAGTTGATTCTCAAGCTACTAAGATAAATCGAAATACTTTTAAGTCCTTTAGGAAACCTTTATGATACATGTAGGGAAAATTTATTGTTGAGAAAAAATGTGTAATTTTAAATACATATAAAAAATAATTTAAAAACGTTGAAAGCAGTAAAGGTTCATAAAAGTGTTAATTAAATTAGTGCTGAATTTATAGGTACACTGTAAAAATAAACATAATGTTAGGTTTTAACAAACTATCTGTTGATAATATTTTAAACTAATATCGTCAGAATTATGATGAATTTGAACCACCAAAACTTTATCAAAGATCTAGAAAAGTAACTATTCGATAAAATTAGTGATAAATA
Source organism: Diabrotica balteata (assembly GCA_918026665.1). Taxonomy (NCBI): domain Eukaryota; kingdom Metazoa; phylum Arthropoda; class Insecta; order Coleoptera; family Chrysomelidae; genus Diabrotica; species Diabrotica balteata. Next base: position 115,954,963 of record OU898281.1, on the reverse strand, counting down.
TGAGATAATGATTTGTCAAACAGTTTATTTTTAGTAAATATTTTTCCAAAAGTTCAAAAATGTATGCAAAAAATTATGAAAACCGTAAAGGCGTTATTTCAGGACACCTTCAGTTAATAATTTGAGAATAAAGGTTGTCATTACTACTATTTTTTTTTAATTTTAAATCTACAACTGGAAAACTAAGCTCATGTTCATTTATATCCAATAATATAATGTAAATATATTAAATTTTCAATATATGAGTTTTAACGATTCTGCAGCTAGTATTGTATGTCTTTTCTTCAGTAGTGTAAATCGAACTTGTGACGTTGGGAGTTTCAATATGTGCATGCCATTGAGGTGATAACTTCTTCTTTTAACCGACCTACTATAGTACGATTAGAGTCAAACTATAATATTTTTTTGAATTTCACAATTTTCTGTCATTTCATATTATTTAAACTATAATATTAAAATAAAAACAGAAAAAATAAATTATACATTTTGCATTTAAACTGTGATAATTATATTATGTATAAATATTTTTTAAGTCTACCGGTTTTTATCAATAAAATTGTGTCAATTACAACCAAATGATCACAAATTAATTTTAAAGGTACACGTTACAATATTTTGAGGGAGACAAAATTAGACATATGTATTAGCAGGATCAAGAGGCTTTAGGCTTATCGCTGCCCATAACACAAATTTTAAAAAGAGGAAATTAAAACTGACAGAATATACAGTTATCATGAAAATTTCTGTATGTGATCCACAGTTAATACAAGAAGTGTAACTCTATGTTATATGCATAGTCGATATTTCGTTATACGTATCAGATTATGTCCTACATACCCAGAGAAAAAATTTTATGAGCCATATTGGTATATGCTGTTTTAAGGATAAGAACTTTCTCATCCAGTGCTTTGTGTTGAGTGGAAGCAAACTCAGACTCACGGTTTCAGACCGACACGGTCCTTCATTCTCGCGTCTTTTTTTTTAATATTTTATTTTTTATATTCATTGTGATTTTATTATTTGTATTTGTTCAATGGATTTTAGTAAGCCTTTGGAATATTTTTGCTTATCTGTATATAGCTTGTTATATATTTTCCAAAAGTTCCAAAAAACTCTTCAACGTTCCCCTTGTTATATACTATATATATATATATATATATATATATATATATATATATATATATATATATGTTTTATATATTGTTTTATATACAACTGTTTTACCAATTCTTTGCTCTGATTCGTCTATAGATTTGTTTTATTTATTTGCCTATAGCATCCTAGTCTACTTTTTTTGCATCTAAAATTGAAAGCCTAATTCTTAAATACTCTCTAGTGAACATAACAAATGAGGAATTCTGTGAGGATATCGAGAGTACTGATCTGAAAATAAAGTACTGTAAGGTATAGAATATAAAATAAATCTTGTGTGTTATATATAATTAAAACAAGCGTTCAAGACAGCTGATAGTTTATTTTTAGTTATTACTCAAATATTAATGCCCACTATCGGTTTTAATTTAAACCAAATGTAAGTTAACTATATTATTGTATTAATTTATATAATGAGCAATTAAATTTTAACAAAATACAACAAAACATAAGAGCTAGGTTATCTATTTGTAGATTATTGATGAAATAGAAACAAAAGCATATAAAAGTGATATTCCAATTGATAGTTTATATAGCATAGTTGGTTGCCACTATAAGGGAATGTGTTGTTGAATAAAGAGGGATATAAATCATTAAACTACATATATATATATATATATATATATATATATATATATATATATATATATATATATATATATATATACATATATAAAACACATATACTAATGCGTGAACATAAACACATGAACGTAAAGGTCCATATAAATAAGTGTGTATGAATGTTGTGGGAAAAGTGTGGTCACATGTATGAAAATATAATTTAAGAATAAAAGTAGAAACTGAATCTCTAAGTAAGTTGTGTCAGTCACTATATGGACAGGTTTAAAAAAGAGTGTATTATATTTATAGAATGAATAAATGGAGATAGTGTGTACACAAATATGTAAATGTTGATTAAAGAGAAGTACATTAAACATAAATAGAACATATGTAACAATGTTAGAGCTAAATATTATCGCCTTAATTGTAAAAATATGTATGAAATAAAACAAAAACGAAACTTCTGTTTTTTATCCACATTCTCATAATAAGAGTTCGCCACTGGCAAATTAAAAATTTGTACTTTTTCCAACCAATTTTCTTACAATTTTTATTCACATTTTTTTAAAATAGATTTCCAGATTTTAAATCTAAATATAAAAAAAAGATAAAAATTAAATCTTAAAATTAATTACGGTTTATCCTCACATATAAAATATTCGGAAAAAATGTTGTTATCCTTAATATTTGTGGCAAGCATATTTTATCCTCCTAGAAAGCAAATTATGCACGTCCTTGTATAAGAACGGTATGCAAACTGCGGTATACAAAGCTCTTAACTGATTCGAGTGCTTTGTTAACTAGGAAAACTGGCAGAAAACTGACATTGGCTGGCATGTAAGGGCATTTATTATCGTTCCTATTGAAGTGCATATCGTTTTTATTAGCTACTAAAAACCTGCAGGTGCTAAAACCATTGTTTTTAAATGAAAGTAAACTTCTCTTAAATATGAACCATTTTGAAATTGTATGTGGAAAAATATACAATTATTAAAATAGGTTTTAAATATATTTAAACTAAAAGCCCTAAACTTAAAAACCATTTATTTTCTGGGTTTGTCGTTCTATTGTAAATAAAAATACTTAACTAACGTTTTAACTATTTGCCATTTTTTAAGCATTATACAATTATAGTTGATGTTTACACTCTTTAGAAGTTTAACGTAAATTGGAAATTTGGTATTTGACATTGACAGATGACATCTGGCAGGTATATCAAAAAACGACTAGGTTAGGGTCGTATCGTATCTTGGATATCAGTCTTTTTATTGATAGAAGTTTTTTTAATCCTTATCTCCAATTTACGCCTTTTCCTAGGGCTGTTGTGTTTAATCTGTTAGTTTGTACACTATATAAGTATGTCCGAGTACAGAATCTTCGATGGACATGCTAAGTATTGTAACGTTATAAACGTCACAAACTCAGTTAGCAATCTTTGCATAATCTTGATGATTATAAAAATGGATTAATTAACGTTTTTCAAGAGATATGGGTGCTATTGATTAAGTGGTAGGACAGGGTTCCAAAATATTCTTCTATTAATTTTAAAATACATTAAATTATATGTGAAAAAGACTCATAGTAAGTATACAAAATATCCAGAGTGTAGTACAAAATTTTTAAAACTTTTAATAAATCTTCCAAATGTATAAAATATTGATTTTAAATTCTGACAATTTCGTAATACTTCTTGAATATGTTTCTCTAGGTACCTACCAGGTAAATATAATTCTGTATATTTTACAAGAAGTTTAAATGAAGATAAGAGATGGATTGTTACTTGGAGATTCTGATTATACAGTGAAGCTATTTTTAAGGAGTCCACTAAACAATCCATAAAGAATATTTCTATAATAAATGCTATATTAAAACTAGATATGTAACAGAACTTTTAATGTATGGAAGACAAGATTTAGGTAGTATTTTATCCAATGGAAGTGGCTGTAAGGTAAAAAGATTTAACCTTTCTAATCTACAGCAACATTCTACAAGTAACCTAGCGAGAAATCAAAATAAAGTCAATTTTAAAGAAGAACTGGTAAGCGAAGTATTATTGAACCATAACATATTATAATATTTTAGTGTTATGGAGAAACCTCAGAAAAATCGTTAAGCAAGTAATATTTTTTTATTTGTTAATAAATTTTTCTTTACATAGGTAATTTAATTTTTTCCTGCTACCAGAAATTGTATAATCAAAGGAGATATTAAAACATTATTGTGCTTTCTTTGACAATGAATTAAATAAATATTTAAATAAATTATTTTGTGTTCGCAACATAATTTAACGTGAAAAGAGGGGTACATTCATGGACGTATAAACACAGGTCACAGATGGACTCAGTTATTTACATAAAATTGTGTAGTCAAAATTATTTGAATAGGTCACATTCTCAGCACCTTCAACTGTTGTCACGTTTTGTTTTCAAATTTCTTATTCCCGAGTCGCTGAAAATATTAGTCCGTATTTTATACTCTACAGGTGCTATCAAACCAAAATAATAATTTATTGGTTAGATTAATATATTTAATTGTAATTAAAATATAAAGTGTGCACATAGTGTTCATTATCATTTAATATATTAATAGCGTATAATAGATATTAATCAATTATTTTATATGTAGAAGCACTGAAAACTATTTATAAATGGCAACGGTTGTTTACATTTCTCTGTCTCATGGATCTACGTCAAACTTCAAATGCTGTTCCATGTTTGTTTACTTTTTAGTAAAAGTTGTTTTTCGATATTTTGGCTGTATTTTGAGTGATATTTGTGAAAAGTGAAATAAAATAAACGAAATATTTACATCTCGATCTCTCATTTCATTTGTAAGTACATACAATTTACATTATTTAAGATGAGAAAATGAGGAAGCGTGTTTGTTTACATTTTAATAGGCGTACCATTGGGTTTATTCATGTTCATTAATGTATTGAATAAGATATAAGTTCATAAAATTAGTAAACATTTTTAAATTGTAAGTAGACATCATCTGATTAAAAAAGATCTGTTAAGTACCTTTTTAATTTAATATTTCTCATGGATGCAAATAAATTAGTGAAATGAATAAAACTCATTTATTTTTCTATGTAGGTTTCCAAATAATATTGACGATCAAACTATTTTGGTAGCAAATTTAGGAGAAAACATAAAGATTTTTTATTGTAGCATTATTTTGATAACTATTAAAAATTTACTTGAATTCAACTATATTTTATTGTATTAATTTTAAAGCAAATAAAATTGTATTTTAATTTTTCTATAAAGACGTGATTTGTTAATAGGTTAACTCTCGTTTTTTTTTAATTCTTTGAACGTGTTTTTATACATTATTACTACTTCCAATTTTTAAAATCTGAATAATTACCAGCGAGTAAAAGCCACGCTTATGCTCATTGCGGAAGCATCACATTCTATCGAACCTTCAAAACATTGTGTATTAAAAGTATCTTATTGCTGTGTCCATCTATGTTTATACGTTTATGGGTACATTTCATTTTATGAATAAATATGTATCGTCCAGATAGCTATCTGCCTGATAGCTATCTAAACCCTTTCATTATACCCTTTTATGCAAGAAAAATATTATTTTAAAAATTAATATTTAATGTTTTTGAATTCTGTTGATTTTCTTAATTTTGTTGGTCCTGAAAAATTAACTGCCAATCTGGTGATCGGTAAAAAATATAACACAAATCTCGAGCTTTCCCAACAAATGAGTTGTTAAACTAAAATTACACTGGTTTACGTGACTTATTTCGTATGAAACCAAAATAAAATATTAGTTTGTTTTCCTCCTTGCCTTAAATAGGAGGAAGACAGAACAAATTGTCTGGAGTGCAGATGGCAATTGATTGCAAAATAGTGAATTAAACGAATCTATTGCAAAATTTGTAAATTATAATTAATATCAATCTGCAACAAATGTTTTGTTAAGAAAATACATTTTTAATAATATATAATAAAACCAAAGCTAAGAATAAAAATTCTCAAGTGAATTTATACCTTTTAAATAATTATATTTTTGCAATTAGTAGTTGATTTTTTAATATTCGCCAGCCAGTTGTAAAAATTTATCCGATAATTGTATTAAAAGAAATCCTAATATATCAGTATAAAGTCATCTTGTTATAGTACACTAACACATTTGAATTCAAAAAAGAAATTTGAACTTTTTCTTTATCAATCCACCTTTTTAAGGTGACAGGAAGACAAGACAAAAAAGTAAAATATCCCGTCTAGCGACCTTAAAATAGAAAAATCACGCAAAGAAAGCCGTAGAAATTAATACATCACGACCTTTTAACTTGTCTTTTCCGCAGCTGGCCTACACATATTTTCATCGATTATTTAATCTATTTTCAGTGCCTCAGCTGATAGTTGATAATTGTTCAAGGCGAATTTCTTGTGTTAAAACCGGCCACCTTCGATCCGCTTGCATTAGTCAAGGCTAGAAAAGCCGGAAAATGCAGTCCAGACAACGCCAAATATATTTTCGCCATGGTTGCTACGCGAAAATTAAATACTCGAGTTGCAGGAAATACATTGACATAAATAATATGTATAATATATGAGTATGTTATATTAAATCGAAACATAAGTATTCTGGAAAAATTATATACCAGCCCATTATAAGTACATGCATTATATGTACCTATTGCTTAAAATAGTAAAAAAGATAATATACATAGTTCAGCAATTCAGACAGTTATGACTGAATCTATCATAAATAATCGAAGCGTTTATTTGAAAAACAATACATGTCAATTTTTACAAATTTATATTTATATGTTGTTTGGATAGAATAATACTTAGTTTCTTCATCGATCTCACACATTCAATTCTGTAAAAATCAGAGATGTCCGGAGTCAACTACATAGAAAATTTGGATAGTTCTAGAAACACAACAACAACACAACACAAGTCCATGCGGTTTGTTGTAACAGTTGTAAAAGCAACACTTTTTCTATTTTAGTCAATGATCATCGCTATAAATTTATCGGTTGTGTGCGTTCTTTGTTAATACAACTGTCAACAAACAGTTGATGTTTATTTCTTTTGTATTAGAAAAATAGCTCAGGTAGCAAAAACTGTTCAACACAATACCTCTAATATTATAGATGAAAGCATTCAATCACAAAAACTATAATGAAAAGTTTATCGAAGTAAAACCACAAACCAAGCTAAAATACATAGAGTAGCTCACAAAACTCATAAAGGTGATAAGGATGAAAGACAAAGCATGCGCTGAGCTACCATCAATATGGTTTTAGGGCCAAAAGGTTCACCATAGATGCTGTCACAGAAGTAACTTCTTTAGTGACGCAGGATACAAAGAGATTGGTGGATCTCATCCTGCTTGACATCAAGAATGCCTTTAACATAGCATGAGGGAAAAAATCATGTCCAGGCTTACAGAATTGGGCGTTAGTAAGTATCTGGTCAACTTGATTGACAGATATTATACTGAAAGGTCAACAAGAGAAAAAGATACCAGAATCAATTTGTCGCAGGGTCTTCCGCAGGCAGGGTTCAGTACTATAAGGGGATGCACTCTTGTAGCTTATCCCAAAGATCCTGCACTGGTTGCGAAGGCGATTCAGAAAACAGACATGGCTAATATGTCGTATTAGTAGATGAGTCACAGAGAATAATCTAGAGCTAGCACCCCAGAAAACTAAGGAGATACTTCATAAAGGGATTCGGGACAAATCCTGTCTTTGCTTTATATTGAAAGGTGTGGAGATTGCACCGGTTATATCGGTTAAGTATCTCGAAATTTGCTTGTTAAAAGAACCAAGATTTAGATTATATATTCAAGAGACTGTAAAGAAGGCAAACCAAAGTCAGGAGGCGTTAGTGCGGCTGATACCAAACATCGAAGGCCCAAGTAGCATCAAAAGAAGGGTGTTAAATAGAGTTCTACATTGCATAGCTTGTGCCCTCCAAAATGAATTGGCAGGACCCTGGTCTACCTGGCCTTTCGGCATACGACCGTTAGCGCTCCCACTGCCCCTACGAGTCCGACACCAATTGGAGGTGGTACGATGCCGAAACATCGTGGAGCTCCACCTCCCCCGTAGTACCTGTGTTGCGGGTCACGCCATCCTTTCGGAATCCTCCCCCCGGAGGCGAAAAGGCACGCAGGTGGTGGAATACCACCTCGCACGTAGACAGGTCGCCGCCGAGGAATCGCTCCTCTACCACTCGTTAAATCATTCCAAGGTATGGTACGTGCCGGGTCTCCCGCTCCCTCTTCCACGGTGTCAGTTTCCGGGGGAGCCTCCGTACCTGGCTCGTTCAACCACACCCGGCTCTTGTGGAAAATGAGAGTAGAGTGGTCCCACGAGCTGCTCGTCTCGAGTACTAGGAATGTAGACCGGTGACTGAGATGACTAAGCATCTCTGTGCGTTTCTACCAACCCGACACCTCAAACGACGGCCCTCCACCTCTCATATCCGCCCATTAGTCACCTCTTACGACAGGCAGGGTCTTTTGGCCCCGGTCGTATTCTTATCTCCTCGAGCCGGAAGGAGAATAGAGTTCTACAGTTAGTGGTTATCTACGCTGCCTCCGTGTTGTGTAGCGCATTGACCACTGTAAAATACGCCAAGCTGAAAGAGACTTCGCAAAGGCTAATACTCCTAAGGGTATCTAGCGCATACAGAACAGTCTCAAATGAAGCACTTTACGTCATTGGAGCGGTACTACCGATCGTCTTGTTGTGTAAATAGTAAGCGAGGGTGTATGCGAGGAGGATAAACGGAAATATAGATGAGAATGAGAGAGAAAACGATAGAGTGACACGGACAGTTGGCAAATAATAGCGGAGAGTCAAGATGGACAAAAAAGCTTATTCCCGATCTGAGGTCGTGGTGGGAATATAAGCTTAGTAAATTAGACTACTTCCTGACGCAGTTGCTGACCGGGCATGGCAGTTTTGGCACCTTTACAAATGAAATAGGCAAATCTGCCTTGACAGTCTGTACTGTTTGTGGGGTATCGGACGCTCCATTTTAATCGGTTTTAGGCCGGATGAAAGAGACATAGTAAACTTAATGATAAAAGAAGGGACAGAATGAAGAGAAGTGCACTATCTGATTTTTGGGGTGATAAAGAGGAAGAAGCAAGAGATCAGAGGAGTCAAAGAATCAATGGTCAAATTAAACCAGAGTCTAAAATCTTGTAATTTTTTTTGTCTAGAGCCAAAAACCGGTAAATACCAAAATTAGTTTATGGCTCCACGGAAATATTTTTGTTCGTTTGATTTCTTTTGGTAATAGGCAATCCTTAAACAATGTTTTTCTGATTTACGGGGATAGGTATGGTTATTTGTAAGTTTGTCCTTAATATAATATAGGTATTCCTCCTTTAAAGTAACGGTTAATATAAAGATTTTAGTTGCTTATTAAGTGGCAAGTCCACTACTCTGGAACGGTGGTAAAGGTTTTGGCAGGAACACGGTTAATCCGGCTCTGCCCTGGCGACTTCTGGCCTAGTAAACTCTACTCGGTAGAGAGATGTTAGGGTGTCTTGCTCCGTGACATTAGATGTCTAAAAAGAATTTCCCCACCGTTGCCTGTCAGAATTCAATGGATACCTTCTTAGGCTTTTACTGAAATCTGGCAGTACATACAGCAATTAAAAAAAATAATAAATTTATTGAATCCAAAAATTGTTTATTCAAATAATGTTTTTTTTGTTTTTTTTTTAATTAGTATTGCAGCAGTTTTATTAACAAACCTAGTTTTCAACAATTTCTGGTGATTGCTTTTATGCAATTTGATTTGTTTCACTTTATAAGATAATTTTTATTGTAGCTTTTGAAAAGAAATGTAATGTCCTTTGAAAGCACATGTAATATACAATAGTTTTTTAGCAGCTCATTTTATTCGCTCAACTTACCCAAACGAGCCAACAAAGTACTTCTTTTTTCTTATAATGACTTTTGTGATATCCATGTCAAATGATTCGAAATAAACCCTTCTGTTGATTGTAACACTAGGATAAATAAAAAGTGATATGCTTTTTTCATTACATATCCTTGTGTAGCTTAATTCCTTTTAGCCAAATATTATAATGCATCATTAAGACAACATATATATCATACCATTATATTTTGTCATTTACCCATTTTGGTCATTAATATTAATGCAACACTAAATTATCTTACGCACATATCCTACTGTTGCCATGTCTTTGTTTATACTATCCAGCTTGCGGTCACAATTTTATCTTCAGTAATCTTAAACAATAGTTCTATTACATTGATATTAAAAGGTGTATGTAAAAGAGTAAAAATAATTAATTCGGAAAATTTCTTCTTCTTAGAGTGCCATATCCTTACGGAACGTCGGCGACTACCATGCTTATAATATTATTATACTGATCTTGGTCTTAGACTACGTGTAGCAATTGGTCCGCTGTCAAACCAGTCCACTGCCACAAATTCCTTAACCAAGAGAGTTTCTTTCGTCCTATCCATTTCTTTCCTTCGATTTTACCGTTGAGAATTAGCCGAAGGAACTCATATCTTGGTCCTCTGAATATATGTCCAAGATATTTTACTTTACGCCTCTTAATAATATTTAATAGAGTTCGTTGATGTCCCATTCATCAAAGAACTTCTTCGTTTCTGGTTCTGCTAGTCTATGGAATTTTTAGTATCCTTCGATACAACCACATCTCAAACGCCTCGATTTTATTCATGATATCGGCGTTTAAAGTCTAAGTTTCACATCCATACAAGAGTACAGACTACACGTAACATCTTGTAAACTTTTCACGGATTTCCAAATTTAATGAGTTATTGGATAATAGAGGCTTGAATTTTTGAAATGAATTTCTTGCCTGTTCAATTCTACATCGAATTTCGAAGGATGGATCTAGATTTTGGGTAATCCAACATCCAAGGTATTTGAATCTCTGAACTCTCTGCGGCGGTTGTTGGTTTAATATCAGTAATCACAGTATCGTCGGCGTACCGTATATTGTTAATTATTTCTCCTCCTATGATAATTCTTTTTTGATCTTTTTAAGCTTCCCTAAATGGATTCTCAGAATACACGTTAAAGAGGGTGGGAGATAGTATACAGCCTTGTCTTACGCCTCGTTCAATACTAATTGGCGTTGATTCTTCCGGAACCCGAACTGCTCTTGACTAATTATTTCTTCGCACTTGTTGTTAATTCGGTTTAGAAGAATATGCAACAGTATTTTAATAACATGGCTCATTAAACTAATGAGTCTACAATCGCTACATTTCTAACGTTTGGTTTCTTAGGTAGAGGAATATAGATCGATTTTAACCAGTCCGATGAAATTTCACTGGTATCATATATTTGATTGAAAAGTACAGTGAGTTCTTTTATATTGTCATTTAAGAGTAATTTTAGCCATTCGCTGTATATTTGATCTGGTCCACTGGCTTTATTGTTTTTGGCTTGGTGTATGGCTTTTTACACTTCAGCTTTTAAGATTGATGGTCCTGTATTTGCACTTAAGTTAGGTAGTGATCCTCGATCATCCTTAAATAATGCTTTAATGTAGTTTTCCCATTCCTTCATTACTTTGTCTTCTAGGGATAGTGCATGACCTTCATTTTTGAGATCTATCAAATTCTCTATTTTTAATATAAGATTGATGTTCACTTATTCTAACATTTGAACTAAAAACCTTGAAGCTCTTTAACTCAAAAACAATTGATTTTTAAGTCTTATGGCACTGAGAACTTTTGATCAGCATGACCGAAGCGAAGTCTCTGGCAAAGTTTTAGCCAATTTAACTGAATCCACTTTTACATTATACGTCACCTCAAAAAAAATAGATAACTCGAAAATTTTTATTTTTGATGTAAGTTTACCAATAGATGTAAATATATCATCTTTATGTTATGCTACAACCAGACAATTCACAAAGTACCCTTTGAGTCGATATTTAACTTTATAAAACACCATTTGTTTAATACTTCTTCTCTTCTTTGTCAACCATTTTCCATCCACTCCTGAATGTAGGTCTCTCCCAATTGCTTCAATCTTTCTATATCTTGCGCCAATCTAATCCACTGTTTGCCTGCCACTGCTCTTACGTCATCTACCCATCTTTTTTGAGGTCTTCCCATGCTTCTTGTTGTCGTTCTTGGTCTCCATTCTAGAATTCTCCGTGTCCACCTGTTTTCATTATATCGGGCTACGTGACCTGCCCAGCGCCATTTCATTTTTGTAATTTCTTCCACAATATCCCTAATCTTCGTTCTACGTCTTATCTCGGTGTTTCTAATCTTGTCTCTTAGTGGTAGGTAAAAACTGGTAGTATGCATGTGTTATATACATTTTTCTTTTATAGGAATGGGGGTGTTTTTCAAGATATGTGCTAGTTTGCCGAAAGCGCCCCAAGCCAAGTGCGGCGCGAAATGATGTGGGCGCAAAGTTGTGTGGACGCAAAATTGTGTGAGCGCAAAATGACGTGGGCGCAAAATGGTGTGGACGCAAAGTGGTGTGGACGCAAAATTGTGTGAGCGCAAAATAATGTGGGCGCAAAATGGTGTGGGCAAAAAATGGTGTGGGCTCAAAATGGTGTGGGCGCAAAATGGTGTGGGCGCAAACTTGTGTGGGCGAACAATGGTGTGGGCGCAAAATGGTGTGGGCGAAAACAGCTGTAGGCGAAAAATGGTGTGGGCTCAAAATAATGTAGGCGAAAACTGGTGTGGGCAAAAAATGGTGTCGGCGCAAAATGGTGTGAGCGAAAAATGGTGTGGGCGAAAAACTATGTGGGCGCAAAATGGTGTGGGCGAAAAATAGTGTGGGCGAAAAACTGTGTGGCCGCAAAATGGTGTGGGCGAAAAATGGTGTGGGCACCAAATTATGTGGGCGAAAAATGGTGTGGGCGCAAAATGGTGTGGGCAAAAAATGCTGTGGGCGCAAAATGGTGTCGGCCCAAAATGGTGTGAGCGAAAAATGGTGTGGGCGAAAAACTATGTGGGCGCAAAATGGTGTGGGCGAGAAATAATGTGGGCGAAAAATGGTGTGGGCGAATTTTTTCGCTCAAAAATCCGCAAACACCATTTTGCGCCCACACCATTTTGCGCCCACACAGTTTTTCGCCCACACCATTTTTCGCCCACACCATTTTGCGCCCCCACCATTTTGCGCCCACACAGTTTTTCGCCCTCACCATTTTTCGCCCACACCATTTTGCGCCCACATAGTTTTTCGCCCACACCATTTTTCGCTCACACCATTTTGGGCCGACACCATTTTTTGCCCACACCAGTTTTCGCCTACATTATTTTGAGCCCACACCATTTTTCGCCTACAGCTGTTTTCGCCCACACCATTTTGCGCCCACACCATTGTTCGTCCACACAAGTTTGCGCCCACACCATTTTGCGCCCACACCATTTTGGGTCCACACCATTTTTTGCCCACACCATTTTGCGCCCACATTATTTTGCGCTCACACAATTTTGCGTCCACACAACTTTGCGTCCACACCATTTTGCGCCCACGTCATTTTGCGCTCACACAATTTTGCGTCCACACAACTTTGCGTCCACACCATTTTGCGCCCACATCATTTCGCGCCGCACTTGGCTTGGGGCGCTTTTGGCAAACTAGCACATATCTTGAAAAACACCCCCATTCCTATAAACTTAAAGAAAAAGGTATATAACACATACATACTACCAGTTTTTACCTCCCACTAAGAGACAAGATTAGAAACACCGAGATAAGACGTAGAACGATGATTAGGGATATTGTGGAAGAAATTACAAAAATGAAATGGCGCTGGGCAGGTCACGTAGCCCGATATAATGAAAACAGGTGGACACGGAGAATTCTAGAATGGAGACCAAGAACGACAACAAGAAGCATGGGAAGACCTCAAAAAAGATGGGTAGATGACGTAAGAGCAGTGGCAGGCAAACAGTGGATTAGATTGGCGCAAGATATAGAAAGATTGAAGCAATTGGGAGAGACCTACATTCAGGAGTGGATGGAAAATGGTTGACAAAGAAGAGAAGAAGAAGTATTAAACAAATGGTGTTTTATAAAGTTAAATATTGACTCAAAGGGTACTTTGTGAATTGTCTGGTTGTAGCATAACATAAAGATGATATATTTACATCTATTGGTAAACTTACATCAAAAATAAAAATTTTCGAGTTATCTATTTTTTTGAGGTGACGTATAATGTAAAAGTGGATTCAGTTAAATTGGCTAAAACTTTGCCAGAGACTTCGCTTCGGTCATGCTGATCAAAAGTTCTCAGTGCCATAAGACTTAAAAATCAATTGTTTTTGAGTTAAAGAGCTTCAAGGTTTTTAGTTCAAATGTTAGAATAAGTGAACATCAATCTTATATTAAAAATAGAGAATTTGATAGATCTCAAATATGTAAACACGCATGGGATAATGAACATAGGGGTCAATGAAATAATTCAAATGTAGTCCTAAAAGAAACGGATGGTAAAAAAAAATCAAAAAGCGGCTTTCATTATGCTAATTGAGGCCAATTGTGTCGCAAATTCCTCGGTAGAATGTAGTAGGATCTGGTTACCAATATTGAAAGAGGAAGTTATTAAAAAGAAAATACCAGTATTAGTAAGTCAGTAACATATAGAGGATACATCATGTATGTTTTTTACATAACGAAACATATAAAATCAGAATTTTGGTGTTTATTGAAGGTAAACTAAATGCACGAACAAATACTTACCATGTCGGGATAGTATTATGAGGTTTTTTCCCTGGTTTTTTCCTCATAATTTACTATGGAATTACTAACAGGAGAATTTTACTGTCATCATGTCATGTGTTTGTCTTTTTAAAGACGAATTACATGCTATGATTTTTTTCTGACGAATATTCTCAAGTTAAAGTTGATTTCATGTAATCGAATGAACTATCTTATAAGTAAAGTCGTACCAGAAGCGCAACTCAACAATATTGGCAATATCATTTTAAAATCATCTACTTTAAAATGCATAATGAATGTCTGAATTGTCAATATAAAAGAGTCAGATTAAATTATTAGAAGAATTTTTCACTATGTAACAAAAAACAAAATTTGTTTAATTTACTGTTTGTATTTTGAGAACGATTTCCGAAGTGGAAATTGAAACGTCAATAAACGTATTTTTATCTTCAATTGTGGCTTATTCCCAGTTAAATAGTAATGACCTTCATTATTCTTTAATGTTATGGGTGTATGTCTTTTGTGTATTTATGTTATTTATATGTGTTAAATTCGTCATGTTTTCGTTGCAATTCTTCTAGTTCCTTACATTTTGCTCGCATCCATAACTCTTTGGCTTCCCTGATTTTTCTTCGAATCAGATTATGCTTTCGTTTATACTCTGAGTTATTTCTATTTTTAAGCTATCTTCTTTCGTCCATCATTTCGATTATTTCATCTGTCATCCACGCTTGCTTTTTATAATGGGTGACAGTTCCACTTTGCGTTGCTGTATCGATGATACCATTCTTTATGATATTCCATCTTTCTTCGACTGTTGATACATTGTATACTTGTGTGATGTTGTCTCGAATTTTTTCGTTCATTGTCTGTTCAAAGTAATATTTAAATTCTTCTTCTTTTAGTTTTTGTCTATCGTATTTCTTTGTAATGGAAGGCTTTTTGATTGTCTTTAATTTTAGGTTGATTCTAGATGCCAGTAAATTGTGATCGGTGGCTGCGTCGGCACTTAGATATGTCTTAGTATATTTACATGAGTTTCGAAATCTATTGTTAATCATGATATAATCTATTTGGTTACGCATTACACTGCCATGGCCATCTCTCGGTGATATCCATGTATAGAGACGTCTTTTTGGTTGTTTAAAACATGTGTTGGTGATAACAAAGTTTTCCTCTTGGCAGAACTCCACCAATCTATCACCTCTATCGTTTCTTTGACCAAGACCAAATCCTCCAGTAATTCTGGAGTTATGTCTTCTCTAATTTAAATTTTACAAATTATGGGTATCTAGAAGTCAGTATTTAGTATATTTTGCGAACAAAAATAACACTGATGCAGAGTTGTTATCTGGAATTTATCAAGCACAAGAAACAGGTAAGTTAAATTCATGATAAATTCCCCTTTAGACATTTTGGGCTGATTTAATAAAATGCAATAATTTTGTACTTTCACCACTTTCAGTATTCGCAACATTACTGATTCTGATGATTTTTTCATTTTATTTTGTTTATTATCTTGTCAAATTTTTAAATTGTTGGTAATTAACCATGTTCATGTTATTATTTATGTAACATGTTTGAACAACAAAATTGTTTTTTTTTTGTATTGAAATGTGTAAAATTTTAAACAAAACTTTAGTGCAATATAAGTTTATATAACTGAAATTTACGACTATCGTTAAAAAACAGATTATCTTTGAGGGCAACAGTAGGACAACTAACTTTTTTTCCAATTATTTTTCACTTTTTTAATAATGAATATAAATTATTATTTGGCACATGTAAAGTTAGGTACTCAAACAAAATTTCACGTAAATCCATTTAAATATAAAAAAGGTTATTAAGTACTGAAGTTTCGTAAAATTTTCAAATGCGTTTTTCTCGAAACTACATTATGTTTTATATCCTATGATTGCTTTGAGGCGACGATATATATATATATATATATATATATATATATATATATATATATATATATATATATATATATATATATATATATATATATATATATATATATATATATATATATATATATATATATATATATATATATATCTATATATATATATATATATATATATATATATACAGATTGAACCAAATTAAAACGGAACATACAATTTAATACATGTCTGTTTGAACTGCATTTGAAATAGTGGACCAATATAAAACTTGGACAAAAATAAATCCATACCTGGGTATAGACATTTTATAAAATATCGTTCAACTATCTGTCTCGCAACAAAGTTGTTTGCGTAAGACGGGTTTGTCTAAGGAGGCGATAATAGTTCAGGAAATGAGGCTCGAAAAAAGTTAACACCTCGCAATTTTTTCGTCCTACATGTATCCAGTTGAAATTTTAGCAGAAGGTAGGTAATAGCCCAAGGATCAAAATCTATATCGAACCGAAGTGCGCTGAAGGGTTTTAGGGGTGAAAACTACCCCTAATTGTCAAAAATTATAAAATAACATATTAAACCTGAATATGGATAAGATTTGGTTTAAATTAGTTAAATAATGATTATTTTATACTTTTATATAGAGTTCCATCATATTTCAACCCCTAAAAAGCAACCCTTGTTAGAGATTAATGTAAAAAAGTACTAATTCTAAAAAAATGATTTCGCCTTGGATCTATTTGGATAAAAATTTGGATTTAAGCTCAATTCACCCGCTGCTTTATAGTTTATGTCATGTCGGCGAACCCTGATTGTTCTTAGGGGTGAAAACTACCCCTTATTGTCAAAAATTATAAAATAACATATTAAACCTGAATATGGGTAAAATTTGGTTTGAATTAATTAAATAATGATAGTTTCGTGCTTTTGAATAAAGTTCCATCATATTTCAACCCTTAAAAAGCGACCCTTATTAGAGATTAATATAAAAAAATTAGTAATGCGAAGAAAATTATTTCACCTTGGAACGATTTGCATAAAAATTTGGAAATAAGCTCAACTCACCCTCTGCTTTACAGTTTATGTCATGCCAATGAACCCTGATTGTTCTTAGGGGTGAAAACTACCCCTAATTTTCAAAAATTGTAAAATAATATTACAAATCTTAAGATGAGTGAAATTTGGTTTGGAATCTTAAGATGAGTGAAATTTGGTTTGGATTAGTTAAATGGTGAGTTTTTTATACTTTAAAATACAAATTCATATATTTTCAACCCTTAAAAATCAATTGCAGTTTTTATAAACTAATTTATAAGATATAAATTGAAAAAAGTAGAATTAAATACAAAAAAAATTATCAACATAAAAGGGCACCATATATTCTTATACATTTACATAAATAGTTGAAAATATTTACATTTATAGGTAAAACAATTATAATATTAATTTTATTCGTCATCAATTACATCTTCATCGTGATCTATGTCATCCTCATCTTCTTCAATTATTGGTGGACTGTTATTGCAGCCTTCACCTAAGCACCCAGAACAAGTAGAGTTACAGTATAAACCAACTTTTCTGCACCCATATGAAACGCCGCATCCTTTTCTGCATTGGCAAAAAATAATTTTCAAAAATTTATCGGGTGCGGGTTGTTTGTTCATGCGTACGGGTAATAACAAACCATCTTTGGAATACCATCCCCAATCTGTTGCTCTGATATTTTCATTGCCAAGCCATAGACATATGAGCAGATGTTTTATTCTGTTGTATGGGATTTCAAAATAAGAACGCTTAAAATTTCGAATGTATAACGCCCCACTAGCTAATATACCGGTTTTGTAGATTATTATGCTCCGAAATGTACTGTACTATACTAATGGAATTTTCCGGAAAAAAATTAACTGGTTTTTTTAACGTATTTCCTTTAATTTTTAACGATAGACTGTTTCTTCAAAAACGATTTGTAGAGGTTTTTAATAGCTACAAGGATCTGTAAATTAAATATTTTTGGAACCCTTGGTTTTTAAATGAGGTGAGTTTAAAGGGCTCGAAAAAGATGGTGCTTGATCGTAAATCGATGCTTTAAACGGCTATATCTCGCCAAATATTCATTGTACAACAAATCTAAATAAAGGATAATTTTAGTCATTAAAAAAGCTACAATTTGGTAATTTTTATTTTTTTCATATATTCAGTATTTTCTGGCATATTTAAAAAAAGAAGGGTAAAAAATATAAAATTGTAAATCGTTTCTCGCTTTAAGCTGTACTTTTTCTAAAACTAAGCATTTTAAATGGGTCAAACTTCTTGGACGTATTAACAATACATCTACAAAGGGAACTGCAGAAGGGTGAAGATCGATTTTAATTATGGGGGTGGTTAGGGTGTTGTTTTCCTTGATTTTTTCGTAAAAAATGAGGTATCGACCTTATTTTTTTGAGATAGGTCTATTTATGCTCTTTAAAAAAGGTTTTGTGAGTTTTCTTACAAAAATGCATCATTTTCCCGATATTTGACTTTGAATCTTTCAAATTTGGCATTTGAAGAAAACCGCTGAACATTGAGATTGTATTTATAATTGTATTTGTCTTTTTAAAAGCTACAAATTTGTTCTCTACAATTTTTTTGATAAAATGCACCATTTTCGAGTTATTCGCGAAAAATCGATTAAAAACGTAGATTTTTTCGTCTAAAAGTTGTTACTTTCAATCGCGAATAACTTGAAAAATATCATTTTATGAAAAAAAATGTATAGCACATTTTTTGTTTAGAATCACTTTTCTAATCGAAACCTGTAGTTAAAACGTAAAAAAAATTTCACCCCGGAGATGGGGTGGCAACCACCCCCTAGGCTTTGGCGCACTTTGGTTCGATATAGATTTTGATCCTTAGGCTATTACCTACCTTCTGTTAAATTTTAAGTCAATCCACGCCGCACGAAAAAATTGCGAGGTGAAATGCTCCATTTCCTGGACTATAACTGGTTTGACAGCATAATAAAATCGTAGATTTATGTGTAGCTTTCAATTTTTATGAGTTCAGAATCCAGCAGCCCGCTGAAGTATGGGATTTTTTATAATATAATTATTTGACAATCTTTTGTTGGCCAACCACCTACAGCAGAATTGAGCCGAAATACATTATATTCCTATGTTCCGAATTTATTTCGTTCAATCTGTATATATATATATAGTTATGATATGTCAAATCGAGAAAAATATTGGTTTGCTAAAAATATTTCAAAGTTTTAAAAAAAATTAAAATAATTCAGATAAGTCGAATAATAAACTACAAACATTTCGAAGAATAAAAGTCCATTATCTTTGGATTACTTGTATTAAACAGAACGTAAGATATGCATAAATTATTTTCTTTGTAAAATATATTTGAGTGACGTGAATAAGCTTAAGCAAAATCCTAGACAATGGAAGCGGGTTTTCCAAATGAAGTTGTGCAGTAATTAGGACAATAGAATAGATTTTAGAAAGATATTTTTGTTAGTTCATAAGAATTGGTAGAAAAAAAAAAGATTAGTTTGTAAATAAGTTTTAGGGAATTTTATAATTGTAGGTAAAAATTTGTTTGTGTTATCGAAATGAAGAAATGGGAGATGTATGACGCGTTTTGATTGGATGAGATTGAAAAAGGTTGGATGATTGGTTCGAGAATGAGACTTTAGTTAGTTTTTAAAGAAAAAAAATATAGTCAGTTGGTTTCCAAGGGTGCAAGGCGAACGGCCATTGTTCTCTGGTAGTTTCCCAAAGGTAGGAAGCAGTAGCAGTGAAAGTTTGTGAGTTTTCGTGTAGTTAGTGTATCTGGCAGAAGCTGATCCAGTAAAAGATTGTAAGTCATATTTTTCTACTTATATTCCAAGAGTCACTGTACAGGCCAACGAGAGATTCAGTTTATCGTAAAGAGAAGATATTCCAAGAGTCATTTTTCACTCAGGCCAACGAGAGATTTAGTTTATCCAGAGGAGAAGAGGCTAGCATAATTTGAACGATTCGTGCATTTGAAGGAGATCATTAAGGACGATAAACTTGCAACAATTTGTTGTAAGATTGCTGATTACCTAGGGAGCTGCTAAAAATAGATAGTATAGGCTACAAGGAACAAGGATTTGGACTACTCATCATCAGAGAGAGATAGTTTTGTTTTTCTGCAGTTTTTCTTTTATTGATAACACAATTTTTACAATTACTTTAGAAAAGATATCAATATTTTGATTAGGAGATTTAGAATAATAATTGGGATTTTGAGATTTTAATTAAAATTGTTTGTACCATTAATTTTGAAGGTTCACGTACGTAGAACAAAATTTTGAGAATCATTATATGAGATATTGTTTATTGAAAACATTTGAGTGTGAATTTTATTTCATTATTTTTATTTCAATATATAATGTTATATCATATATGTTTTTTATTATTCCGATATTCTTTGGACCTTACCTTTCACATGTAAAGCATAGATATTGAAGCACGAATATAACCCTAAGATAAGAGAATTAAAAAGTGTGATAGCATCATAATCATATCATTTAAATAATTTTAATTAATTAATTAATTAGCTAATTAATTGCTTGGCGCACTAAGATTTTGAAAATATCACAATAATATATATATATATATATATATATATATATATATATATATATATATATATATATTAACCAAGTGTGTGTGTGTGTGTGCGTATGTGTGTATGTGTATATTCGTGTGTGAAGTATTTAAAAAATTGTTTTTAAAATTAAAATTAAAAAAAAAAATTACTTATATGATGAACAAATTAAAATAAATACGAGGTGAATAACCTAACAACCTTCAAGGCATTTAGAGAAAATAATATTAGAAGATTTCTTTTCTGAAAATAATATTTATCGACTTCAAAAAGAGCCAATTCCATATCAGACTCCGATTGAATAGTTGTTTACATTATACTTTTCTATAGCTTCCAATATTTGATGTTGTATTCATTTATGGTGAATAATCTTATTGGAATTGGAGTCAAGATCAGTGAACGACATTCAAAAGAGCAAACTTTGCAGCAGACAGTCGAAGAACTCGGAGAATATAAAAAATATAAATGTAAAAGGGATAAGTGGATAAAATTATACAAATGTAATTTAAAACGACTTGCAATTCGTAAAAGTTAATCTAAAAGATAACTTTTTGGGGTACGAAAAAAAAAATAGATTACTAGAGGGTATGCAATGTTATAAAAGAAGTCTTGATCATTTTGTAAAGTTCCTAAAGATATATTTTTAAATAAATCACTTTATTAACATAAGATTCCTTAGTTACTTTAAGTATTTATGAACGGTGAGAAGAGTACCTATTTATTTATCTTTTTTTTTTGTTAAATTAACGGCTTTGGATAACTTTATCCATTCAGCCACGATAATGTATTTGACTACTTGAATTTGTTACGTGTTGACCTATTGCATTTGTTAACAATATAGAACTTTGCCTAAAGGTAAATTAAAAACATATTTATATATGAGTATCACAAGAATCAGTAGATTGACAAGAAACCATACTTTCATTCGTTACATTCAAGGCCCTGACCAACTTAAAGTAAATATTTAGTATCAACAAGGGATTACATATACTGATACTTTTTATGCTAAAGGTGCCTTTTATAGCGACTTTATTACAAAGCAACATAGGCAACAACTAGGAGGTACATATAAAACAAAAGGATAGACAGGAAACAAAGCTATATTTATACATTCACATTACACATTCGATCCTAAGTATTCTTTTAGTCCTTGTAAATATCCCCAAGGAATTTGGTAAAGCCTAATGTTACGAAGAAAGGTATATAAAATAGAAGATTTGGTAGAAGAGGTATTTGTTCTTTTGTCAGATTTTCCAATAGATACTTAATAGAAGCATCGATATTTATGCCCACGAACATGCAATGATTGATATCGTCGGGGTTACCAATACAGTAGCAGAGTAAATTAAATATATAAAGCTTTCACAGTAGCATGATTAACAAAGCATCTAACAAACATCGAATCTACTAATTTTCTATTAGGAAGACTTCTTGTAGCAAAAGGCATGTGAGGTAAAAGATGGTGAATTTTTGGTATAAGGGCTGATACTTCTTTTTCAGAAAGTATTCCATTCAATTTTTCAGTTTTCTTTAAATTCTTGTTTAAGCAACTTTAAGCAAGCGAGACTTAATCACTTTTATTGAGCCAACTAATTTCTAATCCTTTTTAAGCTGCTTCTTTAGCAAAATAATCTGCTTTGGTGTTACCAGAGACACCAAAAACATGTCTCTTTTCCTAAATTAAAGAGACTAAATTATTTCTTTTAAGTAACTTTAGTTGATTGATTTTTTAATTTGAGAGGACTACTATTTGTTGATTAGATAGTTTCTTCTCAATAGTCCATTCCAGAGCTTAATTATATTGTAAACAGTTCTGCGGAATAAATAAAACTTTGTTGGTTCAATTTAAACATAATCTGTTTTTGATATTTTTAGATATATTATAACCAACTTCTAAAATGGATTTTGACCTATCTTTGAAAATCCTATATGGCTTATCAAATTTTGCAGGTTGTTTCTGAAGTTGAAGGGCGTTGTTATCATCAAAAGTAGGAAAATAAACTTTGGTTTGGGAATAAAGACAATTCAAATTAGAAGGGAAATTAGTTTCAGCTAAAAAAAAATAATTTCAGATAGGATTTCAAAATAGGAAGAAACATTGGAGAATGCTATAGCTAAAGTTGGAGAATTTTGTCATACCACCGTAAAATAATCTTCTTTGATGTTACCAGAGATACCAAAAACATGTCCTTTTTCCCAAATTAAAGAGACTAAATTATTTCTTTTAAGTAACCTTTGTTGATTTTTTTTGAGAGGACTACTATTTGTTGATTAGATATTTTCTTCTTAATAGTCCATTCCGGAGCTTGATATATTCTAAACAGTTCTGTGGAATAAATGGAACTTTGATAAAATAAAAGGCAGATATCGAGCACACTTTTATTAATTTAATCTTGTTAAAGTACTTTCGCTATCTAAAGCATCATCAGGGGCATCTGAAATAAGCCCAGAAACTTGGCTTATAGCTTAGAAAAAAGCAAAATTTTGCATTTTTACAAACTTTATTGCAGCTTCACCTCGTAGTGGACCCAGCTCGGCTGTTTAGACTTCTTGCACCGAGTATACTCATTAAGACTTCAATATTTTGATCCACATTACTATTTTATCCTTTTATAATTTACAAAACTAGCTTGCTCAGGTTCAATTGGTCTATAGTTGAAGTTAATTATACTCCATAGCTTTGCGTAATTTAGATATACCATCTCCACAGTTGTATATTTCAACATCTCACAGTGTTGATCAGTTGGTCTTTAGTGACGCTTTTACATATTAGTGTTATAGTTCTCCCATTGACTGGGATTTAACTGAACTACTTGAATTATAAACCATTTATACACTGCTTTCAATTTTGTTTTTAATTTTAGTATTTTAATTTCAGATTTCTTCTCTTTTCTCTTTTTCACAGTATTGATAGTGCCTGTTAGACCATTTTATTGTAGACAACTACCCACTGTCTAATAGATTGTTTAGTCTATTTCTTGCATTTATACTTTACGTTCATTTCATTTGCTCTCAAACTAACAACCTATTTATTATAGACGGGTGTAAGTGTAAAATCTGTAATATGTATTCTAGTTAAATTAAAATATTCTATATGTCATATTTCTGTATGATTTTTTTTTATTTACTAATAATAGTCGCCTCAACCACCTGGGTCATTAACGACATTAGTTTACATTAGTTACTACATTATATTAAATTATATAAAGATGTTTCTTTTAGAAATCTAATTAAGTTTTTATTATTTAAATGTTCACCTAATACTGTCTTTAAGTCACTGGAAATATTGTTATTTTGTCTGTTAACTGTATATTTTCCACATTCTGTTAGGAGATGTTTAACAGTAATATTGACTTGACAGTAATCACTCACTGGAATGTCTTCTTTACTTATTAGGTACTTATGAGTAATATTGGTATGACCTAATCGAAATCGAGAAATTTTGACTTATTCAGCTCTTTTTAAGTTTACTAGGCGCCACGGTTTCACTGTCGATTTAATTTCTTTTAATTTAGATTCTGATAAGTTCCACTTATTATGCCACGCACTAATCACTTTTTCTTTAACGAACTGTTTTATATCACTGCAGATAGTCTTTGACACTATTATAACTTGATCATTTTTGGTAGCTTCTCTTGCTTGGGGGTCTGCATTTTCTTTACCTTGTATTCCCGTGTGAGCTGGAACCCAAATAAATTTGACTTCTGAACCAGATTCTTGTAAGGCAGCAAGTTCTTTCTTGACAAGTAAGGCTATAGGGTTCTTAGTATATAGTTGACCGATTGTTGTTAAGGAGTTTAGAGAATCTGTGATAATGACGGAAGAAGAATGGTTTGTACTTTTGACATGAATAAGGGCTTGTAATATTGCATATAATTCTGCTGTGTATATAGAAGTGACTGGCATTAATTTAAATTTGGAAGAGGAATATGGAGTGAGAAATGCTGCTCCTACGTCATTTGTAGATTTGGAGGTATCTGTATAAATGCAAAAGCTTGTCCCGTAAGTCTCGAGTTCCTTTAAACATGACTGTCGGATTACTGTGGGTGATGTATCTGATTTGTTATATTTTAGTAGCGTCGTATTGATTTCGGGAGTCATGATTAACCAGGGAGGTGGAGTTTTTACATTTGAAGGAAAGAGGTCAGAAATTTGGAGTTGTGGATCTTTTAAATTTCTTCAAACTCTTTCGTAGAATGGTGGATCGAACCTACTTTTGTTATAAGCTTTTAGGTAACGGCCGTAAATGCATTTTAAAATACTGGGTGGAATTTGTTGCTGGCGACTGATGCTGCATACGAAAGGCATACATAATTTCTTCGTAGATTAAGAGGTGGCTCTCCTCTAGATTAAGAAGTGTGAGGCATTGGAGATTCTTAACTGGTGTGGTTCTAAATGCACCTATGGCAATGCGAAGTGCTGTGTTCTGAATGACTTCAAGTTGCTTGGTAACATGATTTTTAGAGGAGGCATACACAATAGCCCCATAATCTATTTTTGATCTAACGAGTGACTTATAAATATTTAATAACGTGGTTTCATCGGATCCCCATTTTTTATTTGATAATGTTTTCATTACATTTAATCGATTTTGGCAAGACTTTTTTATTTCTAAAATATGTTGATCCATGTTAGTTTTTGGTCAAATACCATTCTTAGAAAATTAATTTTTTCTGAGAATTTGAGCGGCTCGCCATACAGTTTTAAAGATGTTCTCTGTGGCCGGTGCCTTCTTGAGAAAAGCATGCATTTTGTTTTTAGTGGGGAGAATTGCACGCCTACTGACATTGACCATATATCTAATTTATAAATAGATTCTTGTAAGTGTTTTTGAATCATTCTCATATTCTTGCCCTTTGAAAATAGAACCACATCGTCGGCATATAGTCTTCCCTTATCTAGCGGGGAGCAGTGATCCAGTATATCGTTGATAGCAACGAGAAAAAGAGTTGGGCTCATAACTGACCCCTGAGATGTTCCGTTTTTCTGAATTTTTTTTGATGAAGTGTTCTATATGTTTTCATTTTATCAAAGTTCATTTATTTGAGCATTCAACCTTATTTCAATTTAAATGAAACTTTGTTGTTCAATTTAAACATAATCTGTTTTTAATATTTTTTGATATATCACAACCAACTCCTAAAATAGATTTTGACATATCTGTGAAAATTCTATATGGCTTATCAAATTTGGCAAGTTAATTTTGAGGTTGTATGCCGTTGTTATCGTCAAATGTAGGGAAATAAACTTTGGTTTTAAATAATATTCAAATTAGAAGGGGAATTGGTTTCAGTTGGAGAAAATTAGTTTCAGATAGAATTTCCAAATAAGAAGAAACATTGGGGAATGCTATAGCTAAAGTTGGAGAGTTTTTGTTATGCCACCAATTGTCAACTAAGTTATACACAGATATGTCGGATATTTTTTGAAATTGGTAGGTTTGGTTATTACCTTGAAATTTAAGGATAAACTATTTAGCTAAAAAAGAAGTCTTGAATATAGGGGGTTTCCATACATGCGGCTAATAGATTTTCAGTAGATGTAGATTTAAGTTCATCTAAAACCAAACGCAGAGCTTTGTACTAGATTCGGTCTAATTTTTTAAGTCTATATTTTATATATGACCTATAATATTTATCTTCAATCTAGTCCATTTAAATTTTTGTTACACCTCAATAGCTGTTTTGAGTTTTGAGATATAAACGTCGTTAATTTGTAAGTTTATTTAGAAGACATGCTAAACATTTTGTTAAATATATAAGATAACAGATATAAGATACTTATTAACCAAAGACCGAGGGATGACTTATTCTAATATTGAATTATGCTTGGTATTGACTTGTTTTTAAATATAATAGTTTATGAATATTGGACTGTAAAAATATTCTCAATATACTCTATTTCATTTTAAAACATCAAGTAACAGATAAGTAATAACTTTGCCAAATTTTAGCAATTTATGGTTAGTAATAATCGGTTGAAGAAAGTCCACTTTTTCTATTTTGTGTAATATTTTATACAAATATAAAATACTGAGGAGGAGGACAAATACTGTATATTCCTGTGTAGATAGAATTGAAACGAGACAACTAGTGTGGTATGGTCACGTGAAACGAATGAATGAAGATAGGTGGCCAAAGAAAACTTTAAATTACATACCACAACAAAGAAGAAGAAGGGAAAGGCCTTCAGTTGCCTAAGAAGAAAATGTACGGCACATAATGAGAGATAGAGCCATCAGAGAAGACGAATGGATGGACAGAAAACGATGGCGGTCGAAATGCGAGAAACGGCAGAGGCTGTAGGAACCTCGCTTATATATATATATATATATATATATATATATATATATTTTATATATATTTTTATATATATTTTATACAAATAGCAAACTTGCTGTTGACTATAAGACACTCATGTAAAATTTAATTTCATTGTGCAGTAGTTCTAATTAAATAAGGGCCGCTACTGTCACAGTATTACTGTGATTAAATGTGAGAATAACTTAATACATTCCATTAAATTCGAAGATCAAAGATATTATAGGTATCGCCAATTCAGATAACCCTAACTTGCATATGATTAAACCAGAAATATAAATTTGAAGTTATATAGAAACCGACACCTTGGCATTAAAACCTTTTAATATTAAGTAGCAATACAATTTAAGTTGTATGTGTTTCTTAAATATTATATTTTCAAAAAATTTTTCTAAAAATGGACGAAAAAAAAATTACATTATTAAGCAGCAGCAGCAGAGTCGACAAATAATATTAAACGTATAGAATTATTTAGAAAATACGAAAAATGAAATGGACACTATGTTAATAGAAAACAATTAAGTTGCTAAAGCAACAAGTAAGGAGCTTAATGTATTTGATATTATTTTGTAATATTTAAAACTCTTAATCAATGATAGTATTTTATTAATAAAGCTCAACAGACCTTGGAGGCATAGAACTAAAAATATCTTTGTTTTAATTATTTTTCATCCAATTATTTATTATCCACTTTTTATTTTCAGCTCTTTAATGTTACTTCTTTGACAATCTCCTATAAGTCGATCTTATTCACATATAATCTGCATACGACATAATTCTTTTCACTTTTGATGTGCCCTAAATATTGCATTCCCTGTGATTTCATTGCAGTCATTACTTATATATGACTTTATTTCGTTAATTTGTTTATTCAGTTTTTCGTTTACTATTTATATATTTATGTAAACGTCTACAATTTCGTAATTTGTTCCCAGTACTATTTCGTTTTTATTTACAAGTTATGTTAATTATGTTATTTATGGTTATTAAGTAATATATCTTCATTATTTTTTACATATGAAGAAAGCTCTTCTTTTTCGTAGAAAGCTTTAATTTTTTTGGAAATTTTCCTTTATCGCTTTGAGTCGCTTCTCGATGTATTTTCTTTTTTGGTTTCTACATATAACGTCTGTTTAGAGCGTAAATAACTATTTCAGCAACATACCACTTATTTCCTTTATGTTTTTTTCATTAACTTGTTACGGGCATTTAAGTTCGGACACTACCTAAACAGTACAAGAGAGCAAACAGAATAATAAAAACAAAGTTGCCTTTCCTCCAAACAAACCAATACGAAAAACAACTATTACAGATTTACAATACACAACTCTAGCTGCAAAGTGTTCTTCGAAAGATTAATTTACACTGAAGGTAAATACATAACAACAGGAACCCCTTATGGAAGTAGAGGATTTGAGAACTAAATACTTAAGACTTTTTAAACATCATAGTAACGAAAACAGGGACATTGTTCACCTCGATAAGATATATGTTTATAGTGGACATACTTTATCGAAAACTTAAACTGATAATTTTAGTAGAGGATCTAGGAGAATTTATTTTAAACGCGATTTTAAATTCAAGTCTATTAGCAAATTTGGCGACTACCACTTAGAAGTGAATGCCACAAACTACTGTCAACGGCTAACTAAAAAAATTAATTCCAAATTTACCTACTAACTCAATAGTTGTGTGATAATGCCTAATACCATTCAGTTCAAGTGAATCTTATGCCTAACCGTAATTGAGGCAAAAATGCAATGATGAAAAATAATCTTAATCCCCAAAATTTTAAACCCTAATTGTATGAGTTGATTAAGTGTACAGAAACCGTTTTATTAGATATGGGTTGGATAAGCTTTTACGTGAATTTGGTTACACTGCTTGACATTTATGCCCGTATTAAGCGGATTTAAATCTGATAGAACTTTTAAAAGCAAAAACGCTAAAAAAATGTATCATTTCAACTGAAAGATATAAAACAGCTGGTGAAATAACGATCGATGAAAACTAACTGGATATTGTACCTCGTCTTTCGTTTAATTTGTATAACGCTTATCTTTTTTTTTTAATTCTCAAAAGCAAAGTGTGTACATATAATCACCATGTTAAGTGATCTTGTTAGATCCATTAACCTATTGTTATTGTCTTTTAATTGCTCGTGAAGACTGTGTTTATCTATTGTGGGTTGTAATTGGTGTTCTCCCCCAATTTTACGCTTAGGTCTTCATAAATTATTTTTATAAAATTTTTGGCCATGACATATGCGGACTCTAATTCATTTTAAAACTCTTTTTTAATTTCTTATTTTTTCTCTGTTGGCATGCGCATTAAATATACTTCAGTTAAGTATGTGTCTTTTGGGTCTTAAAATACAGATTTTGGGGATGATAATAAAACTCTTATTATATGTTCTATTTTCTTGTTTACTATGCAATTGCAGTGTTTCACTCAATAGTGAAATATTAAACGTTAACAGCCAGCTAATGGAGTTTAATCAGCAACTTTAAAGATATATTTAATTCCAAAACCGTTCCCCACTAAAAACGCACAAAACATAAAATCACATACATTATTTGTTTTACCCTAACGATGTTTTAACAAATACATTTATCGATTCAATTTTATTACCGGTTAGAGTTAAGTTTTTAATAATACTTATTAATATTTAAGTAAAAACTTTGTAAATGTCACAAAAGTAGGCTAATAACCATTATCTAGGTCTGTACATTCTGCTGTTTATAAAACAGTGTTGTAATCGCTTGATTTCATGTTGTTTTGATCGATTTTTGTTGTAGCAATAGTATAAATAAAATATAAACATGTTTTTAAAATATTTAGTTAATATAGTTTATTAGACGAATTATATCTTTGATTTTAAATTATCTAATCACAAACCATTCAGAGGCTTATCTTATGTAGATCTGATTTTTAAGTGTTTTTTCTTTAATATCATCATCATCATCATCATCATCATCATCATCATCATCATCATCATCATCAATGGCGCTACAACTATTCGTGAGTCTTTGCCGCGTTTACTATTGCCTTCCATGTTTGTCGGTCCTATGTCAGTAATTCCCATTGTCGCACTCCCATCTTCTCTAGATCTTCTCTGACTGCATCTTTTCACCTTTTTCTAGGCCGCCCTACAGACCTTCTTCCATCTGGCTTTTCCCAGAACACATTGTTTATAAGGCGATTGTCGTTACTGCGTATCACATGTCCTGCCCATCTGAGTCTATTGGCCTTTATATGTCTGACTAGATTTTCTTTTCCGAATAGAGACTCTAGCTCGTTATTGTGTCTGCCCCTACATTCGTTTGTCACGCTGTCTCTGCAAGGGCTATATATCATTCGAAGAATTTTACGTTCCCATACCAGCAATTTATTTACTTCTCTTTTTGTTATCGTCCATGTTTCGCTTCCATACGCGACTGTTGGTCGTATTATGGTCTTATATATCCGGATCTTTGCACCTCGTGAAAGAAGTTTCGACTTTATCAGATGTTGCATTGCAAAGAAAGAAAGTTTTTCTTTAGTGTCAATAACAAAAACTTTAGTCGAAAGAAAAAACTTTCAAAAATCACAAAAAAAAAAAGTACAAAAAAAGTACAAAAATCAAAAGGTATTGCATATTTTTGTATTTTTTTGTAATTTAATATGCCAAGCTCATAGCAAAACTCATAGCATAGCCAATATGCTTAAGCAGGAAAAGAAAAATCACGGGCTTAATACCCCCAAGGATTCTAAACTACAGTTTAAATTTTTCTTCGAAAGGTATTGCTACCTTCAAGGATACCAAAATTGCTACTGGTAACAGCGATTAACAAACTAAACCATATTCAGCAAATGGCTTGCATAAATATAACAGGTGCCATATAAATAACACCAACTGCTGCAATGAAGTTGATCATTGGCATCACGCCTCTAGATATATATGCCAAACAGGTGACGCTGGTGACAATGATGCGACTGCGCTAATGCAAACCTTGATGTGAGAATGGGACAATTAAAAACTCGTTTCTGGACGGGAGAGCTGGATACGCTACCACTGCGTCAGGCAGGCTGCGACACAATTGAAGCAAAGTTTGTCTTTAACAAACCCTACAAAATCGAAACAAGACAGGAAGACAAACGTGGCAATTCATCTACATCAATAGCCTATTCCATATACAATTCGTGGCCTATTACATATACACCAATAGCTCCAAAATGAAAAAAGCTCAGGATGTGGGATATACTTCAAATAACTGAACCTAAGAATTACGTGGGGTATGAGTAAAAATGCTAGCGTAGTTGAGACAGAACTGGCTGGTATCCCTATAGCCGCAAAAGAGATAACCCAAAAAGGTATAGCAGGGAAAATTATAATAGTCTGCACAGATAGCAGACAAGCGCTACTAACCTTGAATAGACCGTGTTACATCAGGGTTAGTAATAGAGTGTCATGAGTCACTAACTCCAGCTTCGGATAGTAATACCATCATTCTGAAGTGGGTTAAAGAACACGATAGGAATAGAGGCAAGCGCACCAATTGGCTTTGAAGGCGGCAAGCCTAAGACTCTTAGGACCTGGGGCTTTTTTAATACGCTTACCTTAAAAAGATGAGAAGAAGGGCAAGGATATGGACTTGTCAGGGTAACTCTTAGTAAACTTAAAGAGTCAGCATCAACAAAGTACTTAGGAATGACCAGAAAAAACGTACGCTTGACAGTTGATGTTTTAACTGGTCTTTGTCAACTAAACAAACACCGCCACACACTGCGGCTAGCAGACACACGTCTATGTAGGAAGTGTGAACGAGAAGACAAAACTGTAGAGCATGTCCTATGTGAATGCCCAGAGTTATCGTTAATACGAGAGTATGCGTTTGGCGAGACCTGGCTCACACCGTCTCACATAAGGTAGATGTCTCCTGGTGACCTGTCCATCTTCCTAGAACTAGCAGGATAAAAAATAAACTGAGAGCAACTGCTTCCTGGGAGGATGCATATTGGGTCAACTGAATTGAAAATTTTTAAATAAAACACATGTCTAAATTAACATTTTCAAAAGTGAGAGAAACATTACAGACTGTTGAGCTGCTTTAGACTGATTTGTTTTAAAGATAAGCTCGACCGAAACCATATTAAAAACTTGGTAGTATACCGTCATGCTCTAACCATATTTTAAATTTCTGCTCCATTATCATCATCATTAACAAGACCTGATTTGTTTATTTTCAAACACTTCTCAAGATCGCCCAATATATTTTTGTTCTACACTTATGCTATTTAGTTTTTTGCCCGTGGTGTCCACTTAAGCAATTTTGTTGTCCACTTGTTTTTTATTCTTGCAACATGTCTTGACCATCTGTATTTTTGCCTTTTCGTTTGTTCTAAGCATTGATCCCTTCATTTTACGTTCTGACATTTTTAATTTTTCTGCTGATATTTTTGTGAGAATTAAGGTTTCTGCTCCTTATATAGGGACTGGTAAAACAATTGGTTAAAAGCTTTTCTTTATAAAAATCTTACATAAAAGTAAAGACTTTTGGTGTTTAATTGTATATTTTATTAAAAATATTTAAAATGTATTTAAAAGAATTAAAAATATTCAAAACGTTTTCAAAACAGTCGGACCATCATCAGTGAAAAACCTGTTAGTATATTTCCACTTAAAAATGACACAGACATAATGACAAATTTTGACTGTTGAATTGGCCTTGAATTGAAATTAAGGATGACTTTGTACAACTTTTAGTACCACCCAACTAACCAGGTCGGGGAGGAAGTGAAAAAACCCAATTGACAGGTCATCAAGACAGCGGATAGTAGACTTTTGGTGATTCTTTTTCTTCTTAACGTGCCCTATCAAGTCCCCTTGACGTTGTCGATTAACATGGCGAAACTGTCTCTGTCTCGAGCTATTCTAAAGAGTTGCTCAGCTTTTCTTATTTCTGTCCACTCCCTGATATTCTTCAACCAAGAGAACTGCTTTCTACCAATTCCTCTGCGTCCTTCGATTTTACCCATCATAAGTTGTAGAATATTACATCGGTCTCCCCTTACTACGTGTCCAAAATAGACCATCTTTCTACATTTGATGTTGAGCAGCTCGCGAGCAGCATTTGCTCTCTCAAGGACTGTCACATTTGTCAGCATAGCCCTTCATGGAATTTTTAGTATACGTCTGTGAAGCCACATTTCAAAGGCGTCCAAACGATTAATGGAGGATATTTTTAATGTTCATGCTTCGACACCGTATAAGAGGACTGGCCAAATGTAGCATTTAACCATGCGCTTTCGAAGTGGAACATTTTATCTCTTGATCTGGATCTAGTTGTTCAGTAATATGACAACCGAGATAATTAAAACTAGACATTCTTTGAATTATATGACCATCAACATATAATCTTGCATCTTGATGTGCTAAACGGCTAAACACCATGTGTTTTGTTTTTGAACAGTTTATGTTTAGGCCAAACTCTCTTCCCGCTGTATCAATTTAAAAGGCATTGTAGTTCATTCATGTCATCACTTAAAATAACTGTATTGTCTGCATATCTGATTGTATTTATCAGAATTCCATTAACTTTCACGCCCCATTCCAAATTATGCAGCGCTTCTTTAAATATTCCATCTGAATAAAAATTAACAGTGGGGATAGTATACGACCCTTTCTGACACTTTTTTGTATTTTGCATATTTCTGTTGATTTTCCGTTTATGCAAGCTGTCGCTGTTTGACGCCAGTATAACTTTTCTATGAATCGTATGTCTTGACTATCAACTCCTTTATCTTTTAATATTGTAATTAATTTGTGATGCTGTACTCGATCAAAGGCCTTTTCATAGACAATAAATATAGCAAAGACGTCTTTCCTTTGATCTTGACATTTCTGCAGTAACACATTTAGTGCAAAGAGGGCGTCCCGAGTTCCCAGTCCATTTCTGAAGCCAAATTGTGTTTCATCCTGGTCTTCTTCACATTTATCTCTGATTCTACTGTGGATGATGCGTAGAAATATTTTCATAGTGCGGCTCATAAGTCTTATTATTCTATAATTGCTCCACGTTTTTGGACGTTGTTTTTTTGGTAGTGTTATGAATTCGGACTTTAACCAATCTTCAGAGATATCACCAGTCGAATAAGCATCATTGAGAAGCTTGACCAGAATTCCAATGTTCTCCTTATTATAAGCTTTAACATCTTTGTCTTTATGTTAAGAGGACAACGGCTTTCTTTTTCTTTGCTAACTTTATAGCGTGCAGTATTTCTGATTTTAGTATTTCTGGTCCTTCACCTTCAACTAGTCTCCAGTTCTTCGGGTCTATCATCATTATAGAGTTCACTTATATAATTACACCAGGTTGTTTGAATTTCATGTTCGTCTATTATCATTTTTCCCGACGAATTGGTTATAGTATGTGGAGTTTTCTTATGATAAAGACCAGCTACTTCTCTAACTTTTTTAATCATATTAAATGTATCATGTTTTTCATTCAACTTTTCTATTTCCTAGCATTTTTCCTCAATCCATTTTTCTTTAGCCACCTTTATTTTTGTTTAATTAGTTTCTGTTTTTCCCTATATTCTGTCTTGTTACCTTTCAGTTTCATTCTCTGCTCCATTAGTTCCAGGATTTCATCAGGTAAGATCTTTAAATTTAAATCTTAAAAAAAAAACAAAATTTGTTTAATTTACCATCTTTAAATGTGTTTTCATTTATTGGTTTCTTTAGCTCAATGTTTAAGACATTTTCTATTAACGTTTTGTTGGATATTGAGATATTTAATTTTGGTGTTTTGGGGCTTTCTTGCACTTGTTTGAGCTTCACTTTGATGTCAGTTATTACAGGGTTATGGTCTGAACCGGTATCTGCACCAGGATATTTCGTTACTCTGGTGACGCCATTCTTAAATCTCTTGCTTACCAGAATATAGTCTATCTGATTTCTAATTATATGTAGTGAATTATCTCCTGGTCCCCTCCATGTGTATCACCTTCTTTTGTGTGATAGTCTAATAAGAATATAACAGCTTTAAATTCTGTATTTACAGTGGTTGGTCACATATATGGCTCTGTCATTCGCTAAAAATAGGTCTTCTTTTATTCAGCACTCTCTTATCTCTGTGCATGGCATCATCCTGGTATCCCCATTCGTAAGGTTACTAGCACAACGTGAAACGACAGTTCTTAGACTGTTTTGCGCTCTCCATGTGGAATATGTCAAATTGTGTGTAGCGGCTATTTTCTCAGAAGGTGCAAAATGTGCTGTAGCTGACGCTTGCGATAGGTGTATTCGGCGCGTCTTTGACTCAAACACACGTATCTTTTACGTACAGAGTGTTACAACTACTACGGTTGAAAGCCAACCCAAACTAAAATCAGAGCGACTATTCATTTGTTTAATTGACAATGAAGTAAGGATAACATAGCCCACGGGGCTAAGCATTGCCACGTTTAATTTTCTTTCAGTAGCTGTCAGATTAAGATCGGTACGTAAAATTTACGTACGTTAGTAATCTAGGGTTAAAAGGCATATAAAGACCAGTAGCTTTTTGTCAGTTCTTTCTTAACATCAGGTTTATTAGATTTTCCCTTAATATTACATT
This sequence comes from Diabrotica balteata, assembly GCA_918026665.1. NCBI lineage: Eukaryota > Metazoa > Arthropoda > Insecta > Coleoptera > Chrysomelidae > Diabrotica > Diabrotica balteata. The sequence continues at coordinate 115,919,102 of OU898281.1, read as the reverse complement.
TATACTACGCTATAGCTGTTATTCCAACATACATAATTTATAATTTCTACAATAGTCATGAAAAAAATTTTCTTATTCAATGTCTACCATAAAATTTTTTAAATATACATGGATTATAATAGCAGCTTAGTAAAACTTTAATTTTAAAAGCAATGTTTTACTAAAATTAAAAACCTAATTTCATTTTTGTAAAATCTCTTCGTCCTTAAAAACAGGACAGGAAGGGTTCTTGCATAAATTATATTTTAACAAAGACTTAATAATTTACGACGAACTTTTTAAAAGGGATTGAAATACTCGGGCAGTAAATTCTAAGTTAATTAAAATTAAAATATTGTTTGCTATAAACAAAAATTGTTTGAGCTGTTTGATTTTTAAATCATTAATAAGAAAGCAATTTTAATGAATAGAATGTTTAATTAAATTGAAAAACGCAATAAATACAAAATAAAGGTTGGCATTAAGATCCCAAAAAGCAAGGAAGGAATGCTACATGATTTAAATTTTTTTATTTCCTCTATGGTGGTATAATTAACTTCAAGAACGTCTCGCATTGTAAATACCGTGTGATTACTCCAAAAATACCAAGTATAATTCGAGCATCACCGGTGGATATTAATATATTACAGATATACGCGCCAACGGCAGATCAAGATGAGGCAACCAGCAAAGAATTCTACGAACAAATGGGAAGCCGGATGAAAATGACACAAAAAACATGAAGTAACAATAGTGATGGGAGATTTCAATGCAAAGGTTGGCAGAGGCAAGGTAAATGAGATCGTGGGAAACTTCGGTCTAGGGAAGAAAAACGAAAGAGGTGATAGACTTATATGCTTCTGCCAGAAATATAACCTGCTGTTAAGTAATACACTCCTCAAGCTCCATAAACGTCGACTTTACACATGAAAATCCCCCGCTGACTCACCTGACAACATCATAAGGAATCAGATAGGTTATATACCAGTACCAACAAGATATAAAAACGTGATAAAATTATCAAAAACGTACCCTGGTGACGATGTTCCTACGGACCACAATCTCTTGGTATGTAGAATGGTCATGAGAGTAAAACGGCTCGAGAAAAGATCTAATTTAAACACAATTAATATTAAGGAACTCACTATCTAAACTCACTAAAAGTACGAGAACAACCAGGAAAGAAAATAAACGATATTAACGAGAACACGTCGGACATAATAGAGAGATGGGAGAAATCGAGGTGAGCAATCCAAACAACACGCACGACTATATTAAAGCGTGACTGAGAGAAGAAAAAAGAAGGAATGACTGATGAGATAATGGATATGATGGATAAAAGACGTAAATTCAAGAATAAAAATGCAGAAAAACACCAGCAGATCCACAAAATAATAAGAACGAAAATTCGAGAAGCCAAAGAAAAATGGTTTTCTAACGAATGCAGGGAAATACGAACGAAAATACGACAGTTATAATATGCACAAAAAAATAAAATCAATGAGAAACAAAAGAAAATTTAATAAGTCACCTAACAGCATAAAAGATAATGATGGAAATCTTATCTCGGAGCTATCAACGATCTTAGAAACATGGAAATCATATATAGAAAAATTATGTGCATCTGACAGGACTGATGATCACCTATATAGAGAAGAAGAAACAGCACCTTCAATCCTTAAATCGGAAATAAAAATCGAATTAAAGATGCCATTACAGCACTAAAAAACAATAAGTCAGCAGGTCCAAACAATATACCCTGCGAAATATTAAAGATCCTATGTAAATCAGACAAACAGTTCCTTGATAATCTAGTTGAACTTTTTAACAACTTATATAATATCGGTAAAATCCTGGAGAACTGGCTGCAGTCAACATTTATTACACTCCCGAAGAAACCAAATGCCCAGATCTGTGATCACTACCGGCTTATAAGCTTGATCAATCATGTCACTAAAGCGTTCACTAAGATCATTCATAGAAGAATATATGATAAATGTAAGTCAAATATTGATAGATCGCAGTTTTAGCACTTGGAACTAGAGAAGCAATTTTTGCACTTCAAATGCTTATACAGCGGTGTAGAGACGTTGATAAGGACGTGTATTTGTGCTTTGTGAATTTTAGAAAAGCAGTTGACAATGTCAATCATGAACAATTGATAGATATTCTGCGAAAGACAAGTATTTACGACAAGGACATTCGAATTGTGGCAAACCTATACTGGGGTCAAACAGCAAGAGCAACAATTGGCAACGAACTCACTGGAAGTGTGCAGATCAAAAGAGGGGGGTATTTTATTTCCACTCCTATTCAATATTTATTCTGAGGAAATATTTAACAAATGTATAAAAAATCCAAATGAGGGCATAAAAATAAACGGCGAGTTAACTAACAATATAATATATGCTCTGATTGCTCTGATTGATGCAAAAGAGTGCTCTGATTATCGAACACTGAGCCTCATGAGTCATACTTTAAAAGTTCTGCTAAAAATAATACATAAGAGAATATACGAAAGGCTAGAGGAGGATATTAGCGAGACACAGTTCGGGTTCCGAAATGGAATGGGCACTCGAGAAGGACTATTTGCCATCAACATATTAATTCAGCGATGTCGGGATGTGAATGTTGATCTACACTTGTGCTTCGTTGACGAAAAAGCTTTCGATAAAGTAAGACATGAAAAACTAATATCAATACTTATGAACAAGCGCATTGACAGTAAAATCATAAATATAGTACAAACATTATATTGGAACCAAAGTGCCATAGTTCAAATTGATGGGCAACACTCAGAAGAAATGAGGATCTGTAGAGGAGTTAGACAGGGATGTGTGTTATCACCACTTTTGTTTAACTTATATTCTGAAGAAATTTTCCAAAACACGCTCAATAATATCGAAGCGGGAGTCACCGTTAACGGAAAATTAATTAATAATTTAAGATATGCAGACGACACTGTGATCATAGTAACGAGTATAGAGGATCTACAACATCTTATCGAAAGCTTGAGTATAAATAGTGCTGAGATGGGAATTACTATAAACGCCAAAAAGCGAAGTAAATGCTGATTACAAAAAGGCCACAAAATATACATCACCTATTGACAATAAATAGTAACGTGATAGAACAAGTAGAAAAATATCAGTATTTGGGAACTTTGATCAATGAAACCAATGATCATACTGTAGAAATAAACAGACGAATAGAGATTGCCAGATCAGCATTTATACGAATGAAGCCACTCCTAACGTGCAAAAATCTAAATTTGGAGATCAGACTACGTACCATTCGCTGTTATATATTTTCAATATTATTATATGGAGCTGAGACTTGGACATTAAAAAAATGTAATTTAAAAAGAATCGAGGCCTTCGAACTCTGGTTATACCGCAGAGTTTTAAAAATATCATGGACTGATAGAATTACAAATAAAGAAGTACTGAAGAGGGTTGGTAAAGAAACAGAACTAATCACCACTATACAAACCAGAAAACTGGAATACCTAGGCCACGTGATGAGGGGACCAAAATATGAAATTTTGAGACTGATAATACAGGGAAAGATTCAAGGAAGAAGATCTGTTGGCCGAAGGCAGAACTCATGGTTAAAGAATCTACGTGATTGGTACCAATGCAGATCGATTGATTTGTTTAGAGCAGCAAGTTCTAAAATAAAAATAGCCATTATGATTGCCAACCTCCGTAGGGAGACGGCACTCTAAGAAGAATAATATATGCCGACGACACGGTAATTCTTGCCAGTACCATAGATGAATTATAACAAGTAATGGAAAGAGTTTATTTAGTTAGTCAAGAATACAGGCTAAGCCTCAACTTTAAGAAGACAAAGTGGATGCTGATAAGCAAAAAGCAACAACCTGCTCGACAATTATGGATAAGTGACATACTAATTGACCATGACCATGACCAGAAGACACTCATAGCTCCAAAATCTACGAAAGTGGTTCGGGCTCACATCGATCGAACTATTCAGAAGCGCCGCAAACAAGATCAGAATTGCCATGTTTATAGCCAACGTTCGCAATGGACAGGGCAATTGAAGAAGAAAAATATTTATATCAGACATGGTTAGGAGCTCACCATCACATACAAAAGACTTCCAATCAGGCCTGATAGTTTTATCTAATTTATTTGTTTCTGTCTTTTCTCCTAGTGTCTTAAGAGAACGCAAGTTTTTGGGTGCATTATTGAACATATTTCTAAGATATATACATGATGCTTTTGTTAATGCTTATATTGCAAAAAATGAAAAATTAAGGAATTGTGATTTTAAACAATTGTTTTTTTATTTTCTAATCTTCTAGATTATAAAACTCAAGTTACCTACTAATGATTACCTGATATGGGAATGTTTTTGATCGAACTGACTGCACTTTAATGTCATGAGGATCCAAGATAATATTTATCTCAGATGTATAATGCACTTTTAAACTTTACCTAATCACTATAATTTCCAATAAGTTGCGGTAGTATTTATTTAATTGTGTATTATCAACAAGGTCATACAGACACTTCGTCTAAGAAGTAAAAAAGGCCAGTGAAGTCCTACGTTGCCAATTCCTTATAACTTAAACATAATAGTTTTTAAATATCAAATATGTAATTGGATTCTATATTTGACCAGCAAGCGAGAAAGACATGTTTTAGGCACTCATTTATTGTGCTAGTTAAATAGTAATTATTGTAGTAAATTAGAAAGTAATTAAGTATAAAACTAAGTGAAAGTGATTTGTATACTGAATATTGGAATTGTGAGTAAATAAAATATACTTTTTTTCATATATTTGGATTTAGATATTTAAGTAAATCACTGCAATTATTCATAAGTATCATTCAATTTCCATGAACTGGTACCACAGCGAAAGCTGTAAAACAGCACCAATTTTAGTCAGATTTTAAATCCATTTAAAAGATGTTATCTTTTAGTCAGCTACCACAAAATGCATCATACTCAAAAGCAGTTAGTCGACCACGTAGTATATTAATCCCAAACAGAGATCAAGAATTGTACAATTAATGACCATCTTGAAGTAATGAGTCAGCACATAGAACCAAAAAATATAATTTTCACATCCCGTATATCAAACGGTAGAATATGCATATATCTACCATCTAAAACCCTAGTAGATAAATTCATAGCAGAAACTAAGACGTTAGTAGTAAATGGAAATATACTAGAAGCGAGAAGAATAATAACTCCATCAGTCCGCTTAATTATGTCCAATATATTATGTACAAGCATACCTTCTAACTTAATAATGAACGAATTAATAAAACTAGGTTTAAATCCTCTCTCAGACATATTATATCTACGGATACGAGAAACCAATCTTGCCTTCAGTCATATTCTAAGCTTCCGAAGACACATTTTCATTTCACATTTTCCAGAATCTTTGTACTATTTGAATATTTTATCATCGAGTTAAAACAAACATCATACCGCATATTTATAGCCCAAAAGAAAACATTTTTCAAATGCAAATTAATTTTACACCAGGAGGCTAATTGTTAAAATATTTCAGCTTCTAATCATTATCATAATGATAGTGCAATACAAGCAGAAATGAGACAAAATTATCAATCAAATTATACTCAACAAGATAATCTGCAAAATGCTCCCACAGTCTCAAATACCACTCCCTCCACACTTACTACGTCTTCTCAAACCACATTACAAACAGTAGCAATCCCAAATTTATCAATAAACCAAAGTGAAAACTTCAGTGTTGGAAGAAGATTCATACTTATCGGTAAAAAATTTCTCTAAAGAATAATTACATTCGCTTCTCTGCTTCAGTGAAACTTAAATGGGTGTTATACCCATTTTGAAAAACTAAAACATATTATCTCTGAAACACACTCATCTATTATCTGTTCAAACCATGTATATAACTTAATTCGTAATTATTCATGTTTCTACAATAGCAGATTAAACTAAAACATTGCCAGTGGAGGAGTAGCAATTAACGTGAATGAAAAATTGATGAGTTACCAGTGACTTCAAATAATATTGAATTAATAACTGTCGCAATAAATATACCTCGAAAGATTTATATATGTAATATGTATATTCCACCAAATCAAACTATATCCCAAGAAGATTTAACAGCTATTTTGGAACAAATTCCTTCACTTAGAATTATCGTTGGAAACCTTAACTGCCACAATTCGATGTGGGTTCCATAAAACTGAACCCGAAAGGACGACTTGTAGAAGATTTTATAACATCACAAAATCTGAAGATGTAATTCAACGTTAATCAAACTAGATTTAAAGGGTTTTTACCCACACTTTTAGCAGCTTCAAAAATGTACATCCAGATAGCATTGATGATGGAATAGTTATTCTGAAAACATTCTGTGATGTAGCCCGATAAAATAGGTAAAATTATTCTAAATACTAAAGACGAGCTAGACTACATGTATTAAATTTAGACTAAAGTAATTAACAAAAAGACTCTGTAACTTCTATTTACACCGATCAATATTTTCAAAACTGAAACTCCCTTAAGCAAAGCTTAAAATTTTACTTCTCAACGTCTCATGTTCTAATATATGTCAAAACTAAAATGGATTAGTCCGCCACAGAGGAGATACTCATATATAACGGTTTACCAAGACAAATTACCTCCTGAACATGGATTTACTAGTTTCTTCAAGAAAATTGCAGTTTATAAGCTTAGAAATATTGTCCGTATTTTGCAATAAATTACTTAATGGACGTTGTGCAATTGATGAATTGTTGATGTCGCTTTTTAACTGGAGATGTCAATGTGAAAACAATTTAAAATAATGTTTGACATAATTTAGCTATGGATTAAAGTTATTTCAAATCAATAAAAGATTAGAAGTAAATAGACAAACAAGATTTAATGTGCACATAGGACAAAAATTAAACAAACTAACGTATTATATTATAAATAATTATATTTCACTTTCACTTTCTACCACACTGGTTGAAAAATATTTCTAATACTCCACTAATCTTCTCAACACGTCATAATATATAATTATTGTAGATTTTGTCGAAAATAATTACTAGCTGATCGTTTAGAATTAAAAATACTATTGAAGTAGTTTTCTCAAATTTCTGTCCCACGCAGACACTAAAACAGTAGTCGCCAAATATGAAGAGCCAAGGGCGCGCATTTATGATACTTCGAGTACGCCCACCGGTAAAGACAACAGATCACATGCGTGTAGGTGGCTCTGGCGTTAGGGTTTGGTATTAAAACATAACCTCATTTTATTCTGCCAGGTATTTGCTTTGTTTGATACTCGTTTCCTAGTTGTTTTGCAATTTTTTGAGTGATTTAAGTTTTAATAAGTTATTTAGGACATTTTAATTGTTTAGATACTTTTACTAAAACTTTACAGTATGCCTTATAATTATTGTGTGCAACAATGCAATTTAGTTTTCAACAAAACTGACAATGTTAAGTTTCATAAATTCCCCTTGATTAAAGCTTAACAAAAACGATGGTTAATCGCTATCAGGACTGAAAAAGTATCAGCAACCACATAAAAATCTGTTCCAGACACTTTTCAGGTGAAAGTTATACTTATACAAGTTTAAGTAAGTTAAAACATAGTTATCCTAATTTCTTACATTGAAATTGTGTTGCTTTTCTAGGACAATGAAGGATCTTTGGAAAAAGATACAGTACTTTCAATAAATTTACTAATAAGTTGGAGAACACTGGGAGAAATGATAGATATAGAAAAAGACAGAAAAAACAGAAACAAAATTATTACAAACAGTTAAGAATGATACACGAACGTGTGATTTCACAGAGACGCCTGCTAGTGAAAATAAATCAGAGAATTCAAAAACATGTATTACAAGTCAAATCATGATATAATGGAATAGAAGTCAATTAGTTTCTTATGAATTTTTATGAGGAAAACAGTTGAAACATTTTACTGTTTTTTAGGAAAATTATTTAAATTTTTTCTTGAAGAGTTTGGAAAACCATAAATTATAATTCATGGTACTCAGTGGAAAATGTGCCGTTAATAACGCTTACGAAATATAGACTTAATTTGTTTTATTAACGGTTAAAGCATTTTTTGCAATAGGCATTCGAACTGTCCAAAAAATGTTTGTTAATTGGACCAAGCATATCTACACTTGTTTAAGAAAAATACCCTTTGGAACATTGCAACAACTTCAGAAGACCAGTACAAAATTATTCTCGACTGTACACAAATTCCAATAGAGCAAAGCAATGACCCTATTAAACAACAGGCAACATATTCAACATATTATGGAACAAACGATCGTTTGGAACAAATACCTTTAAGGCTGATTTATAAACTTTACGTTGGCGTTGGCGCTGACGTTCGCGTTACAACTTGGTTAAATGGAAAACTCGTATGTCTATTAATAAACCACCACCATCCACCACCAGTGAAAAATCTTGTACCTTCTGCGCGATTACATATACAGGCAAAATATCAAAAAAAGTAGCCATACACATAAAAAAGAAAGGAATCACATCAGCTTTCCGAACAAATAACAACCTAGGCAAATATATTTAAAACAACAAGAGTCAAAATAAAAAACACTTACACAGTGGTGTGCACAAACTTAAATGTGGCGACTGCCCAAAAACTTACATCGGTCAAACTGGTAGAAACTTAAATAAACGAATAGCAGAACATAAAAGGGCTTTCAATAATAAAAAAAAAACAGATTCTACATACGCACTTCACATTCTAGATCATAATCATTCTTTTAATAACAAATTTAAAATTATTTACATTCAAAATAAAGGCCTTAAGTTATATTTGTTAGAATCTATGGAAATCAACAAATTAAAAAACACAGATATAATTCTGAGTGACCAACTTGAGACAAAGAGTTCTCCTCCTCCTCAACCTATTTCATTAGAGACTATAAAGTATAAACGCAGGCCAAAAATAGATCATTTGAGGAAGGCAATAAGCCGAAACAGCTGTAGTGATAAAAAGTAAAATAAATTTTGTGGAAGTTTAAAAACAAACTTTTCACTGTTTTATTGTTACATAAAATGAATTTCCATCAAGTAACGGTCGAATCCATCAATATCTAGATGTATTGTCTACATTTATTACGTCCTTCAAAATATTCCTTTTATCTATTTACAATTCTTTGTTCATCTGCTATTAGTTATTTATTTTTGTTATTAATAAAAAGGTATCTTTATTGTATTTCACCGCTATACGGTCACGCTGACCGAGAGGGCACCACAGTCATGTTAAAATTCTTGGTCAAATAGACCTCGTTCGCGTGCAGTGTAATGTTTTTCTCGGTCAAATATACCGAGACGGCAGGCAACGTGTTAACCAATAAAATAAAATATATTTTCTTTTACTGTATTGCTACGATAAATGAACTTTGTATGTAATAACCTTATAGAAGTAATCGTGAACTAGAAAAATTCCTTAATTTATTTCTTTATGTGGTTATTTCTTTCTTTTCCTAAAATTGTTCCTTTCTTGTATATTTGAATAAGAAGTTCGTCAATTCCGATCAAAGGATCGTTACGCCAGTTACGAAGTTTAGACAAAACTGGTTAGTCTGAGACAGCGAAACTTTAAAAATGTAACAATTGTAAACTTTTGGCAAACTTCATATATTATGAGATGTTGGAAAGTATCCAAACTTTTGTAAAAGGGTTTATAGTCGCTCGGATTTTGCGTCACGATTTTTAAGATTTTACACTCTTTTTTGTTTTATTATTACATGTATATGATTTCATTAAATTGATTTAGAAAACTTACAAAATCTATTACAAACTTTTAAGTAATTATAAGCATTTTTATAGAGTTGTTATTAAAGTTAAGAGCGATGTAGTTTTAAAAAGAATTTTGTATTGTTATGGTCCCGTAATTTTTAGTATACAGTGAACGGCTAACTTATGTAATATTATAATTATTTCGAGAACCGTCGAGTTTTGAGGGTAATCCAGAAACAGGTCGATTTTTGTTATAAAAAACCCATCTTACGTACGTTACATGGAGTAAGGATGACGTCACCGGTGTAGGTGTAGTGACATTATCGTTAATTTTTTTTAATAAAAATCGGTATAATGCGACACCTTAATTAAACAAAAATTTAATTTTCTAATTAACGACATTACATTTTTAACTAAAATATTTTTTAAGGATACAAAAACAAATGGTTTTAATTTAAATTCAACTAAATTACAACTAATGATTTAATTAATAATGTACTTTAAAATAACCAAACTATGTAATGCGTAATGCGAAGGGGCTCAATCTTGTTGAAATCAAATATTTTTACTAGGTAAATTTGGATTATTGGTATTTGGATACATGTTAGCAAGGACAGGTATAAGATGATTTTTCAAAAAAGTTAAATAACGTTCTCCCGTTAGATTTTCTTCACAGAAAATAGGACCAATAATTCTGACACTAATGATCCCTGCCCATACATTTACTTTCTGAGGATATTGAGTGTGTGATTCAGTCATCCAATGTGGGTTTTCTTGACTCCAATATCTGCAATTTTGACGACTCACGGTACCACGTATAAAAAATGTAGCTTCATCGGAAAAAAGGATTTGATTGATGAAAGGTGGATTGCGGATACGTAAATCCTGCATAATTTCAGAAAATTGAAGCCGGCGCGGCGGTCGGAATCGTCATTTAATTCCTGATGTAGTTCAATTTTGTAGGGATGGTATTTTTCTTTTTTTTTTTTTTTTTTTTAAATACGGAATACCGATCGTTGGGGAACTCCAGCATATTTGGCCATTTGTGTTGAACTAATGTGAGGATTTTCATGTACATTTAATAAAATATCACGTTTCACGTTGTCTTTAATTTTAGGACGCCCAGCATTTAGAATATGTTTAACGTGCCCAGTTTCTTCAAATTCTCGGACTATTTTACTAATAGGTGAGCCATAATTTAGTATTCAAAAGTAAAAATTACAATTGACAAAATCACAACATTTACGTCAATAAATGTTACAGTAACTATGCCACTATCACTTGCTTGAATTAACATTTGACAAAAAGTTTCAGTGTTTACGAGATAACTTTTTGTGTCCATTATTATTTTTACTTATTTTTGTTTTTTTTTTAAGTATTTATTTCAGAAAGTCATGGCAGAAACTGATGGATGGCATCTCGAATGTTTAAATTAAAAAATTATTATGCATAATTTGGTTACTTTAAAGTACATTATGAATTAAATCGTTAGTTGTAAGTTAGTTGAATTTAAATAAAAAAAAATGTTTTTGTACCCTTAAAAAATGTTTTAGTTAAAAATGTAATGTCCTTAAATAGAGAATTAAATTTGCATTTAAATGAGATGTCGCATTATACCGATTTCTATTCAAAAAATTTAGGAATATGTCACTACACCTACACCGGTGACGTCATCCCTACCCCAATTAAAACGCGTCTGTTGTAATTGGTACATTTAATTAAAACTAAATTTAATAAACCAAAATTATCACGTTCAAAACATTTTCGGAATAATCAGTCCATTTTCAGTGAACCTTAAAGCAAGTAATCCCACTAAATTAATAAAAACGCAAGTTAAAATTTTGACTATTATATGCAAACATGTGGTTAATTACTTACTTTGTAGTACTTGCAAAATAACCTCAAAACCAAACACTTGTTGGATTTAAATGGATTAAATTATACTGGAAAAATTATCTGGTAATGTGCCGATCGACTTGGATCTTCCCGACGTAAGACCTTGTTGTTCTTCTGCTAGTGTTATAATTTCATTCAGTTTATTTGTTATCACTTCGGTTGTGTTTAGTTAATTTTAGTGTTGTGTTTAATAAAATAATTCCTTTGTAATTTTCGGGGTCCGATTTGTCTCAAATCAATAATAATAACAATATCATTTTAAAGTCGTCTACTTTAAAATGCATAATGTATGTCTGAATTGTCAATATAAATGAGTCAGATGAAATTAAATTATTAGAAGAATTTTTCACTATGTAACAAAAAACAAAATTTGTTTAATTTACTGTTTGTATTTTGAGAACGATTTCCGAAGTGGAAATTGAAACGTCGATAAACGTATTTTTATCTTAAATTTTTATTCTTTAATATAAACTCTCTATAAGTAATAAATGTTTATCTTTACATTTTAAGTAGTCACTTATAAGAATAGCTTTATTAAAATATTCAAAAGCTATTTTTCTGTAATGCATATTACATTTGTGTTGCAGATCCATTTATAAAACTTTTAATAGAAAATATAATAAAAAGCTTATTAAATTTAGGTAATAGGAAAATGTTTTAACGTTGTTATTGTGTTCATAATACTCTTAAGATTTATTTTTCGCAACTAAAATTTAAATTTACTGTATAACGGGTATATAGCGAATAATAAACATAATTAAGAAAATTGTTGAGAGTATAATATTAATACAGATTGTTTTAAGCAGCAAAATATTAGCTGTAACCCATTTCGTCCTCTCAATTAAATCAAAATAAAAACAACAAAAAACAGTTTACAAAAGAGAGCAGAACAGAGACCAGTTTATTTTCACAATTTTAATTTACTCCTAATCTCCGCCTCCGGTAAGTGCTCGGTGGATTGAGTAGCTCAGTAAATGCCGGTGCCGGTCCGGATAAAGGAGGAGGGTTGAGACGATGGGCTAACAACTCGTCCCTTTTCAAAACAAATAAATTGTTAATATACTGCTATATATTAAAAAATTTAATGACAGTATCCCCATCTCTGATTATATTAACAAGTACAGAAAATGCTATATAAAACTACTCAAAGTAGCCAAAAAAAAATCCCACTTTCATAATCGCTTAACAAGCTCCAAAAATATTTCAAAAGAAACTTGGTCAATAATAAACGATTTTCGAAATAAAACCAGTACAGCGAATCAAACCTTTTCTTTTCCTAACCCCGAAAATCTAAATGATTACTTTGTTAATGTGAGTAAAAATATAACCTCAACTATTTCGCCACAACAAGATCTAGTTTCCTATCTCTCTAATTCAAAAAACATTGCTGATACCTTCTTTTTAAGACCAGTTGATAAGACGAAACTCATTTCAACAATTCGTAGTATAAAAAGCACATCTTCCTGTAGTACAGATGGATTATCTATTAAAATTTTCTCAAATCTACCGCATAATGTTTTGGAGATCATGGTCTCGCTATTAAATGATTCCCTTGAAAAAGGTACATTCCCCAACTGCCTAAAGACTGCCATCGTCATTCCTCTTCATAAAGGTGGAGAAAAATCTGATGCCTGCAATTATAGACCTATTGCCTTATTACCAGCACTATCAAAAATTATTGAAATACTTATAAAAGTTCGACTTATGCCCCTTCTCCTTAAATATAATATTTTATCGCAAAATCAGTTCGGCTTTTTGTCTAATAAATGCACTAGTGATGCCATATTTTCTGTGTTACATGATGTATATCTATCACTAAACAGTAACCTCTCCTCCGCCACCGTTTTCTGCGAATATTCCAAAGCCTTTGACTGCGTAAATCACGACATTCTATTAAAAAAATTAACTTTCTATGGAATTCGGGGTGTGTCTTTGAACTGGTTCAAAACTTACTTGGTAGGTAGGAAACAATTGGTTAGAATAAATGACACCGACTCTAGTTGTAAAGATATTGGGTGTGGAGTACCGCAAGGTTCAGTATTAGATCCCATTCTTTTTTTACTTTTTATTAATAACATCACTTGAAAATTAAAGAGAAAATTTTTCTATTTGCTGATGATACCAGTATTACTTGGAGCAGCTCTGATATTTCAACGCTTCATTCAATTATAACCGCTGATTTACTTATAATCAAGGCCTTGTCAGACTCCAACTTACTTAGCTTTAACGTGGATAAGACTGTAGCATTATCTTATAAAGGAGTCATGCAACCCTTGCTTTTGAATAAGAGCCAAATCAATATCGTAAATTCCGTGAAATTTCTAGGTATTCTCATTGACAGTGATCTCAAATGGTCCTTGCATACTGACTCCTTAAGGAAGAAACTAGCCTCAGCTTGCTTTGCAATAAGATCTGTTTCGAAGGAACTAAATTTATCTTCTGCCAAAATGGCATATTTCTCATTGTTCGAGTCCCTTCTTCGATATGGGCTTCCATTTTGGGGTTCTAGTACAGCGGCCCAATTTGATATCATTTTTAAGTTGCAAAAAAGAGCAATCCGTTATCTATTTGGTCTCAAACAAACAACTCATTGCAAGACCTACTTCAAAAATCACGTAATTTTGACGCTTCCCTCTTTATTTATTTTTGAAACGGTTTGCTTGATTCGAAAGCATCTAAACATTTTTCCCGATAGACCTGACCATGGCTACTCCATTAGAAATTCGGATTGTAACGTTTATTTGCCGATCCCGTCCACTCAGCTAGTAAAGAATCCTATTCTATATCGTGCAAAGAAACTTTATAATCACCTTCCAAGAGAAATTAAATCCGCAACATCCTTCATTAAGTTTCGTAAGGTGACAAAAATCTATCTCTCAGAAAGACCATATTCAGTTGACGAGTTTCTTAATGTATAACAAAGAAACAAAATTAGTATTGTTTATAATTACATTTGGGTGTCTCAAGCAGTGGCTACAATTTGTCTCATTTGTTGTTGTCTGTACAAATTATGTAGGTTATACAATAATTTTACTAATTTAAAATTGTGATATTCTGTTTTTACTATATGTATTTGTTTTTGTTTTATACTTTTTGTACTATTTGACTGATTTATTTTTTAGCTTTGTCCATAAAATTGTTTAATAATTTTTCAGTGACAATAAAGCATATTTCTATTCTATTCTATTCTATTCTAAAAATTTTGACCAAAAGCCCCGGAATACAAAGGATGCATCAAAACAAAGAAGACTAATGTAACGGAAATGGAAAATGATATTGGTTACATTCAATGTACAAGGACTTAGATCCAAACAAGCAGAAGTATTCAATAAATTGGCGGAAAGCAAAATAGATAGATGTATTCTCACCAAGACCAAGAAAAAGTGGAAAGGAAATGAAGAGATACGAGAATATATACATATCTACAGTGGCGATAACACTAGTCTACAGAGAGGAGTCTCTAATGCCATTCGAGAAAATCTTAAAAACAATATTAAATCGTGGTCAGAAGTAAATAAACAACTGCTAATACTGGAAATAAAAAAGAATGGGCACAACATCGTAATTGTCGGAGTATGCCCCAAATCAAGATGCAGATCCAGAATGTAAAGACGATTTCTATAACAAGATGAACCAAATACTCTATGAAATTAAATAAAACTGTGAAATCTTTATACCTGGGAGATTTAAACGGCAGAGCATGAATTATTTCGGCACACAATTATAAATGGATTTTTTCAAGATAGAGACATCCACAAAATTTACATGGATACAATCTACTAGAACTCTGCGCTCGATAATCGACTATGTAACCCAACTTCAAACTTCCCAGCTAAAAACAACTGACGTAAGGGTATACTGTGGATCAGAATGTGGATCCGACCATTGTTTACTTATGGCCAACGTGATAGTTAACTATCGCAAAACCAATAACACTTAGACAGAATGTAGAAAAGGGACAAAAAGTAACATCCCATATATATAACCTAGAAAGCTTAAAGGATGATTCAACGAAATTTCTTTAAAAATTACGACTGGCCACAAAATTACAAAATGTGGATCGAGAAAATAAATCAGCAGAAGAATTATACCAGCAACTTAAAAAATGCATTCATGAGACTGTAAGTGAAGCTTTGGGTTATAAATACAAACAAGAAACAAAGAATCAAGAATGGTGGTCGGAGAATGCAAACGTTAGTCAACAAGAAGAAAACTGCTTATCAGAAATGGATGTCAACGAGAAAGCAGGAGGATTACAAGATACATCAAAAATTTAATAGAGTTGTAACAAGAGAAGTAGTAAAAAGTAAAAATGAGATGAGCAGAGGTAAATATTCTAATTCTTTTTCAAGACATCTGTTAACAAAGAAATATAAAAATTATCTAGTTATAATTGTTATTTATCTTACTAACTAGTCGTGAGATTACAGTTTAAGTTTAACTTTATGAAACAAACCATTACACATATAAATATTAAAATTTTTAAATAAAATTTATATGTGTAATGGTTCCTAGATATTGTTTATATTTCTTTGTTAACAGATGTCTTGAAAAAGAATTGGATTAAATTGGAAAGCTTGCCAGTAAGTCAAAGAGTTTTCTTTGACTGGTGGGCCAAATAAACTGACTGCATCCTCAAGAATTACCACTTGATATTTAAATCAACAGTCAATACCACCATATTATATATATATATATATATATATATATATATATATATATATATATATATATATATAGGAAGGCCAGTTTTTCGCTTCTCCGTGAAGCTATCCATTCCACGAGACGAAAACTAGATGTCACAAATAGCAATCTTTTCAATATCTGGTCATCTATTCATTCTTTCAATGTACATCCTATGTTATGGGATAGATTCGACCGTATCAATACACAATCAGCCCTAAACACTTTCGAATCTAAAAGTGAAACTCAGAAACGCAAATTATTGAATCTCATTTCCGAACAAATTCCAAAATCCTCAACATTGGAACCCACTACAGTGGTCCACAACTTTTCTGATACCCCTATGTCAACCATTGCCACTCAAGCTTTAGCAAAAGGTTTCAATTACTCTGTTACCCCAAGTCACATTCCAATTGAGACAATCATCTGTCAAACTGAAGAAGCCATCTCCAGTTTATCTTCCGAAGATGCTGAAATAATCAGGCAAGACATCTCTAGAGTTCTTAGAAACTCAAAGCCGCCTATTCAAAATATTAGCCAATCCGAGAAAAAAGCCCTGAAAGAACTTCAGTCAAATCCAAATCTTGTCATTCTTCCTGTCAATAAAGGAAACGCCACAGTCATCCTAAACACGTCTTCTTACATTAATAAACTCTCAAATCTCGTTAATAGTTCATTCTACAAACCAATTCCTAATAATCCAACAACCTATCTGGAGAAAACAACAAAAGCCATCATCAATAAAACCTCTCTTCCTGTTGACATCAAAAAATCTCTAATTCCTCGTGAAAAATCTTCAAGAACACCTCGAATATATGGCCTGCCCAAAATTCATAAACCTGATATCCCTCTTCGTCCCATTGTCAGTGCATACAACTGCCCTACACAACCCTTGGCCAAGTATTTGGCCAAAACTCTACAACCTTTCGCCGAAAATGCTTCATCCTTCGTCAAAAACTTTTTTCATTTCATCGAACTTCTTAAGCAATACCCTATATCACCGTCAGACATTCTAGTAAGTTTCGATATTGTCTCACTCTTTACAAACATTCCAATAGATGAAATTTTAAACATTCTTAAAACTAAACACAATATTCAACAAGATCACTTATCTCTCATTAAACATTGTATGTCCAACACCTATTTCATCTTTCAAAACAAATTCCCAAAACAAAAAAAAACAAATGGTGCCCCAATGGGCTCCCCTCTATCTCCAGTAATTGCCAATATCTTTATGAAAGACTCGATATGTAATAGCAACTCTTACTATTGCTATTACACTACCAACTTTTTTCACTGCGTTGTCTTTTACAACGGAAAAACTTTTTGGAAGTTATCTATGATTTCCTTGGTTCTTTCTCACTAATTAACATTAAATAACATTCAATTTACTCTAGACCACATGGTCATTTGCTGTGCTAATTTTATAAGTTCATATATGTTGTTAGTTACTTAACTGTTTATACAAAATCAGCGTATTATGTCCATTTACTTAGTTTCATTCACATTATTGTTAATAACATTGACTGCTACATGTCTTTTTAAGGTAACAATTAACATCGTTTCCATGATTGTGTGGTTCTCATATTGTAAAATTGTTTAGATGAACTGATGATGCTTTCAAAACTCGAAAGCGAAACGTCTTCAAAATAGATAAAGTAGCCTATCAACTTTGTCTTTTATTTCTCCACCTAGAGACCGATATAAGAACCCACCACTCGTCTGAGTGATCCTTATATATATATTGGATTGAAGGTCGTACTCCTTTTTCCGATATATATATATATATATATATATATATATATATATATATATATATATATATATATATATATATATATATATATATATATATATATATATAGATATATATATATATATATATATATATATATATATATATTACTCAAAAAGTGTTTAACAAACAGAGATTTTGAAAATGTAAATAACGTACAGCAACACAAATTAAACCATCTGCTAATTAACATATTGTCAAAATTTACTACATTAACTAGAAAATGCTTTTTAAAAGTTACCGATAATAAAGCTTTTATAACCTCTTATGGTAATGGTAAAATAGTGTGGTATAAGTACTGAAAAAAAAAATTATTTATATATTATTGCAACACATCACATATTAACAAATATATTTATCTAGCAATTCAAATCAATATTAATTATACAAAGATGAAATAGTAATAAACAGAAACCTTGTTTTAATGATAATGTTTTTTTAAAACGGTCCCATTTATACAAAAAGTGTTTCTAAAGTAAGTTTTTTTGATATGTAATAAATCAGGTAGTTTTAGTTGCATTTTTATTTTTACACTAAAAACTGTTTTCTTACACTTTTATCTAATTTTTCACCTAGTTAATACCAGCTTCTATTATAACATTTATCATATCGAAAAGCAATCTTATGTATTCCGTCTTCACAAAAGTTTACCTCCTCATTTGGGAGGCACTGCAACAAGTAATCATGCGGTTGAACTTTTCAGTAGGAGAAACACTGCTTGTTCGAGGTTACATGAGTAATTATCAGTAACGTGAGGTTATGGATCCTTCCTGAGAATGGATCTGATGACCATGTTTGAAAGCGTTGACGCTTTAGCGTACCATTTATAATGTCCTGTTCGTATAATGCACAAATCGGACAGAGAATCTTAACTGTTTTTACTCTTTTGGTACAGACATGGATGTGAACATGAAAAAGGAAGTTTAACAACTTCTGTTCTGTGTTTTGAGAATATTTTGGGAAGTTAAGTGGTTTTATCTTACATTGATTATAATGGAGTAAACTTTTCTTTTTATGCTGTCCTTTTATGCACGATAACGCAAAACTATTATTAGAGTCCAAACTAAATCGATTTTCAGTTTGGAGTGGCCAACATACTTTCTTGATCTAAACCCAAACGAGCATTGATGAGATGAGTTATAAGTAGAAGAGATAAGTACAAACTACAATTTAGGACTCATGTTACAACGTTGGATAGATAGATAGAAAGATATACGAATCCGATGAGGTGTGCGACAAAGTTGCGTCTTATCACCGCTATTATGTAATCTGTATTCGGAATCTATATTCAGAAAAACATGAGATAAGGTTCAAGGGCAATTTAAGATTAACGGAACCAGCATAGGTAAAATCATGTACGCTGATGACACCATCCTAATAACAAGCAACACACAAAAACTACAAAATATAATAAATGCGGTACTTCGTCATAGCGAAATATTCGATTTACATCTAAATGTCTGCATAACTAAAATTCAAGTATTTTTAAAGATAGATAACAACAAACGTACATTTGTATGACAAGGGACAAATAATACAACAGGTAAGTAACTGTGAAAGTTCGACAATGGACTATGAAACAGAAAAAAGAATAGATAGATGACTTTGAAATGTATATCTACAAACTGATGCCGAGAATTCTATGGTGAGGTACAGTTGCGGTCACGGAATAGTTTACACCTTACTTTTTATATTGTAATACTGTAAAATTGCAGTGTCGTACGGATTTGATAAATGTCAAAGTCAAAAAATTTCAAAACGTCAATGCTTTCGCGAGTGTTCAACAATAAAATAAAAGTATATTAAACTCTTCCAAAATGGTTAGAATACATTTGAATTATGCCCAAAAAGCAAGAGCAATTGCCAAACTCGAAGAAGGTTGGTCACTAAGGCAAGTTGCTGCTGATTTGAACGTGAGTCATATGTGCATATGGAAGATTAAACAAATATGGGATAATTTTCACTCTATAGCACGGTTGGGCGGTTCAGGAGGGCAGAAGATTTCCACAGATCAACAGGATGAGATGTTAGTAGATTATTTGAGAGAATCTCCTTTTGCCACAGCTCAAAAGGCAAGAGAAGAGGCAGCGTTTCCAGGCAGTATTCGCACTGCACGTCGAAGAATTAAAGCAAGTGGACTGCTAAATTGTATAGCTGCACGGAAACCTTTTTTGACTGAGGATCACAAGAGGAGACGAGTTGAATTTTGTAATGAATTTATAAACCGCGATGAGAATTTTTGGTCTAGGGTTGTATTTTCCGATGAAAAAGTATTTCAGTCGTATAATAATGGTCGAATAAGAGTTTATAGGCCGAGAAATCATAGGTATGATGAACAGTATACGCATCATTTAAGAAATAGTGGAGGATTCTCTGTCAACGTATGGGGATGGATAAGTGCCGAAGGCCCGGGCGTTTGTTATCATGTAGAGGAGAAGTTAACAGGATTATATTACAAACATATTATTGAGCACACAATGTTGCCATCGGTGATCCAGAGATTCCCCAACAACGACTTTATCTTCCAACATGACAATTGCCCGGTGCATACGAGTAGAATTGTTCGAGAATGGCTAGAAGAAACTGATGTTAATGTTCTTCCGTGGCCTTCGCGTAGTGCAGACTTTAACCCCGTCGAAAATGTGTGGGCAGAGTTAACAAAGAAACTAAATGAAAGAAACCTTAGACCACGGAATAGAATTGAATTATGGGAAGCAATTGAGCAGGCATGGGAAGAGCTTGTTAACTATAACATGAGGGGATTGGTGCTATCTATGAACAGAAGACTGCATAATTGTATTGACAAGAATGGGGCTTCCACCAAATATTAATTATTATTTATCATTGTTTATCGTTATTTAATATAAAATAGATTTAAAATAAAATGCATATTAAAAAAAAAGACTTCTTTATTTTCGTTATTAAGATCATAATCCATTTTATTCAAAAAACTGTTTTCTATATTTTTCATTTTGTAAAATATTTTGATATTTTAATTTTAATCTACCTATTCTAGCTAGTACACCACTGGCAACGTCACTTTGACGTAAAAGGTGCGTTTAAACGAAGTAAAAATTTAAAAAATGGGCTCCTAGATACGTGAACCTGTAAACTATTCCGTGACCGCAACTGTACTTCGGAGCTTGAGTAAACAAAAAGTAGTTCTCCATCATAGTCAAAGAGAAAAAAGTACAATACTTGGGTCATGTGTTGAGAGGTGAAAGATACATATTACTACAAATCACATGGGAAGGTAAAGTGCAGGGCAAAAGACCATTTGGGAGACACCACAACTCGTGGCTAAAAGACCTGAGGAGATAGTTTGAGTTCTTATTCACAGAAATCTTTAGTGCAGCAGTCTCCAAAGCTACAATTGCTATTTGGATTGCTAACACTCAAAAGGGGAATGGAGAGATATTCTGTAAAATATCATTTAATTTGATATTTTGCAACAGCGCTTATCTCCAAAAATATGTTATACTCCATTCCACGAATATACGACTGTTTTAAATTCGCTTTAAGGTGTCGACTTAAATGGTCCAATGTGCTGCATTGTACAATAGTAAATTCTCCCCATTTTTAAAATACTGTTACGATAGATATAAACCTTAGATTTAAATATGAAGTCATGATATAAATATAGAGTTGATAGTTTATATAATAGTTGTAATTCAGAATTTAAATTATATAATTACTAGCATTAAATTTAGTATTTTAAACAAGTTCGTGTTTTAATTAAGTGATTTAAACGAAGTGTAACAATACTTAAGTGATTAAATAGTGTACTTTATTTAGTCGAATATTTAATAAGTATTAAAAAAACAAAAAACTTACTTATTCTCTTATTCACCTAATCTCCTAAAACTATTATCAACCATCAGATTCACAGTCATAATCACTGTCGTCGCTATCCTCATTTGGATGGTAAATTATAATAGGATTAACTGCTTCGATGTGACCTTCACGGATCCACCATTCTTTAATTAAGTTTTCACATTTTTTTACACTTTTTCTCCAAATTTCAGGAGTGGCAATATCCAATGCTTGTTGCCATGTTTCCAAGACTGCCTCGTCACTGTAACCCTTGTATCCAATATGGTTATCATAATATGTTTTGCAGATCCCCCAAATATATTCAATTGGATTGAATTGGCAATGATAGGGCGGTAGTCTTAACACACGATGTTCAAAGCTATGTATAATTTTGTCTACTATATATATATATATATATATATATATATATATATATATATATATATATATATATATATATATATATGTTTGGTTGTGCATGACTTTTAGCTAACGTTAGTAATTGAGGCTTAAAGCAGTATTGAGTAAATGTAATAGTTTTATTCGTTAACCACTCTATTATTTTATCTACAGTCCAGGTGTTTGTTGGTTGCTTATTTAAAATTTTCGAATGATACGCAGCATTATCCAATACTATAGCGGATGGTTCATGTAAACTTGGCAACAGTTTTTCTTTTAACCATTTAACAAACATGTCCGTATTCATATTGTTATGATAATCGGCTGATTTTGATTTTGATGAAAACACAAGATCTGCTCCCTCAATGAAACCATATTTTCCACCTTCATGTATTATAATATATCTCTTTCCCTCGTTATCGATGTGTTTTATGGATTTTATACTCTCGTCCTGCCAAATTCGTTTGATACCGCCTTTAGCAAAAATCCATGTTTCGTCTAAATAAACGAAGGAAGAACATTCTTTTTTAAATTTGTTGTAATTTCTTAAAAATTCTCTTCTTTTGTGAACGACACTAGCTCTTTCACACAAAACCTTTTTATTGTATTCGCTTTTGAACTTAAAGTTAATCTGTCTTAAAACTCTCCAGAGACTTGTTCTGGAAATTTCAAATATATTTCTGTCTTTTAATTTTTGTAGCACTGAATCTAAAGAAACATGTTCTTTCTTTTCGCGCTTTTCATATATTGTCTCACGGATTTCAAATTTGCAACCTTCGGAAAGATCTATAGTCTTTGGTTGTCGGCGAGATTTATATTGTGCGACATTTTGTTCACTTTGTTCACTTTTTTTTCTTTTTGCAAAACCGACTTTAGTTTTGTTTCACTAATACAGAGTGCATCACACACACGTTTATGTACGGACTGAACAGGTCGCAAAGGGCCCCCGTTGGTTTTCTCAGCAGTAAAATAAGAAAGTACATTAAATATAAACTTGTCTACATCTAAAACACGTCTCGGCAGTTTTGGCTTCAATAAACAAATACACTACACTAAACTCTATCTTAACGGACACCTCTCTTCACCGGAAACCTCTATACGGATGGTTTTTAAAACTAAAATCAGTCGGCGGTATATGAAACTTTATGTTCGTTACTTTTTAATATCTGTAACGACTCGGTACTTTAACTATCAATAGCCGGTATATTATACCCGTTATAAAAAACTTTCGGAAGTTAAGAGTACATCCACTCAAACCAAACAAATATTTAAAACTAACAAAGTGAACTATCATATATATATATACTTTAAAATAAGTAAATTTGTTGATATTGTGTACTGTGTGGGAGTTTATAAAAACGAAACCGATTGACCTTGTCTCTTTTGTGTTTTTAAGTAGTCGATTACTAGAGGAATCCATTGATTTATGTGTAAAAAGTATTGGACTTTGATAATATTTACCTAGTTACCTTCATATATGATTAAATAGTTCCAATACGAATAAATTAAACAACCTCGAAATATATAATATAAATTATGCCGAAGAATACTGAAATAATCAACGATGCCTGTAATATGAAATTGAAACTTTACTTATAATAGTGTCTTGCAGAGCATTGATGTTAAATGGCTCATCACAGAGGTAATGTTTTGCGAAATATTATTAGACGCAACTCAAAAACAAAATAGGGAGAATACTAGGAGGCTGAAATCACCCCTATTAAATTATAAGACCGATTTTCAGAGTTCAGACCGAAGAGTACACCTATACAGATATTTGTATGTTTTTCCATAGCTCTTCTTCTTCTTCTAATGGCGCTACAACAATTTGTGGGTTTTGTTAAGCTTAGCAACATTCTTCCATTCTGGTCTGTCGGATACTTTTCATCGCTACTGCTTGATATTTATGGTTCTAGGATCTTCCTCTACATCGGCTATATACCTTTTACGTGACCTTCTTCTTGTGTTATTTGCTTGGGGTTTCAATCTGTAGATTGTTTTTTACTGCTCGATTATATGGCATTTTTTCAAGCGGCGTACCCAGTTTAATTTTTGTGACTTTACAAATCTAATGATATCTGCGCTCTGCATTAATTTATCCAACTCACAATTCATTTATATTTTCCACCAACCATCAATAAAATGGGTTGGTCCAAATATCTGTCTCAATATTTTGCGATTAAATATTCACAATTGCTTGTATTTCTTGTTGGATGTTGTTGATGTCATTTATTATTAAGCCTAGAAAGATAAAAATTGAAGGCATGTTCGTAGATATTGTTGTCTAAATTCAGATTCTCACCTTGATCCGATTTTGTGCATTCCATGTATTTTGTTTTGCTTTTATGTGCCTGTTTTCTCCTGAACGCTGCGACTTTTCGTTTCAAATATACAGCTTTTTTGGTTAAAATCGTTCTATTGCGGCTTCTTATAGCAACATTATTCGCATGTGAGCATACTTTAGGTATTAATACAGCCGTAGTTGTCTGATAATATCTTCCAAATAAAGATTAAAAAGTGTTGATAAAGCGTCACCATCACCTTGCCTAACTCAATTTTCAATATCAAATGCATCTGTCTTGCATTCTCACCATGGCCTTGGAACCCTCCAAAGTCATTTGTATAAGTTTAACTAACTTATTCCTAACATGGAATATTGTTTTAACATTTTTTGTCTATCTACTCCATCAAATGCCTGTTTAAAATCAATATACAAGTTGTAAATTAAAGACAGCCATCGCACATTGTAGCTAAATTTATAGCGTATGATGGACTGACTAGCCGGAGGTTCGGTATGCTCATTTTTAACTAACTGTCTTCCTTTCTCATGTACTTTACTATTTTGTAGGTGACGTTGGGAGTTCTATCATACTTAGGTCGATAGAATTGGCAACATTCTTATCCGAAAAAAAATTTAGACGCATTTATCCTTCTTCTTTCTGATTGCCTAGCACCAAGATTCGCAATATACATGCATGACAGTACTGTTAAGTCAGTACAATTTTGAAACATTGGAGTCTTTCCACATTTTAGTCATAGACCCCAGAGCGATCTTAAATAGATCACATCTACATTTTACCTTCTTCTGCAGTGTCCTTGAGCTTGTGATCAATGATGTCATATACAGGAATCAATTTACAACATTAAACCGGCCAATCTTGGTAATATGTGGATAATTGTTGTATTGCCTGTCCACTGGTTTTTGTCTTTATTACATTTAACACAAGATAATACGAAATTGTAATAACTATAAGCCAAAAACCGCACAAAGTGTTAGTTTAAAAAGGCATAAAACAAGTTGGGTCAGTCACATCACAGTAACGAGGGATTCTGGTACAGTTTGTTTAGCTATTAATGACATTGGCAATGCCTTTGTATTTCCTAGAAAACATTTTTAACTGCATTTTAGAAAAAAATGGTACTACTGGTTCTGCTAATAAAAGTGGCTGGATGCAGACAAAAGATTTCTTGTTATTTATGCAACATTTTACAAAGTTTGCCAAACCAACTAAATAAATTTTTTTTGGTAGTAATGGATAATCATAGCTCCTATATAAGCTTAATGATCAATTTTTGCAAATAAAACTTTATTGTTATATTATTATTCCCGCCACATACGTCATACAAGTTCCAACTGCTTGGCATATCCATATCTGGACTCTTTAGGCCAAATTTAATACTGCAGCCGATCTTCGGATGCGAAACCACCCCGGTCAATAAATGACAATCTGAGATTTATCAAAACTGGTTAAAACAGCTTTCTTGTCAGCTGCCACAGCATCTAATATAATTGCTGGATTTGCATGTACAGATTTTCCACGATATTGATTTCACTCCAGCTTCTATCACTGATATGCCATATGACCCATCTATTTAACCCATTATGACCTAGTGTTGCTTTTATGTAACGCTTGCAGAGGTACTTAGAAAACTGCAAATAAAATTTCAGTTTGCTATAATCACGTAGATGGCAGTGTAAGGCATTAAAAATAAACATAAAAAGCATTCTGTGCAAAGCCACTCTTATAGTTGTTTAAGTTATTGAGTAACTTTAGTCTGAATCACATATAATTTAGCAACTATCATGGAGCATAACATTTGTTTCGAGTAAGTGTTACAAGAATCTTATTTTTAAAGTAAAACGTATGATATTTTTAAAAGAACACTGTTAGATAATGCCTTTTTGTTGATGTCTGTAAAAATTTATAAAATACTTTGGGTATGTTTGATAAAAACAGGTTTGAATTGTAGAGTTATATATATATATATATATATATATATATATATATATATATATATATATATATATATATATAACGCTAGGCTCTCTGGAGTACGTGTCCTTTTTACCCTTCAAATAAGTATTAATACTCTTTATTTCTTTCTAGACGCGGTTTAACTCTACAAGAAGCAATAGAATTAGCATATACAGATGATGCAGATGAAATCTTCATTGATCCTCCGGATGCCAGTGAATTAACGGATGAAAATTCTGGAAATGAGGATATGGGAGGCACTTTGAAAATTAGATTTTAAAAATATAGAGATGGTGATTATGACGAAGTTCTTTCAGATAATGCATCCAAACAAAATACAGACAGAGAAACTATAGAAAATAAGAATTTTAAAAAGCTGAAAGAGAGCAACGATATTCCAAAAAAATTAAGCTTAACAGTAAAATCAACTGGAATGAGAATTGTAACTTAGTTCCTTCATATGCACGTCCTTTTCCTGTTCAATTTGTCTATTATTATACACTTTTAATAAAAATATATTAGTTTCTTAAATAAATGAGACGAGGTGAAAATATTTAAGTTATTCCAAATATATTTTCTTAAGAGTCTCCTTCTGCGACTATTTTAAACAAAACTCCACCACCTCCTATACCATCAACCAGTAAACAAAAATCTCTTCAGGATATGCAACCACTTCTCAAGGAGCAATACTAACAAAAAACTAGGACTGGTAGGACAAAAGGCAAGACTGCTTTATATACAGATACTCCTGTGAACTGGCACATATAAGATTTTTACGTTTTTCTTCTTTTATTTTTATAGGCCCGGTATACGCATTCAGCAACGCATTAATTTAATAGTTGAATGCTCTGATAGCTTGTGCAACCATTTTTTATTCACGAGTGAGAATGTTTGCAAAGATTGCATGACGTTGTGAGAAGTTCTAGCCATTATTTTCGTAGGATCATCGCTGTCGAATTTGAACCAACGGTACTCAGTGATGTTACATTTCGGATCTTTCTATAAGTAGTTCCTACATGCTGAAAAGTCTTTGAAGTCTTTTTGATTTAGTACACATTGAAATGTTTGCTGGTATTTGAGTTAGCAATCACTGCCACTCAATTGAAGAGTTAATTTACCATTGCTCTTTTTTTCTTTCTCTCTATAAGCGAGAAGTCACGGTCGCAAGGTAAGAAGAATTCTGACCGACGCATCGGTCGAACCAGACTATGAGTTTTTTCGTTTATTCTGAGTTTAATGCCCGAAAGTTAAGTTTTATGTAACACAGGAAAGCTGAAGCGGTATTGCT
Organism: Diabrotica balteata; assembly: GCA_918026665.1. Classification (NCBI taxonomy): domain Eukaryota; kingdom Metazoa; phylum Arthropoda; class Insecta; order Coleoptera; family Chrysomelidae; genus Diabrotica; species Diabrotica balteata. The sequence goes on along the minus strand of OU898281.1, from coordinate 115,891,249 downwards.
GGTATATTCATGTTTCTAGCAGATACATATGCTTCACCTGAATATCTCTGACGCCTACGGATCTTTCTCTTCCACTGGTTAACTGTACGTCACTGTCAAATACAACATTTACAAATTCAACATTTTTGCACGGATACAAAGCAGGATGCAGGGAAAGCAACATGTTTTTAGCCAGATTGAAAGATACTCGCATTGGTCTTTGGATATACAACAATACTGCATTAAAACCGCACTTTGACCCAATCTTTCGCTGTTGCGACCCACCATTCAATTATTTAACCGAATGATAATTTTCATAACTATTTTATATGTTTAAGCTTTCTGTATTTTGTGTTTTGTTATGTTCATTGGATTTATTCAGTTTTTGTAAATTTCACTACCATTTTCCTTAGTGCTCCTTCATATATTATGTGACAATATTAACACTGGATACTGTAAAAATTGATACTCTCGGTAAAACCATTGTTACATTCTGATTTGTTTGGTAAAATTGCAATTATAAAAATAAGTGAAAGATATTTTATTTTTATGTTTTGTTTAAATATACTTTATTAGTTTAGCTCTTTTGTGCAAAAAATTATTTTTTGATGAATAAATAAAAAAAAGTTATGTTGGTTTGAGTCTTTTGTTACTTTTGACACACCTCTCCCCTACTTTACAAACAATTGTCGGACAGGAAATCAAAACGTCAAAACACACGTATTTTCAACAGAAATTATGACAATTTTTCGGCAAAGATATTAAACAATATTAAAATGCTACTAGAGATAGCTTCATAACAATTTTTAGTATTTGAAATTATTAAAAAATTTACAATTTTCTAAATGTATCTCACACTTACCTATCATCTCGCATCGCCATGCCTCAATAATTTGTAAAACCGACTCTAAAAATATGCTTCTATAAGTCATATCCACACTGTATATTACTTTATCATCCACCTCATTTTTATCTGTAGGTAATTTATTTTCGAAAGGTCAGCCGGGCTAACCCTAAATTAGAGTTAATGTATATCTAGTATCGATTTCTCATGGCAGTTATACAACCGTTTTAGTAGCCAATTTTATTGTTGAGACTAAAACTTAAGAGTATCGAAACATTTACAGAATTTTATAGCGTCGTATCACGTAAGCACGCGTTTTTATTTATATTTTGCGAGAAAAAAAAACTTGGAAAGGAAAACGTCCTTAAACAGGTAGCTTACAGATGAAAATGTGTTACACAATGATCCACAATAATTTCTAAGTAACAAGAATTAATAAATAAAAATAATAACTCTATAATATAAATATTCAAGTGCTTGATTTAAATATTTAAAAAGTTGAGGATCTTGAGTTTTATTAGATATTTTTCCACTAGGTATATGTCATTTGATTAACATATTGTAGCGTGATTAAATAAAACGAGCGGTTCGAATTTATATAAATATATTTATTTATAACTTTACAGTTCGATACTATCTTATCAACTAAACTTAACTCCTAATTCCGTTACATATATATACCAAAGTATTATGTTCGAGAATATTCGGGACTAGTCCCACCTCTAATTCGTTATTCGACGGGTGGAATTTTACAGCGCTTTGATATATCGCGGAAACTTCTGGGTGCTTCGAGATGCGACCGTTAGGCGAGCCGCGTTCGTAACACTGCTCCCCTCTTAGATCTGAGCGTTCCGATCAGGAACTCTATCTATAGGCCCAGGATGGCGGAATCTACAGGACTCTCCAGCTCCGCATGAACCCCTCAGAAAGAAATAACAGTCTACTGTCTTTGAAGGACACGATCTCTTCGGATTAATGCAACACACAGTAATTCTTACACCGGTTTCTCGGAAGATCACTTCAAGCATGCTTCTGACAATCTTCCAATCCAGATTATCTAGTGCATGGCCTATCTTGGGTAAAGCCAAGTTCTTAATGTCGTAATTGCAGACGATTTTCTTCAAATTAGTTAGAGCACACCATATATCCTCGTAGGTTGCCCTGTCTGTATACGACTTCCTGGTCACCATATACAGCAAAGATCGAGAACCATCTTCTAATCTCAGCACTCTTCCAACTTTAGGCTGCTGGTTTTTTAACTCGTCCAAGCGACCAAATTTTTTATAAAATACGGATGAGATTCCTTTAGTCATCTCAAGATCTTGGGCAACACAGTGGGCTAGAGAGACGTTATGCGGAACACTAAAAAGATCCTGCTGAACTTCTGTCGTCACGCCGAATCTAGCATTCTTTCTCTCTGCGTAATTTGACATAAACTCCTTAAAGCTTGGTCGCCGTTTAACTTTGATCTCATGTTGAAGGGTTCGGACTTCTTCGGTTTCATTTGAGCCAGCATAAGGGCAAGACGATTTATGTGAACTACTTTTGGTTTGCCTTTCGGCAACTTCTTAATTCGGTATATTACGTCATTTATTCTCTTTTTAATTTCATACGGACCCTCCCATTGTCTTTGCAGTTTAGGAGACAAGCCACGACGACGTTGTGGATTATAAAGCCAAACAAGATCACCTACTTCATAGCTTTCATTCTTGCATCGAGAATCGTATTGATCTTTCATTCTGTCACTGGCTAACTGGATGTGTTGTCGGGCAAGTTCATGAATGCTGTTCATTCTTAACTTCAGACGATCGACATAATCTTCGCTTGCAACATGTTCTTCGGAAGGTCTGCAGCCAAACTCTAGATCGCAGGGCAAACGAACTTCAGGACCTAACATCAGGCAGGTTGGAGTCTGGCCTGTAGTTTCATTCACGGCCGAGCGGTATGCCATTAAGAATAAATGAATGTGCTGATCCCAATCTCTTTGATGTTTTGATACAACTTTGGACAGGTGTTTACCCATCGTTCGGTTCATCCTCTCGACCATTCCATCTGATTGAGGATGCAGGGGTGTCGTTCTGGTCTTATTGACACCAATCAATTTACAAACGTTTTGGAAAAGGTTTGACTCGAAGTTTCGCCCTTGGTCAGAGTGGATCTCCAAGGGAACACCAAATCGGCTAAAGAATTCTTTAACAAGTACCTCTGCTACGGTAGCAGCTTCTTGATTTGGTATCGCATAGGCCTCAGTCCATTTCGTAAAATAATCCATGGCTACCAGCATATATTTATTTCCATCATTCGTCTCTGGAAGTGGACCTGCAATGTCGATTGCTACTCTCTCCATAGGACTACCAACATTATACTGTTTCATGGGTGCCCTCTTTTTACCAACTGGACCATTACTAGTTGCACACAGTTCACATTTCCGGCACCATCTTCTTACATCATCTTTACAGTTCACCCAATAGAACCGTTCTCGAACCTTTTGCAGAGTCTTCGTAATACCAAAGTGTCCACCTGATGCACCGTCATGCAACTGACGCAATACTTCTGACACTTTACTTTTAGGTACAATCAACTGAAGCTTAGTTTCTGTACCATCATCGTTCTCAAAGGTTCTATACAGAAGATCATCTTTCAGCACTAGGCAATTCCATTGGCTCCAGTAACACTTGACTTCGGGATTACATGCACTAATGTCTTGCCAAGAAGGTCTTTCACTTCGACGCACCCAATCCAATACTCTTTTTATACATGGATCATCTGCTTGAGCGTCTTGTAGCTGTTGAGGCTGCCATTGATCATTAATAACGGTGGTTCGCCTCACGGGGCAAAGTCGTTCTTCTAATTTAAGACAATGATTACGATTTTCACTGTATGGCCGTCTTGATTGAACATCAGCATTTGAATGACTTTTTCTAGCGTGCTCGATCTGTTCTAGCTTTCTGACTGTTGTATTATTTTCATGCACTTTGTGGCGAATGTGACCTTCGTTGTTACCATTCCAACATCTGGGTTCACGTCTTTTCGGCATCATGTTACGAACTACTTTCCGTACGATTTCCTCCAGACGTTTATCGTTTCGTTCGTCACTCTCTTCAGAGGTTCGTACTTGATAGCTCCGTGAAACTCGACTAGCTATCTCATGTTCCAAGGCAATGGCGAGCGCTTCATCTAAAACTTTCGGTCTTGCTAGTCGTAAAGCTTTCTGTAGTTCACTGTCTCTCAACCCATTGACGAAGGCATCTACAGCAATTTCTTCCAAAACGTTGTCTGGTACCTCTGGATAGGCCAACAACGCTATACGAGCAATATCCGCTTCAAATTCTTGCAAACTCTCACTTGCTCGTTGAATTCTACTTCTGATTTGTACTTTGTAGACTTGTTGTAGATGGGCATCTCCGTAACGTTTGTCTAGTCGAGTAAACAAGGTCTGGTAACATTTTTCTTGACCCTTAGGAATCGATCTTAGGATATCTGCAGCATCACCTCGTAAAGCAGCAGTCAAGGAAACAGCCTTTTCTTGTTCTGTCCAATGATTGGCTGTCGCAATAGCTTCAAATTGTCTAAGGTATATGGACCAAGAGGACTTTCCATCAAATGGTGGCAATTTGAATCTCATATGATGTGTCATTTCGTCTCTAGGTGATTCTTCTTTCACTACCGGATCTAAAGCTACTGTGTTAACTGGTGGTAGCATTTTTGTGTTAGTTATCATGCTCTCTAACTGTTTGATCTTCTCTTCTACGTCTTCTATCTTGTCGTTTACATTTTTCTGTATCTTATCAAATGTTTTAGAAACTTCTTCAAATTTTTCATTGTTCTTTTTAGAAGTTTCTTCCATCATTTGGGAAACATTTTCAAATTTCTCGTCGAATCTTCGAGATACATTTTCGAATTTCTCATCGAATCTTTTGGAAACGTTCTCTAATTTATCATCATTTTTTTTTAGAAGTTTCTTCAATCATTTGCGAGACATTTTCAAATTTCTCGTCGAATCTTCTAGACACATTTTCAAATTTATTATCATTTTTTTTTGAAGATTCGTCAATCATTTGAGAGACGTTTTCAAATTTCTCATTCATTTTTGTTAAAACTGTTTCTTCTGCTGATTGAAACTGGAATGTCTCTGGGTCATCTCCATTCTTATTAAGAACATTCTTTAGTCGTTCTTGGAGGATCTTCTTGGACCCGCTGCAATCTTCATCGCGTTCTTCTAGTTGCTCACGCAACTGTTTTACTGAAAGTTGTACTAGCAGCATCTTTGGTCGGGCACACACGTAATTTTTAAATGTTCTTTCGTACAACGATCACTACCGAACTACGCGGATGTTCCCGACGAACAATACTTTTCAAAAGTTCAAAAGTCTCTTTTTTCACTGTTGAATTTATTTTTAAATAAATCAATTGTCCTCACACGGTGACACCAACTGTAGCGTGATTAAATAAAACGAGCGGTTCGAATTTATATAAATATATTTATTTATAACTTTACAGTTCGATACTATCTTATCAACTAAACTTAACTCCTAATTCCGTTACATATATATACCAAAGTATTATGTTCGAGAATATTCGGGACTAGTCCCACCTCTAATTCGTTATTCGACGGGTGGAATTTTACAGCGCTTTGATATATCGCGGAAACTTCTGGGTGCTTCGAGATGCGACCGTTAGGCGAGCCGCGTTCGTAACAATATTTACTAAAGAAGAATTCTCATATCACCAGTAATTTAAGTTAATTTATCGTTTTTGGTTTAACAAAAGATGGAATCATCATTAAGTTTCAGCTGCCCATCAACTTAAATATGGAAGATTGTGAACAAATTGAACAATAAAAACAAAAACACTAAACATGCTCCCCTTTATATTGTTCTGAAGCTATTTTCTTGTGGCATTTTAAATTAACTACTATTTAACTGGGAACAAGCCACATTTAAAGATAAAAATACATTTATTGACGTTTCAATTTCCACTTCGGAAATTGTTCTCAAAATACAAACAGTAAATTAAACAATTTTTTTTAAGTGGAAATTGAAACGTTAATAAACGTATTTTTATCTTTAAATGTGGCTTATTCCCAGTTAAATAGTAATTAATGCTCCCCTTTATTTGCAGAACATATTCTACAGAAGCTATATCTACCTTTTGATGACAATATACCTTACCCAGATACACTTATAGAAGATCATTATTTACTATAAGAATTAACATCATCCGAACTGGAATATGCCATTAAGTCATCCAAAAATACAGCCCCAGGCTGTGTTTTGGATCAGATTTCGTTTATTATATTACAAAAGGCAAATAAATTAGTAATAATGAACACCTGGTTTAAGCTACACCCAAGGAAACTGTACACCTGGAAATCTCCACAGGATACTGTGAAAAAGATTGTAAGAAATCAGATTGATTACATTCTAGTAAATAAGAGGTATAGGAACAGCTGCACATATGTCAAAACATACCCGGGGCAGACATAAATTCTGATCATGTACCAATTGTAGGTAATTTCAAAGTCAGACTGAAGAAGGTTACAAGTAAGTCGATGAAGAAGTATGATTTTAGAAAACTGAAAGATCCCAATGTTCGACTGAAGGTGAGTGGAAACCTCAAAACAAGCGTGCTAACATGCAAAAATGCAGAACTATAGAAGAAAGTCTGACCATCATACATGAAACAGTGAGAGAAATAAAAGAACAACACCTGAAGAAAGAAACAGAGAAACGCAAATCGTGGATGACCGATGAAATTCTTGAGCTTGGATGGATCAGAAAAAAAAACAAAGAAAATCTCCAAGAATATAAGAAAATACATAGCATCGTCAGAAGAAAAATAAGAGAAGCCAAAGAGAAACAAAAAACAGAACAATGTCAAGAAATAGAAGAGTATCTGAGTCGATATGATAACTTCAATGTTCATCGAAAGTTGAAGAAAATAGCTGGAAAATTTCGAAACCGCAACAGCGGAAAAATAACAGATAATGAAGACAATCTTGCCATAACCAAAGAAGATAAAAAAAAAGTATGGGAAGAATACTTGGGGAAACTTTTCCATGACCTTAGAACAGCACAAGAGCCCAATGTTGAAGAAAATTCAGGTCCCGAAATCCTACCAGAAGAAATAACGGCAGCCGTCAGACAAACGAAAAATGGAAAGACACCGGAACTTGATGAAATTCCTGCAGAACTGCTGAAGCTATTAGATACAGAACAAATAAAAATATTAACTGGTATATTTAATGAAATATACAAAGCAGGAAAAATACCAGTAGAGTGGCTCAAATCGGAGTTCGTACCATTGCTCAAAACACCAGGAGCAAAAGTTGGTGAAGATTATAGGACAATAAGCCTAATGAGCCATCTGCTGAAGCTATTTTTAAAGGTCATCCACAAAAGAATTTACCGGAAATGCGAGGAACAAATTGCGCCCAATCAGTTTGGATTTGTGAACGCCGTTGGTGCGAGAGAAGCTTTATTTAGCGTGCAGATCTTGTTTCAGAAATGTAGAGATGTCAGCTGTAATGTTTTTGCATACCTAATTGACTACAAGAAGGCTTTCGATAGAGTCAGGCATGAACAAATGATGGAAGTGCTGAAGAGGACAGGGATTGATGGAAGAGACTTAAAAATTATAGCTAATCTGTATTGGAATCAATCAGCGGTACTTCGAATAGATGAATAATATACAGAACAGGTCAAAATCTTAAGAGGAGTGAGACAGGGGTGCATAATTTCACCACTGATATTCAATCTGTACTCGGAGCACATTTTTGAAGCGGCCCTAAAAGATATTGATGAAGGCATCTCAATAAATGGAGTCAAGCTTAATAACCTGCGGTATGCAGATGATACAATAGTGTTTTCCAATACCATAGAAGGGCTGCAAAACTTAATGAACAAATAACAGAAACAAGTAAAACCTATGGACTGGATATAAACACCAGCAAAACCAAGCTAATGATCATCAGCAAGCAAAACATAACTGGAGCAAATCTGTATGTGAACCAAATGAGAATTGAACGTGTCTCACAATACAATTACTTGGGAACTATAATCAATTAGTCGTGGGACAATACCCAAGAGATTAAATGTCGCATCGGAAGGCCAAAAGTGCATTCTTGGCTATGAGCTCTGTGTTCAAAAGCCATGACCTCACCCTGAAAACAAAAATAAGGCTGCTTAAATGTTACGTGTACTCAGTGCTTCTGTATGGAGTAGAAACGTGGACATTGAAGGCGGAAACTCTATCAAAATTTCATGCCTTTGAATTATGGCTATACAGAAGAATCCTGAAGATACTATGGACAGACAAAGTCACCAATGAAGAAGTACTGCGTGGGATGAACACAACCGCGTATTTGGCCAACATTGTGAAGAGCCGTAAGCTGGAGTACTTGGGACATATAATGAGAAATCAAGGCAGATACGAGCTACTCCAATGCATTTTGCAGGGTAAAATTGAAGGAAAAAGAGCCCCAGGACGAAGAAGAATATCCTGGCTTGCTAACCTGGGAGCATGGTATAGAAAGACCTCAACACAGCTATTTCGTATAGCAACCAACAAAATCATCATAGCCAGAATGATCGCCAACGTTCGGAATGGACAGGCACCCTAAGATAAAGAAGAATAATTACATCAGTAGACATTCCACAGGGAGCTGTTTTAAGTCCACTATCTTTACACATATGATTTGCACAATTTATGGTCTCCCAACATTGACCATCCTAAGATTAAATGTAAATCATGGATATTTTCCAAAGCATCTACATAAAATCAAACTTCTCCCAACAGACAGATGTAAGTGTGGAACGAGAAAAGCTGATCTAAATCACACATTCTTTAACTGTACCTCACATATTAATACAAGTACGTTCGAATCGGTATTTTCTTGAACTGCATTAGTATTTTCTTTGAATGTGTACCTATTTGTTGCCCAACCATCTAATCGTGATTTATGTCTTGTGTGTTTTATGAAATCGCCCTGATTAACACCCGAGCATGAAAAGTAAGCTCTTTGTACAATCCTGAATTAATGAATACTAATATCTGTATGTAATTAAGTGGTGAAGAAAACTGAAAGCATTTAAGATGTGGCTATATCTGAGAATGCTTAAGATGTCGTAGACTGACCAAGTCGCAAATAAGGATGTCCGTAGAAGAAAGAATAAGAACGGATAGGTACTGACCACCATTAAATCTTGAAAGTTCAGTTCTTCGGATATACTATGCGAAATGAATCCAGATACGCTCTCCTTCAAGCCATCCTGCAAGGAAATATATTTGGAAAACGAGGTCTAGAAAGAAGAAGAACATCTTGGTTAAAGACTTTTATAATCTGGTTTAATACAACATCTATGGAGCTTTTCCCTGATAACTGTGCAGATACTGATTGCCATGATGATCGCTAACATTCGTAACGAATAGGCACATCAAGATGAAGTGACTAAATGTTCTAAATCAAGGCTGAAATCCAAAAATATATGTAGATGCTGAATGTGTTGCTTGTGCGAGTCCATTTCAAATAGGTAAAGAAATGATAAATAAGACTTATTCACAATCAATTTAATTTAACTATCAGACGACCGGTTTCGCTGTCTACAATATGCAAAGCATCTTCAGGTCTCGATACAAAGTTAAAAATGCTGAAATGATAAAAACCCATATTAGGGTGTTGTATAATAAAGATAAACAAATTAGAGGTTGTAAATTACAATAATTATGCCTATATTACATGTCTGTGGTTTTATTTCAAAATGAGTAAGTTGAATAAAAAGGTATAAAAAGTTTTAAAAAATTTAAACAGACAAGGTAAGGCCCACAAATTGTTATAAAATAGTCTATTAGATTATAATAAATTAATAAATGAGCAAATAAATAAACATTACTTACATGCCGGTACTCTATTAATTGATGGATGGTAGAACATGGTTGAAACTACTATGTATTGTTGAATGGAGAACTCAATTCTGCTATTGTAGTTCTTTGACAGTAAACCGGAAGTTCTTGAGGAGATAGATTTGATCCAATGAAGCAGAGATATGTGTGTGATTGTTTGTTAAATGAGAGTGATGTAGTATACCATTGTATTATTAAAAGTGATTTATACTTATTCGAGAGATATATTTATAAAATGTGTGTTATTTTTTGAGTAATTGTTTTATGAAGGTGACAGTTTTATGACAGTGAATAAGTTTAGATGTACAAATTGTGTGGGTGTGCAATTATTTTTCAACTTGTAGTTATCAAATTTCTTTGATAAAGTTCTATTGGCAAAATAGTAGATTATTGCAAAGTCAAGTAAATAAAATATTCGAATTAAAACAATTAAGGACAATTTAAAACACACTAAAACAGAAAACACCTAGAAGGGACGAAACAAACATTAAATTTAAAAGGGGGAAGGACTTTTATGCACTACATCTCAGTCTTGGGCACAATGAGTTTTTTATGTGTTATCTATTAGATTTTAGTAGTAAATTTGACAGATGTAGGTTAGCATGTGACAGTTCTTCTTCTGTTTCTCAATACTGCAAGTTAAGTTATCTAGTTTTATGAAATATGCTAATATTAATGAATGTCTCTAAATTGTTTCAATTAGGATATCAAAAGTAAATTGATGTGTTTAATATTGGCATACTTTAACAATCTTTAATTAATTAAATTTAAATGTAACAATACGAATAATTAAAATACATCCCACATTATAACTAACTCAGTCCAATGTCCAAATTACTGAACAAATTAAAGTGATTCTTTGGCAACTGAACATGTACATTTTATAATTAAATGTATAACAAGTTTACAAAAGTTTTTTATTTTTATTTGAAATTATTGTTGGTGTGAGTTATCTCTCATGGTGTTTTTAAATATTTTAGATATTTAATTCAAATTCTGATATATTAATATATTAATATCTGATATATTAATATGTAACCAAAGCAACATATGGATAATTATTGATGGTAATTAATTTATGGGCTCAAGAAATTGACTGAATTATAAAGCCTTCAATAATTAGTTGGTAGTTCTAATATCTGACAGTTGGAACCGGAAATTGTTATACGAACAGGTAGAAAGATCCTGTATTTAAACCGGTGTAAAGTAAATTTATTCTTATTTTAATTTTTCGTGTCATATGAACAGATATTCCTCACACCGGCATGAACAATGCTGAGTTTGTACAATTGTTTTAAGTAACACTTTAAAATTTTTTAAATAATAGCTGTTTATGAAAGTTATAATTTCTATTTGAAATGTAAATTTGTGTATAATTGTAATTAGTAAAGATGTATTCAATTAATACAGCTAATTTGAACGATTTATATGTTATGTTGGGAATCCTCAAAACACGTGTTGAGTTTGAAATCAAAAATGTTTTTGTAAGATGAGTATATTTCGGAACCAGATGGAATGTAATAATAATTGTGGGTTAAATAAGTTGAGGTACCAGACCAGTACAACACTGATATTTAATGTAGTTTTTAGGAAAATATTGTTTCTGGTAGTATGTTAAAGAAAATCTGTGAACAAAGAACTAGATCCAAGGGGACCAGATTTTAATTTTGATGTAGAAGATTTAAATAATCTAAGAAGTGTATCAAATGCATCTGATTATATATGTGATTCTGAAATAAATGTTGTTTGACCATAATATTGAAGTTACTTCTAAAAATATGTGATGATAAAGGATAATATATGGAAATCTAATATGATAAGTTGAAGTTTGGGGCAACAATTCTATAAGTTTGCTGTAGAAACAAGAAATGGAGTAGGATCACGTAATATTATTTATATAAATTTTTTTATAATAATACTAAGTATACTGGTGTGTATTCCAGTTCTAATTGTGCATTTAGTGTAACTGCTGTGTGATTTTTTAATGATTTTAGAATTTCTAAATGTTCTAGGTTATTTAATAAGGAGCCTTTATTACAAGTATGAAGAATTGTGAAGTCTGTTTGTGGATCAAAGATGTGGTTTGTTCGATCGATATGTTGGGAGAAATGTGATTGACCTGATGTTGGACGTTCTATATATCTAAGATGTTCTCTTAGTCTAATGTTGAAGGATCTAAAGGTTCTATCGACGTAACATGCATTGCAGGTATGGCAGCTCAACTTATACACTCCGCTATACTCAAGTGAGTTACGTTTGTCCTTGTTATAAAACTTACTCATTTTGAAATAAAACCACAGACATGTAATATTGGCATAATTATTGTAATTTACAACATCTCTACTTTGTTTATCTTTATTATACAACACCCTAATATGGGTTTTTATCATTTCAGCATTTATTTAACTTTGTATCGAGACCTGAAGATGCTTTGCAAATTGTAGAAAGCGAAACCGGTCGTCTGATAGTTAAATTAAATTGATTGTGAGTAAGTCTTATTTATTATTTCTTTACCTATATGTAGATGCCTTTTTCTTGTATTATTCTTGTATTATCTAGGGCGGATTTATTTGGTGCTTTAATTGTTGAGCAAATTTGAATTTTTCACAGTTTACTTAACAAAAGCTGTGCCAAATAAAGAAATAAAACTTTAAAAGAGTTCATAACTTTTATTTAAAAAGTAAAATTTGAATTCACCCTGCTTATCATAAGTTCTAGATAAGTTTTCGGAGTAATTACAAGTTTGCTGCCAAGTTTAATTAGTTAGCTGCTTACCATAAGACCTGAATCCTGCTAATAAACCCCCCTCTAATATAGTGATATAAATTACGTTGATTACTTTCCGCCACAAATACCCAGAATGTGGATATATAAATGGCTTAAATGCGGTTACAGAAACAATATTAGGGATTTATATTCTTACGATTCGGTTTGAGAACACCTGCGAAGCCATAAGCAAACACAAAAAATTTATTTAATCAGAAAAGTTTATTTAAATAATTTACGAAAAATGTTATTTGTGGTTTAAAAAAAGTAATGAACCTTTTCTACAAGTAGTTTTTATTCTCAAAAATATATTAGATCTAAACAATCTAAATTAATTGTTTTATACTTCTTTTTTTATTTGAGCTTTGGTTGTTCGAGTTTGCAATGTTGCCGGCACATCTTTAATCCGGCAGGTCTCAGCTTTTCTTTGCAAAAACTTAAAGAAAATCAACAAAAACACCACTATCTACCACAGCATGAACTGCATACACGGAGGTAAACAAGAAACTGGTGAGCACAAAAGGATGAAACATAGGTTAGTCTGTACTTGAACATTCTTTTTACTTGAAGCACAAAATCCGTGGCGCCGGGGACATTTCTTCTTTTAACCAAACAGGTGGGTGTTTTCAAACCGAAAAACTTGTAGCAAGAGATAGAAAAACAAATAGTTACAGCTAAAAAGATAATAGGATGTCTGAATGGCATCTTGTGGAGCAAGGAGATAACAAAAAGGAGAAAATTTAATATATATACGAGACAATGGTTAAGAGCAGCCTATTGTATGGAGCGGAAACATGAAGAATTCCAGACAGACAAAAAAGAAGATAGAGAAAGTCTCACGAAGAGAAAAAATTAGGAATGACCATATAAAACAACGAATGGGAATAGAAGGTACAATAATTCAGGATATCGAAAAGAAACAACTTACCTGGTACGGACACGTAGAGCGAATGCAAAATACTAGATTGCCCAAAAAATACTGAACTGGACCCCAATAGGGAATAGAAAGCGAGGAAGACCCAAACTAGAGTGGCAGCAAAACATAAAAAAATCAATGAGCGAACGGAATCTATCAACGGAAGATTGCCACGATAGAAGAGGATAGAAGTTAGGTGTCGGACAATGGAGATGGACGTTCTAAACCGGCATATATATATATATATATATATATATATATATATATATATATATATATATATATATATATATATAGGTATAATAATTTAATGTGTGTTATAAATGTTGAGTGTCAATGCTTTATAAATAATCTCAACGACTAGTAAGTTACACTGAAGAATTGTGATATTTTTTAAATATTTACATATTTGTCTTATTACAGTGTCTTGAAAAAGGAATAAAACTATTCCGAAAGCTCGACAAAAAGTCAAAAGAGTGTTTTTTTAACATCCCGGCCAATATTCTGACTGCAGCAACCCTAATAAACTGTGTTGTTTGTATATATATTTATATATATATATATATATATATATATATATATATATATATATATATATATATAACTTGTGGCAATCATTTTTTTAGTTTTCAGAGACCAAGTTTCGTGATACTACATGATCAAAGATAACAAGTGGTGTACAAATGTCAATTTTTTTTTTTTGACATTCCACCTTCTAACCTAACACCCTTCAATTTCTGGCAAGGAATCAGTAGCCGTATGCTGTTATCGATGTAATGGAAATACAAAAACTATTCGCCATCAAAGAAATTTAAAGTTCAACCTTTTGCAGGCCACATCATATTAACATTTTTTTATCATGAAGGACCTTTGCTCATAGAGCATGCAGAATCTAGAGTGCATAGTAACGCAAACCTTTATAATTAAATTATAAAGGTTTATTCTTCTTATCAATCATGCTTGGCCTTATGTTGTTAAAGTAGTGAAAGAAAATCTACGACGAAACTGAAAAAGTGAAGAAATCTGTCTAAATGGTTAGAATCACCAAGAAGATCGCAGAGCCACGGTTGGAGATTTAGCTGTCGTCTTACTTCACTGAATTGATGACATTTCGTAAGAATATGTTTCATTGTTAACTGGTACTGACAAGTTTGGTAGATAGGTCTTAAGAGTCTCGTAGTGCCAGTGTAAAGTAACTTTTATAATGATGGCTAGATTGCACGTAAGGATGTATTTAAGAAGCTCCAGCGGGTTTGCCATAATCTCCTGGTAGATCTGTACGTTTCTGTTTTTATTTTTGCAAATTTAAATGTTAGTTATTGACGTGGTATCTTTAAAGTCGTTTTAGCATGCTGATCTGCCAGTTCGTTACAGGTGTACAGATGTGAGATGTAATCCATGTGGAGGTAAGCTTATGGCTTACAAAACTGGCAACATTTTTATTTGGGAGAATAATATGCTTAACAATCTGTAAGACACTATACAGAGTGGCCCAAAAGTCTGGAAACGGCCAATTATCTCGTAAATTTATTAGTAACTTTGGGTTTACAAATTCATCACCCTATATATTTAGTGATTATTGGAATTTCCTATTAAATACGAGTTCAAAGATATGTAACATTTATGATTTTATGTAGTTCGGAAGATCTTAAATACTTAAAACATAAAGTCTGGCAACGCCTAATTGTCTCAATAAATTTTTTAATACCAACTATTTTTAGCTACATAAAAATGTAACAATTGATAGATTACAACATTTTTAATATAATGGTTACTTTATCAAGTGTTCAAAATGTGCTCCATGAGAGTTGACAGTGCCCTAATCGATGGTAGAATACGTTTACCAAATTGTTCCATGATTGTTTGGAAATTATTCGAGATTCATCGATATTTCGATGTTACCAATTCCAACGTCCATAACGTCGTTCCATAACATCGCCATGTTACCAATTTTAACGGTAACTTATAACATCCTAATTTGTAACTATAAATAATACTTATAAGGTTTAAAAAGACAAATGCAGCATAGACAAGAAGAAGGTATTGCCGTCTACTTCAGAGGGGGGTTCATCAGATTCACAATATTAACTCTCAGAATGCGCCTAGACAGAGTCGAAGAGCTGTGTCATGGATAGAGCCTAGAGATTTCAGATCTTTCTTAAAAGCGGACAATTTTTTCGATTTTGTGAGGAATCATGTTTGATCCAAAGAGTAAGTTTGGAAGATTATTATGTTTATTGCCGCTTGCAAAACTTTAGAACTAATGGATGCTATACGACCATGACAGTATAGTATTAAATCACCTTAATAAGATACATATTTAGTAGAAAAGGGAAAATTAAAAAAAAAACTTACAACAAAGTTAAAAAAGGTAGAACTAACACTAAATCTTGAGGAATGCCATCGGTGTGAATATAAATAGAAGAGAACACACCATTTACAGAAACTTTGAAACTACTTTGCGAAAAAAAAATTGTATAAAATGAAATATATTTCCAGTGGTATTATGTTGCGAGAGCTTGACTATTACAGTGTGACGAGAATTCGTGTCGAATGCCCCTTTTATGTCAATGACAATAGCCGTTACTTCATATTTTTCATTTATGGACTTGAAAATTTCACTCTGGAGAAAAATAATATTATCGCGAGTGCATCTGTGTCGTCGAAATCCAGATTGTTCTATAGGAATAATCATATGTTTGTCAAGATACCAGATATGATATTACCTGGTACAGGTAAGAGATATAGGCCTATAAAAATTAAGAGCAAAGGCAGCTAGTACATTTTTTTTGTTGGTAATACTATTGACGTTTCGGGAATTGGCGGAAAAGCAATATTTTATTATTTATCTCGAGATGTTTTGTAACGTTATAAACTTACTTCTTTCTAAAGCACGTTTTTCGATTATATGCATGTAGAAATCTTAACAGAATTAAACTATATATTAATAACTATATTTTATTTTATCATTGCCATCTGCTTTCTATTTCATTGTAATTTTGCAAAATGACAAGCAAGTTAAACCCCTTTTTAAGTGTCTCTAATACAAGTTGTTGTTGTATTTTAGTTTATTGACCATATTTACTAATATATTGGCTGTATTTATTGGCAGTATTATGGAGAGTTTATTGAAACACTATTGTCAGATTAACTGGATATTCCTACAATATTTTATGGAATAACTGCATCTCAGGAGGACCTAACCGTCTAGTTGGGAGGCCACACAAGCAGTCCATAAATGCCATCGATGCCATAAGTATCATCCTCACTATATTTATTGTAAAGCATTGACAGGACTGATTGGTTCCTATTTTTAATAAATATGATTATTTAAAAATTTAATTAAAAATCCTTTGTAAAAGGTATATTTTAGGCCCAAACGGGCTAAGTTAAAAAGACAAAACGTTTTCGGAAACCATGTTCCATCATCAGTGTCCTAGAAAATAGTTAACCACTTAATTAAAAAGAACATAGGTTAAAATTTTGACTAAGGTTAAAGAACAATGTGGTTAATACTTACTAGGAGTACATGAATGAAGCCACCAAGATTAAATATGTGGGTAAAAACCCGATTACATATGTTTAATTACATTTAGTTTTAAATTAATGTTGAAATGATATAAGATTACAGAGTTACCGATGGATTTGGTAACATGGCGACATATGACTCCACGTTGAAGTTGCTAGTCCTGAGACGGTATGTCTTCGAGGACTATATGAGTGCAACTGATTGGCAATGACATTTGATGACAATATTGTTAAGTTATGACGGAAATAATCACAGAGCAGTCAATGTAGCTGTATGTTTCTACTTAAGACAAAAGCCAACGTTATTTAAAATTGTGAAAATTAAGTACATTAATATAACAGTATCAACCATCAAAGTTGTAGTTTTTAATTTATGAAATTGAGATGATATAAGGGGGCAAAATTTTTATGGTTGTAGTTAGGCAACCAACTATGCATGTATGTAGTAATGAAATATAGAAAAAATTTTAATTATATGGCCCTTTATGTTACTTAAACATTTGGTACCCAGAAAATATAAACTAGACACATGTAGAAGGTTGAATTATAGAAAATATTGATGTTAATGGTTGGATCTAAATATATTTATTTATAATTGGAGGTGTTCTTGTTTGAATAAAATAAAACTGTTTTAGTGAATGTTCACATGTTATTTAACTTTCAACTCAAATATAGAGGTCCTGTATGTCAGAAGCAACATTTGGTACCTAGCAAATGTGAAAATTTATTTGGAGTAATAAGTTCATGAACATAAATGTCTGATAAGGTAGTAACAGACTAAAAGGTGTGGAAGTTTTATTGTATTAACTATTGTATGTAATGAACGAAAGATTTTATTTTGAATAAGGTGATGGAGTTGGCTATGAGAAGAGAATGAACCAGATTAATAGTTTCTTGTTTAGGGACAGACGTGAATAGATTGCTGACATCAAATGATAGCATAGTAATATTGGGGTGAAGGTTAATGTGTTGTAAATTGTTGACTAGATGACTGGTATTTTTGACTGAAAATCGAGGGGTGAAGTTCGTCATGTTGTTGATAAGATTCAATATAAATTTTGATAGAATGGAAACTGGAGTGTTAATGAAGCTGACAACTGGACGAATAGGAATACCCTCTTTGTGTATCTTAGGTAAACCGTACAGTCTGGGTATTAAAGGATTACTTGGGATTTTATAATATGGTGCAAAATGTTCTGAGAAGAAGTCTGTGAAATGTTTGATATTGTCTTTTAATTTATTTATGAACTTTTTTGAGGGGTCTGTTGCAAGTAAAGTGAAGTTATTGTTATTGAGGAAGGTTGAGACTTTATTGTTGTATGATGTTTGATCTAGGATTACCAGGCAGTTACCTTTATCAGCTTTACTGATGATTAAATTATGGGATTTGATTTTATTCTTGATTGATTTGAGAGTTTTGAGATGATCATTACGTTTGTTTTGAGAGAGATTGTGAAAATTGGGTGTAGGGTGAAAATTTTGAATGTTGGAGGGAAAATTAGAAGATGAGGGTGTGTTAATATTAAGTATAGTAGAAGAATTGGGAGAATTTTTCTTTTTGAATTTGTTTATGGTATTGAAGCAAGAGTTTCTGATAGAGGTTTTTTGATTTAAAGGGACTGTAAGGTTTTGAATGATAATATCTAGCTCAATGGAGAGACTCTGAAGGTCTTTTTCGGAGACCATGCGAGGAATGGAGTATTTGAGACCTAGATTTAGTAACTGAAGTTCGTTATTGTTAAAGGTAACTGACGAGAGATTTTTTAATCTTGGATGAAAATTGAAATTAGAGAATTTACTGTTGTTGTTACTGTTATTATTTGTTGATTTAGATTTATTTTTAATGAGGTTATTTAATTTAGATTTAAGTTTATTGAATTTGGTGGAAGTTACATTGTCCAATCTGTCCTGAACATCATTCAAAAAATTATTTAAATTGTCATAGCCCATGAAATCAAGTAAAGAGTCATATGTTACCTTGAGTTTACAATCTATGTAATTTAGCTTTCCATAATGGTTACAAATCTCCTTCTTCAAGATTTTTTGTTGAAAGTTGTTCTTCAAGTTAATAGGAACATTTCCTGGTGTTTTAATTTTACAAAATGTGGGGAAGACCTGGTTGTTTATACAGATATAGATATATTTAGATATATTTAGAAGGAGTAAATTGAGGACCTTCCTCAATAACAATAACTTCACTTTACTTGCAACAGACCCCTCAAAAAAGTTCATAAATAAATTAAAAGACAATATCAAACATTTCACAGACTTCTTCTCAGAACATTTTGCACCATATTATAAAATCCCAAGTAATCCTTTAATACCCAGACTGTACGGTTTACCTAAGATACACAAAGAGGGTATTCCTATTCGTCCAGTTGTCAGCTTCATTAACACTCCAGTTTCCATTCTATCAAAATTTATATTGAATCTTATCAACAACATGACGAACTTCACCCCTCGATTTTCAGTCAAAAATACCAGTCATCTAGTCAACAATTTACAACACATTAACCTTCACCCCAATATTACTATGCTATCATTTGATGTCAGCAATCTATTCACGTCTGTCCCTAAACAAGAAACTATTAATCTGGTTCATTCTCTTCTCATAGCCAACTCCATCACCTTATCTACCACCAAC
Organism: Diabrotica balteata; assembly: GCA_918026665.1. NCBI lineage: Eukaryota > Metazoa > Arthropoda > Insecta > Coleoptera > Chrysomelidae > Diabrotica > Diabrotica balteata. Next base: position 115,871,671 of record OU898281.1, on the reverse strand, counting down.
TCCATTATCCAACTATTACAGCTTTGTTTAGATCAAGATTTCTTTGTTTTTAACAACAAATACTACAGACAACCTGATGGCTTAGCCATGGGCAGCTGTCTCTCTCCTTTACTAGCTGATATATTTATGGATCACTTAGAATCCACACATATCATGAAAAACCCTGAAATACTCCACTGGTTTCGCTATGTTGACGACTGCTTAGTCTTCATTTCAGGTAATTCCAATTCAGCTGATCTTTTACTTGCCAAAATCAATCAAATTCACCCCAACATCAAGTTCACCATGGAACTAGAATCTTCCATGTCTATTAATTTTCTAGACCTCACTATTACCAGATTAAATGACCACTTCGACTTCAGTATCTATAGGAAACCTACACAGACTGATCACATAATTCCATTCTCATCCAACCACCCCATGTCGCATAAATACGCAGCTTTTCATAGTTACATCCATCGCCTAGTAACCATTCCACTCTCAGACTTAAATTACAAAAAAGAACTAAACATACTTAAGCAAATAGCAGTCAACAATGGATATGACCATAACATTATCAATAAACTCATCCGTAAAAAACGCCTTAAGACCCTGCAGGAGACTGCTTTCCCCAGAGACCTTGTTACCAAGCCCAATTATGTTTCACTCCCATATTATCAAGAAAGTCTTTCTGGAGATATTCGAAATCTCATCCAACGTTCGGTTGAAAATATCCATGTGTCATTTAAAGTACCCTACAATTTGGGTCAACACATTTCTAATTCCAAAGATCCCATCAATTATATGGATCGGAGTGGAGTATATAGATTAAAATGTTCAGATTGCAATGCTTCCTACATAGGTAGGACATGCAGATCATTATCCTCACGTTCTCTAGAACACATAAAAAGGGAAAATACTTCCACCTTCTCCCAACATCTCAAAGAACATAACCATACCCTCAATATCCCAGAAGACGTTTCACTTATCCACAACATCCCCCAAAAAAACTTCCTTAAATTAGATTTATATGAAGATCTTGAAATTTTAAAAGAAAAACAAAAAAGCCCAAATTGTGTCAATCGTCATGTATCCTTTAATCGAGACTTCCTTCCTCTTCATCGCCAACTGTTCTCATAATTTTTCACCACTAATTTACCTCTCAACTAAAATTCACATTTATCAATAAACTTCAGTCCATTCCAAAACTTTTACTTCAACTTAACACACTCTTCATCTCTTCCCTCTTCTCTTCATTAAACCAAACTTCAAGTCTAACCCTCTTTATCTATTACTGTCCATGCTTCTTGTTAGCCCCCCAAAAATCTCAAACTATTCAACAACCCTTTCTGACAAACATTTCAGTCCTCTTCTTACATTTTCTCACATCTTCCGTAGGGTTTGGTAACGGACCTCTGGTGATCTCAGCTTTCTGCAGTGGTCCAGTATCCCACCATCCATTCAAAACAACCATAAATTTCTTTCTGATTCAATTTAAACATAGCTATCTATTAATCTTTCAAGTTAAGTCCAGTACACAACGCAGACAGATTCAACTTATAACTTATTCATTAAAATTTTTTCATGTACCTAGTGTTGTCTTATAACAGATAGGGCCTTTTTAAGTTATAATTCGAGTTCTGTATGAAAAACATAATACATAATCACATCTCAACCTTCAAATTTTGTTAATTTCACACATTATTTGAACGAACACCTTAAGATCCTCATATCCATTTTGAATAATATCCAATCACACAACTTATTCTTCTGCAAAGATGACACTGCAAAAACTTTTTAGTTTCACTTAATATCAACAAAGCCAACCATACCATCATCACACGTTGAGACAACTTATACCTTCAACAAACCTAACTTATAACTTATTCTTTTTATTTCTCTTGTGCCTAGTGTTGCCTTATGACAGATAGGACCTTTCTTAAGTTATAAGTAGATTACCACACTTTCAACATACTACATAATCATGTTCCAACCATCAAAATAAAATCTTTCGTTCATTACATACAATAGTTAATACAATAAAACTTCCACACCTTTTAGTCTGTTACTACCTTATCAGACATTTATGTTCATGAACTTATTACTCAAAATAAATTTTCACATTTGCTAGGTACCAAATGTTGCTTCTGACATACAGGACCTCTATATTGGAGTTGAAAGTTAAATAACATGTGAACATTCACTAAAACAGTTTTATTTTATTCAAACAAGAACACCTCCAATTATAAATAAATATATTTAGATCCAACCATTAACATCAATATTTTCTATAATTCAACCTTCTACATGTGTCTAGTTTATATTTTCTGGGTACCAAATGTTTAAGTAACATAAAGGGCCATATAATTAAAAATTTTTCTATATTTCATTACTACATACATGCATAGTTGGTTGCCTAACTACAATCATAAAAATTTTGCCCCCTTATATCATCTCAATTTCATAAATTAAAAACTACAACTTTGATGGTTGATACTGTTATATTAATGTACTTAATTTTCACAATTTTAAATAACGTTGGCTTTTGTCTTAAGTAGAAACATACAGCTACATTGACTGCTCTGTGATTATTTCCGTCATACCTTAACAATATTGTCATCAAATGTCATTGCCAATCAGTTGCACTCATATAGTCCTCGAAGACATACCGTCTCAGGACTAGCAACTTCAACGTGGAGTCATATGTCGCCATGTTACCAAATCCATCGGTAACTCTGTAATCTTATATCATTTCAACATTAATTTAAAACTAAATGTAATTAAACATATGTAATCGGGTTTTTACCCACATATTTAATCTTGGTGGCTTCATTCATGTACTCCTAGTAAGTATTAACCACATTGTTCTTTAACCTTAGTCAAAATTTTAACCTATGTTCTTTTTAATTAAGTGGTTAACTATTTTCTAGGACACTGATGATGGAACATGGTTTCCGAAAACGTTTTGTCTTTTTAACTTAGCCCGTTTGGGCCTAAAATATACCTTTTACAAAGGATTTTTAATTAAATTTTTAATACATGGTATACAGCCAACTACAGGAACGTAGATTCCTTGTGGTATTTAAAAATTGTTTTATTTTCTATCAGCTAAGGGTTCATGGTTTGATTTCTAGTTTAAGACATTAAGAAGTCACACTTGAGATACTGAGCTATGCGAAGCATAGACGATAAGCTCACATGGTTGATTTATGTATTATTTTTATAATAGTACTTCAATTCTCTTTGGTAGTCTTATCGCTACAGTTTATATAGACATGGAGGCGACAATTTCTTTAAGAATATATAGGGAAGGAAATAAGTTTTTACAGGATTTGAGTGCAGATTTTAGTATCAAATAGTTTGAAGGGGAGTTTAGATAAGCAAAAATTTGATGTGCTGAAAATTTAAAATAAATAAAAAATAAATATTAAGTTTTAATTAAAATATAGACAAAATTTATTTATAATATAGACGAGATGGTTTTGCAGCAGATGGGAAAAGTTACGAAAGTGGTCAGAACAGTCAAAAATTGCAAACTGGAATAATTTGGCTATGTTATGCGTCATGCGGAGAGATATAATAAACTTCATTTATTAATACAAGGCACAAAATCTGAAAGAATGATTTAACAGATCCTCTGATTTCCGAGCTGCCGTCAACAAAATTAGTATAGCCAATATTATTGCCAACGCGCGATAATCAAGGAGGGCACAAGAAGAAGAAAATAGAGAGAATCTTCAACCATAGATAAAGTGGTGTAACTTTAAGACAGTTTTAAAAATAAGGGTTAAACTAGACTCAAAGCAAAAAATGGCAGACAGATATACGTATTATCAGAAAACAATAAGAAAACAAAACATATTTTTAAACAGAGAAGAAGTTCAGAAAAAAACATTTAGAAAAAAAAATGAATGGTTCAAGCATTTCTTTTTTTCTAAAATTAAATAAATATTGTCTCGGCTTGGTAGGAAGAGATATTGGTCCTTTAATTTGATATTATCGTATTTCTCAACAAAGAATTAAGTTACTGATATTTCAGTTGAATGTTTTCACTTCTAATGGAAATATTTTGCTATGAACGAGTAGTAAAAGAAAATTAATTGGTGCAAGTGTTTTATTGCTATAATGTATGATCATTTTCACCTAAAAGTCCTTAAAAACATTGACACAAAGATACCCTTTTTTACGACATCACAAAACTTAATCATTCCATCGTTTTTCAGAACCACTTAGATGAGTGGCGTATTAAGGAGCATTTTATGGAACAATAAATCCTTTTCGACAATAAATATTCATTTTATTTCTCCTACAATACCTAAGTATCAATTATAGTACACAACGTATTTATTTGAATACACTGCTCCAAGAAGTGAACGTACCTATTAGTAAACGTATTAATTAATTAATTAATTAAACATTAATATTTTGGGAAAGTTTTACCGCCGTTTTCAAGAGGTGGCACTTTTTAAAGACTGAATTTCCTAAAACTTTCTTAACTATCTATAAAACGACATCTGTGTGAGACCTGAGAAAATATTGAGTTACAGATCTTTTAAGTCATAATATACTAAAAATTCATCAAAAAATAGTAATGGTAGACAGATAGATCTTCTTCTTCTTACGGTGCATATCCGTTCCGGATGTTGGCGATCAACATGGCTATCCTAACTTTGCTTGCTGCTATTCTGAATAGTCCGGTTGTCGATGTATTAAACCACTTTCTCAGGTTTAGAAGCCAAGATATTCTTCTTCTCCCTGATCCTCTCTTTCCAAATACCTTACCCTGAAGAATGAGTTGCAACAAGCCGTATCTCTGTTCATTCTTCATAACATGATCAAGATATTCTAGTTTGCGCTCTTTGATGGTGTTAATAATCTCGCATTCCTTGCCTATTCTACGTAGGACCTCAACATTAGTCACACGATCCACCCATGAAATTCTTAAGATACGTCTGTAACACCACAACTCGAATGCCTCGAGTTTTCTTAAGGAAGCTTCGAAAAGTGTCCAGGCCTCTACTTTGTATAATAATGTAGAAAATACATAGCATCTAATGAGAGAGATTTTGGTAGCAAGTGGTAAATCATGACTTCTGAAAAGAGACTTTATCATTACGAACGCTGATCTCGCTTTTCCTATGCGTTGTTTTATTTCACTGAAGTGATCCCATTGGCTGTTAATGTTGGTACCAAGGTATGTGTAACTGTCCACTCTGTCAATTGGATGTTGGTTAACCAAAAGCTGTGTATTTAATATTTCGCACTGACTACCATGTACTTTGTTTTCTTCGTATTAAGATCAACTCCGTATTCTCTACTTATATGTGATATATGAGACATTATTCTTTGCAAACCGTCCAGACTATCTGCAAAAACTACTGTGTCGTCGGCATATCTAATGTTGTTTAGACGCATTCCGTTGACTAATACGCCTTTTTGTAGTTCTCCCAGCGCTTGCTGGAAGATATTTTTAGAGTATATATTAAATAACACCGAGGACAGAATGTCCCCGGTCAGAATGTCAGAAACCAAGTGTATTAAAAACGAAAACAGACAAATAATAATTACAGCTTAATCACAGCAATTAAGCTGTTACATTATCAAAAACGTGCCAGTTTTTTAGTATCAAAGAGAATCTGTTGTTCATTCCAATTTGGTCAAACATTGGATGATAAAATAGACTGTCTCGTCGCCAATAATCTTCTATGTCCGGGTATTGGGTAAGTCTAGTTACAAGCAAAACACCTAAAAATTTTTTTATCTCGCATGATATTACATCGAACCATTTTTCCATTCTAGAGGATCTTCCTAGTGTATGTGTTGCCATACATTGCAGTGCATAACGATTTGTTTTAGTAACCATCAAATGAGGATTTCGTCATCAAAAATTGGAATATATCAATAGGATTTACTGCACTTTGAACTGCACCATTTGTATCTGGAATTCTCTATTGTAACCGGAATTTTCAGTAAAATTTACTTTTACTCTATCCTGAAAGTTTAAACTTCATTGAGGAATAGGTTGTGCTGGTGATGGTGATAGACGTAATTAAATGTCTTTTTCGGAAGATGAACTTATTGACGAAGAATCGTATGATAAAAAAACAGTTAGAAAATTGCTTTGTGTATCACATGTAATGCACGTGGTTTTTGTGCTTACAATCTCTTGTGTATTATCCACAATATTGCCACAGTTCGAAATTTCAACCGTCGGAACCTGTATATCCCCACCGAGTTGAAGGTGTACAAGCTTGTGTACTAAAAATATGTTCCAAAACGAGAATGACGTCTTCTTAGATGAAATTTCCAATGACCAGGAGTCAATTAAAAATCAATTATTGATGAATTTTGGCGACCAAATATTGAGGATGTCTTTGATATTGGAAATATGGACATCGTATTTGAAGACAAAATTAACAATCAATATGAAACAACCAATACTCTGAATAATCAAGAATTGGAATCGGATAGTAAAGACGATGTATCGCTAGCAGTACGGTCAGCACAGCGATACAACTCTATATTTTGGACCCAAAAAAAATTATATAACACAAACAAATCAATTTATTGAAACTACAGACCCAAACCTTCCAAATTTTGCAGATAACCCCACATATGTGTTTTTGGAACTATTTTCTTAGGATCTAATTGCATCTAATTGAATTTTCAAACCAATCTATATTACGTTCAAAAACAAAGCGAAGAAAATTAATTTACACCTATCACCGAAGACGAAGTCAAAATATTTCTGGGAGTAAATTCATTAGTGGGTATAAAGGAAATGCCCAGTTACAGAGATTATTGGTTTACCTTTCATCAGTTCGGCTATGTCACGTAACAGATTCTCTTGGTTACTGGGCAATTAACATCTAGTTGATAATGCAGTGCAGCCAAAAAACCTGATCCCGTATTTGATACACTTTACAAAGTGCGACCTCTACTGGTCAAACTCACGGAAACGTTTCTTGCATTACTGAATCCACATGAGTTTCAAGCAATTTATGATCTATGATACGGTTCAAAGGTCGAAGCAGTATCCGACGGTACATGCGCTATAAACCTATAAAATGTAGCTACAACGTATGGGTTAAAGCAGATTCAAGCGGATTCATGTATGAGTTGCAGATATGTATGTGTTTTTGAAACTATTTTCTTAGGATCTATTGCATCTAATTGAATTTTCAAACCAGCTATATTACGTTTAAAAACACAGCGAAGGAAATTGATTTACACCTACCATAGAAGACGAAGTCAAAATATTTCTTGGAGTAAATTCATTAGTGGGTATAAAGGAAATGCCCAGTTACAGAGATTATTGGTTTACCTTTCATCAGTTCGGCTATGTCACGTAACAGATTCTCTTGGTTACTGGGCAATTAAGATCTAGTTGATAATGCAGTGCAGCCAAAAAAACTGATCCCGTATTTGATACACTTTACAAAGTGCGACCTCTACTGGTCAAACTCACGGAAACGTTTCTTGCATTACTGAATCCACATGAGTTTCAAGCAATTGATGATCTATGATACGGTTCAAAGGTCGAAGCAGTATCCGACGGTACATGCGCTATAAACCTATAAAATGTAGCTACAACGTATGGGTTAAAGCAGATTCAAGCGGATTTATGTATGAGTTGCAGATATATACCGGTAAATTGGAAAATTCCACCAAAAAAAAACCTAGGACAATGAGTTGTACAGGATGTAATAAGGGTTTTAGTAAGTAAACACCACTGAATATTTTTTGACAACTATTTTAACTGTATCGATCTTAAGAGATCTTTATTTTCGGACGGAATTTACACAAGTGGAACCGTTCAAAATAAAAGTAAGGATTTACCAGAGTTCAAAACTGACAAACAAATGAATCGAGGAGATTTAGATTACCGTATTTCAACAAATGGACTATCTTCGTTGAAGTGCATGGATCGAAGAAGTGTCATTCTTTCAGCAAATCACCAAAATCTAGCAATAATCTAAGTTGTGAACAGAAGACAAAAAGACGCTTATATGAATGAGGTTTCATGTCCACAAATGGTAGTGCTCTACAACTCACGTACGAGCTATGTTCACAAATTTGACATGCCTAAAAGTCCTTATGATGTTAATCGTTAACCACAAAAGTGGTAGCATAGAATATTTTTTTATTTTGTGTATTCTTGCGTCGTCAATCCAAAAGTATGTCTTTGAAGGAATTCCGGCTCTTTGTGATTGTAGGCCTCATTGGAGCATTATTCAGCAGAAAAACCAGTGCGTAAATTCAATAGGTATATTCCCTTGGAACTACCCAATTTAAAGTCTTCTTATATGCCCCAAAAATCTACGTCTTTGAGAAAAATAGGAAAAAGGAAGTGCTACCTGGTTTTTATTTCTTCCTGCTATGTTCCTGCTGGTATGTTGAGAATACCACATCCTGCAGGATATACTTCAGGATCAGCATTGTTTATTTTGACTAAATTTTTTTTAAAAATATACTAAAATAAATAAACTTCCCAAAAATTATGTTTTTTTCAATTTAATACAAATCGCAGATCAAAGGGTTAGGTAATAATAGGAAAATCGAATGCTTGAACGAAATGTAGTTTTATGTTTTGTGTAGTTAGTGTCCTTCCATATTTTAATGAGTGCAGCGATAGTTCTTTAACAAATCGTATTGAAATCCGAGGGTCTAATAGGCTTAGGACAATAAGGCGGTACACATTACGGGCTTGTGTTTCTTTTTTTTTAGAATCGGTATTATAAATGCAGCTTTACATATGGGTGCTAAAATATGTTTATTTAATGATTAGAGATTAATCAAAGTTAATGGGTACGCTAAAAAATCCGCGCATTTCTTTAAAAATTAAAAAAATACGCCGAAATTGAAAAAATAAATTAAACAAAAATTATTAACATTAATTTAATTGCGATTTAATACTTAGTATAGCTTCTTAGTGCTTATTGTCATCTGCGAGAATTTCGCTGTCATTGAACGATGCCTTAATATTCATACTTAGTTTAGGAATATGTTAAATATTCAATCTCCAATGTATCATACAATCAGAATGTATTTCTTTTTCTCTTATTATATGAAATATATGACTATTACTAAGAAATAGAACACATAGGTATAGCATAATGTTAAACATTACAAATTTTAAAAGTTAGACTTATAACTTTATATAAAAATTCAAATAAATTTAAATTTGTTACATTTTCAATAACATTTATCAATAATGGCATTGAATTAGGGTAACATTGCATTTTACTTTATTTGATTCGAAAACGTTGTAACTAGACTAAAAATTGCCAGCTCTTAAAATATCTTTTATAACCCTTAGCTTAACTTCTAGGACTTCCCTTTTCACGTTTAGCTGATTTAAAACTTTATTATTCCTCGTGTGACCGTGCACGAACCACTAAATGTACTTTTTGAGGCGTAGAAAAACACCGTTTTTAAAGTATACTCTTTGTTGGTGTTCTAAGTATGTAAGCGTATCTTCAAAAAACTACCGAAAGGATTTTTATGTTTATCTATAGAATATTCTGCTGTTAAAAGTTTTAATTCAACTAGAGATTTTTAAATTCAGTTTTTTTTTTTTTCTCCTTCTTTATTTCTCTAAAACAATTATATTTAGAGCGTGGTTTTATTTTTCATTTCAGATATATTCAGTTATCAATATCATTATTATTTGATAGCTAACTTTTACTGCACTGGAGACATAAATGCGACTACATCTCTTAACCCTTGTGTGCATATCCAACTTAACCAACGTTGTTACATACCCGGGTACCTCGGTGCCCACCTCTTATTTTTTTTTATTTTTTTATTATTTATGCAATTAAAATGGTTTCCTTAACGTTTATCTCAGTAAATAAACGTTAAAAATGAGTGTCCGAAGCAATTGTAAATGAATTGGCGTGCTATAGCTCGTCGAGGTAATGGATTTTGATAAAAGCTATGACCTTGTATATAGGTACACGTAGGTATACTAGTGCACTGCATCGACAGGACTCAGCTCTTGCCAAAATCTATTGTCGCTGCAAAGGATAGAGAAAACCAGATTTTCAAGGACGTCACCCGGTCCTCACAAAGACTTTCCTTCTTATCATCTACGAGACTATCGCAACAGTAGAAGTGAGTCAGTGTCAATAGTAAGACCTTCATATTCAAGCAGTGTCAATAGTGTTCTTGTTTAGTACGGAAGTGCATATAAGTGCTATACTTAGTGAAGTTTTGGCTAATTTTGTGAATTTGAAAGGTAAAACAAAATGTATATCAGTGGTTTTTTCAGTGCTTCATTTGAAACTTTCTTTATGTCTTTTTATTTTAAAGACTTAAAGGTGAATAATGCATGATCTTTATCTCATATTAAATGCCACGGAAAGAGAAGCTTATTTTACCGCATTATTAGGAGATTGTGAGGATAATGAGTCAAACAGGGAGTCTCACAGCGATGACAATGACTGAATGATATTTTGCTTAAACGTGAGGCTCTTGATAGCGATGAATGTAGTGTAGAGTGTAGATAATCAAGAAATACCAGCTGCTCTAGAAATCAATACATCTACCGAAAAAGGTAAATATATAAAATTAGTATACATTTTTGCCGCACCAAATTAAAAATTGTAATTAATGTTTATTCTGGTCTAATATGATTTTTTGTATTTTTAGATGACGAAGAAGACGGGGACGTCGAATAAGAGAGAGAGAAAGAAGGAGAAAGCGATGGAGAAGATCAAGCAGCAGCAATAGAAACACCATGCGCTTACATAGCCTAAGCTAAAACTGTATGGAATAAAATGCTGCTTTATCAATATCAAACTTCATCTCATAATCTATTACGTCAGCAAACTGGTCCTCATGGAATTACCGTAACACTTTCAATAAGCGACACTTTCAAGAAGATATTTGTCGTAGATATGGCAGATATCATCGTATACAAATAAAAAGGCTTTGCCAATGTACGCAGCATTCAACGCAGTGCATCCAGATTCGAAGCGAGAGTGGAAAAATGTTACTGTACAAGAAATATACTCATTCATAGCTATTTTAATTTGGTCTATTACAAATAATTTTAAAATCGATCATACAAGTAATAGGTGGCATTTAAATTCATATCCACTCTATCGAGCGACAATGGGGATCTGTAGGTTTCGAAACATCATCCGGTTTATTAGATTTGATGACGCTAATACACGCCAGCAACGCGCAAAAGAAGATAAAGCAGCTCCGATCTGTGATCTCTAGACAATGCTCAACGCAAATTTATCTAAGATGTACAAGCCGATGGAGAATTTAACAATCGATGAACAACTTTATCCTTTTCGCGGTCGCATGAAGTTTACGCAGTATATTCCTTCAAAGCCAGCCAAATATGGCATCAAGATTTGGTGGATTTGCGACGCTGAAATGCCTATCCCTTGCACGGAATCATTTACACAGGCAAACCAAGTAATATTCAGAAGAAAAATTCTCAAAAGGACAAAGAGTGGTGAAAGAGGTTGCAGCCGCGGCAGTGGTAGAAACATTGCCATGGATAATTATTTTACAACATTTCCTCGTGCCGAACATTTACGTTCATGGAAGTTAAGTTTAGTTGGCACTTACACTTACTAAGAAAAATAAAACTTATATTCCAAGTGTGATGGTTCCGAATAAATTGAGAGCAGTATTCTCTACTGTCTTTAGATTCCATGAAAGGGTAACAATGTGCCAATATGTACCGAAAATAAAAATAAATAAAGCAGTTATTTTGTTATCAACGATGCATTCCGACATGGCTGTAAACGATGATGCCAAAACTAAGTCTCATTTTATCACAAATTACAATAAATATAAAGCTGGCGTCGACACTATGGACCAAATGATCAGTAGATATACTACACAACGTCGCACTTTGAGATGGTCAGTGGTTATGTTTTTTAACATGCTAGACGTTGCTTCACTCACTTCATACCTTATTTATTATGAAAATAATAAGATATTGCCAAAAAGACAACCAGCGACGTCTATTTGTGCGTAAATTGAGCGAAGCCAAGAATTGAGGATCGATATCGTAACATTCAAATAATGAGAAATTATAACACCAAGACCGCTATTGAAAGTGTTTCTGAGATTCGAAAGGATGCACCAAGAAGAAAGAAAGTCATCGATTCCTGCCATATTTGTTAGAAGCAAACAATCAAGAAAAGGAGGAAAGCACGAAAGGAGGAAAAAAAGGGTACTGGTCAAGTACGGTTTTTCATATTTTTGGCAAATGTAGAAAAACTGTTTATCTCTCAAAAACTGAAAATTGGTTCTTTAAATTTTTACGAATAATTCTTAATATCTTTCTAAAACAGATGCGATAGTCCATTATATTTTAATAATTTCCAATTAAAAAAAATTATAATTTTTTCACTTGACGGGTTTACCCGGAAAAATGAAAAAAATATTTTTGAGGGAATTTATTTCAATTTTAGAACAGGATGTGCTTTTAAATAAAATATATAACAATGTAATGAACTTATTTTATTATATATATATATCCGGTTTTTTAGGCGTTACGCCGTCCGGTAGGGATCTATGGAGGAGTATCACCGAGCCGCAAGCCCTTATCTCTTGCCGTACTGCTCCACCATAGGCCGATCAGAACCCAGCATATCCTAGTCTAAGCCGCAGATTCATCTAGAATTTTAAACTGCTGCGTTAGACTATTTGTTTTCTGTACACCGAGCTTGGGCTCGACCCACATCCACTAAACCATTCGACAGTGAAGCGAATGAGAGGCAGCTGCACAGCCCGCTGAGCTATCTGACCGACAACTTATTTTTTTTTTATATATATATTATAATGATGAAAAACAAAAATATAAATGGAATAGATTATACAATAACACATCTCTGTAGTAAACAGTAAACGTAGTTTAGTAAAAAGAAAGACTTAATCAACATCTTCTCTGTCAACATTACACTCTGCTTCTGTTGTGAGCCACTGTATGATGTTATTATAGAAACTTTTATATCCAGATGTGTGTTTTGTTAACTTTTTTATGTCGTTAATTTTTTTAATGTTAGTAGGAATTTTTCCAAATGAATGTGCAAGGTCTGTTGGAAATTCAGGAATACTAATTACTTCTTTAAGGTAAATATTAAAGAAATAAAGTCCCCAATAAATTCCTTAACCACAACTTTTCATGGACTAGTTTTCTTATAACAAAATTCCTTATTGGTAGAATCTTTAAACGGTATTCTTTGTTCCTTTGGAACACCTCTCCCACATGTTTCATCAAAGTTCACAGTCTTCTTGTAATATTGGGTCCACCAAGTATTAAAAGAAAATATCATATTACAATTATTTACCTTGTGGACATTAAAGCAATTTTACTAGCTTTAAGGATTATCTCGGCATACTGATCTGTTTTGTATACACATAAAACAAATTCCCATCATACATATTTATCGGAAACCTCACAACAAAGTGATTTTTATTTTAGCAAGGTTAGCCGTCACAAAAGAGTACAAGATGTTTCACTCCACTTCTGTTTCAAAACTTCTGTTTGTAGATAATGCAAGAGCACAGAACAAACCTTATCAGGAGATTTATTTGCTTCGCCTTTTTGATGTTTATATACATTTTGACTTGTTTTGTCCTCAGTTCATGAACGCGTAATATATTTAACCAAATCTGGCGCATGTAAAGAACCACTTGAACAGGTATGTGTGGAAATGGTAAGTTCTGCGTATGATCAATACACAAAATACCATATCAGTGTGCTTATTTTGGGCCATTTTTCTGTTTTAAATAAAACTATTTGACACTGAGTTGGTGTACGATTTTGTTCAGCGGCTACACTACGCTTTGCATTGTCACATAGATCTGGGTCTCTAAGTTTTGATTTAAAGTTTTCACTCTGGCTACATACGTCTACTTGTGGTCTTTCAAAGGATAAGTTAAAATTTTGCAAAAATATTTGTAAAAAAAATACTATACTTCAGTTTTTCCTTTAATTCAGGGTATGTAGTTTGAAACATTTCGTACATTTTTGAAATATATAGTGATGCATCTAAAGGTGGTAACACAAGAGGTGTTGTATTTATTGGTGGTAGATTGGTTAACTTTGCAACTCGATCACGAGATACACCGTGAATTTGTATAAAAGCATTTTTGCAAATTGGTATAATAACACCATTTCTTTTTATGTTATATATAAGAAACTTAATTTTTATTCGTCAAATTGAAGTTTTATCTAGGCCTAAGATAGGCCTATTATTTAATTTGGATTTTTGTTCACCCTACGCTTTATTTTAGAAGCTTTTATTAAGGTTTTTAAATATAAATCTTAAATATAAAGTCACCAGGACCAGACGGAATAACCAATGAGCTTCTAAAAAACGGAGGAGAAAGTATAACTCTAGAGATTATACAAAAACTAATATTGCACTGCAAGATACCAGACGCATGAAGAAACAGCATAATGATACCAATATTTAAGAAACAAGATAAACAAGACTCCAATTATAGAGGTATAAATCTACTAAACACCACACTTAAGCCTACCACAATAGTCCTAACATACAAAATCAATAAACTAATACCTTCATCAGATGAACAACAAGGATTCAGATCCGAAAGGTCCTGCGTAGACGCCGTTTTTGTACGAAGACAAATCACAGAAAAGGCCATCGAGTACAATAAACCAGTACATAGACCTGACAAAGGTTTTTAATCGCATCCAAGTCGAAGATGTCTTACATCTACTGTATAAAAGAAACATACATACATACAATCAATATTATACAAACCATCGAAAACATCTACGTCCAAAATCAAATACAGGCAAAGATAAATGAAAAACGAACACAGTTTATACCAGTACAAATCGGAGTCTGACAGGATGACTCGTTAAGCTTACCTCTCTATAATAATAAACGAAATAATACAAGCAGTGCGTAAAGGTCATGGTTACAGAATGGAGAACAAAGAAATCAAAATATTATGTTAGGCAGAAGACGAGCTCCAAAGATTAACACATATCTTTAATACAACAGTTAAGACATACAATATAATAATATCAACGGAAAAAACCAAATGTATGATTTGGTTACCACTACGGTGTAAAATCGAAATTGATGAGAAAATAATAAAGCAGAAAGCAAGGTTTAAATATCTGGGAATAGATATAACTAGTTGCGGAGATGTTGAAGAAAAAGTATGACAACAAAGCTTAAAAGTAAGTAAAGTGGTGAAATCTGTTAATTACAAATCTGGAAGAACAAACACCTAGGACAAGACACAAAATTAAGAATATATAAAGCAGCAATTGGACTAGAATACTAAAAACAACAGAGATGAAAATACTCCGACGAAGGAGTAAAGAAAGAAGCGAGAACATAAGAAGAGCATGCAATATAGAAGACATATATGGATGGGTGACAAAATGAAAACAGTAGTGGAACGAACACGTCAGTAGAATGGCAGAGGATAAGTAGTAAGAATAGCACGAAATAAGTCACCAAATGGACGAAGAAGTATTGGCAGACCAAGAAAAAGATGGAGCGACAATTTAAACAATTTAGGAGGCTAATATTAAAAAAGAAACAGGCTTTAAAGCCTACATACAGGAAAGAAGAAGTAAAAGAAATATAAATCTTCCCCGTACTTGTTATTCATAGAATAAAAGCTTTCCAGATCTGATTTTTAATCTGAATATCAAAAGATAAATATAACATTTTCGTGGACATATTAGGCTATTAAGAACAGATTTACATGAAACAATATAACCTTTATGATTTGCATATTCCTCACCTCTTACTCATGATTTTCGTATTACATTACGTTTATATTTCACTTCATTAGTAATACCACGTTTTTTTTTTTTACTTCAGGTTCATCGTCAGAACTTTCACTATGAATTTCTGTAAAGAAACTATTTTTTATGTAACACAAAATATAAAGTAAGTATGTTGTAAAACAATTGACTCTTGCTGTCTGTCTTAATAAAAATAAACTCAATCCTACTAACTGTGGAAATAGATTTCTACAAACCAGTGCTGTCAAAGTAGTAAACTGAAATTTACTGCATAAACCCGTTAAGTGAGGTCGCTTGACAGGTTTCTGCACTAAACTCAATATTGTTGTTGACATATGAACAACTTTTGACGGGTTTCTACAATAAAATATGTATTTATACTTAAATCAGAATCTATATTAAACTCATTTTTGATAAAAATATCAGTTGACGGGTTTCTGAAATAAACGATCTAATTATTAACTTCTTTATTTATATGTGTGTTTATATTTTACTTGTAAAAGTACTTTTTCATTATTATTACCAATAAACTATCTATATGTCTACCATCAGTACTTTTTGATGAATTTTTAGTATATGACCCAAAAGATCTGTAACTCAAACATATGTCGTTTTATAGATTGTTAAACAAGTTTTAGGAAAGTCAGTCTTTAATAAGATGGCATTAAATCTATATCCCAAAACATTAATGTTTTTCTACATAATTTCAAGTCCGATTTATTCTTGTAAAATATTTTTACCGTAGACGTTTTTATGAGCTATTAAACTAGATCTATGACTAATAGAATATTCTTCGGCAAATTATTCTACAAGAGGTCGCTAGATGCTTTTACTAGACGTATAATAATTCAATTACATACTTCGTGATTTATAATTTCATCATAAATTCGAACGAATCCATTTATTACTCCAACGAGGAGGACGTGACAAGAGATGATTTACGATGGTGTCAATTTAATTAACAATTAGCACGATAAGCTTGTTCATTAATACGTAAATCAAGGATGCATTTATCTTCGAAAGTATTACGTCATAGAATAAATTCACATAGAATTGTAAGGAATTAGTCCTTTTGTGAAAATTCTAATTATTATTGTTTCGTTTATTAGAATAGAGAATAATCAATTCAATAAGATAAACTTAACGCTGACGTTTGAAACATATATAAGAGCACTCATTAATTTTTATAACTCCCAAATCTACAATGCCCACTGTAGCAGATTTTATACGGTCTCGTAAAATTTCGTATATTTCTATATATACAGTAAATTTTATATAAGTGCTAAGTGTATCACATCTCCAACACTCTTATTTATCCTAGATACAGACCATCACCTAGTAAGAGCAAAAGTCAGGTTGAAAATATCCTCAGAGAAACCTAAGGCCAACGAAGCATTGGGACAGTGGAACATCGAGAAAATTCAAAATGATGAAATCCAAGAAAAGTACAAACAAGAAATTAAACGGCATCTAAATACAATAGACTAGAACAAGGATGTCGAAAGGCTAAAGCAATAAATGGAAAAATCAATTACAGAGTCAGCAGAACTAATAATAGGAAAAATCAAGGAGAGAACAAGGAAATGGTGTGATAGACAATGTCAAGAAAAACTACACCACAGACAGATCTAGATCTAGACAGATCTAGATCAAAGTCAAGAAAACTATGCAACTTTACGCCGAGAAACAAGAAAATTAATTAGAGAGAGAAAAAAAAAGTATGAACAACAGAGATATGAAAAAATGGAAAGGAATAGGCAACCTCCAAATAGTCGAGAATTTTACAAATCAGTATCAAATGAAAAGAAAGGCTTCAAACCTAGATGCGTGTCTGTACTCAGAAAAAATGATGAATTAATTTTCTTCTTAACGTGCCCTATCAAGTCCCCTTGACGGTGGCGATTAACGGCGAAACTGTCTCTGTCTCGAGCTATTCTAAAGAGTTGCTCAGCTTTCTTTATTCCTGTCCACTCTCTGATATTCTTCAACCAAGAGGCCTGCTTTCTAGCAATTCCTCTGCGTCCTTTGATTTTATTCATCATAATAAGTTGAAGAATATTATATTGGTCTCCCCTTACTACGTGTCCAAAATAGGCCATCTTTCTACATTTGATGTTATCAAGCAGCTCGCGAGCAGCATTTACTCTCTCAAGGACTGCCACATTTGTCAGCATAGCCGTCCATGGAATTTTTAGTCTGCACGTCTGTGCAGCCACATTTCAAAGGCCTCTAGACGATTAATGGTGGATATTTTTAATGTCCATACTTCGACACCGTATAAGAGGACTGACCAAATGTAGCATTTAACCATACGCTTTCGAAGTTGAAGTTTCAAGTTATCATTACAGAAGAATGACCTCATTTTTTTAAAAATATCGTGCGGGCTATCTCGATTTTACATTTTATCTCTTGATCTGGATCTAGTTGTTCAGTAATATGGCAACCAAGATATTTAAAACTGGACACTCTTTGAATTATATAACCATCAACATATAATCGTGCATATTGATGTGCTAAACGGCTAAACACCATGTGTTTTGTTTTTGAACAGTTTATGTTTAGGCCAAACTCTCTTCCCACTGTATCAATGGCATTTAAAAGGCATTGTAATCCATTCATGTCATCACTTAAAATAACTGTATCGTCTGCATATCAGATTGTATTTATCAGAATTCCATTAACTTTCACGCCCCATTCCAAATTATGCAGCGCTTCTTTAAATATTCTATCTGAATATAAATTAAATAACAGTAGGGATAGTATACAACCCTGTCTGACACCTGTTTGTATTTTACATATTTCTGTTGATTTTCCGTTTATGCAAGCTGTCGCTGTTTGACGCCAGTATAACTTTAGTATAACTTGATGAATTATTAATAATTAATGAATGATGAATTAATAATAAATAAAAAAGACCTGCTCCATATATGGCAAGAATATTTTAAGACCTTAGTAAACATACATCAAAAGGAAAAGGATAAAGAAAATATATATTTTGGGGTGGACCTACCGGTAGAGAAAAAATAGATGAAACATTGCAAGAAATTAACAAATTGAAGAACGGAAAAGATTCACGCTATTTGACAATATACTGGCTGAATTATTTAAGTACAAAGAAAAAACTATACATAGACAAATGCACAAACTAATAATATGGGACGAGAAGAACATACCAATAAAATCGCACAAAAGTGTAATAATTCCCATCCATAAAAAGGGAGACAAAACCAAGTGCTCCAATTATAGTGGCATCTTCCTACTTAATATGGCATATAAAATCTTATCAAATATGCTATTAAGTAGGGTGACACAGTTTGTAGAAAATTTCATGTGGGAATATTAAGCCGGCTTCGGAAAACATAAATCGACCATAGATCAGATCTTTATTCTAGGACAGCTGCTTGAAAAAGGATGGGACTTCAATAAAACTATTCATTATCTTTTTATAGATTTCCGGTAAGCGTAAGATAGCATTAAAAGGGATCAGATGTGAAATCTTCTTTTTCTTCTTCTTCAGCCTTCATTTATCTATTGTTGGACATAGGCCTCCTAAAATTGCTTCCACGCTTCCCTATCTTTTGCAATTCTCATCCACTATTTTCCAGCTACAGCTGTTATATCGTCTATCCATCTCTTTTTCGGTCTTCCTATGCTTCTTTTTGTTTCTCAAGGTCTCCGGAATGTCACTTTATGAGACCATGGTGTCTTGTCTTGCTACATGTGCTACCCATTGCCATCTCAATGTCGCTATGTTTCCCATGATGTCGGTCCATACAATGGATGAAATACAATGGCAGAACTTTCAGTTCGAAAAACACTTATTCAGATTTTAAGTTATGTATGAATAGTTGTAGATCCTGAGTACGGATAGATAACAAACTCTCAGAGTCTTTTAAAATAATCAGTGACCTAAAACAAGAAGATGTGCTGTCACCTCTCATTTTTAATATTATACTGGAGAAAGTAGTAAGAGCAGTACAACTTAAAACATAATTACTGAGAATAAATGGACTATAATTACTACTAGCATACGCAGTTGACATTGGCATTGTGGGAAACACAGTCATCAATGTGAAGGAGACTTTTAATAAATTGGAAGTGGAGGCAAAGAAAACTGGTTTAAAGGTAAACAAAGAGAAAACCAAATACATGTGCATCTACAGACAAAAGGGACGAGATAGAATAGGGCAAAATATTACAATAGACCCATATATCGTTGTAAGAGTGGAGAGTTTTAAATATTTCGGAGCAACAATCACTGCAAATAACGATATCGCGGAAGAGATTAAAGAAAGAGTTTAGGCAGCACACAAATGTACGTACAGCCTCCACAATACTATTAAATCTAAAAGCCTAACACAAACATCAAAGATTAGAATATGTAAAACGGTGATTAGACCGGTGCTCATGTATGGGTGTGCTGACCAAAGAAACTGAAAGAAAACTTAGACGTTTTGAGAGGAAAATCCTCAGAAGAATCTTTGGGCCTTATCACGGCATTAATAGCAACCAATACCGAATGAGAACAAACGCTGAGGTCAAGCAGATGTATAGAGCAAGCGACATAGTCCAAGAGATTAAATACCAACGTCTAAGATAAGCTGGCGATGTCCATAGACTCCTTAATAACCAAGTTAATAGGAGAGAAAGCCCCCACAGGAAGAATGCCCTTAGGACGCCCACGAATGCGATGGAGAGACAATATATGGTAAGATCTAAGAAAAATGGGGCTACCCACTGACCCGACTATTATGGACGACCGTTCAAGATGGAAGTAAGTTGTGAAGTCAGCCAAGACCCACCCCTGGTTGTAGTTCTACGAGAAGAAGAAGAAAAACAGTCTTGTTTATCGAATTACCAAGCATGTTGTGAAAATGTTGATATTGAAGTGAGATTAGACAGGTCAGTTCTTTGTGATTTATACTCGTGGTGTGTGGAAGGCTACCGTTATTTGCAAGAATAAACAAAAAACTCGCGAAATTGTGCTTTGAGGTGCATTTAATTTTAATTAAGTAGATATTAGTTATTGAAACAAAAATATTATATTTAGGCGATATAAAGGTGTATTATGTAACCATTCCGCTAAATTTTAGAGGCCTCTAAAATTTTATCGTCCGCTAAAATTATTTTTGTATTCTGTAACTTATGCATCCGTTAAAATCATAACCTAAACCGTTAAAACTCCCGCTAAAACAGAATATTTTGGGGGATGTCAAAACTTGTTCTCTTATATTTAACGCCCGTTAAATATCATTTGATTATTTTTGTTTGGTTAGGTTTATATGATTATTAGTTTGTTATTTATATATTATACTACAAATAAACAATTAAAAAAGACAAATGGCTTTTTATAATATATTTGGTGAAGCTTTTAGTTGATGAAATAATAAATAATAATGAAAGGTAACTCTCAGTTTACTTCATAATCCGTGTGTTACATCTATAACAAAATTAAAATTTTTTATTCTTTTTGTAGAGCTGAATTCAGATTACATCAAGAGATAATCCGATATAATATGATCAATCCTTTCCCATAACACATGGACTTTTCCCAATTCATTTAGGATTAATTTTATTCCTGTTAGAATTTTATTTTCTTTTAAAAAAACTTATCAAAAACTCTTTTTGAGACTTTGTTGTTCGTGGAGCACGAGACATAATAAAATTTTATTAAACCGAACAGAAATAAACTGAAATATATATTTTCAATAATAATAAAAAACAAGTCAAGCAGAGTATCATGGTCATGTAGACTGTCAATTTCGTCTTCTTTCTTAAGTTTTTGGCCTCCAAGTTTTAAATTTTGGTCAATTTTTTCCTTATAGTAGTTTAACACCATTAACGTGCGACGTTGCCGTATCTGATCGAAAGCTTTTTAGAGGATTCCTCTAAAAAAATATATTTTAGCGGTCCTCTATCATATTTCTTTATAGAATGTCAATGATACCTAAAACTTTAAGAGGACCGTTAAAAGTTAAATTTTAGAGGCCTCTTAAATTTAACGGAAATGTTACAGAATACACCCCATAAGGCTATAAAAGTATATATACAAATTGTGTATATATAATTACTCATTATTTTCAATAATTTCACACCTAACGAAAACAAAATTGTTTAGAAAAATGTCCTATAAGAAAAATTAAATTCTTTTGACGGAAATACAGTAAAATACATATTGGCACATTCATCAGTAAAGCCGCCGACTTTGATGAAATTGATGAATCTGATGAAGAGCGTAAAGTTGAAGATTCTGTATATCTTTGTGATACTATGAAAGGTAGCGAAGAGCCATTTTTTGACTTGGAGTCAATGGATGTCGAATTAGAAGATAAAGCTTTCTTGCAGCCTCCATCTACTCTAGAAGAATCTAAACAAAAGGTCAATGAAGACGAAATAAATGCACAAAATTTACTTGGCACTTATACAAACAAATTGAAAGAAAAATATTAAGATAGGTTGGAATTTTTGGATAACGATACTGAAATATAAGCACGATACGAGAACGTGCTTATATTTCAGACTTTGTTATAACAAATATAATCATTACATCTAAAATTTTAGATCTACCTGAAATTTGCATAATTCAAGACTACTATGGGTTTAATAATCAAATATATACAAATAATAGTGCAGGACGTATCATAGGTAATCCTCTAATCTCATCACTATCAGATATTTTTATGGATCATCTAGAAACAAAGATTTAAAAACATGCAGTATTTAAACAGGTTTTATATTGCTGGAGAGACGATATACTGGTATTAATTACTATTTAACTGGGAATAAGCCACAATTAAAGATGTAAATACGTTTATTGACGTTTCAATTTCCACTTCGGAAATCGTTCTCAAAATACAAAAGTATTTTAATAGTAATTAATTAAAAATGCCACAAGAAAATAGCTTCAGAACAATATTAAGATATACTGGTATCCTTTACAGGTACTAACATACAATTTGACCAATTCTTATCTCATATGGATTCACTCCATAGTTATATTGAATTTACAATAGAAATAGGAAAGAATCAATCCATAAATTTTCTAGATTTTAACATTATTAGACTAAAAACAAACCTGTGTTTTCCATATTCTATAAACCTATAGAACATAATTCATTATTTCATTTTATGCAAAATCAGAGCAAGTTATAAAGATTAATAGAAATTTCCATGTCAACAAGCAACTTTGAGATAGAATTGAATATCATTAGATAAACAGCAGGAAACAATGGAAACAACGAACAGACAATAAACACAATTTTAATCCAAAAACTACATAAGAAAGCCCTGCAATTAGTATTTCCACCAAGAGAGAAAAAAATCAATACTTTCTGCTCGATTACATATACAGGCAAGATATCATCAAAAATATGCAAACACTTAAAAAGAAAAAGAATGAAGCCTGCTTTTAAAACAAACAACAACTAAAGCAAATATATTAAGAACAAAAAGATCCAAAAGTAAAAGCACTTACACAGTGGGGAATACAAACTTATGTGGCGACTATCCAAAAACTTACATCGGTCAAACGGGTAGAATCTTTAACAAACGGACAGCAGAACAGAAAAGAGCTTTCAATAGTAGAAAAACAGATTCTATTTACACGCTTTACGTTCTAAATCATAACCATTCTTTTAATAACCAATTTCAAAGTCTTTACATTCAAAATAATGACCTTAAGCTAAATGACCAACTTGAGATAAACAGTTCTCGCCTTCTTAACTTCAAATCAGTTAAAGACTCAAAAGTGTTTAGTGTTTGACACATAACAAAAATAGCTCACTTGAGAAAGGCACTTTGCCAAAACCGCTGGATATCAACAAAAATATAGAAACACATGAAAAAGAAAGGAACAACAGCAGCTTTTAAAACTAACAACAAGTTAGGCAAATATACTATTAAAAGCAACAAGAGAAAAATAAAAAGTATTTATACGCTGGTGGATATAGACTTTAATGTGGCGACTGCCCAAAAACTTTCGTCAGTCAAACTGGTAGAACTTTTAACAATCGTATAGCAAAACATAAAAGGGCTTTAAATAATAGAAAAACAGATTATACATACGCACTTCACCATCCAGATCATAATCATTCTTTTAATGACAAATTTCAAATTCTTCATATTCTTCAAATTAAAAAATACACACATAATTCTGAATGACCAACTTGAAACAAACAGTTCTTCCCTCTTCAACTTATTCAATTAAAGGCAATAAAGTAAGAATACATACCAAAAATAGATCACTTGAGAAAGGCACTCTAATGAAACAGCTGTTGTGATAAGATATTACAATAAACTTTGTGGAAGTTTTAAAAACGAAGCTTTCAGTGTTTTATTGTGATATATTTACATATACATATATACGTATATACATATAAGTACAAAACACCTCAGATAAAAGATTTACAAATAAAAACAATACTTTTTGCATTGATTTGCTAATCATTCAAAATTCAAAATGATCTACAGAAAATCACTTACAATAAGAACAAAATCAATAGTTGAAGACATTTTACTAGTAAAAAGTGAGATATTTTGCTTGCCTAGGGTGTTACACAAAATTCCAGAAAGAGGAAAACATTAATATTAACAAAACTGACAGGTTTCAATATTTATAAGAAACATTAAAAAAATGACAAACAAGATAACAGGATAACAAGACAAGAAGAAACGATATAATGACACAATTCTATAATAATGGTATACTGACCTATTCTATTACATGGATGTGAAAGTGTAGCACAAAATGAGTAATTACGCAAACATAAAAATCTAGAATCCAAGCCGGCAAAATTAAATTCTTAAAAGACTAAGAGGACTTACCAGAATTGATAGACAGAAAAATAAAGACGTAATACAAAGCAAGAAAAAAAAACAAAATAAAATCGAAACAGTATATGAATAAAAATCAATTAAAATTAATGACAAACTTAATAAAATAAACAAAACTACTCAATTAAAAACCTAAACCACAGAAAATGTAGGACGCCCAATATAATAATTATCCTGCTTTTACGTTTTCAATAATAGTATATTACTTTATGAGGCAGAGAAGCATGACTTTTCTTGACGCGCCCGATATTACGCGCCGAACGAAGTGAGCAAGTCAAGAAAAGTCGCTTCTTTGCCGAATAAAGTATACCATGTTTTCTTCAAACGAAGCAATTTTCAACCATAAATAGTACAATTCATACGCTATTTTTACTCGAAATTAACTGTGACAATTATCAAAGTCGTCTAGATGTTAGAAATTAAAATAATTAAGTCGTCGGTGGGATTTGCGTCTCCCTGATTACAGTTGTTTAACAGTTGTTTGCAATTATTAAAGACAGCTTACTGTTGTTGCAATCGCAAGCGCAAATTTAGTGCAAAAATAGAAAACCTAAACGAAATTGAGTCTGCGGCTAATGATGCAGTAGCACGTTTGGGGCTCTCCAAATCCGGAATAAAGTATCTGTTAGCGTACAAGCACTTCCAAGAGTGGTGCGATACAAGAGGAGTACGGCAAGTTACCGAAGACGTTTTACTGGCATATTTTAATATAATGGAAAATTAAAATAAATGAAAATCTTCTACAATGTGGTCACGATACTCTATGAAAAAATCTGAGTTATTTATTAAAGAAAATGGGATATAAGCAAATTTTTTAATGTTACGTGCCTTTCTGAAAAAAAAAAACAAGCGAAGGATATACTGCAAAGAAGTCTAAAGTTTTCACTAAAGAGGAGTTTGATAAATTTTTGTTTGAAGCGCCAGATAAGTTGTATTTAGGATTAAAGGTAAAAAAAATTATATTGCAAAGCATGTAGTATACTCTACTAAATTATAAAAATATTTCAGATTGTTTTGTTAATTGGGGTTACCGGCGCCTGTCGATGCGACGAAATGGCAAAAATAAAGACTCTGGACATTAAGGATAAAGAAAATGTAATAATCATCAAAATTTCAGACAGTAAAACACGACAAATTAGATCTTTTACGATAATTGGTCAAAACTACATTAAACTCTATAAAAAGTATGCATCACTGCGGCCTGAAAATTTCACAGAAAGCCGATTTTTTATCAAGTAGCAAAATGGAAAGTGTTACCGAAGCGTTATGGGAATACATTCGATCTGCGCAGTAGCCCAAAAAGTAGCTAGTTATTTAAATTTTAACGATGCAAGCGCATACACGGGTCACTCTTTACGACGAACTTCAGCAACACTTTTAATTAATGGAGGCGGAAATCTAGAATGCCTCAAACGACATGGGGGTTGGAAATCAAGCACGGTTGCCGAAGAATATATAGAGGATTCAATAAGAAATAAGAACGATAATGCTCAAAAATTTTAAACCCTCATGATTCGCCAACATCGGGAATGATTGCTGAAAGTTGTTCTCGACCATCAGTATCATCAACAATTACCAATGCGTATCAAAAGTCGGGAACATTTTTGCACGGTTTCTATTTTGAAAATGCCTCATTAACTAATTGTACTTTTAATATTTCTATAAATAAAAATGATGTTTAATTGTTGTTAATGACATTTGTATTGTTGCTTTGTGACATGTTTCATATTGTTGCCATGACAACATTTTTCCCTCCGCCGTAAAGAAATGGAAAAAAAACTGCTGCCGGCGGAGACATCAAACTTTGACAGGATCAAGTTAGATAAGTAATGTCATCATTATTTGACGTTTGAAGAAAAACATTAATTATTTTATAAATCATAATAACGAATAATGTTTTTTACATTAAATATCTTTTGAGAACAACGTAAAAAACGAGATTTATTTATAAAATTATATATTTAATAATGCTATTTACTAATATTAGCTTAGAAAAATATGGGCATGCTACACTCAGCAAAAACATAAAAATATATTCTACTCGTGTACCATTCAACACTATAACCCCGGAGATATTCCAGGAACATCTCAAATCTCTGACAAATTTGATCATGACGAAGCGGTTTCTTGCGACACGCCACATCGTAAGAAATAAATGCTAGGGTTGTTAGGGCTGATTTGGGTTAGGTAGGGTAATCCTAATCTTTAGAAGTTATCTGATAAGAATAAGCAATTTGTTACAACGATTATTAATATAGTTCTCACAAAGTACAATATTAAATTTATTAATAAATATTAATTGGAAATTTTATAGAAAGGGTAGGTAGTTACTAAAAATAGACAACGAAATTACAACTTAATATAAAATACCAAAATCGGACGAAGTAATTCATTATGGTATAAATTATTAATTAATCTGGACATTCAATAAGTTATTGGAACACCTATATATATAACACAATGGGAAGGATATTTTAAAAAAATTGTAAAGAAAGAATATAATGGTATTTACCAAATCACATGACGCACTTAATATATTTACTAGAGGGTCTTCAATGAAAGTACACAATCAAGAGACGAGAAGTGTTTGTGTATACTTAACAGAAAAACAGCCCGACTTGTAGATGTTTTACCTGAGGTATCTGAAACAAATGTATTTAGTAAATGTCTAAATGTCACATATGATGATAAAATATATTAAAATATAAACAAGAGTCCAATAGATATTGTGTGATATTGAACAATAATATGTGGTATATTTGTGAAAAAATAATAAAAACAGAAGAAATGAATGTAAAACGTCAAGGCCTATGTGTGGTAAGAATGTATCAGAAGCTAATATCATACATTTAATATTTCCATGTTACAAATAGGAGACCGGATCTGATTCCGAACTACATAGTGTATTTAATGTCAGCTCCGATACATTTGCAATTTTATACGAGTATTTTTAACTATAGTAAATTAACAAAGGTGATATACCTAAAGAAGATATAAAAACGTGATTAGAAAAACATTTGCTAGACTAAAACAATTTGTTTATTTTGAAAATCGATCTAAATAAAATCATCATATCCACACAACACCAGGCTGGTTTTTTATCAACAACAATTAAAATCACGAAAAATAATTTAATATCAAAGGAAATTCCTACCACTTCTCTAAGTAATCCAATGTACTTTACTGTTGCATCTCAACAAACCAGTCCAAAATTTCCACTAAAAGAATAAACCTATCATCTTCAGTTTGTAATGGCGCAAAATTACAAGATTGTCTATTGCAACTAGGACCAGTCGTTTAACCAAAAAATTTATCATTTATCTTTATGTATCTTTTTAGTAAAACTGTAGTTTATGACTTTCTTAATCACACAGGATTCAAAAATATAAATAATCTAGTACTTCTAGCACATAGACTAATCATCACATCAGAACGACTTCTCTTATCTAATGTTAGTCCAACAATCCCACATAAAATATAGAGCAATTTTCTCTACAACCTAAGATTGTAATTGATCTCACCAATAATGTTTTTGAGAATTGGAACTACAAATCCTGAATATAGCTACATACTCAGTTCTAGGCGTCAAATATACAATGCTAGTCAAAAGTCCGTTCCCCCATCGTATCTTTTGAACGGTTATTGTTATAATAGTGAAATTTGGAGGGAGGTAATAAACAGACGTAGGCTTCACAACTAGTTATAACAGGTGACGTAATAGTGACAGATGACGTTACAGCGCCACTGTGACAGATAAATTTAAATGGGACCTTATGGCAACTGATACCTCGTTTGAAAGGCATTGAAAATACCTATTCAGTCATAATAATTTTATTTGAGTTTAAGCTCATTTTATGAAATAAATTAAATAAATACTAAAATTGTAGTTTCGCATTTAATTAATAAATATTAAAACCTCCGCCTCTGGTTACTTGTCAAAAAGTTGACGTTTTTCAATTCTCTAATTGTTTTTACGTCAACGTCAACTTTTTTGACAATTAGCAAAAGGCGAACGTTAGAATATTTATTGAATAAATGCAAAACTACAATTATTATTTTAATATTCCTATTCGCTGTGAGTTTCGCCGGTAGCGCTCTCTCGCGGTTTGAAACTTGTACTTTTCTTGTAAAATCAGTGTAAATGAAATATGGCAAAACGAGAAAAATAGATATTTATTTAAAAATACAAAATAATGAACTGAAATATTATGGTAAACTGATTAATGAACGAATACACAGAATTAATAGTAAAAGTAATTACGCCTTGTTATTTTATTCATTATAATTATAATATTTAAGATATAAGTTCTTGCTACTGGATGACTACTTACGCAAGAGGTCATTGAGAAAAAGAAGCAGTTTATATGAAAATATTTAATGGTTAAAGCAAATATTTAAGGTTATAGACGCTTAAAACGTCTATATTCTGGTTACCTATATCTCTGTAACGTTGTAATTCTTGTTTTTATTTTACATTTTTATTCTGTTTTTGCTCAGTTATTTTTTGTGTGCGTAGGCCTTAGTGCTTAGATATCAATTTGTTTTAATTCTTCTTCTTCTTCTTTCGTTTTATGGCCTCCACCTCTTAAATTTGTGTTAATTTTATCAAAATGGATATTATACATTATACTGGTTTTAAGTCTATATCACATGATATCCCATTTCAACCAGCTACACCAAAAAAGGGAAAAGGTTTGGTTGATGCAGGGCATGTATGCAATGTTTCGAAATATAATAGCTTTTTAATTTTACACCATACAAATATCATGTTTGCATTATAGGTTATTTACTTATTTTTCTCGTTTATAGCAATAATCCATTTTTCTCTTTGAACTATTTTATGCTTGGCAACAGGAAATGAATAAAATTTACCATGACTGTTGTACCCAGTATTTTTACATGTATCATATATTTTTCTTTTTGAAAAATCCATATTCGCCATTATTTGAATGTTTACAAGTTAAATGCACAAAACTGCCACTAACAGCGTTGGTGAAAACTGTCAAATCCCCTCTACTCGTCGGCTCACAGCGAATTCAATCGTCCTATGATTGTAAGATGCTTTCGACGAATAAATTATATAAATACTAAAATTCTAATTTGGCATTTAATTCTAACGTCAGCCTTTAGTTATTTGGCAAAAAAAGTTGACGTTTGTCAATTCTCTAGTTGATTTTAGTTTGCAAAAGCGTTTATAGCCCAATATTTAGTTTCTGTTTTTACTTAGTTTGGTCAATCTAAGTCCAGTCAAGTTGTTTTTAGTTAATATTTAGTTTAATTATTGTTTAACGAGACTTTAAAATTTTTACAAAGGCAGAATGGTACGTACTGCAGCCGACAAAATATCAGCTGTGATAATTGGTGAATGTGAAAATAGTTTCCATGCAGGAACGTGTTTTTAATGAGAGGTACCCCGATCGCCCTATATCGAGATCTTATTTGAGAAAGCTTTTTCGGAAGTTTAAACAAACAGGTAGTGTTCAAGATGTCAAACGATCTGGTCGACCAACAATTAGTGATAATAAAAAATTTAATAAGTCAAAAGACAAAGTACACTGAGTGTTGCTCAAAACAATTTTCATCCATACAAATTAAACATTGTGCACCAACTTTCAGATGATGACCCCAACCGAAGACTAGAATTCTGTGAAAATATGTCCAATAAAATTAACCAACAGCCCAATTACATAAAAACAATTTGTTTTAGTGACAAAAGTACTTTTTCTCTCAATGGAAATGTTAACACACACACAATGTGAGGTATTGGAAGTGACACATATCCTCACATCTTTCGTGAAACACATACTGAATTAAAAAAAAAAATAAATGTTTGGGCAGGTATTTTGGGAAACCACATAGTTGGGCCTGTTTTTAGCAATACTAATTTAACCGGTGAAGTGTATCTAGAGATGTTACAAAATGCAATTGAACCATTAATACTTGAAATTCTGGAGGATAATCCAGATGAATTCGGTAACTTGGAAATAGCGTTTTAACAAGATGGTGCCCCTGCACACCATTATGGTGCAGTAAGACGTTACCTAGATGAGGAATATCGTGGTAGATGGATTGGACGATGAAGTACGAAAGAATGGCCAGCTGGGTCACCGGACCTCACACCATTAGATTTTTTTTCTGTGGAGATACTTAAAATCTAAAGTTTACGCTACAGCAACCGACAATATTGACATTTTCAAAGAACGAATTGTTGAAGAATGTAGGGCAATTTCCCACGAAACATTTGAACGAGTACGGCAAGAGTTTAGAAATAGGATGCATTACTGTCAGAAAGTAGATGGAGCACATTTTGAACACTTACTAGAAGGACTGGTTATTAAATATTTATCAATTAAATGAGAAGCTACAATTTTAGTATTTATTTAATTTATTCATCTAAATTAGATTAAACTCAAACAAAATTATTATAACTGAATAGGTATTTTCAATACCTTTCATACGATATATCACTTGCCATAAGGTCCCTTTTAAAATTATCTGTCACAGTGGCGCTGTTACGTCATTTGTCACTATTACGTCACCTGCTATGACTAGTTAAGAAGCCTACGTCTGTGTATTACCTCCCTCCAAATTTCACTATTATAACAATAACCGTTCAAAAGATACGAGGGGGGAACGGACTTTTGACTAGCACTGTACATAAAACCCCTAGATAATACAATGATACCTGAATTTATCATGGCTAATCATGATAATGTTAGCTACAAAGTATTTGTATCCAGCGACAAAATCGCTTTGTTATAATTGAAAACAAAATGGCTACCTTGCCCCACAATGTTTATCAGAAACCCCTCACTTAAATTTTGATGTACTGAATGCTATTCCAACTTCCAATTTACCTCAGAATATCACTTCTCAGATGTCCATAATAGACACCACGATAGTACATCATTAACTTCTCTTTTAGTAAATTTGAGGAAGTTGTGAAATCTGACCCTTCCAAAAACCAAAAAAATCAAGCAAAACACATATGTCACAAACCTTATCTCCAACAAAAAATTCACAATCAACAATCAACAACCAGCAATCAATCTATTTCGCAAAGGTTTTAATAAAGTTAGTTCTACATTAAAAAAAAGGACCGACACCAATTCTGCACTTGATACAACCATAATACCGTCAATTTAAGAACCAACCCAAAAACAACAGATAAAAATAAACCAAAAATTACAAAATCAATTGAAACAACAACTAGAGTAACAACAAAAAGCAAAGAAGCTGCTAAAAAATTTACCAATAAACATTCAAAATCCTAGTGTTAAACTACTACCAATTTCAGAATTTACTATATAGATACAGAGATAAAGATATCAATAATATTGTTAAGGATTATACACCAGATTTGACGTTACCCATTAAAATGCTCTTAGACACGTCAATAATCAACAATCATGTTTATTAAAAGAGCAGAGGGAGGTATAAACATTCGGAAGTTGCTTATGCCACGAAGGATGTGTAGAGATATGAAAGGGTGAAGTTGCAGAAAGATCAAAACCGTCGAGAATACAAAAGAGAGGTTGGGTAGCTGTAGTGGTCGGAGAATGATGAATGAGATTATTTGGTTGAATGAGTAATTGGTAGACTGGATTTTGTTTGTTGTATGGATATATTGTTTCCTTAACCAGAGTCGCGATTCGTTAGCTTCACAGTACATGCTTTGAGTTAGGCTAGATCTGAAGATACCTAAACAGATCCTAAGACCCGTATTGTGTACGGAGTCAAGAGCTTTTAGATCTGACTTGGAGGCACACATATAGACAAAGCTACCATAGTCTATTTTAGAGCGAATAATGGATCTGTGAGCAATTTGGTATGAAAATAAACATTAAAAAAACCAAAGTGATGTCAACCCGAAAAAACCAAAACGTACCTCAACCTTGCACAATAAATGGGCACATCTTAGAACAGGTCAATAGATTTAAGTACCTGGCATGTTGGATCGATAGCAGCCTAAATCCTGATCAAGAAATAAGATCGAGAATAGAACAGGCTAGATAATCTTTCTAAAAAATAAAAAAACTGCTTTGTGATTCTCGAATAAAACTCGAAATTCGACTACGTTTATCAAAATGCTACGTCTGGTCGACTCTTCTATATGCAGTTGAAACGTGGACCCTTAAAACATCAACCGTAAATAAATTGGAGGCCTTTGAAATGTGGATCTACCGGAGAATACTAAAAATTTCATGGACATCGCATACCTCAAACGAAGAAGTGCTGCATAGAATAGGCAAGGAAAGAGAACTTTTTAACACAGTAAAAGTAAGAAAAACATCATACCTAGGCCACATACTGAGAAATCATAAGTACCAATATGCCCAACTTATAGTGAAAGGAAAAATCGAGGGAAAGAGAGGCCTAGGAAGGAAAAGACTATCATGGCTCAGAAACATCCGACAATGGACAGGGCTAAATTTTGAACAGCTAATAAGAACAGCTGAAGATAGAGAAGAGTTTAAAATTGTAGTAGCCAACCTCCATTGAGGAGAGGGCACTTTAAGATGAAGAAGAATGGATCTGTTATTTTTAAGCAATACCTCTTCGTCAGCTCCCCATTGGAAATGTACTAGACTTTTTAGAATATTAATGTTTTTACGCAGTTTTTCTTTAAAGCAGCATTTCGTTTTCTGTATGTGTATATTCCAAGTAAGTCTGGAGTCGAACGTCAGTCCTAACACTTTGTGATGATCAATAACTTTTAGTAATACTCCCGTTGTATGTCAAAGTTGGATTATCTTTTATCATTTTTCTTATAATTTTAGTTTTTGAGATTAGAAGAAAAGCCCAATATGCCTCGACCACCTTTCTATATTATTATTGGCTATTTGCATTAGTCGACAGGTTGCATCGATATTCTTTCTTCTGCAAAAGAGTGCCAGGTCATCAGCAAATAATGCTATTTAACTGGGAGATGAATACTTTTGGCTACATCGTTAAATGTCAAACTGAACAAAGTTGTGCTTATAACAGAAACTTATTGTACTTTACTATATTAAATACGAGTAGATGACAGCTTTCCGTTTAAAATAACTTTAAAAGTTATATCATCTAAAAAATTCTGCACAAAGTAGTATATATTTCCACCAAGTCTACATTGTTGAAGATTTTGGAGTAAAACAGTCTACGACACAAATGGAAGTGTTTTTTGAGATACCATCAGAAGCCAATCCTATCTGCATTGGTGATTCGCTATTTGAGTACATGACAATTGCTAGATTTATTCTCGCTTTATTGGTATTGGCAATCAGAATGGGAAAGTAATTTCCGATTTTGATTATGCTGCCGAGATGATGCCTTTATGTCAGAAAAGCTCAAATCAAATGCGGAAAATGTGCGAGAAGATATATTGAAGTATGTACTTAATCCGGTGTTTAATAGCCAAGTGCTAGAACAATTTAATACATTTTCAATGACTTTTTCCCTTCCAAATGTTTTATTAGAACCTTACATAATATTATGTGCATTGGAGTCACCCAGAAAAAGACAAGGAATGGGGAGTTGATGGATTAGATCATACAGTTGACGGATTAAATCATACAGTACTACTGACAGTTTTTAATTGGGTGGTACGTAAATGCTACATACCGTAATTTTACTGGGGCACCCTTAGTTAAACTTTTAGTATAAGTGTTATTAAATTTAGTGATTTTAACATAGTGTCAAGTATTACTCTAATGAATACTTGATCATTAGAATAATACTATAACGTGATTTTAAAAATTACATTCAACAATTACGTCATATAAATTCATTTATCAGCATCAGTTCCAAGAAAATTTTGTATTAACCGATAAAGTTCCTTAAGAATATGACAAATTAATAGCTTTCTACGTAGTTTCCAATAATCTTTTTTGCATTTTGTTACTTAAAGTTTTGGGTTTTTACTTTTTGGCAAAATTACATTCTGATACTCTGTATTCGGCTTCAGCTGTTCTATTATAAATGGTGTAGGAGACGTTTTGATAAGGAAAAAGGTTCACAACTTGAACAGGTGATAAATAATCTTACGAACTTTTAAATTAGAAGCCACTGTAACTCTATAATATAAGACAGGTATGAATAATTTTTTTAATATTGACTTAATTTGGATTAAATCCAGCGTCAGTTCTTCATTTTCACTTATGTAACCAGGTCTTCTGACCAAATCATCTTCAGTCTTCATTCCCCTTTGTTGACGGTTGATGCTCCTAGGTCATTGTGCTTAATTGCATTGTTCACATACGCATGAGGGCATGAGTTGTCATATGCAGTATTTTTGATTTATTGATCTGCAAAATTTTAGTGTTTAAATGCTTGCTACAACCCCAAAATTCTGAGTAAATCCATATTGGTTTTAGTATGAGTTTGTAAAGCAGTATTTTGTTCTTCAATGATGATTATGACTATTTGCCAAGTAACCAATTCATTTGTTTTAATTCTATATTAAACTGAGTTTTTTGGGGTTAATGTATTAATTGAAGGTGAGCTTTCGCTCAAATGCAACCGAAGATATCTCACAACGTCTCTAGCAGGAATGGGGGCATTGCTTTAACTAGTTTGAGGACAAGTGCGTCTTCTTATTGTAAATGTGATTTGAACTGTTTTCGTTATTGACTTAAATTTTTAATTTTGTTAACCAATTCTCTAATAAATACAAAACATTTTGCAGCAATAAATTATGGTTACAAAAAGGGACCAAGGACACTTCCCTGAAGAACTCCAGATTGGATTGAGTAATAGGTTGAGAAATCATAATTGATTTTTACTTGAAACGAAAGTTCGTTAATATAGGACTTCAGGATAAGGTACATATCACTAGGCAGTAAAGATTTTAATTTATATAGCAAACCGTTGTGCCAGACTTTATCAAAAGCCTGTTGAATATCAAGAAATACTAAGGCATACATAGTCTTTTGTTCCAAACTTTGTTTAATATTATTTCCTATTCTAGGCCACTGTTGGATTGTTGAATATTTTTGACGAAAACCAAACTAATGTTCGGTATTATGTTCTCGAATGGAATAAAAATTTGAACTTAAAAGTAAATTTGTTTACCACGGAAAATAGATCGTACGGCAATTTTTGTTAAATTTTTATTGATACATCTTTTCTGAAATTTTTCATGGCATAGGTAATTCATTTATAATAAAGGATGATTTTTCAGGGGTATAGAAATGTAAGTTGATGATACTTGTTTAACTAATGGCCATTTTGATAGCTTTCAAGGGATATGTTAATTTGGGTTTGGCATTTCAGCATAAATAGACTTGGCGCCTAAACAATGCTTAAAAATTGTACATATTTGTTTGAAACATTGTAGTTCTGCTCAAAATACATAACGCGCAATTAGGTTATTTTATAATTAACATAATATTCTATCAGAGCAAGTAATTCGATTAACCATGGAACGTTTTTTCACCACGTTTACTCTAGCTGATAATATGCATCCACAGACCCGTCCTGTAGTGCGTACAGAAAAAGTTGTTGCTGTAGAGCGTAGCATACAGGAAGATCCGAATCAGTCTGAATTTTGTTTAGTAATAAAGCTCACTTTTGGTTAAATGGCTACGTCAACATATTAAACTGCCCCATTTTAAGTTAAAATAATCCTCAAATGTTTGTTTAAAAACCATTACATCCAAAAAAAACTGACTGTTTGGTGTGCTTTATGCTCTAGGGGAATCATTGTTCCGTGCTTCTTCAAAAACGATGCTGGCCAGAACGTTACAGTTAATGATAACCGCTATAAAGTCATTATGACTGATTTTTCTATTTCTCATTTGAACAACTACGATGTGCTGGAGCTTTCGTTTCAATAAGACTGCGCAACATGTCACACAGCTCTTCCCTCAAATAATTTATTGAAGGAATCGTTTGGTAACCGCATAACTTCACGTTTCGGACCGTGAATTGCCTCCAAGATCTTGCGATTTAACACTGCAAGATAATATTGTGTGACGATACGTAAAGGTGCTTATCTACGCTGATAAGTATAATACAATTGACCACTTGAAGGACAATATTCGCCGCTGATTTCGCTGGCACCGTTATTGCTGATATACGGCAAAAAATATTGGAAAAAGTGAACGAAAATGAGACCTCCAGATTAAACTGTGCCATCGCATTTATATGCCAGAAATAATATTTAAGTTATAATGCCAAAAGATTATCTTTCGAATAAAGTCAATTTTATATCAATTTATAAAAATAATCTTTGTTTTTTTCATTTCAAAATTTTGTACTTCTAAAACAGCACCCTTTACTTGTAGCACCTTAATGACTTAAAAGTTACAAAATAACATTTTTTTAATGGTCAGAAAAAGACCAATATAATACGTTAAATTTAAAATCTTTAAATTTCTTTAATATTTTATCCATACGATAACTTATTTTTCATGTACCATTTCAATTGGCAGTTTTTAAGCATCTTGAAGTGAAATATTCCAAGTCAGCAATTTTACCTGTAGACATTTGTGGTTGTTAGAATTGGAGCTGCCATACATCCAGAAAACTTCATGATTAGGAAAGTTCCCTCGGAGTTTCTACCGCGATTGGGAATTACTTTACGTGACTAAATATCCTGATAGAATTGAGTTGAGGCAATTTGATGTATTTCTATACAAAGAAGTTTGCAGGCGCGTGTATAGTATTTTAGATTTGTTTATATTTTATAATGTTTTGATTAGAATTGATTTATAAATACCACAAAATAAGTTATGGGCTACAGTTGGAAGGTAAAAAACTTTGTAAATATATATATTTTATATATATATATATATATATATATATATATATATATATATATAATATTATTATATATATATATATATATATATATATATATAAATTGGTTGTAATAAAATCCTTTTCGTCCTTTTTGCAAAAAATTTAAAAAAATTTAAATTAAAATTATGAGGTTGTTCACCTGTTTATTGTCTGAATGCGAAAAATAAACAAAGAACAAAAGTTATATTAAAGTAAGTCAAAGTAGAAATTAGTATATTAAAATAGGAAATGGCGAGACCTTTTTATTCTTTTTATCTAGGAAAAAAGGGGCGTAGGAAATTTCGAAAATAAGCAGGTAGCGACTAAAATTTAATGGCAATTTTCGACACCAGCCCCAATTCCCGTTTTTATCTTACAGGTATATTCGACACCAAATAAATATAGCTGGGACATAAATAAAATACCATAATTAATTAATTTATTTATTTTAATAAAAGTAATGTGCATTTTAATTTTTTATAACTGTAATAATATCTCAATATAATACAACTAGTACCTAATTTTTGTACATTTTACCGTTAATATACTTGTATACAATGATTTATTTGCTATTATAGGAATGATAAGATACAGCTTTTATAAAATCTAACCTACGTATTTGTTGGGATCATAGTTTATCCATCATTTTCTCCAAAAATGCCAATTTAGCCTTAACAGTAGTATATTTGATTTTTGCTGGTATATGTAAACTATTTATTTTGACATAAGTGTCTACTTGAAATTCTTTTAACTTTTCAATAAAAATAAAAATAGAAGGATGTGTTGAATAAAAAGAAGAATTAAATCTCAAATGAAAGGATTCACACGCATTTGTGGTCCTCGCAATACACGGATTCTGATTAGACCATATGTGTGGTGGAAATAGAGCGCTATCGAAAATGTAATTTTCCAGTAAATAATCTGCATATATATCAAGTGTTGCGTTTATAGGTTTATATGACATTAAATCATAAAGAAAGCATTCTTCAACTTCTGCTGGATTTAAATAAGTTAAACCAAACGTATGCCTTAACCATTTTCCAATTTCTGAATTTGTATCCTTATATTCTTGTACCAAACCCAAAGATTGAATTTTTTTAAACCAGTTTTGGTGTAAGTGAAAACGGCATCCACTTATTTTTGCATTGAGCCACATATACAATAAAGCACAGTGAATTGCTTTTTCAAAGTCCACAAACATTTCAGTTGGCTCTAATGATAATTGAAATGTTTCAAAAATCTTAGACCTTAATAAAGAAAATAAATTTTTGTATGTCATTGACAATTTGTCCTTTAACAAACAGTATGCTAAAGGAACATAATGTCCATTTTCCAAGCCATGTATAGTAAATAATTGTAGAAAATATTTGGTACTGTATGAAAATGTAGCATCCATATACAAAGTTTTTAATTTACCCAACAAACGAATATTTGTCTCGCATGAAAATACAATTACATTTAATTCAGGATGATCTAAAAACAAAAAACTTTCATTGCGACAGGTTTTAGGAGAATAATTACTAACCGCGTTATGGACTTCTGATATGCTTCTTGGTAACGGACCTGGTAACAGTTTACGACGACAGTTGTAAATGTTCTTTCTTATGCTAGCTATGTCAGGAACCGTCAGCAAATTGGCATCACACTCAACAACAGCAGGTCTTGTAATTTTGCCAGGCTTTTCCGATATGTCCTCTTGGGCTTTTCTTTTACATGCATTGGTTACCATCTTTACTTCAAGCTTTTTTGGATCGGCTTCATGATTATGTACCAAATTACTTCTTGTGATGATGAGGTCCTCACAGCCTATTGTAAACACTTTTGCGGAACACTGAGTGTTTCTTTGGATGCAGCGCCAAAATATCTCGCCGCTTTTTAACACTTTCTATTTCGAGAACGAATGATGCTCCACCACTAATAAATCTCGACCACGGGAACTTTTTATCAAACTTATTTTTTAAATATCCGTATACGTGCACAAGTCAACGTCAAACAAGAAATAAATTACAACTAAAATAATTTAGTCACAAGTCCACAAGTGCCACGCCCCCCGCCGTGACAATAAATATTGGGAAAACCCGCTTGTCCTAATTACCTACCTACCTACTATACGCCGCGGTGTCGAAATTTCCTATAATAAAATTTGACCCTTCGATTACCCCAGGTACAAAGACAATTTGGTGTCGAAAGTTCGCCCGCCGGAAAAAAGAACTACTTTTTTCTGGTGCGTAATCGTAAATGTTTAAACCAAACTCTGTCTTTTCATTAAGCTCCTCTAAGAAGTCCTGGGCTCCATATCGAAACTCCAGAGGTCAGGTCTACAAAAGCCCCAACTCTAATACCACTTAAGCCATCTAATATTAGCCATCTAGTCTATCAGATGTTTATCTTGTTGTTAATGTAATATACTCATCTCTATGGATTCCCTTTGGTCTTCTGAATATAGATGTAGGCATTGGTTTATTTGTTTCCTTAAAGTTCTTGTTTTAATTCATTTACATTAACATAATACCATTCATTTTCATTTTCATAACATACTGAGAACACGATTCCTATCGATTCGCAGAGTCACATATAGTTTTCTATTGAAGATCAGTCTGGAACACAGGATTGTTTAAAGCTTCGTCTAAAATTATTTCATTTTACAATTAAAGAACAAGGTTATTTACAGATCCCCCACCTAGACTTTATTATCAAATATTCCTATAATTGAAAATTTGTAAATCTATTTATTTTGCCAGTTTATGTCGTGTATATATAACCAAACTTATATGGAATCATTTGATATTTCTTAATATTTCAAGTGAATTTCAAAAAGCTATCATACGAATCCAAAGAATATTTTTTTAGAAACATGGTAATACAAATTGTGTTTATATTTCAGTTCTGAAAAATTGCCTTTTTTTTAAATGATATTAGATCCGACCTAAAAAATTTGTCAACAGCCATGACTGACGACCAACAATCTCAATACAAAACATCATATTTTGCTGTGCTTAATAATACTTCAATTCAGTTTCCTCCTAGGAATCAAGCAGTTTTATTTAATGTGCTACCTGATACTAAAATAGAACAGTACTTAATAGCTCTTGGTGAAGTTGTTCATCCACGCAATATTTTATTTTCATCAAGACTATCAAATAAAAGAATATGTATCT
The DNA here is from genome assembly GCA_918026665.1 of Diabrotica balteata. Classification (NCBI taxonomy): domain Eukaryota; kingdom Metazoa; phylum Arthropoda; class Insecta; order Coleoptera; family Chrysomelidae; genus Diabrotica; species Diabrotica balteata. Next base: position 115,831,168 of record OU898281.1, on the reverse strand, counting down.
ATCTCTCCAGCGAATCCTTGATGGAAAATTGTATGTTCATTTCAGCAGAAATAACAATAAATGGTGAAAATCTAAAAGCACGAAGATTATTGAAACAGCTGAAGATGAAGATGAAGATGAAAAATGAATGAAGATTTCCTAACGAAAGACTGTTACTATCTAATGGTTGCCCTTTTATTCCACACACTCTAATAGAAAATGAGTTAATTAAATTGGGTCTTAAATTATTGTCACGTTTAACCTTCCTTCCTACCTTAGAATACGCAGTCAGTTCCCAGAATTTCAACACGTTTTTAGTTTTATAAGACAAACATATATTCAACCACTTGTAGATATAGACCTATCTTTTTTCTTTTTAATTACGTATGACAAACTTCGTATCGCATATTTTTAAGGTTAGATAAATCCTCATGATTTGTAGGCAAACAGATTATATTGCAGCAAATTGTTCGAGTCATAATCCACAAAATGATTACACTTTATTCGTCAATCAACTACAACAGCCAATACAAAAACCACAATAATCCTCCCAGTCTAACAAATAACCCTTAGAAATGGAACCAGATCTTCCCGTCAGTAATTCTAGTACTGAACCTACATCTAACCAAGAAACAGATACGAATTTAATACCTCCCGTACTTATACAAACTTATTGTATATCTAAAGATCAGTCAACGACAAACAGAAAAACAATTTCGGAAAATAATACTACTCCATATCTTACTGAAGAATTAAATAAAGAATTTAACCCTCCGGTCATCGGGTGTGGTCTGTGAGTCTACTACAAAATAAAAATTTTGGATAATTCTCTCATTTTATTTTTTTTTAATTTATACCTTCAGTACCTTCCTAGAAACTAAGTACCATTCGTTTTTTTATACAAAACTGTTTTTGAATTGGCTAAGCTGCTGCATGGCCATTTGTCCTGACAGACCCCACCTGAACAAATGTGTAACAATATTTGCACAGCTTATTAGTTATACTTTTCTCGCAATCTTGTTTCATTTGGCAACCCTGTGCATTTTGTGAATTGGATTATTCGGTTATTATGGATTAAAACTTGTTTGAAGTGGTTTACGATTAAACTCTCGAAATCTCACAAAGAAAATAGTAAAGTATATGAAAAGTGTTTACAGATTTTTGTAAAATATCAATATAAGAATAATTTCATATCAAGATTCCGTTGGACAAACATTATAAAGGTACGAAGTAGTTGCATAATTTACTAATTTGATTTATTTGACAAAATATTGTATTTTAGCATTGTAAAATGAATCCTTATGAAGTGGAAATAGAGAGGCTAATGAATCTGTACGAGGAAACTGCCACAGGCAATGAAATAGACGATTCTGTCGACGATTCGATCGCAGATCCAGATTTTCTATGGATCAGTTATCATGATACAGACACCGAGCAGGAAAATGAAGATAAGCAAATTTTAAATGAGAATGAAGTCGAGAATGAAGAAAATTAGGAACAAATGGTTTATGACAGATGCTTATATTTTATTGGTAAAGATGGAACTACATGGAGAAAATTTGTCCTAACTAGAAATATTAGAGCCCGCAACGAAAATATAGTTACCCATTTGCCTGGGATTGTTGGTGAATCGCGACATGCATTATCTACCATTGAATGCTGGACACACATGTTTGGTAACTGCTTTGATAAAACACGAATTTATACATAAAAAAAAATTCCTTTAAATATCAAGAAACGGCTTAATGTACACCTACTGACCCAGTAGAAATTCCCTACTGACCCAGTTTATTGTATTTGGTTGGACTTCATCGAGCATCAAAAACAAATCTGGAAGAGTATTAGTCGTCAAATGGTAAGGGATATGAGATATTTTCTGCTACAATGGCAAAACGTAGGTTTATATTTTTACTAAAGTGTATCCGTTTTTGTAAAGAGGAGAAAAACAGAATACTTCGGCCATATAATTAGAGGACCCAAGTACCATTTACTTCGCCTTATAATACAAGGAAAAGTGGAAGGAAAGAGATGGATTGGTCGAAAGAAACTTTCATGGCTGCGTAATATTAGACAATGGTCGACAATTAGACAGCAGCCGACAGAGAAAGGTTTCAGGAAATTGTAAACATGATAACGGCCAACGTCTGAATACGGACACGGCACCCAAAGAAGAAGAAGTATCCGTTTTGATGATACCACGACTAGAGACTAAAGAAAAGAAGTAGACAATTTAGCAGCAATTCGTACTATCGTTGATAAGTTCAATGAAAATTGTAAGAAGAATTACTCATGGGGAGAGTTTGTGACTTTGAATGAAATGTTACTTGCCTTTAGGAGTAGATGCAGTTTTAAAATGTATGTTCCCAACAAACCTAACAAATATGGGCTTAAAGTTTTTTCAGTTATTGATGCCAAAACTTTTTTCACCTCGCATATTGAAATCTATGCTGGTATTCAACCCGGTGGCCCATATAAAGTTGACAATTCTACTGCTGCAGTTACTGAAAGAATGTGCTTACATTTATCGGGTTCAGGAAGAAACATAACCATAGACCGTTGGTTCACATGATATGCAATTGCCAAGAAACTTTTAAGAGCACACCGACTCACCGTAATTGGTACAATTGGAGCCAACAGACGAGAATTACCTGGAGAAGTAACGCAAATTAAAAATTGGCAGGTATATTCTTCAGGTTTTGCATTTAACAACGATATGATTGCCGTATCATATATACCGAAGAAAGGAAAAAATGTGAGTGCTGTTTCCACTGTGCACAGAGATGATCGGATTGATGAAGATACTGGTGATCAGAAAAAAACAGAAATAATTACTGTTTATAGTTCCACAAAGAGTGGAGTAAATGTCGTAGACAGAAGGATCACATCATATAATGTTTCCAGAAAAACGAAACGTTGGAAATAAATGTAAAACATATCTTAATAGATTATTCTAAATGTATCAGTGAAAGACAAAAACACTCACTACCTAACAATATAAAAGCAGTCTTAGCAGCACATTGTAAATTGACAAAAATGTTTAACTACCTGAAAGATATTAATGTTTTAAACAAACTATAACTACTAATGTTTTGTTAACCCTAATTCAATATGACATTCTAACAGTATTGTAAACCTAGCAATTAATTAAAAATACTGATTTAGATTTAAGCATCTATGTAATAGACTACTATGTATAACCTATAGTGCAGCTAATAACCCAAAGTGGTTGATTCTTATGAGAAATTAAAGTTTCTATTTCAGCAAAATTGTGAATTTACCGGTCATCACTTTTAGTATATAGATGCTTCTATCATATACTGTCACGAAAAGGGAATTTTTGGCCTAATTTCTCTGGTATAGTGCTAGTTTTGTGGCATAAAACTACTAAAATGACATTCAATTCAAAATCTTAATATTATATTGTTAAATAATAGGTATTTTAGGCTCCCACTGAATACAAACCGATATCTTTGTTCTGGTTATTTTATTACAGTTTTTATCTAAGGTTAAATTAATAGCATCAATTTAACGATGATGTCCGGTAAACGAGCAAACCAAATAAGGTAATAGAATCGTGCTGCCCTTGTTTACACGAGATCAGTAGGGAGCGTTTAAGCAATTAACTTGTTTCGACGAATTTACAACATGCAACATTCTATATTGGGTTGTGTTGACATCTGTAACATTAGTAAAAATTCAAATTTATTTCAAAGATCAGATAAGTGGATGTATAATAATTGAGGAATATTTGAATAGCCGAATCAAGGAGCGACAGTACACATCGGTTATAAACCTTTCTGTTTGAATATTGTGAATATTTTTTTAACACAACCTAATTTTTCAAACGCCACGTTCGCATGCCGTGTTTTCCTTTTTATTCATGAAAATGATTTTCTTTTTTAATTTTGGTCAGCTGTTCCAAATATATATTTCTACTAAGTTACCTGTTGTATCATTCGAAGAAATACCAAACAATGTTAGATAACTACTCGATGGTAAGCATGTAATTAAGGAGTATGTGGCTGTATTAATTTATAGAAAATTAATTAATCAGGTAAAATAGTTTAGATACGTATGAAAAAGAATTATTAAAATCAAAATAAAACTGGGATGAAAACAAGTTATGAACAGCTTTGCTCGGTCTTTCGTCCGGTATGTGTCGATTCGGATTTATCGAAATCCAACGCCTTATCTATAAACAAAAAGTTTGTGGGTAATTATTAGAGACTGGATTATATGCAAACTGCATGTGTATATATATGCAGTATATTTGTAGATTTCTTTATAAATGCATATGCTATTCATATTTATTTGATTAAGAGCATATTGCCACATATTTAAAAATATCACATAAATAAAATGGTTTTCTATACATACTTAGATAATAGTTTCTTGGAATTATTCATAGCAGGTATTAGGTAAGGTAACTACGAAATAATTTTATTACAAATATCTACTAAATCTACAAGTTTTATTGTTTGGGAAAACCCATCTGGGACTTATTTATCAGAAGAATAGGGCCAATATGCAGGTAGGTATTATACAGTAAATTCATTTTTAAAGTATCTTTACAAGTTGGCAAAGCAACTTGTAATTGTGAATATTGTGCTTATAAAATAAAAATACTTTTTCTGGAAAATATGCCGAAAGTAGCGAAACAAAAATCAAGTTTATTGCGGAGTTGGGTTGGTGGCAACAGTGAAATGAAGATTATAGACAATAAAAGTGTTTTATGTACTATTTGTGATAAAAAGTTTAGTCCACTTATATTTTAACCATTCAAAAATTTAATTTAAAATTTCATTTTTGCAAGAAAATCGGTATACCAATATTAAACATGTAACAGTTTGACTATTGGCGGTAGATTTAGTTTCCAGAAAAAAAAATATAAATTATCTTAAAAATTTGAAATCCACATTATTGCATTAGACTTCTATTTACTAAACCGTTTTATTATTTCAAATTTCCCAACACCTGAAAACGACTCTTCACCAATATAAACTATCTTTTTTTTTGGGGAGGTGGAATCTTCACAAAGACCATCTGGGATCGGGCGTCAGCCCTTTACCCAGGTGTGTCGGATTCAATCTCTCACGCTTCACCGCGTGACGGGACCGCCTACCGACTAAACCACTTCTCTTTCTTCGACCAACGGACCCGGAACCGTTCTTAGCAAGCATATCTGGCCCGTCAGCCTTACTCTTAACTTCCCTCTGGCACTTTTCGCGTGCATTACATGGATTTGACGGCCTCCCGGCCTCCCTCACCCGCATAAGGCCCGGGCGAGACTGGCTGGTGAAGCTAGAATATAAACTATCTAAGGACTTCAAGAAACCACGCCAGCAGCTTCTGCAGAACAAAATTATTCAAAATCGTCACACATCGACGGGGCAAGAAATGTTTGCAAAAGTTGTATGCAATTTCTTTGTAAGTCGCAAAGTTATCCCAGTATATAAATTGGATAGCAAGGTGTGTCAAAATTTTTTGAAAACATATTGTAAAGTTGAAAATAAGTCAGTACAGATACTTCAAGTTCTTCAACTCTTCGCAAGAAATATATGAGGGCATCTTACAAAGACGGTATTGAAGGTATTAAAAGCCGGGTAAGAGATGAATATATGTAAATATCTGTCAACGAGACTACTGACGCCAAGGTTCGGCAAATCGCGAATTTAATTATTGGAGTTTTAAACAGTTCAGCTGGTGACTCCAACAAGTCGTATTTGATCAGCATAAAATGTTTAGAAAAAACCAACTATACAACAATTGCTCGATTTGTTAATGAATCTTTGACAAATTTCTTTTTACCAAATCGAGTACCTTCTGAAAAAATTTTGCTACAGGTTAGCGATGCCGCTTCCTACATGGTTAAAGCTGTTACTAGTCTTAAGATTTTTTTTCCGAATTTGATTTATTGTACATGCTTAGCGCATGGATTAAATAGGGTGCCAGAGAAAGTTAGACTCGAGTTTCCAAATGTAAACATTTTAATCAACAATGTAATGAAAGTATTTTTAAAAGCACCATTGCGAGTAGACATATATAGGGAGATGCTTCCCGATATCCTTTTGCTACCGGAACTAGTGTTGACTAGATGGGGGACGTGATTGAATAGTGCCATAGTTCTTGAAAATAATTATATTGATAATAAAAATGTTATTAAAGGATCAAAATAAAATTTTGATCCTTCTTATTGTATTGCTGTTCACAAATGTCAAAATATTTTTAGTGAGAATTCTGTGCAGAATATACTGTCCTATATAAAAGCAAATTTTGACATAATTGTAAACTCTATTACAAAACTAGACAGTCAAAAATTATCTTTAAATGATAGTATTTGCATTGTTGATTCTGTCAAAGAAAGAATAGTAAACCTTTCAGGGACAATTGAAAAAAAATTAAGATAATTTTAGTGAAGTTTTAAACCGAAATGAAGGCTTTTCTTTATTGCGATCAATAAATATCATAATCAATGGAAGCTTAGCGAATCAAGCGAAGTTATTAATATGAATCCCACGCTAGTGTCAAAGATGTTGAAATATCGTTTTTCTCATATAAACACATATTAACTAAAAGAAATAGAAGGCATAACATTACTCTGGAAAATATTGAACATTTTATGATTATATACTGTAGCAGCAAGAACGAGGACATTTTCTTGTGAATTTTCATTTATATTTTATTATTAAATGTAGTAATAAACAAACACTCTCTAAGGTATACTATATATTTATTTCTCACCAAATCTCAGGCCATAAAATTAAAAAATATTTTTTTTAAATGCATATATACGCATATTTTAATAAAATTGCACGCATATTTTAACTATTTTTAGAGCATATAATCCAGTCTCTAGTAATCAGTGTTGTTTACAAATAATATTGAGTGTAAATTTAAAATAAAGTGAATTTATCGTTTCAATACAATGGATAAAGAAGATCCCCCTGATGAAGGGGAATTAAGGGATTAAACAATATGAATATGGTTTTGAGATCCAAAATACAACCAATAATGCTGTCATTGTTTAGCTTGCAAAAATCTCATCTTTATTCTAATAAAGTATATATCTTTATCGAAAAAACAAATAAGGAGGAGAATTTAGGTGAAATTCATCCAATAAAGGTAGGTCACACTTTACATAAGGTTCTTAGGTCCAAAATATAACAAGTACAGCTAGTGTAGGTAAGAATAGGGTACGAGTTGAGATAAAGTCAATAAATGATGCCAATAAATTAATTAAAGACGAATGTTTAAAGTAATATAATCTAACTGCATTTATTCCTAATAATTTGTTGCAAAGAAAAGGTATTATAAAAAATGTTGATACAACTTTCAATGACAAATACCTTTTCGAAAATTTTATCACTCCTTACTATAACTAAGGTTAATAGAGTTACAAGAAAAATACCCATACGGAGAAAATGCTTATATTAGATTAGATTAAATTATGTGAGGTCATTAAGGCCATGTGGCCTCACCGCACTTCGACCTATAGAGATCTTTTGTGCCTACCTTAATCCAGTTAAACTCTAGAATGCCAATACTTCTGATGAAGTTATTTAGCTTCCTAGGTGACTTGTTTTCTATGTCAGAGGACGCCAGACTGACCTAGGAATTTTAATCGTTTGCAGAACTGGTTTTAGGAAAGGTACAGGCACCAGAGAAGCAATAATGGGATTGACACTAATGGCAGAAAGGTATCTCGGGGTTCAAAAACAGCTGTATGTGTGCTTCGTCGATTATAGAAAGGCCTTCGACCGCATTAGACACGAAAAATTGATTGAGGTGCTAAAAGAAGTAGGGCTGGACCTACACGACATAGCTATAATAAGCAATACATACTGGAACCACACAGGATGTGTTCGAACAGACAACGGAAATACCAAGTATGTAAATATAGAACGAGTGCGTCAAGGGTGCACTCTGTCCCCTCTTCTATTTAATGTCTATGCCGAAAATATCATCAGAGCTTCTCTTGAAGATCGCCCTGAAGGTGCAGAGTCAATGGAATCATCATTAACAATGTAAGATATGCCGATGACACCGTAGTATTAGCAGAAACAGAAGACCAACTAAAAATATTGATGAACATACTATCAGAAGAAAGTCACAGACTAGGTTTGGATATTAATCTTTCCAAAACCAAAATCATGGTATTCCACAAGAACCCCCATAAACAAATTACACCCAACATACAAATCAATGGTATCACCCTTCAGAGCTCCCAAAGCTTCATATACCTGGGCAGAGAGCTAAAAGTCAGCTAAACCACTCAAAAGAAATTAGAAGACGTATTGAAATAGCAAGATCTGGCTTCATGAACATGCGTAAAATGCTCTGTAACCCCAAGCTATCAATCACAATAAGGTTAAGAACACTAAAGTGTTATGTGTGGTCTCTACTACTATATGGCTGTGAGACCTGGATATTAAAACAGTATGACGTGAACAAACTGAATTCATTCGAAATGTGGATGTATCTACCTATAACTAAAACTAAATGCAACTATTTAAATAGTAGATGTAAATTAATTGATCCACACTCTTATAATTGGTCATATTTCCCAAGAAACTGGTTTTTAAAGTTTTCTTTACAGGTAACGCCCCCTAGCGGTTAACCGAGAAACTTGAAAGTTATTTCCAGCGATTTCTCTTGGCCACATTTACTAAGGAATTTTTTCTTCTGAAGTTATAACATGAATAGTTTCTGATTTATATCCGAGAGATTGGCTTATTGGACCACCCGGTACAAAAGAAAAAGACGACAAACATGAATGTAGGGATCCGCAAGAGAGTTTTTGTAAATATTGTAAGAGTGACCAGTATATATATTTTTCTAAAAGTTGTCCTAGATTCATTGAACAAAACAAAATTAAAAAAATTATGGCTAAGCAAAATTAAACTTTTGTAGAAGCAAAAACTAGTCGTCGGAATAACTACACTGCTGCTTTAAGTACAAATAATAAATTTGCAATTTTGAATACACAAAGCATGGAAGATTTTTATCGTCTTCTTCCAATAAAAACAAATATCACAAAACCTAGAATTTCTTCCACTAATCCAACTATTCCACAACAGAATATAACGACTACAGTTTTTATGCATCCTCATTCCTTCATAAACTACGGAACCAAGAACCTCAGCCAAAAGAAAGAAAATGTCTTCTCCTATAGACACCCCAATGTTTCCTTTTACGTTTTGGCCCTTTAAACCTATTACCTCTTTGTGATAAATCTAAATTTGTAATTAATACTAACGATTTTGTGAGCATGTTTTTTAACATTTTTCAAAATGTTTTGAATGATATTAATTCTTTTGAGGAACTTAAAACATTAATACTGATCCTGTTCGCAATAAAACAGGTAATTTTTTTGAGAAATGACTAATAAAAAAAATAATAAATTAAAAATTTTGCAATGGAATGTTCAATCAGCAGATTCTAATAAATTAAGTTTATTAAAATCTTTAGATGAACATCAAGTTGATCTAGCGTTATTATACGAAACTTGGTTTAAGCCTGACGGACAGATTTCTTTTCGTGGTTACAATATTGTATTTAAAGATAGTTACGGCGGTGTAGCAATCCTAATAAAAAAATCTTTTAATTTTACTCTACTTAATCTTCGTCTAAATTTTTTTAACGAAGTACTATGTGGTATCCAAATCCTAGCTGTAATAGAGAAAATTTTAAATATTTCTCCGTCTACTGCACCCCCAATATAAGACCGAGATGCTTAGACTAGGAAAATGAAAATGTATTAAACACACTTAATGGTACAGTTATTATAGGGGGCGACTGCAATGCACACCGTGAGATATGGGGTTCATACAAAATAAATGCTAAAGGAAGTCAGATATTAGACGTACTTGAGAATACTGATCTAGTGCTTCTAAATATTGGAGATCTTTCTTCTTCTTGTGGTGCCTATCCATTACGGATGTTGACAACTAGCATGGCAATTCTAACTTTATTGACGGCAGCTCGAAAGAGTCCAGAAGTGGTCAAGGAAAACCATTTTCTTTCTTTTTCCTGGTCCCCTCTTTCCGTAGACCTTTTCCTGTAGTATAAGTTGCAGCAGGTTATGTCTATGGTCCTTTCGCATTATATGTCCAAGCTATTCTAGCTTGCGCTGTTTAAGTGTGGATATAACTTCACATGTCTTATCCATCTCCAGTGTTCTTGCTCACATCTGCTCACTAAGCATCACTAGCATATCAAAATTAAATAAACACAATGTCAGAATTTAATTTTACCTAGATAATATCAAAACAAAAATAAATTTTAATTTCTAATAAACCTGTACTAGTCAGCTTAATCCTAAAATGTGAATATCATCCGCTTTGTACAAATACCACAATATATTGCTAATAAATTGTTTAGCGATATACTGTGCCACAATACCTCAGTTGTATTGTCATTTTAATAAACATGAAACTCGTAAATTTTTAAATTGGGACCCACCCACCAACCAATCACGCGAAAGTTAGGGAGCGCATTATAATGTCGTCTAAAAATATTCACGTATGTGAAACAACCTTGATTAAAACATATGATTAAGAATAATAATTAAAAATAAAGAAATAGAGATACATAAGAAATTGTCAACTCTAGCCTATGGCCTCTATACACAAATATTAGAAATTTTCATATCTAATTTATGACAATGCTGTGAAAAATAAATCCAGAGCACAGACAAAACAAAATCTTGCTGAATTAATGCCAACCATCAAATATTCAGTTATTCAAAAAAAACAGCCATGAGGAAGCAATAGATGATAAACTATTATGAGTAAAATGTGGGTCATAAAAGTCATCAAACAAAACCCCGTGTTGAGTATATATCCCCAGTCAGTCATTTGTAGAAATATCCCCACTTTGAAAGGACGACGACTCGAGAGAAGAGAAAGACAAATAAAAGGAACATTCTCGTTACATAACGATATTCGGATACTAGAAGAGGATAAATATCGAGGATACACTTAGGATATTGAGCAAATAGCTTAACCTGTATTTTTTGAGCCGGAAACTTTGGATAAATATTTATTTTTCAGATACGCCGGGTTACACTCGAATTTGGCCATTCTCACAGCTGGAAACGATTCGATTTACTTTTCAAATAAGAAATTGTACCATAAAATTGGTAAGTTATATCGTTGGAGGTGTCGAGGAACAAGATTTTTTCGGCAAAAAATATGCTATTTTTCGGAATGTATTAGAACAATTTTCGTATTTACCATAAAAATATATTTAGTAGAAAGAAGAAAATAAAATATTGTTGCTGTATTCCGTCAATTTTTAAAAAGGGTAAACAAATAAAAAACCCAATTTGTTGGCAAATATTGTCACTTATCATGTGCAGAAAATCTCTGGGTAAAACAAGAAATGTCCACTTTAATAGTAAAATTTTGATGCACCGAAATAAAAATGCAATTGTTCAAATGCAACGAAATAATAGTAATTTACGTAATAAGCTCCGGAAATAATGATGACAATTTTACGGGATAAGAAGGAAATTTTCAGGACGAGACGTACGCCACGTTTGTAACATTTCATTCCACTGTGAGTTTGCTTTTGTGTGTTACGTCTTCTTCTTCGCATGCCATATCTGAATTATCCGACGTTAGCGATCACCATTGCGAAGGCTTCTCGATCTTCTGCAATATGGAATAATTGTTCCTACATTTGGTATCTGAGTGAATTCACGAATGTTTTTTAACCAAGAAACGTGTTTTCTTCCTACACCTCTATGGCCCTCTATTTTGCCTTTAAGGATCAGTTGTAAAATTTTATATCGACTTATACTATATGTCCCAGATAAGACAATTTTCGATGTTTAACAGTCTTTAGCAGTCATCTGTCTTTGTTGACGCTCCTTAGTACTTCTTTATTAGCTTTTCTTGCTATCCAAGGTATCTTCAGCATTCGTCTATGAACCCACATTTTAAATGCTTCAATTTTCTTCATGATCGATACTTTTAGTATCCACACTTCTGCACTATACAAAAGTACAGACCAAACATAGCACTTAACCATTCTTTGCCTAGTTCTAAACTGAGATGGTAATTGCAAAGAAATGACTTTATTTTTATAAAAGTAGTTTTAGTTATTGCTATTTTACGTTTTATTTCTATGTTTGGATCTAGTTGGTCCGTTATCACAGTTCCCAAATATGCCATTTTGTGAACTTTCTCAACTTCGACTTCGTTTAATTGAAGCTTTGCATCAGGATGTGGGTCACAACTAAACACTAAAAATTTGGTTTTGTTTGAGTTTATTTTAATGCCCATTTCCTCTTCTACCTTGTGAATACGATCAAGCAGAATTTGAAGACCCACCTACAATATTATCAGATAGAATTACTGTATCGTCTGCATATCTAATCACATAAAGTAGTTCCCCGTTGATTTTTATTCCATATGGTTGTCTCTCAAGTGACTTTTTAAATAACTGGTCCTAACAAACATTGAACAATGTTGGCTACAAAATGCAACTTTGTCTGACTCCTCGTTGTATGGGGATTTCATCGCTCTAGTTATCTCCAATTTGTACGATAGCAGTTTGATTCCAGTACAAATTTTTATTGACACAAATATCCTTGTCATCTATTCCGATATTTTTCAGTATTTGCATTAATTTTACATGCTGTACTTTATCGAATGTGTTTTCGAAGTCCACGAAACATAAAAATAAATATTTTCTTTTTTCATGGCATTTTTGTAATAGGATGTTAAGCGCAAAAAGTGCCTACCTGGTTCCCATAGCATTTTTCTAAATTATTCTATCCGAGACTGGTACGAAATTGGTCACATATTTACTCAGTTCTGATGTTACTAATATATTTACACCATGTTTGTGATGCGGGTATTCTGTGATTTTGTGTGTTTATTTAGTTTAATTGTATAGGGTGTGTCTCTTATCTACTTTTAACCCGTGAATTAACATCTTCTTCTTTTTCAGTGCCTTATCCGGTCTGGATGTTGGCGATCGTCAAGGCTATCATGCTTTTGTTGACTACACCGTGAACTTAAAAGGTCTTTGTCATGCAGTATTCATGAATATTAAACTCATGTACATCAAAAAGTTATTGCAGTTACTAGTATATATTTAGTTTGATCTGATCTAAAAATATTGAAACCAGCCCTACATCTCTTTTAAGTTATTGAACTGCTCGAGCAAATTTTACCGACGATACAACGATTAAGGGTGTAAATACTCCTTCTTCTGCTTCTTTTTGTATAGACATGACTCTGTCTGTTTTTACTCCAGTAAGTTGTTGTTTCATCTTTTTTGTGCTCTTCCTACTGATCATCTTCCTATTACTGAACTGTCTCTTGTCGTCTTTACTACTCTATTTGTTGTCATTCGGCTTATATGATCGTTCTATTCTACTCTTCGATTTCTTACCCAGTTCTTGATGTTCTCCACCTTGCAACTAAGTCGTATATCTGCACTTCTAGCTCTGTCCTATAGTGTCTTACCATTAATTTTTCATCTCTGCTATTTCTAACATCCTTTTAGTACTCTCTGTATCAGGTCTTGTTTTTACCGCGTATGTCATTATTGATCTGATGACTTTATTGTAAATTCTGCCTTTCGTTTCTTTCCCGATATTTTTATTTCTCCATATTGTTTTATTTAGGCAGCTTGCGGCTCTGTTTGCTTGATTCACTTGATCTTCCACTTCGGTTTCGAGCTTTTCGTAGCTAGATCATGTGATGCCTAGATATTTAGACTCTCACTTGTTGTATTATCTGACCTTTCAGCTCCAATTTACATCTAAGTAAATTTACTGTTGTAACCATACGTGGTTGGTGTTAGTTGTTGCCCTGGAAACTATAGGAATCTTCTAATCCTAATGCCACAAATTGGTTGTATTGCTCATGTAGTGATCCTTTTCCAAGTTAATATGCTCTTTTTCTAACTTGGCTGCACCGTACTGAAGACGACCACTAGTCAGAAATACGTATATACGGTGGCTTTCCATCTATATACCATTTTTGGTTTTTAGTTTTTCGATACATGCCATTAATTTTTACTTTAGATAATATTTAAATATAAATTTAAAACAACCTATCTTTAAAATAAAATTGTTATTACAATAATTAAATTATACTAACAAAATATTGGTACCTTTCTGTCACTGAATACCTAAATGAAATTGTTTTCCAAAATAAAGGTTTTAATGGTCACTCAATCTCTCCGTTATTAGCCTCTGGTTGTCCTTCTTTTTATGAAATCGCTTTCCCAGAATAGACCACAATGTTTTAATTCGCAGCTTCCACCATTTCAAATTATTTTTCTACTTATTAACATTTTATAAATGAGTAAAATATTATTTCTTCTTTACTTAATTGACTTATAACTATTAATAATTTATATATTATTTGCTTTATTTATACATTACTTGGTAAACTTTATTATTGCTTGTTTCCTTTTCTATGAAAATTTAACAAAAACTTGACTTTTTCAGATCAAAATGTAAACTTATATTAAAATTAAACATCTAAAATTAGTAAATAACACTATTCTAATTCATAATTATTATTTTAAATGCCCACTTTCTGTTCAATTTCACCTGGATTCACTGTCCCATATCACTTTTATTCACAAAATGTCCCAATATAACAAATTTGCTCACCTTAATCTATTTATAATATCATAACTATCAAAATAACCAAATACATTGAAAATAAAAACTTTTAAACAAAAGTATATAACTCTAGTATATAACTTATAAATTACTTTAATCGCCATTTAAGTTCATTGTAGGTTTCTAAACATTTTGATAACCTTCCTTTCTCCGATATTTAATATTATCTTTATATATATATATATATATATATATATATATATATATATATATATATATATATATATATATATATATATATTATGTTATAATAAATAAATAAAGAGAAAATTTACAAAGCTTCAATTATCAGATGATTGTAGTCTGTGGTTTTAGTCTACTTATATGTGAAGTTGGCAATATTAGTGTCAGCCATTTTGAAATTGTGTCTACCATTTTTTCTAATGTTACTACTGTAGTATTACTACAGACTACTATTTTTTTGAGGAATTCAAGTGTAAAATAAATAGGTAAGTAAACTTTTTTTATATGAATAGACTTATTTTATTTTAATGGTGTTAAATTCTAATAATTGTAATAGTGCGGCAGGTTGTTATTTAACGTGTTAGGCCTTTTGGAAATCTTTTAGGGGTTCACCTTAAAATAATTTATGATGTGTCAACTATTAAAGCAAATTTTGGTTATTACACCAATAATTGACACTAGTATCAACTACTGGAGAAGCCACACAGATCTAGGCAAAGTAGATATCTGTTCTTTTAAGTTAGTAATTAACATTTGCGTATTTTATTAATATTCTGCCATTGTCCCAACGACTAGTTGACACAGCATGTCAACTATTGCAACACAATAATATGTCAATTATAACATTACGGTTTTTTTTTGTAGGTAAAAATGCCTCCTGTCAAAAGGAAAATGTTCTTATCCTGAAGAAGCTATGACAGCTGCAATAGAGGATATTCGCCTTGGGATGCCAACAGTTCCTGCAGAAAAATAACATCAGATTTCCAGAGTAACTCTTCTGTACATGGTGAAAGGAAAAACTCCTATTTCTAGAAGAATAGGGCCAAAAACTATTCTGACATCCAAGGAAGAAAACTTGTACAATGGATATTACACTCAGCGGAGACAAAATTTTCAGTAACCAAAAGATATCTGCTGGATAGTGTACAAATTATATTAAAACGAATAAAAAAAACACTCCATTTGTTGCTGACCGCCCTAGCCGTGCATGTTGTAAAAGTTTTTTCGGAAGACATCCTTCTTTAAAAGAACAAGTAACACAAAAGTTAACAGTTACCTAAGCCTTAGTAACTAAGTACGGCCTAATAAATTGGTTTGATGAAATAACAAATTTTTTATCAAACAAATGTTACCTTTGTATACTACAAAATTCTTCACGCTTTTTCAATGCAGATGATACTGCATTATTTCTGAACCCAAAAGGCGAAAAAGGACTAGTGCGTAAAGGTGAAAAAAGTTTTTACCAACAGGTTAATGCTAAGGAAAAAGAATGCACGACTGTTTTGATAACAGCAAACGCTGATGGCAATTTTACTTCTGCTAAAAAATCCCCACAGAGATCCTATAAAATGCCAAAAGGTTGATCAATGGACAAATCTCATAGTGGGTGGATAAATGGAGAGCTATTCTTCGAATATATAGCAAATATTTTTCATCCTTGGCTACAAAGACAAAATATACAGGCACTTGTTTTATTATTTAATGACAGTCATACTAGTCACTTAACACATCATATTCAATCACCTAATTTAAGAAAAGCTGATTTTGCACCTCTCGTATATAAAACTCTTGAAAATTTTGAGAAACAAACTATGGAAAATTCCTTGAGAAAAATTGGTTTAATGCCTTGGGATAAAAATGCTATAGACTACTCAAAAGTGAAAGACAATTGCCATGAAAATCAAAATGACTTAGAAGATCCTTCAATACAGTTAACAACTAAAACAAAAAATACTGAAGATGGTCTTGCTTTCCTGGAATAGAAAATAAGTAAGGAAAAATGGTTGGTATTTACAAATTGCCATGAAGATTGGAATGGTCAAGAACAAGACAAATCTCTATTCCTTTTGTAGAAAAATGAAACCAGTACAGTGAAACCAGACTTCATTTGATACCAACAGTACAAAATATAGATGAAAATCATATACTCGAAACTTCTACAGTACCAACAACTGAAGATGCAGTAATGGCTTGTTCCAGTTTCAGTAATGACAGTGGACTTCATGTGATTAAAACAGCACAAAATATAGACGAAAAACATATACTTAAAAATTTACAAGTATCAACAACTAAAGTTGTACGGGGGGGGGTAATAAAATAATCCCATCTCCATTTAAATCCGTCCTGTTTTGGCCTGAAAAGAAAGCTTGTACTTTGAAAAGACAGTCCAAGAAAAAACTCCCTTCTGTAGTAAGCTCTGATTCATATCAACGGTATTTAAGAAACAAACAAAAACAAAAAGAAGAAAAGAAAAGGCAAAAAATAAACGCTGCAAAAAACAGAAAACTAAACAGAGGCACTAAAAGGTAAACAAAAAGAACAAAGAAAAAAGAATAAGGTTAACAGTTGTAGCAGTGATTCAGATGAAGAATGGGTGGAATCTGGTTACTCCACAAATGATGATAGTTTTGAGTTAATAACAAGTGAAATAGAGTTAAACTCGGAGTATGTATCATTCAATAATGAACAATTAATAAGGAAATTCAGCATTAATAATTTTGTGACTGTTAAGTTTTTCCTCAAACATGAAGAGAATGGAAAATTTAAGTGGCCTACAGTAGAAGACAAATCACATATTTCGACAAATGATATAATATTTAAGATACCGCAATCTCAATTAGATAGAAGAGAACGAATATATATATATATATATATATATATATATATATATATATATATATATATATATATATATATACTTCTTTGGAGGATAACTTTCGGGAAAGCGTCAAAACAAGGATCAGCTAGAGATGGTATAAGCCAGTTTGGTGTAGAACTTTATTCTAAATGTGAAATTTTCGGTGATATGTTGTCACCTTCATCAGCACCTAAATGGAAAACCTATTTTAGTACAAGTGGTGGAAATTAACATATAAAACCTACATTGAAAATTTTCAGTTGGTCCTAGAGGTGAAGAACACTGTCACAAACATGTTAAAAATATTAAAAAATACATTTAAAATTTTGAATAAAAACATTACAACACAACAGGGTATTATTTAAAATACAAACACAACAAAAATCTAAAAATTACAACCTACACAAAAACTGCAACTTCATGTTAAAGGTAGAAAAGAAGAATTATTCTTCTTTTTTGATGACATATTTCTGACTTCTGTCAATATCCGGGTGACATATGCAAGGAGGTTATAATTTTCACGTTAGAACCTCATGGATATGGAAAGAAAGAACCCCAGGAAACACAATCAGCAGGGAAATGGAGTCTTTTCTCAAGTACAGGTAGGCAATCTATGTATGTTATGATAAGTTCCCTACATTCTCCAGTTTGTTACATCTTGTCAAGTCCTGTTGAAGTAGAAATGAATAAATACAACTTAAGTTTTCAACATCTTTCTTACAGTTCATAGAAGAACTGCAGTTATGGATGTAGCACATTTCTATGAAGCACTATTCTTAGCGTCGTTATGCAAACTCTATATATATATATATATATATATATATATATATATATATATATATATATATATATATATATATATATTGTATTAATTATTAATGTATTAATTATTGTATAAGTTTTAGTGTATATGTTTGTTATTAATGTTGAGTGTCATAGCTTCGTACAAATAATCTCAACGACTAGTAAGTACACTGACATTTTGTGATATATTGTAAATATTTACACATTTTTCTAATTGCAGTGTCTTATATAATAAGAAGACTGATAAGGGAATTAAACAATTCCGAAAGCTAGACCAAAAGTCAAAGGAGTGTTTCTGTAACATCCCGCCCAAACTTCTGACTGCAGCCCCAATAAACTTTGTTGTTGGTTTAAATTGACAGTCACGAATATCCAGTATTCATTGTATATAAATATATATATAAATATATATAATATATATATATATATATATATATATATATATATATATATATATATATGTATATATATATATATATATATATATATATATATATATTAATTTTCACTTTAGCAAATATAATATGTAGACTTTGTGTGCTTTGTGATATTATTCTCATATTTTTCATATTTTAATTTTTTTATATTTTTCATATTTTTATATTAGTTTAAGTATTCAATGTTAGAAAATTAAATACATTATGATAATTCACTCTTCTTTAAAACTGTATTTGAAATCTAATAACCATTTTTATTTTTATGTGTGTATATAAAATTGGAAAAAGGAAAAAATGCCAGAGCCATGGAACAGAGCACTCATCTGCCCAATTCACGAAAAAGGAAAGGTGAGAAAACTGTCTCTGAAAATTACAGAGCAATCTCACTATTAAAAGTAGTATAATAAAGTATTAGCAAAAATTATACGATGTAGATTAAAAACCTACGAAACTAAGCTAATAGTAGAACACCAGGCTGGTTTCGGACAGGGAAAAACAACACCTGATCAAATTTTTATGTTGAAGTTATTACAAAACAACAGTTATAAAGAAAATCTAGGTATGTATATATTTTTTATTGAATTTAAACAGACCTACAACTATATCTCCCAAAACGGACTATACGAAGCAACAAGATTACCAGGAATATCTTCTCTTTATGGTCTATCTATTTATCTAATTAGCCTTCTTCGGTTTATCTTTGGACATAGGCCTCCCCAATTCTTGTCCAGTCTTCTCTGTCTGTCGCTACAGTCATCCACCTAGAGCAAACGTGCTTCTTGATATCATCTGCCCATCTGACTTGGTGCTTTCCTCTGCTTCGTTTATATTTCCACGGTCTCCAACTTATAAGAATTTTGTTCCATCGGTCTTCTTTTTGTCTTATATTGTGTTCGGCAAATCTCCATTTCAATTTTGCAACTTCTTGTCTAACATCCCTCACTTTTGTTTTCTCTCTTATCCACTCGTTTCTCTTTTTATCCATTAGTCGTATGAGCAACATTTGTCTTTCCATTGCTCTTTGACGTTTTTTGATTTTGTCCATGTTTGCTTTTGTAAATGTCCACGTTTGAGAATACCCAATTTTTTATGGTACCCTATCCAATTATTGGATATTAACGACAATTCTGGCATACTGTACTCGATCTTATGTAGCTCTAAGGAGTGTTCTAAAATCCCTTATCTTTTTAAGTCATGAGTATTTCTTTCTTCCGATGCCTTGTTTTCCTTTCATTTTTTTTCCTTTTAGCAATTCTCGTTCTTTGCCCATTCGATTTAATACTGTGACATTTGTTGTGAGATCTATCCAGGGAATTTAAATAGTCTTCTAAATACCCACATTTTAAAGGCCTCCAATCGGTTCATCACATTGGCCTTTATGGTCAAGGTTTCTACACCATATAACAGTATGGAGTAAATGTAACATTTTACAAAGCGGTATCGAAGAGTTACGTTAAAGCTGCTGTTGCTTATCAAAGGTTCTCATATAAGTAAATGCTATTTTGGCTTGTTCAATCTAGGAATATAGAATATGTTAATAAAGGCGTGATAAAAGGAAGTCTTTCAAATCCGTTTAACTTTAATAAAGGATTAAAACAGGGAGATCCCGTGCTAACAGACTTACTTAATCTAGTACTAGAAAAATGAATTAGCGGAACCAAGATCCAGACAAGCGGCACGATTCTTAAGAGAAGACGACAATACATAGTCTTCTCATATGACTTTTTATTTCTAACACGTTCAAACATAGAATTTTAATCAATGTTCAAGATCACTCATTGAAATGGTAACAGAATTTTGAGTACCTTAAAGTAATAGTTACAAATAGAAAAGGGTAAGTGGGAGAAATAGATAAGCGGTTGTTGTAAGACAGCAAAGCAGTAGGATTATTGAAGTCAAAAAATATATACAGAGCAGTAAGATCAACAGTATTGGTTCCATGTGAAACTTGGACAATGAATCATAAAGAATAAAACAGTTTAGAGATTTGGAAGAGGAAAATCCCAAAAAAATTTTTTGGCAGGATAAAGAAGACTAATGGAGAATGGTGGAGAAGAATAAACCAGGACCTAATGGTGAGACCCAAAATTACGCAGAAAATCAGAGCACAGAGAGTTAGATGAGTGAAACATGTTTTACAAATGCCGCCTTAAGAAAGAAACATCCTACCCGTCCTGGGAACAAGACCGACATAGAAGAAATGGGTACAATAGACTGGAAAGCGCAGTCATAGCACAGTAAAAAGTGCAAATAACTAGTCCAAGACTGTCGAAGCCAAATTAATAAGCAAATGTTATATAATTAGATATATAAGTTATTAATCTTTTTCGAGGAAAATACAAAATGTTGGCTCAGAGGTATTACCAGAAATAACTGAAGATGAAATCGAAAAATACATAAACGACATGAAAAGAATTAAAGCGGCCGGTGAGGACACAATACTGGCGGAACTGCTAAGAAAAGGAGGAGACACGATAAAAAAAATGCTAAAAATACTGTTCAACAAATGCCTCTTTGAAGGTAAAATACCTAAATAATGGAGAAATGCCAACACAATCTTAATACATAAGAAAGGAGACCGAATAGACTTAAACAACTACTGTCCTATTTCCCTTTTGTCACAACTATATAAAACCTTCACAAGAATAATAAACAACCGACTAACCTATAAACTTGATAACTACCAACCAGTGGAACAGGCCGGATTCAGAAAAGGATACAGCACAATCGACCATCTACATGCGCTTAAAATCTTAATTGAGAAAACCAATGAATACAACCTTCCGCTGTACTTAGCATTCGTAGATTATGAAAAGGCTTTCGACAGCATTGAACACTGGGCGGTTGAAGAAGCTCTGGTCAATAGTAGAATAGATTCAAGATACCGACAATTGATACATTATATTTACCAAAACGCAACCATGACCGTAATTCTGGACGACAAATTAATAACGGATAATATAAAAGTTAAACGAGGAGTCCAAAAAGGCGATATAATTTCACCTAAACTGTTTACCTTGACCCTCGAAGACATAATAAAATCAACAGATTGGGAAAACAGAGGAATATATATTAACGGAAAATACCTAAATCACCTTAGATATGCGGATGATATACTCCTGATCTCCTCGGAACGACAAGAACTGGAATTAATGCTGAATGAACTTCGTGAAAAATCACTGCAAAAAGGCCTAAAAATTAACTTCAACAAAACAAAACTAATGACAAACACGGAAGACCAAGAGGTAATAAAAATAAAAATAGAAAAAATAGAACAGGTAAATGAGTATATCTATCTAGGACAAGCAATCAGAGCTAACAGAGAAAATCAAACAGCCGAAATATCGCGACGAGTAAGAATAGGATGGGCAGCGTTCGGCGAACTTTCTTACGTTCTAAAAAATCAAACAATCCGTCTATACTTACGAAGCAACGTATATAACTCCTGTATAATACCGGTCCTCACCTACGGAGCACAGACATGGACATTTACACAGGCCAATTTGGATAGGATAAGGAAGACACAAAGAGCGATGGAGAGACAAATGTTGGGTGTATCACATAGAGATAGAAAACGTAACCAGTGGATCAGAACCAGAACAAAGACAGTAGACGCGATAGAACAAGCAGCAAAACTGAAATGGAAATGGGCTGGCCACAATGAACGTCTCCAAGACGGACGATGGAACAATGCCATCGGAAAGTGGCGTCCATACAATGCAAAGAGATCAAGAGGCAGACCACAGATGAGGTGGAAACATGACATCAGGAAACAAGGAGGTCCCACATGGCAGAGAACAGCTCAAGATAGGGAAAGATGGAGAGAACTGGGGGAAACCTATATCCAACAATGGAAGGATAGAGAATAGGTTCAAAAAAAAATCTTTTTCGTAAAAATACTTTACAGACTTTTACATAAGCGACAAAGCATTATTTTTTCCGATGTTTGCCAAATCAGAAGTTTTTCAAGATTTGGCCTCCTTAGTGTCATTTACTCCTGCAAACATTTATTAAGTAGATTGTCTATTGATTTAAATTGAGATTTACATCCTTTCTTTAGTACCCCATAAATTAGCATTTTTATTCGATAGCCAGATGGTTCTGAACTTCGTTCATTGCTGCGTTTAAAAATTTACCTAATACAAAGACAAATACGTTCCACAGGAAGTCATCTTTGAAAATATGTGAAATTTTTTATAATTTTTATTATAAGTATATTTACATCGTTTTCTCTAGTTAGACTAAAACGAATCTAGGGAGGTCGGTTAATAAATTAGTATTTTGTTTATACCATTTCCCAATAAGGAAATATGATTTATGAATAAATTATTTAGATTTAGAAAGCTTTTTAAATATTAAAGAAAAACTAAAATAAAGGATTAATTAATAAATGATTATAAATTTAATCGAAAAATACAAGCCTTCAGTAATAAATTTTATGTTTTTTTTATATTGGCAGATTTGGAAGAGCCATAATTTTAATGTTTTTAGCATACTTACGTTGAGAATTTGATCTTCTTATTATATTTTCCAAGAAAGTGTTCTGCGGAGCGACAAGCCCCCTTCTTCCCCCTGGCATGTCGTTGGTCTGTCGAAAAACTTCTACAGAAATATTAGAAAACTAACCCACACTTCATAACAATTTGTCTCGGCGTATCAAAAGTCCGCGAAAACTCGCGAAAAATGTATAACCTTAACCCGAATCTCTATGACGGCTCTTTCTGTACATTTTCTGCGAAAAAATCCTTTGATTAAATCCCGTTTGTGCATTCTTAAAATTTAAAAATCTATCACTAACCTAGCGATGGTTACGACCTAGTTCAAGAAAATTGTTAAGGTGAATTTTCCGCCGTTTTCATGGTATCCAAAACGTCTGTGGTCGCGGGGTAAATCGTTTCGCTGAGAATTGTGTCATGTAACTAACGGGGTAAACACGAGACCGAAACCGGTGGGGAAAAGCCGACTAAAGGAAAATCGAAAGACGACGCTAGCGCCAGCTGCGAAGACGCAACGGCATTTTCCGGAACTAATAATGGAAATCGGATTTTGGAGCAGGACGGCCAAAACTATAGTTGAGGAGCGAAACGTATTTTAAGTGTAGACCCCCAGTGAACTTTTGAACTGATATTTTTTTATTATTGATGAACGTTTTTGGTTTAGGATCTACAATAAAACGAGGAAAAGTTACGTAGTATGTTGTTGACGTGAAATTTGAATATTGCTGGAAAAGGTTTTCCGAGGTTTATTGTAAAGGTCTATAGATAAAAATTGGATAGGTATCCGAAATAAGTTGAAAGAACTTTGTTTGGGAACTGCACGTGTGGGTAAAGAGTAGTCGTATATTTTAGTGAGTGGGTGTTTTTGATCATATTGAAAATCAGTCTGAAACATATGCCATTGTGGTAATAGTTTGAAAGAAAAACAATATCATCAAAATAGGCTAGTGATTACAAGGAGGAACACATTAATTTATACACACTTTTTCAGAGTATTTCATATAAAATGTATATTTTTTTGAATTATGTTCTGCGGCAAAACGTTTTATGCATATTCTACAAAGTAACTAATCATTTTGATGATTGGCCAGATATATAATTTGGGAGTTTATTCTAGCCACCGGTCACCTTTCATTGACTATAATTGATCATTGACCTATCATTGATTATAATCTTTGACTTCTGTTATTTCGTCTATTGAAATATTATTGTGCATACTTGATGCCAGTATGACATTTTTTTTCCTTCTTGGGTATGCAGGATATAATCTTTGTCTTCTTCTTCGTCTTTCTTTTAGTATGTAGGCTTTAAAGCCAGTTTCTTCTTTAATATTAGCCTCTTAAATTGTCGCACTATCTTTATCTTGGTCTGCCACTACTTCTTCGTCCATTTGGTGACTTATCTCATGCTATTCGTACTAATCTATCCTCTGCTATTCTATTCATATGTTCGTTCCACTCTTGTTTTTGTTATGTCACCCATCCATTTATGTCTTCTGTATTGCATGCTCTTCTTATGTTTTCGCTTCTCTCCATATCCAATAGACTTCGTCGGAGTATTTTCATCTCTGTTGTTTCTAGCAGTCGTCTCGTTTTAGCTGTGTCAGGTCTTGTCTCCGCCTGTATATTAATATAGGTCTAATTGCTGCTTTATAGATTCTTGCTTTTGTGCCTTGTCTTAGGTGTTTGTTCTTCCAGGTTATGTCATTAAGAAAACCCGCCGCTTTACTTGATTTTAAGCTTTGTTGTCGTACTTCTGCTTCAACATCTCCGTTACTAGTTATATATATTCTCAAATATCTAAACCTTGCTTCCTGCCTTATTATTTTCCCATCAATTTCGATTTTACACCGTAGTGGGTATTTAGATATTGTCATACATTTGGTTTTGGTATTTCTTTTTGGCATTTCTTAGCCATTGTTTGAAGATGTTTGTTGCAATGTTACAATGAAGAAGTACTGCGGAGGATGAACACAACAGCGGATTTGGTCAACATCGTAAAGGGCCGTAAGCTGCAGTACTTGGGCCATATAATGATACGAGCTACTTCAATGTATTTTACGAGATAAAATTGAAGGAAAAAGGGCCCGAAGAAGAATATCCTGGCTTGCTAACCTGAAAGCATGGTAGGTATATAAAGACCTCACTACAGCTATTTCGTATAGCAACCAACAAAGTCATCAAAGCCATAATGATCGCCAACCTTCGGAATAGACAGGCACACTAAGAAGAAGAAGCTGTTGTATTGAAGATATGTGTTAATCTTAGGAGCTCGTCTTCTGTCTCGGCGATTAATTCGGCGTCGTCTGCATAACATAATATTTGGATTTCTTTGTTCCCCATTCCGTACCCATGACCTTTACGCACTGCTTGTATTATTTCCGCTTTGTACTGGTATACACTGTGTTAGTTTTCCATTTATCTTTGCCTGTATTCGATTTTGGAGGTAGATGTTTTTGATGGTTTGTATAATATTGATTAATATGTTTCTTTTATACAGTAGGTGTAAGACGTCTTCGACTTAGATGCAATCGAAAGCCTTTCTCAGGTTTATAAAACATAGATATGCAGGTTTATTGTACTCGATGGCCATTGCTGTGATTTGTCTTAGTACAAATACGGCGTCTACGCAGGATCTTCCGGATCTGAATCCTTGTTGTCCATTATATATAAGTATTATTATATTATTATTTATATATATATATATATATATATATATATATATATATATATAGAAGTATTATTATTATTATTATTATAGTTATAATTGTAGTATTTTCTTGAAATCCAAACATACTAGAATAGACAAGTCGATGTTTAGTGTATAAAAACTCCAACAATAATTCTCTGTTTTTTCACTGTATCGACATATTAGATTGTGAACACGACAAAGTTTTGTAATAATCCGTAACGTTTCTTCCAGCACACGATATGGTACCAATTATTATACTCGCTAATTGTGTAGGCATTTTTGCAATGTTTTACAAAACGTGTAAACAGTTATCTTACATGCGCTAGCTTATTTCTAGCAGTTTCTAAATCATCAATTCTATGATGTCTTAAAAAATAAATAACGTTACTGCGGTATTGTTAACGGGGTTGAAAGATTTCAACCCCGCTGCCATTTAGCTCCCACATTTCTACTGTGTTTAAACGATTACTTTTCAAATACCCAGCAGGTAAATGGAGCAATCCAAGTAAAGCTCTTCAAAGTTTCAGTAAAATCTCTTCGCTTCTACATTTTTACTGTGTTTAAATGATTACTTTTTAAATACCCAGAAGCTAAATAGAGCAATTCTTGTAAAGCTATTACTTCAATTATTTCAGTGTTTTTAGTAGAACGAGCTTTGGTATATTTTATATCTCTTTCAGTTTATCTATATGTTTTTTTGTACTTTCAAAGCAACTGTTTTTTTTTTTTAATATATTTGGAAAAAACAAATTCCAACAATCATTTATGGATTTGGCCTTCTGGCCATATGCCTTTACACCTGGTAAATGAAAAACTTTATTAAATTAGCAGATTTTTACCTTTTTCATTGGGTAGTGTTTTTTCAAGCCTGCTTTATCTTTACCAATAAAACTAGCAATCCGTGAAACTTTTGCTGGTATTCATCTCGCAATCATCATCATTTTCCTCTTATTCAGGGTCTGAATCTAACAGATATTCCTCAATGTTATGTATTTTATCCACTGATTCAATTGTCATCAAAAAGTTTTTTTGTGTCAGTTTCTACTTCCTCGAGCAATTAAACTAGACGATGTTGCTCGATTTACAACTCGTAAATAACAAATTCTGCTAGACGGAATGTAAAATAATACATTTTTATATAATTAAATACACCAAAAGTACCCACCATTTGCAAAATAAATTCCAAGAAACAAAAATAAAACAACAGTCGCTTAAGTTACTTAAGTGGTGGCATCAAGTCTTATGCAACCAAAATATTAGGATGGTACCATTAACACAAAATTCATAGTTTAAACCACGCTCTTTATGCCGTCCAGTGCGACGCTTGGGTAGAGAGTTAGAGGCACTATCACTGCAGGGTTAGTGAAATATACTCAGTTGAGTACATCTCAACAGCAATAATGTTTTATTTAGGCAGTATAAAAGGTAGCAATAATGCTTTATTCAGGTAACAGTGCCAGATCTGTATTTAGCTAATAGACCTGTCATTGGTGTATCTCTAATAGACAATAGTAATTTGTGTATCTCTAATAGACCAATTACAGATTATACAACAATTCAAAGGATTTTTAAAAAGTTTGAAAATACTGAAACCGTGATTTCTAAGTATAACAATACATTTTAATTATTGAAATAAACAATAAAAAATGATCTATAATAATTTCTAAGGATACAACTGGACCCAATGTTTAAACAATCCGCCATTTTGTACCAAGCATTATTCCAATTGTTTGTAAAATTCTCCCCTAATATTGTTCTGACGCTATTTTCTTGTGGCATTTTAAATTAATTACCATTTTACTGGGAATAAGCCACAATTAACGTTTAAAGTACGTTTATTGACATTTAAATTTCCACTTTTTTTCCGAATGTTTTTTTTGGAAATCGAGAACGATTTCCGAAGTGGAAATTGAAACGTCAATAAACGTACTTTAACCTTTAATTGTGGCTTATTCCCAGTTAAATAGTAATTAATTCTTCCCTAATATTACACAGAACGCGTGGCGATATTTTTGCACACTCTTTAATAATTCGCAATTTTAATACTTCAAAATATGTAAATTTTTGGCAGAATAAATTTTAAATTTTAGATTCCGTGATACTTCTTACCGTTACCTTAAAGTATTATATGCTAGCTATATTTTTCGGTATAATGTTTTCTAGTCTTGTCCATCCCATTTTTTACCACCTCTTTCTCTTTCTAACTGAATGTACTGCATACAAAAACGTAATGTTTTGCGTCATCCTTTACCCTACATATTACGCATCAATCATCATTTGTCCTTTTAAATAAGTCCTAAAAGTTTCCTAAAAGAACAAAAGTAAAAGATGCTGTCGAACAGGCAGCTAAACTGAAATGGAAATGGGCTGGACATAACGAACGTTTTACAGATGGCCAATGGAATAAAGAAATTGGGAATTGGCGGCCATATGAAGCCAAAAGACCACGAGGAAGACAGCAAATCACTGGAGCGACGATATTAAAAGAACTGCAGAACCAATGTGGAAACGTCTTACAAACAACAGAGATGAATGACGAGAATTAGGAGAGCCCTATATTCGGCAATCCAAATAATGGGCTAAAAAAAAGGTCGTGGTTCGTCAAAAATTGTATTAAATAAAAGTATGTATGTCTAAATTTACAGTTTATCTAGGGCTCTCTATGTTGGGAATGACTATCCCGGACCACTCTCTCTGTTACTGTCTCACACTATTTTTCTCTCTTTTCTCCCTTCTTTTATTGTACGTAGTCACCCTCTACCTTACCAAGAGCTTAATTGGCAACTCCTGCTATCATTATACAACAATTGTTGAGGTTCGGCTATATGCACTTTTAGTAGTATTTTCTGTGCGCCCTTCATCATTTCCATGTACTTTTGGAAGTACTTTTTTAGTACTTCATCTTAGACTGGTACTTCAAATAAAACTGTAAAGTGTAGTACTCTTAAATACACCTTTGTTCTGTATGAACTACAGCCCTCCCATTTTTAGCAGTGTCTTTTCTATAGCGGCTGTCTTTTCTTCAGCTCTTGATAACCCTTTCTACATGATTTGTGAACTGGTTAAACTTTCAGATACCTTGCATAATTTTTCGGTATAATTTTTACCCCTTCTAGGTTGAACTTCATACAGTTACTCTTTCTCTTAGTATGACCACTTCTCCGCCTATAATAATAATTTATTCTTTAACTCATGATACTTTATTAAAAGTGTGTTGCCCTTTCCTATTATTCCCGAATTTTAATTGTCTTTCATTGTCCTGGCTAGATCGTATACAAAAGCCACTATTTTGATCTCCTCTCAAAAATTTAGCTTTAATGCCCCGTTGTATATGATCTTCCACAATATGAAAACCGATTCCAAGCATGGTCCCAAAACCGATCACTGAGAATAAACTCCTGACGTTGTGTCGAACCATTTTTTACTGGTTACTTTTATTTTTATGTTTGATAAATAGTTACATATTGTTTCTCATAAATATGTATGTATATTCACGTCTCCCATTCTTTCGATTTATCATCATCATCATTCAATCTTTGCTTATCCACTGCTGAACATAGATCTCCCTCATAATTTTCCATCTATTTCGATCTTGTGCCTCTTGCATCCAATTCCTATGACAACGTTTTAGGTTGTCAGTCCAACGTGTTAGTGGACGACCTCTGCTTCGGTATGCATCATCTCTTGATCTCCATTCCAGTATTCGCTTTGTCCATCTATTATCTGTCATTCGAGCCACGTGACCTGCCCAGTTCCATTTCAGTGTTTCTACTCCGTCTACTGCATCAGCCACTTCTATTCTTTGTCGTAGCTGGCGATTTGGGATCTGGTCTCGAAGTGAAACGCCCAACATAGTACGCTCCATCGCCCTTTGACACACATGGATCTTTTGAACTGTTCTCCTTTGTTTTTTGAATTTTGAATAATTCTTTCGATTATCATTTCCCAATTTGCTGACCTTTTTTTTACTGGTTGCTTTTATTAGTCTATTTGATACATAGTCACATATATGGTGTTTCATAAATACGTAGGTATATTTACGTCTTTTATTCTTTCAATTGAAATGAGAAAGCTCTTAAGCAACCGCAAACTAAGCGTTAACCTCCGATGGCACGTTACGAAATGCTACGTACTCTCTACGCTACTTTACAAAGTAGAAGGGTGAACGTTAACAGCAGCAACTATAAAGAAGTTAGCGGCTTCAGAAATGTGGCTGTATCGACGCATACTGAGACAGACAGAGTGAGCAACACACAGGTATTAAGCCGAATGGGTAAAGAGGTGGAATTCTAAACAACTCTTAAAAGGAGGAAAGCGTCATACCTGCGCCATGTGTTCCGTAATGATAAGTACAGTCTACTACAGCTTATCGTGGAAGGCAAGATTGAAAGTAGAAGAGGTGTGGGCAGAAAGAAGAAATCCTGGCTAAGAAACTTAAGCGAATGGTTTCAAATACCAGAAGCTTCGAACATAATACATGCGGCACAAAACAGAGAAACCTATCGTTTGATGATCGCCAACCTTCAGTAGAAGACGGTACATACAGAAGAAGATTCTTTTGATTACCATTGCCCAATTTGCTGCATTAAAGGTGTTTTTAACATCTGGCATTGCTACATCTTTTCATTTTCTTTGACTTTTTCTGCTACCCATTTCATTGCTTAACTGATGACTTTTCTTTTTGGAATTTAAATTTTTGTTTTGATATTTATTTACCTATGGCCAACGCCTTTTGTTATCTGTTTTTTATGAGAATTTCCTACGTTTCCTTTGGGTATTTAGCAAGTAAATTGGTCTAAACGACTTTTCTTTATGGACCTTCCAACTTTTAGTAATAGTACCAAAATAGCTAACTTTAATTCATCTGAAAAATTTTTATCTTCTTAGCAAATTGTCACAGATAGACAATAACACTTCGATTTTATATTTAAATAATATTTTTATTGACTCTGGTAGTATTCTATCTAAATCCAGTGCCTTTTTGAAGTTTAAAGCTTTTCCTGTCTCTCCTAGTTTATCCATTTTGATTACACATTCGTATCTCTTCTAACGTGGTTTGTTTTAGTTTCACTTTGTTCTGAGAAGAAATTAGGTTAAGGCTCTCATCTTCTATTTTTATTCAAACTATAAGACACTTCAGTCTTTACTATTTTGGCCACTATTTTGTAGGCGCCTCTTCCCGCAGACGTCTTTTTCTAGAGCTTCGCATACCGTTTTTTTTCAGAATTCTCCTTATGTTTTTTTATTTCCTTCTTTAGAATTATTCTATTTTTTTGTTCATTATTTTTTGCTTCTTTACGAGTATACTGACTTTCTTCCCTTGTACCAAATTAACTTTTCCTCACTACTAGTTTGTTTTAATAAACTTTAAAACTCCCCTACTGTTTATATATGTTCTTCCTGTAACTCTTCTAAACTTGTTTGAACCTCTACCCATTTTACTTCTCCTCTTATTCTACCCATATTTCTACATAACTGGTATTAAGCTACCAGGAATAAGACCGAATAAGACTGAGCTTCGGAATGTCTGAGTATACCTTGAGTTGCTCCAAAAGTGATGATAATGAAGGCCAAAAAGTGTTTTATCTCTTTTTATCCAAGAATAATGAGAAGGGAAATTATAATATTAACTAAATCACACAGTTTTGATTTACAAATGTTTAAAGTCTATTCTATAAATATGTGACTGTTTTCGTATATCATTTTTGTGCAAAAACAGTCGTATATTTATGGAATAGACTGTATTGACATTGTCTACAAAATATTTATTACCTTACAAGATACATTGAATTGCATAATACTTACCAGATATTTTCTATTGACAAAAATAATTTCGTTAAGGGGAATTATAATATTTTTCTTAAAGAGTTTACTGCAATCTATTCTAATATTCTTTGTTATCGATTTATTATTTTCTTCTAATTCATTACTTTTCTTTTTTTAAACTAAAACGTAGCCAACTTATAAGAAAAATACACATTTAATACTAGCTTCTTACTTAAAACCATTGCGGTGGTGTAAGGGATCGTAAGAGCACATATATTTCCCGATTTTTTGTAAGGGGAAGCGTTATGTCTAGGTCATGGTTGTTTTTGGCCCATTTTTTATTTTATAAGATGAGACTTCTCAGATTTTCTAATACAGATTTATTCTAATGCAGACTATAAAATTCAATAAATGTCAATATGGCGTATGTTTTGAAGCGTCGCGTCGGCAACATATTGAACAAAAATATACTATGTATATGCAAAATATTGATTTGTGTTATGTAAAAAATGTTAGTTAAAATACATATATATATATATATATATATATATATATATATATATATATATATATTTATATATATATATATATATATATATATATATATATATATATATATATATATATATAGCTTTGAGGTTTATTGGGATTTATTCAGCGGTGAAATAAGTGTACTCTTTTAACTAAGTTTCAAGCTTTCGAAAATGTTTATTTTCATCATCAGGAAAAAACTGAAAATAAAGTGCGACTGTTAGTAAAGCATCCTCGAAATTAGTTGTAGTGAATGGTTGTAAAAATCGAGAAAAAAACTTACGTTAGTGAGGTTCGTCTTTCGTGGATGTTTCACTTACAGGTGACAATTTTACGCACCACTCATTGATTGAGTCAAAATTTAAAATATTTAAAATATTTAAAATATATAAAAATTGCATGGTGTAAAAGACCAAACTTAATAAATTATTATACTTTAACACATAAGAAAAAGACAGTTAAAAAGTTTTCAACGGCCACGTGTGCCGGCCAACTGTTGAATGATAGGTTAAGAGTAACTGTCATTCCTGGACATGGCAAATGACAGTACTTCTTCTTATTTCTTTGTCTTATATAGTACTATTATTATTACACATCAAATTTTAACAAAGGTTGTATTAGAAAAACAGAATTTTATAATGAAACTGTGAAAAAACAACGAAACCTGGGAACTTTACAATGAATCAGTCGTTGAAACATCATTGAATTGTGATGATCCATCCAAATATAATAGGTAGAAGTAAATAGTGCTCAATTGATTAATGTCACTCCTTTTGTTCATTGCATTTGAGTTTTGTGCAATGAATGCCATTTCTAAAAAAAAGTCTTTTATTGTAATTGGACTCAGTAGCTAAAATTTTGACTGAAATGTAATTCATAATATGATGTTCTTTATTTACATGTTCTGCAAGTGCAGATCTTTCTGGATATAATCTGCTGTCTCTACGATGACTGATTAGGCGACTGCCTAGGTAACGTGTGGTTTGTCCCACATATACTAAATTACAGTTATTACAAGGGATCTGGTAAACAACGTTGGAACAATCTTTGATGTTACTTTTATCTTTAACCTTAGAATGGATGGATCTTACAGTTAATGAAGTTTTATACACTATTTTTAAATTGGTGACATCTTTAAAAAGTCTTGTCTTGCTTTTATTGATGTGATTTTCGCAGTAACCATTTTGTATGATGAATTATTTTAAACTAGAGGACTCAGCGGGTCTACTTGCATCATCACATAGGCGTATTGGTCTGAAGACAAGTTAACACATTGAAATTTCAATGACTTAACTAATTTGTAAAGGTGGATGATGAGAACTGACATGCAAGTAACGATTGCTATGGGTGGGTGTAATAAAAACCTTAGAATTGGTTTTTCTTTATGGTAACGTCGAAAAACTGTAGGCATTAATCAGTTTCCACCTTTATCCTAAACTGGATACTAGGATGTATACCACTTAGATGGGTTTAAAAAGACACCAAAGCATTCCTGCCATGGGGCCAAATGACGAATGCATCATCAACATTTGGTTTTGAGCATTGATGTGTATAGTGCTCGGGTCTCATAGCCTTCCATAAAGATATTTGCAATTACTGGAGATAGTGAAAAGCCCATTGGAGCGCCACTTATTTATCTTTAGAATTGATTTTGGAAGCTAAAATAAGTTTTAGACATACCATGTCTAATGAGAGATAAGTGATCTTGCTAGATACTGTATTTAGTTTTCAAAATGTTTAAAGTTTTGTCTATAGGAATATTTTTAAAGAGTGAAACGATATCGAAACTTACTAGAATGCCTGATGGTAAGATAAGATATTGTTTTTCTGATCTGTTTTTTCGACAATAACCAAGCTCCGTTCTTCAAATACGACACGAAAACCAACAGTTATATTGGGTTCGATGAAGGACCATGCCTTGACCCACTATTAGTTTACCGTGAGATATGTTTGCTATAAAATATTATTTTATTAAATTAAAATAATATACTACGACAATTTTCATAAAATTATTTATTGCTTACTATACATGTATACAGAACTGAGTTTCGTTTGATACTACTGAAAATACATTACAAATGCCTAACAGAAACCCCTAGTAGAGGTTAGGGCGTTACTAAAACTATATAATTTTACCTTGGGGTAAAAACGTAAATTACAAAATCAAACATATTGTTGTTATCAGAACCATATATAGGTGTAGCAATTGCGACAACAATAGCCGACGGTTTTGCCGGATACATACTTTCTAAAGGGAGGGTTTATAATAAACAAAATTTCCCCAGAAATATGTAAAACTAATAAATATTTTATTCTTTTAATAGATTTCTGGAAACTAAAATTTCCCAAAAGTATAAAAATTACAACTATAAAAATCTAAATTGAAAATTAAAAATCGGTAAGGCTAACATAAAGTTTTACTGCTAAAATGAATAGAGTGGAAATGAACCGTCGCAAAGTTAGACAATACAAGTGTGAGGACACCGTCATTTTCTTTTTTTCATAACAATAAATCCAAAGAAATTGGCAGTATATCCATTTTTCTCTATGAACATTTAGTAAAAGTTTCTCTTAGCAGTATATATTTTTTATTTGATCCTTCATTTATAACGATGACTTTTCAAAAAACCCTATATCAAATAAAATATTTTTAAGTTGAATACCGTTTACTCTTTTACTTTCCTTTTATCAAAGTGTTTCTATTCTTAGAAATATATATAGTCTGATACAGAGCTATTTTTCGAATTATTTTTCGCTTAATCGCAAAAAAATTTAATTCGACAAGTGTGTGAGTTTTTTTCTGAAGGAGGGGAAGTCAAAGAGAAAAACAGTAGAAATCACGATATCTCGAGCAAGCGGCGAAAATAAAATGTGCAGAAAAACTTCACAGATAAAAAATGCTGGAAGTTGTAGTAGACTATTTTTGTTATTCATTTGCCAAATTGCTAATAGATTGTTGAAACTTTACTACAACGAAAATTTTAAAAATTTGATTTAATTGGGATTATTAGCGGGTAGATAACATTTTGGCGATTAATTAGAACTCGTTGGGAATAATTTATAATTTTCAACCCTGCATCACTCGCGCTATGAGTATTTCTCTCACACCTACCAGTAAAATGCAAATTTTATTAACGGTAAATCACGCATACTGCTACCCCCACTTCTAGCTGAGTTTCTAAGGGTCTTCGTTGTTACGCTTGAGCGCATGCAATATTTAGTGCATGTTGGTAATAGATATCGGGCACTTGTCGATCGTGTGCAGATCTCTGTGAGAATTTCTCTCATCGCGCAAGTTCTAACGTAGTATATTTTCTTAAGGTTGAATAAAGTTTTGGTAAGTAATTTTAAGATTTTTTTATACATAACTACTTTATTTGCTTTTTAAATAAGGTCAAGGTGTTCTATTATTGTGGTATTGTTATTTTAGATAGTAAACAATGAGTAGAGGACTGACGCTTGCAGAATTAGGGCGAATTCGATATGAAGAGGCACAAAGAGAAGGTATGTCAGCTAACATACCATGGAGTGGGCAAGAGGAATGTCAAAATCAAGAAATTATGGAAGATGGCGGACGAGTGGATGTTGAAAGTGACGCTTCCAGTGAACATAGTATGCATAATACCGATTCCGAACAATCTAGTGTAGAAGTTGAAAATTTTGTTTATGAAGTTGACGATAATCCCGCATATACATCAAAACATCATTTCACTGGTAAAGACAAAAAAACTCACTGGATGGCTTATCCTCCACGACCTAACGTAAGAGTGCCTACAAAAAATATTGTTAGTCATCTTCCCGGAGTAAAAAATATTGCAAAAGATGCAAATACTGTCGAAGCATGCTGGGAATTATATATTACAAAAGAAATGGTTGAAGAAATCGTACAATGCACAAATATCTATCTAGCAAAAATACGAGGTAACTATACGAGAGAAAGAAATTGCCGTGACACAGACGCTACAGAAATATATGCTTTTATCGGCCTCCTATACATGGCTGGGGTACGAAAGGCTCAATATCTAAATACTAAAGAACTTTGGGCTGATTCAATATTTGCTCCTGCTTGCTTTAGACTAACGATGTCACGAGAACGATTTCATATTTTAGGAAGAGCACTAAGATTTGACAATATCAATGACCGAAACGAAAGAAAAAAATACGATAATTTGGCTCCCATTCGAAACATATTTGAACAGTTTGTGTCCAAGTGTCAAGAAAACTACCAAGTTGGAGAGTATTGTACAGTGGATGAAATGTTGGAAAGCTTTAGAGGGCGATGTAAATTTCGGCAATATATAGCCAACAAGCCGGCCAAATACGGCATTAAAATATATGCCTTAGTTGACTCAAGGATGTTTTATACCTGCAATATGGAGATATATGCAGGAAAACAGCCAGTTGGCCCTTTTTATCTAGACAACTCTGCATCTGCTGTTGTTATGCGTATAGCAAATCCCATATTAAACACAGGTAGAAATATAACTATGGACAATTATTTCACGTCAGTGCCGTTAGCCAAACAATTACTTGATAGGAAAACTACACTTGTTGGTACCCTAAGGAAAAACAAGAGGGAAATTCCGCCAATATTTATAAATGTGAAGAGACCTGTACCTAGTAGCATGTTTGGTTTCCGAAAGAATACTGTATTATTATCGTATAAACCCAAACCTCAGAAAAACGTATTGATGTTATCTACATTTCATTCTGGGGACTACATCGATCCTGAATCTGGCGAACTGGAAAAACCTGAGATCATTACATTTTATAACCTAACAAAAGGAGGTGTCGATGTGGTTGATGAATTAAAATCAACTTATTCTGTTTCCAGATATTGTTGCCGATGGCCACTTAGAATTTTTTTTACAATTTTGGACGTTGCTGCTATTAATTCCAATATTGTATATAAAAGTAATACCGAAGTTATTGAAGAACGTAGAATTTATCTCAATCATCTGGCCGAAGCTTTGATTAAACCTCTGTTGATTCGTCGTTCATCGATCAGTTCTTTGCCAATTAATATTCGAAGCATGCTAAGGGAATATTTAAATATGCCTCAGATTGAACAGAACAGAGAATCTGTTCCAGATTTCTGTGGATTTTGTCCAAGAAGAAAGAACAGGAAGTCAAAAAAACGATGTGTTAGCTGCAATGTTGCCATTTGCACGGAGCATACCACCTTCACATGTCCAACGTGTTCTGGCGTAAACGATAATAGTGGTACTTCAGATGATTAAATTTTTGATTAATATTATGTTTATTTTATCTGATTTAAGGATAACATTAATTTAAAGATAGATGTAAAATAAAATATACAGGGTATTTTTTTTTAGTTCTTAGCATTGTATAAGTTTTCTTTTTAGTATTTTTAATGTACTTATAACTCTATTTTTGGCATTTATTTTAAATAAACCCTTTTATTATTACCAATAGTTTTGTTTCATTTGCATAAAAAAAATAAAAACAGTTACACCGAACAAAATCTTGAAGGGTTCGTCGTGTGAGAGAAATTCTCACGCGCGAGTTCTCGCGTAATTTTTTAAGGCGCGAGTGATGCAGGGTTAAACAATGATGCTTATCAAGACCACCGTCATCCTAAACATTTCTTTTTATATTAATAAACTCTACTTCTTTTTAGAGTGCCATCTCCCTACGAACGTTGGCAATTATAATGGCTATTTTTATTTTTGAACTTGCTGCTCTAAACAAATCAATCGATCTGCATTGATATAGGTTATTTCACGAATATACGACTGTTTTGGATTATTACGACAACGAATATTTTACTGTGCAAGAAGAAGTATGAAAGTAAATTGGTCTAAACAGTATTCCAATAAAATGGATTTACTGTTAGTTTGACACTTACACTAAAATTATTTCAGTTAATATAATATGTTTAGAAAGACGCAAAATTCATTGTGAAATTTAATCCAAAACTAACAAAAATTTTTACGCAAACGGTCCTACAAATAAATACAATGAGTTCTATGAAGCCAAAATGTGTTCATAAGACATTTGGGTTGGGTTTCCGTGAAATGTAAACACCAAAGAGGCGTGCCGGGCTCCTTTGATATCACACTTTTTATTACTATATTAGGTACTACAACTGTAATAAAAAGAAATATACTTTTAATATAAATAAAAAGAAATTGGCAGAACGATTGTTTAGAAACCAGAAAAAGGATCTATAATTTCACTTTGCTAGTTTTAAATATTTGTTTGATTTGAGTGGATGTACTCTTAAAAGTTCCGAAAGTAAAAGGTATAACATACCAGCTATTGATAGTTGAAGTACCGAGTCGTTACAGATATTAAAAAGTAACGAACATTTATATACAGTTTTATATATCGCCGACTGATTTTAGTTTTAAAAACTGTACGTATAGAGGTGTCCGATGAAGAAAGGTGCCATTAAGAGAGAGTTTAGTGCAGTGTATTTGTTTATTGAAGCCAAAAACGCCGAGACGTGTTTAAGATGTAGACAACTTTGTATTTAATATACTTTCCTATGGTGAAGTTCTGTGAATCTGATGGTTGATGATAGTTTTAGGAGATTAGGAGAATAAGAGAATAAGTAAGTTTTTTTTTTTTGTTTTCTTAATAGAAATTGAATATTCGACTAAATAAATTACACTATTTAACCACCTAAGTATTGTTACAATACTAAAATCAATGATAGTAATTATATACTTCAAAATCTAAATTATAACTATTCTATAAACTATCAATATTTATATCATGACTTCATATCTAAATTTTAAGTCATAACAGTATTTTAAAAATAGGGAGAGTTTACTATTGTACAATTCAGCACATTGGACCATTCAAATAGAGACCTTAAACCGAATTTAAAACAGTCGTATATTCGTGGAATTGAGTATACTTTATCATCATTTACTAGTATAGACTAAGGAAAAAATAGGCAAATACCAATGTGGATTCCGAAAAGAAAGGTCAACAATTGATCAGATTTTCCTTCTCAGACCAACAGAAAAGACATATGAATATGGGATTGATACCCACCACCTTTTCATATATTTTAAAAGCGCTTATGACAGTGAAGACAGAAGCGCACTTTATTAGTCATGGCAGAACTAGATATGCCGTCGCATCTACTAACATTGGTAAAGGCAACACTTTCGAATGTTGAGAGCAAAGTCAAGGTACAAAATAGAGTGTCAAGGTCTTTTCAAACACATGGATTACGCCAGAGAGACAGTCTATTGTGCATATTGTTTAACATTGCGCTAGAAAGAGCCATAGAGAAATCGGGCATAACAATTAAAGGTACGATAATCGATAGAAGTGTAGAGATATTGGCCTAGGCAGATGACATAGAAGTGTAGAGATATTATCCTAGGCAGTTTTAAAACATTAGAAAAAGCCGCGAAGACAATGGGACTACAGGTCAACGTATCCAAAACAAAATATATGAATGTCACGAACAGCACACAAATAGCGGCACCACAAGATCTGGTGACAGAAGTACACACATTCGAAGGGGTTTCAGAGATTATATATCTTGGAACACAACTAAATAACAGCAACCTAGTAAGCGTAGAAATTAAGAGAAGAATATACCTGGCGAACAGAGCTTGTTTTGGACTAAAACAGTTTTTAATATTACACATAACTAGCAGAAAAACTATCACTAAAGATACTGATATATAAAACTCTTATTAAACCTGTCCTGACATACGCGTCAGATACATGGACTATGGTAAAAAGCACCGAAAAAGTGTTGGGCTGGTTTAAAAGAAGAATACTTAGGCACATATACGGAGGAGTATGGCACATATACGGAAAGCGGAATATGGCGCAGGCGCTACAATGTTGAGTTGTATCAATGCTATGAAAAATGCAACATCGTTCGGTCTACTAAAATTAATAGACTAAGGTGGCTAGGACACCTTGAAAGAATGGATACTGGAGACCCTCAAAGACAGATATTATATCAAGAGACAGTATGAACCAGGAAGAGCAGCAGACCAAGCTCTAGATTTAAAACTCGATGATAACTTAAGGAATCTAGGAGTCAGAAATTGGAAAGCCAGGGCGAAAAATAGGCGGGAATGAAGACTAATTCTTAACCAAACCAAGACCCACCTAGGGTTGCAGAGCCAAAGATGATGATGTTTACCTTTGTTTTGTGAATATCCCATTTCTGGTGCCTTATTTTAAAGATTTGTTCTCTTCGCTGTTTTTTTTTTGTTTGACTCTACTATTTCTTGTGTATTTCACCTCTATGAAGGACCATGATGATAAATAATCTACCAGGACTGTGTAACGATGTTTTCGAGCATATAGTGTGTCGTCGTTCTAAGTTAACTTCTTCTTAATCCAGTTTAATAGGTATGGTACAAGAATGGAAGGAAATCAAATGCATATCCAAATAAGCAAACAAATCAAGTAGGATACAAAAATAGGAAAAGACCGAAGCTGAGATGTAACAATCACATATAACAAGATATCGCAATTTTAAAAATAAAAAAATGGAAAAATAAAACCCGAAACAGGTCAGAATGGAAAAGTCTTGAGCAGGTCAAAAATCAAAAAGAGTTGTCGAGTTAATATTAATGTATTGTAAACGACTTTTATAATATTAATTGGTATCTATCTGTTTTAATGAAATATAGCCCCTATTACCATAAACAATATACAGATTTATTAACTTTCAATACTTTTTTAAGTAACTTCTATTAGACACATATGATTTCTCACTGGTCCATAACTTCTTTTTTGTGCAATAAATATTTACACCGTTTTGTAAAGAATATTATTAGCCCTTTATCTTTTATTTCATTTTTCATTGTTCTGCCCTAAAGTTTTATATTTTCACAGTAGGTACTAATTATGTAAAAATACATTCTTTTGTCTTATTGAGTTTTTTTTCTCAAACAGCTTAAAAGAATTTCTTTTTGTACCATTTTAATAATTTTAGACAAGTAATACTTGCAAATGAAAAAATGAATATTGCATATGTATTTTTTAATTTTAAAAGATAACGTTCGTGTATACGCATTGTTTTCACGTATTATCATCAAGTCTCGTCAATAAATTATCATACGCATTTTATTTTACAATATAGTTTTATTAATATACTGAATCTTTAATTTAAATATAAGAATATCTGAATATTCTTATACATTACATGTAATATTTTATTCTGTTAATTTATAGTAAAGGCACTGGTTCGCTGATGGTATAAATGTCATGTTGTTTCTGTGATATTGGTCCGTTGAGCAATTAGACATTACTCTTTAATAGCGCAATGTTTGAGTTTGGGAAACCGGGAAAAAGCGGCACTTTTCCACAAAACTACAGACCTATTAGCTTACTATCATCAGTAAGTAAAATAGCAGAACGAGTCATACTAACTAGACTCAATGAAGAATCATTAGGTTTGAGATCTATTCCAGAAGCGTAGTTCGGATTCAGGACCGAATACTCCTGCGAACTGCAGGTTCTAAGGCTGAAAGAATTCATCATCAAATGTTTTAACGAAAAGATGTACACAGCAACGGCGTTTTTCAAAGTAAAGCTTTTGCTAAAGTATGGCATCAAGATCTACCCTATAAAATAAGCAACCTAGGCTAGAGTGAGGCGTTGACATTTCTCCTTGCGTCATATCTAGCTAACAGAAGGTTCAGAGTTCGGATAAAATCAACCTTATCCGAGCTCGAAGCCCTGGAGGCTGGTGTGTGTGCAGGCACCGAAGAAGTAGACCAGACAGGGAGATCACCATAGCCAATACTCCTGTAGAATGGACAAACGAGGCAAAATACCTCAGAGTCATACTAGACAGAAAGCTTACATTCACTGAGCACGTATAGCAAGCAGTCTATAAAGCAAGAGCACTAAAAAGTCAACTCTTTTTGCTAATAGGCAGAAAGAGCAAACTTCGTTTTAAAACAAAAATGACGGTAGCTAATAGCATAATACTACCCTCACTAACAT
Organism: Diabrotica balteata; assembly: GCA_918026665.1. Lineage (NCBI taxonomy): Eukaryota > Metazoa > Arthropoda > Insecta > Coleoptera > Chrysomelidae > Diabrotica > Diabrotica balteata. Next base: position 115,789,033 of record OU898281.1, on the reverse strand, counting down.
ATGCATCTACCGCATGGCTACATACATGCACAAGTAATAGAAAAATATTCACAGCCCAAAACTGGATGATCAGAGAACCCTAAAAGCATCTAAATATGTCTCTGTCAGAGTCTTCTGATCTGTCTCTGTCTTCTGATCAGAGTCTTTAGACTCTGATCAAAAAAGAATAATAAGAAATAATAAGAATAAATGAAGAAATGAGATAGCCATAAAGTAGCTAAAAGAGCAAGTTTAGACAGTGTGCACCAAAAAAAATTGAGAAATCAATAGATGGTTAGTTGGATCAGTTTGGATGATTGTAGCAATTCAGATACAGTCTGACGAGACTAAAACGATAGTATATAAGAACAATATACATCGGGATGTGTGAGGGCAATATACACCTGGGAATGCACACCCCACCACACGCAGACAGAGTAGTAGTTTAAATTAGATAAAAAATTGAAACCAAAAAAATATATATATTGACGGAGTGTGTGCGAGCAATATATATTTGGGAAAGCACACTTTATAGTTAAGTTAGATTTAGTAGTATTTATAAGTAAAAAAAATAACAAACTTACATCGATATAAAAAGCCCGTCAGACCTTTTATAATAGCCGCATAATCTTAGGCCCCTCAGGCAGATCGTATGTAGATCTTAATGCAAATTCTGAGTACCGAGGTTATGTGCGGCATACAAGGGACTCAATAGCCGGACCTCACTCGAACACCTAGCCGGCGAGGAGAACAAAATTTAGTTTGCCAAATCGGCAGCTAAGTGGACGAGCAGACCCATTTTCGGACAAGGAGTCATCAGCCCAGGTTGGTGACTTTTCTTTTTTCTTTAAGGAAACCAGTCCAGATGTCAAATAAGAGTAACTTTAATAGAGCCATTAAAGTAAATAGGGAGAACAGCAGATATGTGTGTTTCCCCTACAGTTAGGTGGCTTAACCACAGTCAATAAAAACAGGGGGTGTTCCATTACCTAGGGCAACCAACGTAACTTTCAGATCATAAGCCTCCTCACGTAAGTTACACGCTGAGCGATCTGATAGGTCGAAAGCCTAGGGGTCCGATAGGTTCCACTTCAATACCGAAGTGTAACCGGTTTGATCTTCGGATATGTGGATTCCACTTTACAATGGTATACACATGTTCCTAGGTGCAACATCAAAAATTATTTTAAATACTGAAAGAATCTAGTATTGATAACAAATATGTACGCCTAATTAAAAATTTATACTTGCAGTAAAGGGCAACTGCACAAGTAGACAACGAAACCTAACAAGAATTCACAATAAAATGAGGAGTACGTCAGAGCTACATTTTGTCACCGATGTTGTTCAATACTTACTCGGAAATGCTGTTCAGGAAAGCTCATGATGGTTTAAGAGAAGGTATAAAAATCAATGGTGAAATCATAAACAATTTAAGATATGTGGACGATACGGTTTTGATTGCTGAGGATCTGCAAATATTAATAGACCGTGTAGTGGATGCCTGTGATGGATTTTTCATGAAAGTAAACTATAAGAAGACCAACATTCTTTTTGTAAGTAAAAACTAAAAATAGTCGACAAAATTCACTCGCACTTACAGGAAATAAGATGTCATATAAAAAGGAGAGAGCTGTATTTAATCGCATCAGAAAGATTTTATGTAATATGCACCTGAACATTGATATAAGAACACGAGTCCTGAAAAGGTATGTATTTTCTACCCTTTATATGGAGCCTGGACCTTGACACAGGCAACATCCTAACGATTAGAAGCCTTCGAAATGTGGTGCTACGACCGTATGCTCAGAATTTAGTATATCCACCATGTTACAAACAACACCATGATCCTACGTATGAATAAAGATGGGTATCGTGTAAATCAAAATGATGGCATACTTAGGACATGTGATGCGCAATGAGAAGTATCAACTAATTTAACTAATTTTACAAGGCAAGATAGAAGGCAAAAGATCTCAAGGGCGCAAAAGGTTGAAAAACATCAGACAGTAGGAAGGAATAACTGGCATACATCTATTTAGAGCAGCTGTCAACAAAGTTATATGGACCAGCGTGATTGCCAACATCCAAAGAGGATAGGCACCAAAAGAAGAAGAAGAAGAGCTAAAAAATTAATTAATAAGGGCCTATATGCTTTTATCAACATGTCTAGAATTTGAAAGGCAGATAATATGTGTAAGATTCTGGATTTTTGATTATTAAAGATTAAGATGTTATTAATGTATGTGCGAATTTATTAAATATAGAAAGCGAACAGAAGAAATGATGAAGAGAATGAACATATGAGTTGAGATAAATGTTGCTGAAAAGATGTATTACATGGATGTAAATATCAATATGAATATGAACTGCTCGATCTGTTTACCAAACTAAATGCGTTTAAAACCCTGTTTGTGTTATTTCGTACCATAGAACGACATTCAGCATAACCTAAAAGTTGTTTTTAAGTGACTTAAAAAAAGACGATTTAGAGACTTATGTAATGTGTTCTGTGAGATGGTAAATACCACTCTAACAAGTACGCACCGATCCTTTACTATTAGAGTCTCTTACGAAATTAACGTTAAAAGACACAATAGGGTAGGATAGACTTGCCCTGTTGCCAGGTGTGACTAGGTATACCTAGCGGACCGACTATCCTCCTCGTCCATCTCTCTTTCTTTTTTCTACCTGTAGATCGTGATATACACTCTGGTTAGTAACGTCCCAAGAAGCATTGCAGATGTGGCGTAAAACTTTTGATTGAAATCGTTTAAATTTTTGTATATAGGTATCACCTATTGTTTTCCAGGTTTCTGCTGTGTATAGTCGTATCAGTTATAAAATACATTTATAAATCAGAAGTTTGTTTTGGTATTCTTCGACTTATGTACCAAAACATATTCCTGTAGATTAAGCGAAGTTGAACGAGTTTCTTATCAATGTGATTACACCACTTAGGTTTACTGTTTAAATAAATTCTTCGGTATTTAGCCACGTCTTTACGTGTTGTTTGTAAAAACTTTTGGCGCACCCTTTTTTAATGTAAACTAACGTTAATGTAAATTATTTGTGTTGATTTTAAACTGTTAAATTGGAATCGCGACAGTTTCAATCAGCTCTTTACTTTAAGCAGATAGCATTGCAATATCCGCCATAACAACTATGTAATCAGCGTATGCAGCGATTGTTGTGATTGGTATATCTAATGTGTATTTTAAGTACAAAAGGTAGTAGAGTGGTAGAGTAGTAGTAGAGTGTAGTAGAGTAAAAACAGGTTGGTTATATCACCATTGCTTTTGACTTGAAAAAATCATGGAATAAAAAATATGTATTTTATTTTGGAGATAAGACCTACGTGCCAAACTTTGTCGAATACCTGGAAGATATCTAGAAATACAGCTAGACTATATTTTTTGTTTCCGAGCCAAATTCTGATAATGTTTATTACTCTATTAATTTTCTCGGTAGGACAATGTTCTTTTTTGAAACCAAACTGATAGCTGGGTTAACATTACTATTATTTAAAATAGCCTGTAATATTCTCAGAAAAAGTAACATATATGAAGACTCTTTGGAATAATCCTTACTTGGTTTTAAAATTATGTTTCATTAAAGTATAAAGTAACCAGATTTTAATATTGAATTGAATAAATAAGTAATTAAACTAACAAATTCATTGGTTAAATCCTTTAGTACCAAACTAGATATTTATTCTTCTATTAATTATTAGGCTATTTTGTTTTAGAGATATCGCTGTGCATTTGTCTAAGAGAAATAATCTATACTTATGTGTATATACTTTCTTGAGGAATATAACATTTTGAGACTGGCTGAATGACGAAAGTCTATACCACAAAAAAACTAGATATTAATTATTCTTCTAGATTCTACTAGGTTTTTTAAAAGGTTTAATAGACAAAGCCATTTGATATGGTGAGTTTAAAAATTACTGGATAGCTTCTTCTTCTTTAGTTAAGACTTAGATATAATGCGGTTAAGATACATCACAAGCTAATTTGTATGTATCTACGTCAGTGTTAGACCAAGTTTCCTTTTTGGTATATTTATTTATTCATTGTAAGCTTTTTAGTTAATTTTCGCAAAGAGTAGATACGATAGATGCCTTTAAACTAAGAATAAATGAAGAGCAATTCCGAGAGGTCTTAGCGAATAAGTTCGAATCTGATCCTTCACATAATCAAGATCAAATTGACGAGATTAATAAAAATATAAATAATAACCTTCTCGCAGCCAGAATACAGGTCGCAAAGACAAACAAGGACTAAAACGCGTCATACAAAAATGGAACGAGAACTTAATAAAGCGAGTCATTGAAAACAACAGAGGCTTAAAATGTCTAAGACTCACACTGGGAGTTCAAAAAATTATCAAAATTAAAGATGCCAACAATAAGGAAAGGAAGGACAAAATAACAAATATTGTCGAAGAATTCTACACATCCTTGTATAGCTCGCAAAGCCAGTCTAATGAAACAACAAAGAAGAACGTCAAAAAAAAAACCGTGGGATAAGAAGTACTACCCAATATAAAGGGATTCAGAATAAAAAGAGCTTTAAAAGAGCTAAAAAAATAATAAAGCTCCAGTACACAATGGTATTGCCGAGCTATTTTTAATAAAAGACATTAAAAATCTCTTTACTAACAGAGCTATTGAATAGATGTCTCCATAATAGCAAGATCCCTAAAGACTGGAACGAGGGTCTAGTAACACTCTTACACAAAAAAGGAAACAAATGTAATGTGCAGAATGATAGACCTATATCGTTGCTCAGTCATGTATACAAATTATTTATGAGAATTATTAAAAACTGGTTGACCTAGAAAATGGACAGTTACCAACCGGTTGAACAGGCTGGCTTCCGCAAAGGGTAAAGTACATCAGACCATCTGCTGACAATGAGAACAATGATAGAGAAGATAAATGAATACCAACTACCCGTATTTCTTGCCTTCGTCGACTATAAAAAGGCGTTTGATAGTATCGAGATGTGGGCCATAGAAAATGCTGTTAATATTTGTAGAATAGATTCGAGATATAGGCAACTAATACATCATCATCATCATTTAACCCGGATCTATCCACTACTGGATATAGGTCTCCCTCAGTCTTTTCCATGTATTTTTGTTTTTTGCTGTTTGCATCCAATTTTTGTCGATCCGTTTCATGTCATCAGACCATCTTGTTGGTGAACGACCTCTACTTCGATGTGCTTCTTGTCTCGGTCTCCACTATATGATTCGCTGTGTCCATCTGTTATACGACATTCTAGCTATGTGCCCCGCCCAGTTCCACTTAAGGGTCATAATTCTTTCTATGGCATCTGTCACTCCTGTTCTCCGTCTTATTTCCTTGTTCGTGATCCGATCCCTACGAGAAATGCCTAACATCGATCGTTTCATGGCTCTTTGGGTAACACAAATTTTATTTCTTACTTTCTTGGTTAGTGTTAATGTCTCTGCACCATATGTAAGTACTGGCAACACGCACTGATCAAAGACTTTTCTTTTAAGAAACATAGGCAGTTCTGATTTAAGAACATAGCTCAACTTGCCGAATGCCACCCAAGTGAGTCCTATGCGGCGACTTAGTTTGCACGTTTGATTCTCTTCCTTCCTATGCGTATATCATGTCCCAAGTACTTATAAGAGGTGGTTTCTTCAATATGCATGCCATTTACTGAAATCTTTTCGCTTAACACAAGATTTGTCATGATTTGTGTTTTTGTGTGGTTGATTTTTAATCCAACTTGTAGGGAGGCTACGTATAGTTTCTCCAGTTGCGATACTGCATCATCGATTCTGTCAGCAAAAAGGACAATATCATCAGCAAACCTCAAATGACCAAGCATTTCTCCATTGACATTAATTCCGTTTTCACTCAGATTTGCGTTTTTAAACATATGCTCTGATAATGTTGTAAACAATTTTGGCAAAGTTGTGTCTTCCTGTCGCTCGCACCCCCCGTTTTATTTTAAATACGCTGGTCTTCTGGTTTTTTTATCTGCCAATTTCACGCTTGCTGTCCCATTTGGATAGATGTATTTTATCATGTTTATATAGCGATGATCTATACGGCACTCTGTTAAGGCTTTTAACATCTTTTGATGACTTATTGTGTCGAAAGTTTTTTCGTAGTCAACAAATATCATGACTAATAGCTTGTTATATTCAATACTCTTTTCTATTAAGTTCTTAATTACTTGTAAATGATCATTCGTGTCATATCCTGCACTAAAACCTGCTTGCTCTCTTGGCTGATAGAAATCCAACTTACTTCCTAGCGTGTTGGTAATACTAATACATAATATATATATGATATTATATGCTAATATATATATATATATATATATATATATATATATATATATATAGCTAATACATAATATATATGAAAATGCAACTACGATAGTACAACTAGACGAAAATACAAATCCCTTCTCCATTAAGAAAGGAGTGAGACAAGGAGACGTAAAATCGCCAAAGGTTTTTAACGTAGCCCAAAAAGACGTCTTTAAAACTACAAATTGGTCAACCTATGGCATTTACATTCATGTCAACAAGTTAAACCATTTCAGATTCGCTGACGACATGGTGATTATAGCGAGCACAATCGAGGAACTACAAGAGCAAGAGCAAGACTATCATGGAGAGGATTTGTAAAACTTAGTTGGCATCTTGCATCTTTTCTATCATGACATATGGATGTCAAACCTGAGCCCTAACCAAGGCAAACATGAATAAACGAGCTACAATAGAAAGAAAAATGGAGAGAGCAATGTTAGGTATACGACTGTCAGATAAAAAGAGGAACGACTAGGTAAGATCAAAAACAAAAGTGCAGGACATAACAACAAAAATTGCCAAACTTAAATAGAGCTTCACGGGCCACACTGCTAGACAAAAATACCAACGTTGGAATACCACAATACAACATTGGAGACCTTACGAAAGTAAACGACCAAAAGGAAGATCACAGATAAGATGGGTTGATTACATTAAAAGAATAGCGGGAACAAATTGGAAATATGTTGCTCAGGAAACACGGAAGATAGAAGGCTATGAAGAAGAAGAAGAATAGGGTTTACACCAAGGATCGTTAAGATTGTAGTGAGGCAATCAATCTCTTTGAAATATAAAATCTACAAACAAAAGAAAAATCATCTTAAATTATAGCCTGTTGCCTATATTCGTAAAATAATAAATATTTAATAAAATCTTTATCATACTATATATTAACCACTTAACCTTCATTTATTTTTATTTCAGCAATACCAAAATGTCCAGTAAGGTTCATTTCACCTTTATCTTACTAGCTTTGTGTATTTTTAAAGTTTTTAATACACTCCCGGTAGATCCTAGTAAGTATAATTATTTATTATATGAACAGTTTGTTTTTCTGTTGCAAATAAGCGTTTAGCTTTATCTGTGAAGGGTATACTATTTTAATATGATAATTTTGCTACTTTGATGATTGACTTACGGTATTAAAGAAATAAATATAAAGTTTTAAGGATGATTGTCACTATTGTACAAATTGCACGTACAGTCTTTTTAAGCTTAGAAGTTATTTGTGGTAGTAAGTGAAGAGTTAATAAAAAACACTTTTTACATTTCGAAGAGAGTTTTAAGCACCATAATAATTATGGTAATAAAGCTCTTAATTTTCGTCCAAGGCGAAGAACTCCATAGTTTTGTATAGAAGTGAAGGAAAGATGTAAAGAAAAGAAGAGTAGAAAATGCTCACTGGGAACGTATGTAGAAAGGAATGAAACATGATTTTTCTGAAAAAAAAATATTATAGGAAGTAAAAGAACGGAGGTAAAGGAACTAATATACCCGAAGAACATAGAAAAGGACGCATGGATAGACTAACTAAAAAAGTTCTATGAATAGAAAAAATAAATGACGCTAGAACCGAAAATACCAGAAATTACCACAAATAAAGAATTGAATATAAATACACAAGAGGTTCGAAAACATTTTGTAAACTTGAAGAACGGAACAACTGCAAGTAAAGACGGAATACCAAACGAATTAATGAGATATTGTGCAGCAGCAATAAGAAAATAATTAAGAATATTTTTCAACAAAATTATAAAACGTAATAAAATACCGGATGAATGGAGCACTATAAACCAAGAATGCAAATGAACAATAGGGTTTTTGTACTGGAAGATAATGTTTACAAATGCAATATTCGTCATTAAATAAATTATTGAGAAATCGCTAGAGCATAATAGACCAGCATATCCGTGTCTAATAGACACATATTGACTTTAAAGAAAGCATTTGTCAGAGTAACACTCAAAGATGTAATCCATCTATAATAGCCCAAGATGAAGATAGTCTACAAAGACTAGTCCACAGAGTTAATTTAAGCGCAAAATAATTTAACATGGCACACTTAACTCTATTTTAAAACTAAAACAATTAGCAAAGAATCAATCAGATGTAAAATAGAAATCGATGGCATCAGTATTGAATGTGTAATGAAAAAAAAACTCTAGAAACGCAGAATAGAGCAAACCCATAAGCAGAGTAAGGAAGATTAATGTCGTCAAAATAGCAAGAGATAAATCACCAATCGGTAGAAGAAGTGTCGGGTGATCACGCAAAAGATGGAGTAACAACCTTCTATAGAGGTATTAATCCGCCAATGAACAAGCAGAATTGCTTATAAAGTAAAAGAGTAAGAAGAAAAATCTTGGACAGTAATCATATGTGGCGATTTTGCTCGTTTGAAATATCTTTTTAGGAGCTTAAATTTAAAGTATTAATAATCGTACTGCATTTGCTATTTATGAGTCCATTCACAAATGTTTTTTAGCCCTTTATTTACATCTGACATGGCCCATTCACTTTAATAATGGACATCTTTTAAACTGCCTCCTATATTGATCTTGGAGTGACAATTGATAGTGACTTAAACTGGTCGAATCACGTAATGTCAGCGTGTAAGCGTGCAAACTCGAAACTGTTTCTAATCAGTAAACGTTTTATACGTATGTGTCTAACCATCAATATACTTACGTCAGACCTATTCTTGAGTTGACCGTTCTGGTGTGGAATTCAGATCTCAGTCGTGATAAGGTCTGACTCGAAAATGTTCAGCATAATACAATAAGACTTGAATTCGGCCGTGTAAGACCTAATGATCAAGATATACTCTAGGTAGCTAATCTACCGAAATTTGAGCATAAATGTCTTCGAGATGACTTTAGGTCCTTGCTTACTCTAAAATACAATTTTGGAAATCTAAACACCATACTTACTTTAAACCACAACGGAAGATTAAAGACGCCACTGAGCTTCTTGTCAAACAGGATATTTAATATCTGGAATAATTTGGATCGAAACAAAATATATGTAACTCTGTACACAGTTCTAAACATAGACTTAATACTACTATATTTCATTTATAGGATCCCATTGTGTTTTGCAGTTTTTTTTTTGTAAATGTAATTTTTTCTTTTTTTTATAGGTCTTATTAGTTTTACAATCACATTTTCTTAGTTGTTTGGACTAAACTTTTGATGTACAAATATTCAAAAAGTACCAATCAAAATCTTGCAAACATTATTTTTCAGACCAAACGTGCCAGAAAATATTGAAATGTCCAGCTAATACCATTGCCTGTGATGAGACACTCAAGACAACCGAGGATGAAAGAAATTTGACTGCTGTAGTAAAATGTTACGGAGATAAAGGTATCTAATCTATAAGCAATAAAATAAAATTATTTGATATAATGTGAGGTATAATTTTAGAGACTCAAATTATATACATAATTATCGTAAATGCAGATTTAAATCGTTAATTTTCGTTAAATGACTTCTACTTGTTTTTAAATTAGTTTAATCTACATTTTATTTGGCGTGACCAGTTGACTCTTTACTGATATCTTTATTTGTTTTTGATACTAATAAATGTATACAATTCCTTAATAATACGATACTGAAAAATAATTGTCAGTCAACTGAAACACAAACAAGTGCAAACTAAACTATGAGACACAGAAATGCGCATAAACCATTTTACTAAAAACGAAAAAATACGCACCTGTATGTAATATACAAGATAAGAAGGTTCATTACTTTGAAGATCAGGTTATACCAAACAAAAATTACATGAAATATATCGTCAAACACATTCAGATACAAAACGACAAATGCCGGTAAGGATGTCAAGTCCAAAAAACCGTCTAATATCTTACCGGGGGCTGACAAGCATTTGCTGCAACTGAATATAAAAAACGGTATGACTCATTAGGGAAGATCCTTCATCAAGAGACAGCTTTCAAACTAGGACCTTTCCAAACAAACCTCCCATCTTATCAATACGTTCCTGAAAGTACATATGCTTGAGAATGACAACGACAAGCTATACTGGGATCGCACTATGTTCATACACCAAACAGTAACACATAATACACCAAATCTCGTACTAGTTAGTAAACTAACAAGACAAACAACACTAATCGATGTGGCGATACCTAACAACAATAATCTGCATATTAAATACAACGAAAATATCGTCAATGAAAGAAATTTGGAAATTTAAATAAGAGGACAATGGACTATGGAAAGTACCCAGATGATACCTATTATTCTTTCTACTACTGAAGTCATCCCGAAGAACCTACTATAAGAAACATAAAAAAGTTAAATGAAGATCTATATAAGATCATGCAGAAAGCTATGCTACTCTCGAGGTCCAGATGTTTTCTGACGTTTAAATTTTTCTCTTAGACATAAGCAAAGAAGATCTAAAAGCTGTAGGATCTTTAAAAAATGGTAAATTCATAAATAACTTTAAACAAGATAAAAGCAGTGCGACTGATATTATGGATAAAATTCAATATCAAGACCATACTCAAAACTTAATTGCAAACGGATCTTTCACCAAATTAGCGAATGATACAACAAAGTCTTTGAAATACAAGATATATGGAATTTTATTCAACTTAAAAGAACATTTAGTAGATCCGTAAACTAATTTTCGAAACCAAAAGGTCGTTCTAAAGAGGCCTATTAGGCCGAAATACGTATAAATACTCTGTACGAGTACTAGAAACCAATTCGCTAATGATTTTTGCTTAGTTGAGAACATATTTTGTGGAATGCAAAGTGTTTTGATTACGCTCCCTACTAATATTGAATGAATACTGAAAATATGAATTCTACAACTGTTTTGTTTTATAGATAAAATGACTTTCTATAAAAGTCACTAATGTAGCCTTTCCGGTTTTGCATGATTTCCAGAAATGTCCGGGGAGGGGGGACTACTAAATGTTGATCCAAAAACAGTTTTTTTTTTAATTTTTTGTTATGCAGTTGGAGTTATTTGAACAAATTAATGAAAAAAAAACGTTCTAAAAAATTGTTTATTTCTAAAATAAAAGTATTTACGTTATAAACACTTAATTAACACTTCTTACAATTTTTTGTTGTTTTGCTATGTTGTGGACAAACAACAAAAATAAAATTCTTATACAAGGTACATTTTGATTGAACTTTAATGTCTTTAAGTCTAGAACACGCGTGTCATCTGCCTTGTTTGCATAATTCGCTGTAGGCTTGTACCTGCTCCCATTGCTTTCCGCTGGGCTGCAGATTGATATTATCCAATATTAAGGCCTCCAGTCTTCCAGTCAGCCTGGAAATTATGGTAGTGTTACTTACCGTCCTCCTTATATAAGGTTCTACTAGTTTCTTCTCCAATTCCAAAAGTAACAATCGTCTTTTGTGGTGACATTCTGATTTACGATTTAGCTACCCTTTCCATAAAACAAAGGTATTCACTGTCGCAATGAAAAAATTCATAAAGAGAACACCTGTTTATCTATTGAATTGCCTATTTCAGTTATATTCTGCAACAATATAGGATATCAACAGCGCCCTTGGTGGTGGTGACATTGCGGTTGGGGCAAGAATTACTTAGAGATGAAAGCTTTATTTTTGTTTAATATCCCATATACTATAAAATCTTAGTCTAAAAACTGATTATCCGATCCCAAAGAAGTAAAAAAGATATCTGTCCTAATTCCGTATCCAGGACATAAATATGAAACTAAATCCAGCACCACTTTCTTGCTTTCGTTGTTTTCTGGGACATTTGTCTTCTTTTTCAAATATATTTGCAAGTTTTTGCAATGGGAATTATCTGAGTCAGCATTAATCCAATTTTTTATACTGTACTTGGCTGGCTTACTTTTTATGTAAAGTCTAAAAGGACATCTACAACAAAATGGTAGTAGTTGCTTGTCTACTGCAATGTGTGATCACGTCAAACAAGTACAAATATCTGTTTTTAACAGAAAAATTCGTTTATTTTTCCTACTATTTTCTGATTAACCCAGCACCGAAAAGTAGAAAAACAATGTAACGGAGTACAAACAGGAGAAACAGACTACCCAAAAAATACAGGCAAAAAATTTTAGCCTGATATGAGAACCTACCCCAGACGGAACTGGGAAGATTGACAACACCAGACGTTTAATTCTCATCGCCTCTTCCATTTAGAATTCGTGTTAATGGTTTTTATTTAATTGATTATTACAAGAAAATTTTTATTCTTATTTTCACTAAATATTGTTGTCGTTTTTGTATAGTTTTTTATATATCTTTACTTGCTTAAGGAAAATAAGGAGACCCGGTACTCTTTTTCTTTTAAAGGTGCAAAAGGTAATTAAACTTATAATGGTGAAAAATTTACCAAATATATATATATATATATATATATATATATATATATATATATATATATAATATAATGAACATAATGATTTTAAATCCTGAATACGAGCGATTCTTCTAGTTTCTAATAAAATTGCAATATTATGATCGTATGTAAAACAAGGTTTTTTTTGTTTACTTTTGAACTTATTTAAGACTTTTTATTTTATTATAGGTACCGTACTCCACCAATCAACAGTAGTTCAACCAAATCGTTTTACGAAGATCAAAATTAATTTTTACATATTTTATAAAGAATCAAATAAATAAAATAGATGATCTATAAAAAATCTAAAGATTGTATTGTGGATTTTGGAATTATTCATGCAAACATTGTCAAAACGGTTATATTTTTAAATAAATTATAACAATAAAACATTGCTAATATTAAACATTTCTATTTATTTTCTATTGTGTTTGCTTTAGATAAATTAGACTAATCTGTGTATTCCTCAGTTAAAACTTATCCTGGAGCAGATGTTAACTCAGACCAGAATCCGTTAGTAGCTGACGTGAAAATAAAATTTAAAAAAAATTGAACTCAGAAAACAACAACCAAAAATTAACGTAAGAATGCTACAAAACGAAGAAATAAAAAACGAATTAAAAAATAATGTGAATGTTAATATGTAAAAAACACTGACAACAAATAAATTATGGATGTAAATAAAAAGTGGTATAATATAAAAAAACACATTACTGAAACCAGCTCAAGAAAGTTTAATAGAACATAGATCAGGGGCTAAAAAACACTGGATGACAGAAGAAATACTATTACTAATGGAAGAAAGATGGAAATATAAAGAAAAAGATCTACAGAAGTATAAAGAAATACAACGAATAATTAAGGAAAAAATCAAAACAGCTAAGGAAATCTATTTGATGAAGCAATGTAAAGAGATAGAAGAACTAGAAACAAAATATGACATGAGAAATATGCACAAAAAAATTAGAGAAGTGACTGGAATGGGTCGAAATAGACAGCAAGGACACATAAAGGACAAAAAAGGAGTACTACTAGTAGATTTACCAGAGAAGTTAAGGCGATGGGAGGAGTACGTTAGAGAACTTTTCCAAGATGAAAGAGGTGAAATGGGGAAAATACAAAAATCAAATCCTTTAGAGAGGCAGAAGATCACGAGAGATGAAATCAAATATGCTATTAAAAACTCTAAAGACCATAAGGCAGCTGGATTAGATGAAATACCAGTAGAACTGTTAGAACTAGTGGAAGAGGATAACTTCGCAGATTTATTTAACACGATGTACGATACCGGAATAATCCACAAGAGTGGCTGAAGTCAGCATTTATAACCATCCCTAAAAAACAAGCAGCAAAAGAGTGCTCTTATTATCGAACACTGAGCCTCATGAGTCATCCTTTAAAAAAGAGAATATACGAAAGGCTAGAGGAGGATATTAGCGAAACGCAGTTCGGGTTCCGAAATAAAATAGGTACTCGAGAAGGACTATTTGCCATTAACATATTGATTCAGCGATGTCGGGATGTAAATGTTGATTTACACTAGTGCTTCTTTGACTACGAAAAAGCTTTCGATAAAGTAAGACATGAAAAACTAATATCAATACTTATGAACAAGCGCATTGACAGTAAAATTATTAATATAGTGCAAACATTATATTGGAACCAAAGTGCTATAGTTCCAATTGATGGGCAACACTCAGAAGAAATGAGGAGCTGTAGAGGAGTTAGACAGGGATGTGTTTTATCACCACTTTTGTTTAACTTATATTCTGAATAAAATTTTCCAAAACACGCTCAATAATATCGAAGCGGGAGTCACCGTTATCGGAAAATTAATTAACAACTCAAGATATGCAGACGAGACTGTGATCAAAGCAACGAATATAGAGGATCTATCTATCTATCTATTTAGCCTTCTTCGGTCCATCTTTGGACATAGGCCTCCCCAATCCTTTTCCATTCTTCTCTGTCTGTCGCTACAGTCATCCATCTAGAGCCCACGTGCTTCTTGATATCATCTGCCCATCTCATTTGGGGCCTTCCTCTGCTTCGTTTATATTCCCACGGTCTCCAACTTATAAGAATTTTGTTCCATCGGTCTTTTTTTTGTCTTATATTGTGTCCGGCAAATCTCCATTTCAATTTTGCAACTTCTTGTCTAACATCCCTCACTTTTGTTTTCTCTCTTATCCACTCGTTTCTCTTCTTATCCATTAGTCTTATGTGCAACATTTGTCTTTCCATTGCTCCTTGGGATTTTATGATTTTGTCCATGTTTGCTTTTGTAGATGTCCACGTTTGGGAACCATAAGTAAGAACAGGAAGTACGCATTGATTATATACTTTGGTCTTAAGATGCTGTGGATATCTTTTGTTTTTAAGAATGTAGCTTAGTTTGCAAAATGCCGCCCATGCCAGTCTAACTCGTCTCTTGATCTCTGCTGTTTGGTTCTCTTTGTTAAGTTTTATACTTTTACTAAGATATATATAATCCTTAACTTGTTCTATTTCATCTTGTCCGGTTCTCATTGTAATCTCTCATAGAGGATCTACAGCATCTTATCAAAAGCTTGAGTATGAATAGTGCTAAGATGGGAATTAGTATAAGCACTAAAAAAACGAAGTATATGCTGATTACAAAAAGACCACAAAATATACATCACCTATTGACAATCAATGGTAACGTGATAGAACAAGTAGAAAAATATCAGTATTTGGGAACTTGATCAATGAAATCAATGTCATACTGTAGAAATAAACAGGCAAATAGAGATTGCCAGATCAGCACTTATACTTACGAATGAAGCCACTGCTAACGTGCAAAAATCTAAATTTGGAGATCAGACTACGTACCATTCTCTGTTATATATTTTCAATATTATTATATGGAGCTGAGACATGGACATTAAAAAAATGTAATTTAAAAAGAATCGAGGCCTTCGAACTCTGGCTGGTTATACCCCAGAGTATTAAAAATATCATGGACTAATAGAATTACAAATAAAGAAGTACTGAAGAGGGTTGGTAAAGAAACAGAACTAATCACCACTTTACAAACCAGAAAACTGGAATACCTAGGCCACGTGATGAGGGGACCAAAATATGAAATTTTGAGACTGATAATACAGGGAAAGATTCAAGGAAGAAGATCCGTTGTCCGAAGGCAGAACTTATGGTTAAAGAATCTACGTGATTGGTATCAATGTAGAACGATTGATTTGTTTAGAGCAGCAAGTTCTAAAATAAAAATAGCCATTATGATTGCCTACCTCCTTAGGGAGACGGCACTCTAAGAAGAAGAAGTGTATTCTTCACTCACTTCGCCTTTTTTTCCTATTTTGCGTCACTTGTGTTTTTTTTTTATGATCTTATTCAAATTCTTCTTTATTACTTATTTTATATTTTAATTTTTGGTATAGCTTTTTAACTAAATTTTTACAAATATTATTTTTTGTAGTTATAAATTTGTATTTTTATATTACTCTTTCACGAAAATGACAAATGAGAATTTGTAGAAGCGTCTACTTTACAACCTTTTCCTGTTGGTTAGAAAAATTTAAAACAATTTTTTGTGTCTATTTATAATATATTTTATAACTGCAGCGCCCTCTGTACTTGTTGTCTTTATTCTCTTTATAGGATTGCAGGATTCTGTGGCGCTATAGGGAACTTTATACCGGCGCTTGTAGGTTTTTTTGGTGTGTCTATATACTTTAGCTTTTTAAGTATAGGTGTCACTAATAGCAGTGACAATTTTAAATTATACAATAAATTAAAATTTAAAATTAAGATTTTATTACATACAATGAATTTAAAATAGAAAAATAGAGTTTAAAAATAAAAACATTATACTTAGTGTTAATCTAAAAAGATTATATCTAGACTTGGGCAAATATGCAAAAAAGTGAAAAATATGCCCACAAAGATGAACTAAGTTACCCAAAAATATTCATTAAATATGCATTTCTTAAATTTCTGTAAATGGAAACGTATATTTAATAGTGGTATATTTATTAATGATGTTTATTTTTATAATATTTATAAAATGAAATCAATGGAAAATAAATGAATTTAAAAACTTAGTAGGTAACTGTAATGTACTAATTAATTGTAATAATTGTAGTAATAAGTAGTAAAAAAGTAATTGAATCGCTATATGCAGAAACAACACATCGCTTCTCCAGAGCAACATCGACGCAAGTACAGATTACTAAAATGCTGGAAAATTGACTTTTAAAAATATTTTTACAGCAAAGTAAACAAAGTGAAAGTTTAAGTGAATATTTTTGAAACTGAAATTACTTTTTTTAATGGTAAATTTAGTCTAATTTTAAATGACAATCTTAGTGTTTTGATAATAAAACTTTTAGAGTCTACACAGATCTCAGAACTTTGCAGCCTCCCAGTTGCGTCATTGTTCTTCCAATGTTTTTCAAATAGTTTCTGAATCGGTTTGAGTTGGTCTACAATAGTAACATTAAAAAAATTTAAAGAAAGGTTTAGGTATATAATTTTATTGTCAGTAAATAATACAAACTACTCAAAATGATAAAAAATAACAAAAACACTACTCAGAATTACTAAAAAGTAACATTTGTTTTTTGTACACCTTTAAAAAAATTAACAAAAACATTCACAATTCAAAACAAGCTATTAAAAAAAGGTTCGTAATATTTGGGAATTATATTACTTGATAATAAATTTTCTAGGTCCCTTTTCTTATTTTCAGAGATCGGAATTTTTGAAATGTATGCAGGTCTTTTTCTAACATCTACATTATCATCTGTCCTTGTCACTCGTCTACTTTTTACGGTTATAGCATAGGCCTGATTCCAATCCACCTGTTTGTAGCTGGTTTTGTAAAAGAACCTATCACTTTCCTTCTCAAATCGAATTATTTTAATATCTGACAATTTTATTTGTTCGCCGTGTATATTTTTCTGGCAGTTGAAGCCGATGTCGTTAGCAAGCGTTTTCAAATCGATGAAGTCATTGTAACTTAATTCTTTTACTAGAAGAGGGTTTCCTTTTTTCTTTGCGTTTCTAATAATCGACACAATTTGATCGGGAACGTATATCGGTCCTGACTTTTTAGCTCTTTTCATAGCTTTTTCGATGATACTGTGGACTACATCACCTTCGTTCTGTGTATGACCTCGGATGAGATACTTGTGTGTTATGGAATTTAACTGAAACTTCTTAATTGCGTAGTAATACATTGCAAGGACAAATCTGTTTTTTTGCTGACCACCGCAGTTATCGGAATAAAGAATTATGTCAGATTGAGGATGTGTATTAGCGATTTCTTCAAGAAATGAAAGGACACATGAACCAATTTCGACTGCTCCTCTATGTCCTAGACCTTCATGCCAGAAGTAACAGGATGTCTTGTCATTGCCTATTTCTGATATCGTAAAATTAAAACAATTTAATCTTGATTTATAGTAAAAAGCTGATGTTTGTCCCATAGGTACTGGCAGGACAGCTTGTAGGTCATACATTACCAAAACTGTATTTGATCCATCTTCTTTTGCTTTTTCTTTGTCTGAAGCTTTCTCAGTTCTACTTAGTTCTTTTTCCTCTTGATGTGACTTATACTGACATTGTAATTTTTCTTTTTCTTCGTCAGGCGCGTTTTTAAATGATTCACACAAGTCGCATTGGTCTTTCTTTGGGAAAAAGAAACCAATATTGAATTGTGTATTAAATATGTAGGCGTAGGCGTCATAGTTTGCAGCAGGCTGGCCCAAATCGTCTTGTTGCTTTTTATAGTGTCTGTGCATTTCTGCAATCGATAAACCGCCATCTATAAACTCTCTTGATGTGTTAGCCCTTTGGTAATGGCTCTCTGTACGGGGTATAGAATTTATATGTGATTTTACAGACACCATCATTTCAGGGTTCATCTTTACCTGTTGACCATGTTTTCCACGTTTATCTTGCGGTACAATTCCAGACCCAGAAGCTTTTGCTTGGATAATTGTTCTAATTGATCTCTCCTTAATGCCAAAAGTGTTCATCAGGTATGTTTTGCATACACGCATTTTTTTTTCCATTGTGAAGCAGATAGAAAGCACAGTTCTGTCTTCTAGGTGTTTGGATAGTTCTTATGCGGCGATAACTCAACTGAAGTGGTTCAATACAAGAAGACAAATAATCACGTTGTCTCTGCAGTGATCCTAGATTCCAATACTGCTGAAAGAAATCAGCTCTATGGTCGTCGCTAAACTTCTCTGAACACTTCTGAATGCAACGATTAGAGCAAGTAGGTCCCATTGTTTTTTTATTCACAACTTTTCCAGTTCTTGAAATATAACTTTTTCCTGAATTCTTAAGGAGTTTAGCTTTATTTTTTCGCCATTCTTCTGGATTTCTTACTCTCTTCTTACCTTTTTTGATGAGCGTACAATTTTCTGTATTATTCAGAGGACTTATTTTATTTTCAGAAAATAGACTTCTGGGTCTCTTTTTCTCTTTTATGGTAGGGGTCGAATTTGTTTCACTTTCCGACGATATATTATTTTCTGATGGTACATAGTTGTCACTATCTTCTCCAAATAAGCTGTTCTCATCATCTGAGGAATGTTGCTCATTATAGACTGTTCGAGACATTTCTCTCAAAGTGATCTTGGTTGATGAGTGGGTTTCAACAGAATATGATGTACTGGGTTGTGTTTCATAATTGTTTGAAATACGTAGATTATCTAGAAGTAATTAATAATCAATAAAAGTAATTTTGATTAAAAAAGGAAAGTACCTACCTGGTCCAAGTTCACAAGGCTTATGTAGGAACATAATATTAGGGTCTAAACTCGAGGAATTCGGACTTAAATTCACTGGCTGCAATTCTGATAAAATGACCGCATCATTGAGTGTTTCTGAAATATTATTGTCTTCCAATACTGATGGTTCCTCTGGAGTACTGTTCTCTTCTTGTAAATTGTGAGTGGCTAAATGAAGTATCAGCTCAATCCTTTTCATTATTCAAGATTATATTCGCGTTTTATTTCTTCACTGAAATACAAAAAATCTATTATATTGACTGTTTTTACACACACTATTTCACACAAATATTCAATGTTATTTGAGTTAACCATGACATAAATACTGGTTAAGTGACTATAAAATTTACTATTCAAAAACCATAACGACGTAAATGTGTACTTACGGCTTTAATCATCTAGCAAGTCGCCAGAGATATCAAATTTTCTAGGCGAACAATAACACAACTGTCCGTTACGCTGATGTTTCTCTGAGATTACACCAAAACTTTATTTTATTTTGTCACAATCTACACTTATGTCGTTGTAGAAATATAAACGAAGTGTTCCGTTCGACAGTCTTTGAACAACTGACATTTGCGGCGATTTCGTTCCAACAATATGGCAGAAAGTACATAATTTTGACAACGACGCAACTGCTTTCTAGCGGCCAATAAATGTACTACCTTTATGGTATTGTTCCATCCGATAGAATGGCACGTTCTGACTCTTTTGACACATGTAACTCAAAACTGCAAAAAATTGCACTTACGTCTTTGTTGCTCCGGAGAAGCGACATGTCCAAAAAACGAATTTTGCGGGAGATGCAAAAAACATATTGTAAACGAAAATAAATTTTTTTTAGTAAATTTAATGGTTAAAAATGAAGTAAAGGTATTTTTACACAGCTCAATAATGGTTTTAGTTAACAAATAAAAGTTTCTGTGGTACATTTTTTAAGTGGACATAATATGAGCTTTCTGCATCTCAAATTTTATACACAAACCTTAGAAAAAACTCTCATCAGTTAATTATGAGCAGCAGTTTTCTTATGTTATTGCTAGTTATAATCATTTCGTTTATTTGATGGACCGTAAAAATTATATCGAATTTTTAAGATAAGATAAGATAAAATATGAAGTTCGTTTATATTGAACACATTTCATTAATAGTTTTTTTTTACCTTCTCATTCATGGTAAATAAACATTCTATAATAGTATTTTCTTTGATATTGTGGATACAGAATACAGAGACTGTTAGTTGTTGATAATTAAGACCTCCCTTACAGGCGTTTTTGGCAACTGAATATTCTGCATGAAGTCAAATGCTAGTGCTAATATGTCATTTTTCAATTTGGTGTATAATTTTTTACTCTGAAGCTTATGGACCATAAGATCCGTCACTGCAGCTCGTTTGGAGGTTTCATGTAAATTGGGTATTTTATCTTATTTTTCAATGTCTCACAACAGGCATCAATTTGTGGACGACCAAATCTAAGAGAAAAGGTTTCTTTAAAAAATCTCGTGTAATAATGATAACTTATTTTTAATTTCTTAATTGGAATAATGACTGATTTTGATCGAAATGATTCGATATGCTGGTGAACGGCCGATTCGATATCTTCTTCTAATTTATTCTTCTTCTTTATGTGCCGTCTTCTACCGAAGGTTGGCGACCATCATACGATAGGTTTCTCTGTTTTGTGCCGCATGAATTATGTTCGCAGCTTCTGGTATTTGAAACCATTCTCTTAAGTTTCTCAGCCAGGATTTCTTCTTTCTGCCCAAACCTCTTCTACCTTCAATCTTGCCTTCCACGATAAGCTGTAGCAGACTGTACTTATCATTACGGA
The DNA here is from genome assembly GCA_918026665.1 of Diabrotica balteata. Taxonomy (NCBI): domain Eukaryota; kingdom Metazoa; phylum Arthropoda; class Insecta; order Coleoptera; family Chrysomelidae; genus Diabrotica; species Diabrotica balteata. The sequence continues at coordinate 115,767,696 of OU898281.1, read as the reverse complement.
GCACATGGCCCAGGTATGACGCTTTCCTCCTTTTAACAGTTGTTAACAATTCCACCTCTTTACCCATTCGTCTTAATACCTCTGTGTTGGTCACTCTGTCTGTCCAAGGTATTCTCAGTATGCGTCGATACAGTCACATTTCTAGAGCCGCTAACTTCTTTATAGTTGCTGCTGTTAACGTCCACCCTTCTACGCCGTAAAGTAGCGTAGAGAGTACGTAGCATTTCGTGGCGCGCCATCGGAGGTTAATGCTTAGGTTGCGGTTGCTTAAGAGCTTTCTCATTTTGATGAATTTGACACTTGACTAATTTATTGACACTTGGATTAAGATCATGCATATCTCTTGGAGATTTTCCGAGAACGGCAAGATCTCTAAGTCTTCTAACTCGGTTTATAGTAATAGCAAACACTGAAGTAAACGCATTTAAACAAACTTCAGCTTTAAAAATATGCCTTGGATATCTTTATAATCCAAAGAGTAAAAACGTCTTAAATTTTCTTGCAATTCCTCGTTATCAAATTTCTTAAACCATTTTCGTTTGCACCTTTAAAAAAGAAAAATCAATAAATTAACATACGTGAAATTATTACGTATGTGCGTGTGTGCGTGGCTTTTTTATAATATTTCGTTGGTAATTTTCAGGAACTGCTTTCCTTCTGTTGTAGGTAGTAACTTCGACACCTCTTTCCATTTTACGCTATTTTTAATAACAAATCACTTTAAACAAGAACTCAAGATATACTACGTGTAACAACTATTTACGTACGCGCATCTAATCTCTTACTCAGCAGAAACCACACATGTCCAGGACTTATAGTGCTTCTGCTAATTACCAAATAAATATATCGTTGACTACTAGATAAGCTAAATATGAACATGTGTTATTTTGCTGTAGTGCTATGTAATTACGTGTGTATACCCATATTCTTTCAAAAACCAGATTTACGGAAAAATGGACATAATGTGTTGTTTCTGCACATAGCAATTTAATTTTAATCTATTTCTTAAAATTATGGAAACAATATATTTGTAAATTTATACACTTCTTTCCAAATCATACGATTTAATGGGAGCATATTTTCAAAATTCACAAAAATATTTGGTTCTAAATCAATTTTTTCGCAAAAATTACCAACAAGAACGTTCGCTACCTCAGTGAGTTTCCGAAAATAATTTTTTTTAATTATTGTTTAAAATAATTAAAAAATATCTCTCCAGTCCCCCCTTTAACATTCTGACAAGCTGATCTAACCTTTGAATAGCCATTCACATATTTGATCGTAGTTCCTATAAACGAAGTTGTTGCATAGGTGCCTTATTATCAATAACAGAATAAGTTTCAGTAGATTTGTTTTCCAAAAGTTTATTTTTGTTACGAAGAATTTTTCGAGTGTGATATTCGAAACTCATTACCACTTTTATGATGCGGGGATATCGTTCATATTCATTTGGTTTACCTACCAACTCTATAAAATGTAACAGGACTTTCTGGACATCGAATGACTTCTAAGGCTAAATTTATTTTATTCTTATCATGATCTATTTTATTTTGTGTTTGTTCTCCTATAGGTTCAGGGACGCCTCTAACCAAAAAATTTTTGAAACAAGATAATGTAATCAGCGGCGTCATTGACAATACTGTCTGTAAAATAATCTATCTTCTATCGATTTCCGTTTATTAGAATACCTCTCTGTTATCATTGCTGTTCTCTCTCGTCTAATGTTGATCATTATTTTTGCTCTAACCAACCGACGCGATGGCCACTCCCAACCGTGATTTTATTAATTACTGTAACATCTTGGACAATATTTTTTCTGTTTTTGATGATGAAATGTGTTCATCACATAGAGCCGATGATGCAACAAAAAATGTAGTACCACACTTTCTCTATCATTTCACTCACCGTATCCAAATGAGCCCATAGCCACTTCTGCGTTATCTTTTTTAAATCCAAGCTTAGCGTTAAAATCGCCCAATAAGATTAGGTGGTGGGTTGTATCTTTTTCTATAGCTCTATTTATGTCTTCAAAAAAGTTCTCGATTTCATCACGATGGCTCGTCGATTTTGGGAGGTAAGAAAACCCGTATATATGTGCTTCATTGATTTTGAAAAGGCATTTGATCGCGTTCAGCATACCAGACTAATTACCGCCTTGCAGAGCATCCAACTAGATGAGAAAGACATCAAACTTATTGCCAAACTTTACTGGAACCAAACAGCCATTATTAATACCAACAACAGAGAATCAAAGCCAATCAGTTTTGAACGAGGCGTAAGACAAGGCTGTATACTATCTCCCAACCTCTTTAACGTGTATTCTGAGAATCTATTTAGGGAAGCTTTAAAAGATCAAAAAGGAATTATCATAGGATGAGAAATAATTAACAATATACGGTACGCCGACGATGCTGTGATTCTAGCTGAAAACATCGACGATCTGCAGGAGCTAATCAATAGAGTTGACATGGAATGCACAAATTGGGGACTGTCGATAAATATCGATAAAACTAAATACATGGTGACCAGTAAAGTGGATATCAGCGCAACCCAACTGATATTAAACCAACACCGCTGCAGAGAGTTCAGAGATTCAAATACCTTGGATGTGGGATTACCCAAAATCTAGATAGATCCTTCGAAATTCGATGTATAATTGAACAGGCAAGAAACTTATTTCAAAAATTCAAGCCTCTATTATCCAATAACTCATGAAATTTGGAAATCCGTGAAAAGTTTACAAGATGTTACGTGTGGTCTGTACTTTTGTATGTATGTGAAACTTGGACTTTAAACGCCGATATTATGAATAAAATCGAGTCGTTTGAGATGTGGTTGTATCAAAGCATACTAAAAATTCCATGGACTAGCAGAACCAGAAACGAAGAAGTTCTTCGAAGAGTGTGACATCACCGAACTCTATTAAATAATATTAAGAGGCGTAAACTAGAATATCTTGGACATATAATCAGAGGACCAAGATATGAGTTCCTTCGGCTAATTCTTAACGGTAAAATCGAAGGTAAGAAATGGATAGGACGGAAGAAACTCTCTTGGTTGAGGAATTTGCGGCAATGAACAGGTTTGACAGCGGACCAATTGCTACACGTAGAGCAAGACCGAGATTAGTATAACAATATTATAAGCATGGTAGTCGCCGACGGTCCGTAGGGATATGGCACTCTAAGAAGAAGATGGCTCGTCGTGGGTGTATATACTTGGATAATTTTAATAGAGCTTCTCTCGTGCAGTTTTAATATGAGGTACACAACTCTTGAGCTTACACCTTATTTTTATTATTTTATCTAAGTGATTCTTGTGCATGAGAAAGCCTACGCCGCCAACTGCCTTATCGTTTTCTCAAATGGAATGTAGCAAATGCTCTGATTTTAAAACTAATTGGTTTTCTCCTTTTCTTCGTATTTCAAAAACTTCCCAATACACCCCATTTTATGCAGTTAAGTTCTTCCTGTTGTAATGTTCTTGATATGAACCTTAAGGATGCTTATCCCTGCGAGCGGCTGCAAGGAATACTGGTCCCACTAGTCTGGAGGGCTGGCTCGCCTTCGTGGATTTATGAGAAGGTAAGGAACTTCGGAATAGGAGTTAAGGACTTCTAGGTCTCAGGGCCTGTAAAGAGTTAGAGTCTATGGGCTTACTTTAGAAGCCGGATAAATGTATAAGCCGAAATTTGGTACTCTTCTGGTCTCTGTCTGAATCGGTCGGAAGGAACATAAAAACCAATTTTAGAGTCTACAAATGTATTGAATATACTATGTGGTTTACAATTAAGTTAACAAGCTGTCAGATATAATTAATAATAACTCGTTCGGCGCGAAGGGAGACGAGAAGAGATCTTAGCAAGAAAGTAAAGGGGTGACAATCTGTATTTCTATAATTTTCTCGGGTTAGTATATAGAATTTTGTTACCTTTCGCGTATTTAGGCTCTAGCTAATGATACGCTCTTCAGTTCCTCTGAAAATCGGATTTCTTTCAGTACCCGACACTTATACGGAACTATACCCCGTCGAAATATAACAATCGCGCGTAATCCGCACCTAGCGGTGGCTAGCACAAAACATGGTAAAATAAACAAACGAGGTAAACTTAAGGACTGCATTCATGAACTAAAACCACAAAAGTATGGGACTGTGCATGGGACCAGGGGAAGTAATACCTTAGAGTAAACAAATTATGTAAAGTAATGGCAGTTTAAGACGTAAATTAATTTTTATTTGGTAAGTTATTTCCTGCATCAACCAATACATGTGATTACTTAGTAGATTTTAAAAAATGATAAAAATGGTAAAAATATACTACAAACTAGAAATAAAAACTTCTCACAAACTAGTTGTTATTTTATATTTTCTCAAATATTTCTGGAAAACAATCAAACTACCAGCAGACTTTTACCGTTTTGTCGTTGATTATTTTAAACCCTCATTTCTGAGCGATTAGTCCGCGAGATTTCGAACAGTCGGTCAAACAAAATTATTTTTCAGTCTAGTAAAACTAAACAATTTGCGAATAAACTCTTTTATTTGAGGCACCACTAATGTTGACTTCAACAATACGCCTAGAGGCTGGTTGGGGGTTGGAAAAACTTATTATTGATCTTAATAGTTGATTAATCTCATGGTTTTGTGGCCTCGAGGGTCATTGTTTGTGAGCATGTGGTAATCACAGCGTAAGTAAACGTTGTTTGGAGTCAAAAGAGTGTGATAGTAGTGGATATGAGTGTGCATGTACTATATATAATTTGATTTTACTTTGGTTGTAATTTCCCACCATGTGAAATTTTAGATTAAAAACTAGAATAAAATTAAGTAATCAGAGAAACTGACTAAAAATTTTGCAATTTTTAAATTATAGTTGATTACAACAGGAACAATACTATACAATAAAAATATGTAGTATATAAAACAACATTGAAATAGTTTTAAAAACACTTCTAACTGAAAAAAGTAAGGTAAATGTAGACAAGAATGTTTGCCTAACTAGAAATAGTAAAAAATTAAAAAAAGAAATCTAATTCCATGAATACCACTTATAACAATCAAAGAATAGGAAAGTTTTATTGAAACTGGCCTAAAAAGACAATAAATTTCAATACTCCTCTTCTTAAAGTAATATCTGTCTTTTACGTCATGCAACGGGTCATTATTAATATTTATGCTTGTCCAGTTCTTTACATTCCATAGCCACGACATCTGTCTATGGTATGCGAAATATTTTTCACAAGGTCCACATTTCGAATACATCCAACTTATTAATGGAGAGTATTTGTAACGTCCATGTTTCTATGCCGTATAACAATGTTGACCATACATAGCATTTAATCATTCTGTAACGGATATTGAAGGAAAGATTGCGGTCTTGCGCCTTTAAGCAATAAGATTCTAAATAAATCCTAGTCCAGTCGCCAGAGATTTGACTTCTAAAAATCATACGAACAAGCTGATTTTTGCTGAGAATGTCAATTTTAAGACGCTAAACAATATGCAAAATAGTTTACCCGGACCTGACAACATATTTCAACCATATTTCTTAAAGCCTTATCTGTTGAAGGCAAGCAGTATCTACTAGACCTCTACAATTTTATTTGGACAATAAATATCTTCCCTATTGGTTGATATAAATCTATCATAATTCCCGTACTTAAAAATGGTAAAAGTAAATCGAGTCCAGAATCTTATAGACCCATCTCTTTAATATGGACCATATGTAAACTACTCGAGGAAATGGTCAGTAATACATTACTGTTTCATTTAGAGGAAAATAAAATTCTTAGCTCAATTTAAAACGGCTTTAGAAAATCTAGGTCTACTACTAATAACATAGTAGACACAGAGTCTGTAGTACATGAATCGTTTAGCTGTTTTTTTTTATATAACTCACGCCTATGACACAGTTTGGAGACAAGATATTTTAAATACCTTGTCAAGCTGGTTAATTCAAGGAAACGTCTTGCACTTAATCCGAAACTTTCCCCTAAAGCGACATTTCCAAGTTCGAATAGACAGCACTTATTTTGATATCAAAACCCAATCAAACAGTATTCCTCAAGGGTCCACTCTTAGTGTTACTTTATTTGTTTTTGCCATCAATAATATTGCCAGTTCAATTTTACCTCTAGTCAAACCTCGTCTATTTGTGGTCGACCTGTTTATCTACTCAAGAGGAAAAAATGTATCATCAATATCACATCATATTCAAGGAACCATTAGCAAACTAGTAAGAAGCGCCTTTGTATCTGTTGATACGTATTTCGACCTAATACATAGGCGCTTTTTGCGTGAAATCATATATTTGCTGTCTTTTTCATTTTATTCGGATATACTCTGTGTGAGTACGAGAAACACAATTCGCTAAGGATTTCTGCTTAGTTGTAAAGACATGTCGTGGAATGCAAATTTTAGATCCCCCATGTCCCTTTTAACATCTTTTATCAACGTCTGTTTGCCTTGCAATTTTTAGAAGGCTCAGATTATAAGCAGAAATCTGAATAGTGTTTCGAAACTATTTTACGGATTTATTATTAGATGTCGCTATTGCGTCCGTATTGAAGCCATTTTAGTGTTGCTTCTTAAAAGACAGAAAATATTGATTTTTCACGTTGAGAACACCTATGAATAACTGTTCTGATGAGACCTATTATGCCGAAATACGTATCAACAGATACATAGGCGCTTTTTGCGTAAAATCATATATTTGCTGTCTTTTTCATAAAAAATACATATTTGCGAAACCCAAATCCCCAAATCTAACGGAGACAGAAATTTCAAAGATGTATGTCAAAAAAATTGAAGAAAGTGCAAATATATGAAAAACAAAATGGTGATGGAATAAATGTTGCTAAATGGATGTACAATCGTCCTGTACAAATGATTAGTACAGTTCCCAGCTATATAGTAAACCTCCAACTGACAGGAAAAAAGAGAAAAGGTGAAGACATTCTAAAACCGCCTGCGGTTATTGCATATAATAAGGAAAAGAAAGGTATGGACTTATCCGATCAAATGTCTTTATATTATATCCCGGTAAGAAAAAGTATTAAGTGGTACGAGAAAGTGTTCTTCAAAATTTGTCTATGTGCTTGACCACACTGAAGAACGATTACAAAGTGAAGTTACAGATTCCTCGTGAAACAGATATTGTTCCAGTGGAAAAACCGAAATTATTGACTTGAACAAAGACGCTGCTTTTCATGTTATAAAAAAATTCAGGATACACAATTTTCAAAAGCAGCCCGAACAAAAACAAAAAGAATGTGTATGTTATACTACGATGTTTTAGTTTTGATAAACCATTTTTACTGCAGTTTTTTGACATTCATTTGTGAGCATATAAATTATGATATGCCAAAACGACGGCAAATGCATATATATATATATATATATATATATATATATATATATATATATATATATATATATATATATATGTATATATATATATATATATATATATATATATATATATGTATATATATATATATATAATATATATATATATATATATTATATATATATATATATATATATATATATATATATATATATATATATATATATATATATAAAACTATACTTTAGTGTTTACGCAATATAAACATACATATTTATTAACTGCAAAGTTTTAGAGAGTTAAGAAATAACAATGTATCGTGTACCACCGGTACCCACAAGCGGTTAAAGGGAAAGTTAGGCATGTACCACCGGTGGTACACGTCGTCGTGAACGTGTTAAACTGTTGATGGGGTTTTTATTTTTTTTATTATTGAGTTAATGCCTCGACAACTAAGATAATTGGCACGGTACAGTCAGGTACCTAGTGTAGTGTGTGTGTGTGTGTGTGTGTGTGTGTGTGTGTGTGTGTATGTGTGTGTGTGTCCCAGGATATTTATGGCAACTTGTGTGTGAATAAGCCTGCACTCTGGTAACTTCTAAAATTGTGGCAACTTACACACGTTGCCAGAATTTTTTTTGGTATTTATTTCACTAACATCACATCATTTCGTCATGATTTTGAAGCAATAAACTGAAAATTTGGTTTACATTTCAGTAGATACTCGTTTTTTGAAGAAATGTTTTTAAATTTTTTTTAATTTAATTTCTCTAGAATATGTGTTAGTTTCCATTATTTAGTTTGAGGCATGTTACTAACACAAGCCAAATTGTGGCAACGGGGGCGTGGTAAGATAGTGGCTCCCTCTACCCAACAATGCGATGTTGCTGGACCGTTATTTTAGTTCTAGTTAGACTTTAGAGTTGAGTTGCCGCAATTTGGATTGTGTGTAGGTGAAATATTAACATGTACAAAACGAGATTACAAAAGCTGAAAAATGCTGTTAACAAAATAAATGCTGCTTATGAAATTACATCTAAGACAAAACAACAATTACTCGAAACCAAATCATGTGATAAGTTGCAAAATAACCTTATATTTCTTCCAAAATATGAATCTACAAAATGTCTAAACAGAGAGGAACGTGAACAAGTGTTGGATTCCAAACACGTGCTATTGAATGATACGACTTTAAATGGTAAGTATATTATGTAATATTTTTGTACTTTAGTTTGACTATTCAATTCAAAATATCTATCCACCTATTTCACCAGTCAGATTTAAAAATCACTGAATGCAATTTACGTTTCACCACGCCATATATACAGTGCGTCTATAAAGGCATTCATTCATTATTAGTTAAATAAACGATAAAATTAGAAATACCTGAAACAGATTGATTTTAATTTACTATTTGTTTAAATTATGATCTAGTGTACAGGGTGAATCACATTCGTGTGATTACATCATCACCATTTTGATGCTTGCTTCTTATTGCACGACATAAGAAATTTTTTCATTTTCTTATATCAAACTACAAGTAGTACAAGCTATTTTTTAATTATACGTGGACGTTTTATTAAATCGTTTAGTTGTTTATTATTTTTAGTAAGATGGTACAAGATAGTAAGATAGTACAATAAATTTAAACTACGAGTTGCCAATTATTGAAAGCGGCAAATAGCTTTCCAATCGAATTACACACAGTATTTTTTCTACGACTACACTATATTAAAGAAATATGCATTTTTCATTTTCTTAGAACAAACTGCAAGTTGCCATTTATTGAAAGCGTCATATAGCTTTCCAATAGAATTATACTGCATATTTTTTCTACGACCACAAGATATTAAAGAAATATGCATTTTCTAGTTTCTTAGAACAAACTGCAAGTTGCCATTTATTGAAAGCGACGTATAGCTTTCAAATCGAATTATACAGAATATTTTTTGTACAATTATACGATACTGAAGGAATATAAATTTTTCATTTTCTTAGAACAAACTACAAGTTGCCATTTATGGAAAAGGGCAAACAGCTTTCCAATCGAATTACACACACTATTTTTTCTACGACTACACGATATTAAAGAAATAAGCATTTTCTAGTTTCTTCGACAAGACTAGAAGTGGTAATTTATTCAAAGCGGCAAATAACTTTCCAACTGAATTACCCACAATATTTTTTCTACGACCACACGATACCAAAGAAATATGACTTTTCATTTCCGCAGAACAAACTGCAAGTTGCAATTTATTAAAAGCGATAAATAGCTTTTCAATCAAATTACACACAATATTCTTTCTATGACTACACGATATTAAAGTTGCAATTTATTGAAAGCCTCAAATAATTTTCCAATCGAATTACACAAATGATTTTTTCTACGACCACATGATATCTATTCTATTGTGCAGAAGAAGAAAGCTTCTGTCGGCGGTCCTACGACCGCTCACCTTTTGTTTTAAATGGAAACCATTTTTTTCAATTTCCGGATTTGCCTTGCTGAGCTGATTTCAAAAATGTATAACACGTTGCTTAAAATTGGTACAGGGTGGGCAGAAATACAAAAAAAGTTTATGACAATTGTTTATGGAAAGTAATACGCTACTCAATGTAATGAACAAATTAAATGGAATTATGTATTTTTGCAATTACTGTGATCCACTACCAAAATCAAACAAACGAATATTTACAATAAATGTTCAAATTGTTCTTCATTGATCGTTAGACAATGACTGAACCGGGCATTATTTTCGTATCTACCATATGTAGTATTGCGGGTATTATATGCCTTTCTTGTCTAATTCGTCTTGTAGTTGTCGGATATTTCCAGGTTTCTTTGTGAAAAGATATCAGATATTAAATAACCCCCATAAAAAGAAGTCTAATGGGCATATATCAGGTGATCTACCGGGACATTCCACTAGTCCCATTATTTCTATCCACCTTTGTGAAGAAGTTCTGTTTAAAAATCGCGCATAGTTACTACGAAATGTGGCGGTGCGCCATTATGTTGAAACCAGATTCAGCGGTTTAAAACAGTGGGTATTTGAATATACCAGGAAAAAGCTGGATCAGATCAGGAATTAATAAATTTTATAGGGAATCCAGATATAATGGACCTGTTGCATTTTCGTCAAAAAATATGGAACAAAAATTGTATTTCTCATAATGCCAGCCCATGCGTTGGTTTTTTGTGGTCTTTGCGTATGGGACTCTTGCATTCAGTGTGCATTTTCATTCGACTAATAACGAGTATTTTGCTGGTTAACACTACCTTTCAAATAAAACATTGCCTCGTCCTAAAATAAAACGTTATCAATGAAATTGTTATTTTGGTTCATCATATTGTTACGAACATGCTTTCGGCATGTCACATGTAACAGTTGCATCTCGAAACCGCTTCGAGAATCATCACCAAAACTCGCGAAGGCAAGGGAACAATTGGTCACGTGCTCGAATTAGGGGTGGGAACTTCTAGAACGTAGTAACTTAGGTATATATATGTAACGATCTTAGGAGTAAAGTTAGTTGATAAGATAGTATCGAACTGTAAAGTTATAAATAAATATATTTATATAAATTCGAACCGCTCGTTTTATTTAAAAACGGTACAATATTATAGTCGCAGAATTCAGTTCTTTGGTCAAAGTTGTCTTCAGCCAATTCATGGATAACACGTACTTTATGAGGGTGGTATCTTATTTTTTTTGATACTGAAGACTTTCCAATACCAAAATCCCTTAATAATCTCCGCATTGTATGTTCATCAACTGTTGGTCTATCTTGCAATTTGCATCCCTCATATGTCCCAATTCTCTGTATTTACTGCTCACCGTAGATTGTGAAATAGGTTCACGATCTAGGTGCACAAAGAGCAATCCGGAAATGAAAAAAGAGTTTCCATTTAAAAAAATAGTGATGACGTCATCACACGAAGATGGTTCGCCCTGTATGTTAGATTATATTTTGAAAAAAAAAGTAAATTAAATTCAAAATTAACCTGTTTTGGGAACATCTAATATTATTGTTTATTTAGGTAATAATGAATTTATGCGTTACTTTATGGACGCACTGTGTAAATAATATCTAAGAGTGACATTATTAGCTATTTCCTATCACGTAAATTGTATATAGGAATTCCTGTACCTATGTATTACCTAAATTTATGCAATGTTTGGTGGAATCAAACATGAGTGAAACTGTCGCATATTGTATGAGTAGCGTGTTAATTTGTATCCACATTTAATCTCAATTTTTTCAGATTCCTCTGAAAGTGAAACTAAAACTAGCGGCAGCGAGTATATTCCATCGTCTCATTGTTCAGACAGTCCGTCATCTAAAAAGATACACGCTATTCAAAATATCGTAATTAGCGAAGAAAATTTGAATATATTAACTGAAAATAATCAAAGCGATAAAAGTTTTGTTATAAACAAGTATCTTACAAGCCTCAACTACAGTGAAAGCCAAAAACCTATTGATATAATATCTAATTGTAATGATGAAGATTTAGCTGTTAGTGAAGGGTTAATTTTAAACCACAATGGAAATAAAATCGTTAACGTAACTGAATTATCTGAAAATGTTTCTAATTGCAAGAATAAAGATCTACCAGCAAGTGATGGGCTAAAAACACACTATGAGACATCTGACAAATTTAGTAACAATATTAAAAATCGTGACAGTGGAGGTACAACAAACAGTTCTCAGCTTACTGATAAGTCCATAACATACAGGAAAAAAAATTGTCGGAATGAAATTGAAATAAATGCAGCAATTAGAAAAAGTGGTAAAAGAGTAAGAAATAAAATTCATGCTTGTTACTACTGTAGTAAGCAAGTTATACTTATGGCAAGACACTTTGAAACCGTTCATTCCGAAGAATCAGAAGTAAAACAATGTTTACTTCATACCAAGGGTTCTCAAAAGAGAAAGCAAGCTTTCTTAGAATTGATTAGGGTGGGAGACTTCTATCACAATTGCAACGTTCTTTCTACAAAAAAAGGTCAGCTGATAGTAATTAGACGGCCAACATCAGATGAAGCACAATTTGTTAGTGATATCAATTATGGTCCTTGTCCCAACTGTCTAGGATTTTTATTGAAAAAACATATCTGGCATCATGTGAAATATACATGCAAGGAAAAAGTTAATATTGATGACCAGAAAGAATTCCGTCATGTTATTGCCGAAAGCAATGCTCTCGTAGCTGATATATTCGGAATTGGTTTTACTAAAGATTTCACAAATTCAATAATAGCAAAGTTTAAAAATGATGAAATTGGTAACATCTGCAACAATGATATTTTGATATTGAAATATGAAGCCATGCAGTACGAGAAGTATGGTGATACTCAAAACGAGTTAATAAGACAAACCATGAGGCAGCTAGCTCGTTTAGTTATATCCCTTAAGAAATTAACTAACAGTAGGTCGCAAACGCTTGGCGATTTTCTGGTTCCTGAGAAATTCGATGTGGTTGTTCAAGCAACTAAAGACATTAGTATGACCATGGCAGCTAGTAGTAACTGTAGACCAGAATTTCATACTCCGAGTTTAGCTTTAAAATTGGGTTATGCTCTTAAGAAATGTGTGGCTATTCAGAGAGGCAGTGCTTTAAGAGCAGGAAATATGGAAAAAAACAAGTCATTGATATCATTCCTTCAGCTGATGAAAATGGAATGGAGCATACGAATATCTTTCAATGCTATATCCACACTTTACCGAAGAAAATTGAATTCCACTCAACTTTTGCCAATTACGACCGATTTAGTGAAACTTAGTAATTATATCGATACAAACATGTTAAAGGCTAAACAAGAATTAATACAAGACTACACTAATAATTATAAGTGGACACGGCTTGCAACGTTAACTTTATCTAGAATAATATTGTTTAATAAACGCAGATCGGGTGAAGCAGCAAAAATGAAGCTAACTGATTATATTTCCCGACCAACTTGGGCAGAGCAAAATACGGACGAAATAAAAAATTCTCTCACAATAATCGAAAAAAAAACTGGCAGAGTCATTGACAGTAGTGGAAATTGAAGGGAAACGTGGCAAAAAGGTCCCAGTAATCCTAACTCCAAATACGAAACAATGTATTGATATTTTGATTCAACAAAGAGTTACATGTGGTATTTCAAGTCAAAATGTATACATTTTCGCCAGATCTAATCCAACTAGTTCAAATCTTAGGGGGCATTATTGCTTGAAAAAAATATGTGAAGAAATTGATTTGCAGAATCCTTCAGTAATAACGGGAACAAAGTTGCGTAAATATGTAGCAACTGTATGTCAACTATTTGACATGTCAGAAAATCAATATGACTGGTTAGCTCGTCACTTAGGTCATGACATCAAAGTACATCGTGAGTTTTACAGAATGCACGAAAGTGCGATTGAACTCACCAAAGTAAGTCGATTGCTTATAGCTGTTGATAAAGGTGAAGTGAACAAGTTTGCTGGAAAATCTATTGACGAAATAGAAATTAAAGGTAATGTTTTGAATATTTAACTAGTATTAATTTGTTTGCTTCTATGATTTATTTTCTAGATCTGCCTACTTTAGAAGAAGATGAGGAAGAAGAACCAGAAGCTGAACCGGAAGGTGAAGCCGGAATTGATAATGATGAAAATGTTCAGACCATTCACAAAACAAAATGTAAGTGATTATTTGAACAATTTAAAGTCAAAACTAAAAAAAAACAGTCAACAATATATGGAATATTTCAGTTGTAATCTGAGGTAGCTGGGGTGTTGTAAAAACATGCCAAATTAAAATGAGAATACTATTTTTTGCTAACAATATAATTTATTAATTTATTGTTTGTTAATTTTTTTTAGTAACCAAAGCAAAAAAGTCCAAAAAGATTTCCAGAGGTCCAGTTCCATGGACGAATCAAGAAAAGGAAGCCGTCTGCAATTATTTTAAAATTAATATTAAGAAGGGAATTGTACCAAACAAAAATGAATGTGAGAAATGCATTGAGCTACATCCCATATTAGTTGAAAGATGTTGGTCAAAAATTAAATTTTGTGTTAAAAATGAAATTACTAAACTTATGCGTATTAAAAATAGCAAAAAGTAACTAATAATGCTGGATTTTTAGATGTTCTATCAGTTTTGTTTCAAGGTTTTACATTAATTTCTTGGTCCTAATAAGACTAGATTTATTTGAATTATTCACCAAGCATTTTTTATGTTTCAAGTTTTATTGAATGCATAATCGTTATTTTAATTTACATTTAATTTTACAATTTTTTAATTTAGATATTTCAGTTTATTTAAAGTATTGTTCAGAATTAACAACAATGATATTTTAATGCTAGTTTTGTAACTCATCAAATAATCAAAAAAATTAATGTAGATATTCTAGTATAAACTATATTGATACCGATACGTGCTTAATATAAAGTGTTTCTAAATATATCTAGATTTTTTCTTAAACATGACAACACTGCTTTCCAAACACATTTAATTTTTTAATACTTGTGGCAACCTATGTTACACACGATCACATATCTAAATACTTCTGGCAACTTTTTTACACACTACCTGTTGAAGCATATTTGTGGTTCCGTTGCCACAAGTGATATATATTCATAGCTTCGACAAAACGGAGTGTAAATCAATGGTTTCTATACACACAGATTTTTCTTCGTCACGATACTATGTTTATGACATCTTCCCAATTTAACCACAATTGGGGCTTATGCACACGTTGCCATAAATATTGCACGGCGTGTATGTGTGTGTGTGTGTGTGTGTGTGTGTGTGTGTAGAGTAATTGTCTTGATACTTAGCAAAGTCGACGTCATTGTCTTTGCTAAGAGACGCTAATTGTATCCGAACGTCTGCGGTCCCTCCCCGGTGAATACCGATCGCACAAGGATAGATAATTATTTTCATTCATTAATTTTTCTTCTTCTTTCAGTGCCTATTCGTTCCGAATATTGGCAATCATTCTGGCTATAATTATTTTATTGACTGATGCTTTAAATAGATTTGAATAGATTTGTTAAACATTAATTTTTAATAATCGAAAATTTCTCCACCCAGATAAGATTCGAACTCACGACCTTTAGCTTTAAAGGTAGGCGCTCTTACCACTGAGCCACAGAGGGGGTTGTTGATAGGGTTATTCCGTGTATTAAATAAATAAATAAATACTTGATAACTAATAACTAAATGCTATGAACAAATTGCTTTCGGTATAAAATATTCTTAAAACTGTTACAAAACTTATCTACTCAAATTCAGTTAACAGAATGTATTAACTCTTAATATTATAAATACATATTATGACTATCATATTGAACGTTTTCATAGTGTCTATGTGTTCATTTTGTCCAAAAATTTAAATTATTCAATGAGAGAATCGTATAATTCACCTAAATATTTTTTATTAATCGCTTGTTATATTTATCAATTTATGATGCTTCATATATCACAAGAAAAATATTTTTATGTTGCGAACACACTTAAGAAAACTCACAGTAAATTTGACACGAATTCGATACAAACACACCCTTGGTCAAATTACATGTGCCTAACAAGTTTTGCAACAAGAATCCAAGCGCGCATTTTGTAGAATAAAACAGCATCGTTAGCAAACCCTCTGAAGCTGGACAAATCGCATGTAATTGGAGAATGGCCATGCAAGATATAAGAGAGCACTGTATGTCTATATAGTTGGACGTCATTTGTACAAAAATATAACGAGCACTTCAGATTGCTGGAAAATATAGATAAAACAATCGGAACCAGACAAAATAGTCCGTGTTATTGTGTAGATTAATGTAGGACAAATTTTTTTTTTCAATTCAAATTTACACAATGCATCGAGAGTTAATACTCTAAAAAATAAATAATATTAAGAGCTCATGTAGCAGATTTAAATTTAAATGGATAATAAATGTTATTCATTATGTTATTCATATTTCTTGTGTACCTAGTGCTATGTAGTCTAGGAGTAAACGAGAGTTTCGTGACCAATTGAAGTCAATGAGATTTTATAACTGATTTTTATGTATTTTGATCTGCTGAATCCGAAATCCGAATTTTTGGGCAAACATTTGTTGTTAACAATTTTATTGTTTAAATGATTATAATTTACCAACTAATAAAGGTATACTTTTTTTTCTATTCTTTTTAAGACGCAGTGGCGGATCCAGAAATGTCAGGGGGGATGTCATGGGTTTTGAGGGTGATTTTGATCCAGGATTTGGATTTTTGCACCTTTCAGCGGCTGATGCCTAGAAATGGTTTGTTCGGGGGGGTCATGGTTCTTGAGGGTGATTTTGATATAGGATTTAGAGTTTTGCACCTTTACGATTGATATGATTTGTGATGTAAGTGAGCCATTTTCTCAATAATTATTTTAAGTGATATTTTAAACCAATGAGAAGTTATTAAATCCCAAATACCCTACGGGTACAAAGAAGGATACAACATTAAGGTGTCTTAAACTTTAACAAAAAAAAAATTATACCCATATACTCTATGACAGTGAATTCAATTCAACTATTAGACCTAAGGAAAGGTATTAAAATATAAATACTGAAAAATCAAGGACTGTCATTTTAAAATATAATTTACACCCACACTATGGCTACAAAATCAAGAATAAACCAAGGATAAATAAGTATCAACCAATGTTTTGGAATTTGAATCCAATAACTCAATGTAAGTGTAAACATTATTGAATATAGTGAAAAAGACAGCAAATATTTGAAATACTGTGTTTCGAAACTATTTTACGGTTTTATTAATGAATATATTAAACATTCCTAATAAACTCTATCTTATCGTTGGATATCAAATATCAATTTGTAAAAACATTCATTTATTCCTTATTGTTATACGGTGCGAAAACATGGACTCTCGGAATTACAAGTATGAGGTGTATAGGAGCCTTTGAAATGTGTGTCTTTAGAAGGAGGCTGTAGATTTTGTGGACAGAGCACGTAGCCAACAACGAGTTGCTGAGAATATTGAAAACTGTTCTTAAATATTGTAAAGAACAGAAAAAATTGCTGACTTACGACATATTTACAGAGGAGGAAAATGTAACTTTCCTACGACTCATAATGGAAGGGAAAGTAGAAGGAAAAAGAGGTCCAGAAAGAAGAAAATGCTCCTGGTTGAAGAATGTAAGAGACTGGACAGGTATGGACACACATTCGATACTAAGAACAGCTCAAGATAGAGAGCAATTTGCTGTAGTTAGAGCCACCCTTCCGTAATGAAGAAGGAACCTAAAATGAGAAATGTAAATAACATTTTATTTAAATTAATTTATTCAAAAAAAAACATTATATAATTTAAAAATAGTAATTTCTATAATAAGGTATATTAGGCTACAAGTGAGTGAAATATTTTTTACTTGGTATTGAAATTTTCAGTAACAGCTATTGACGAGTGGTAAATAAAATTATATTATATAATTGTTTAAAATATATTCTTTTCGCCTATTAGATTTAGCAAATCGCTCTTTGATTGCATCAACATGGATTTTTGCACCTTTCAGTGGCTGATGCCTAGAAATGGTTTGTTCGTAAACCAAGTCTTTAGACGCTTAAGCGTAGAACACTCTGCTGTTGCTGCACTAACTGGCAGTGTAATTAATATTTGCAAAAATATTCTGATATTTGGATACATATGAATATCTTCTTCTTCTTCTTCAGATGCAAATCCACTAATGGATGTTAGCGATCACATTTTCCATTAATCAGAGATTTTATGTCGTTAATCCCTGTCCATTGCCTTATGTTTCGGAGCCAGGACATTTTCTTGCGTTCCATTCCTCTGTTGCCTTCAATTTTACCCTCGATTATAAGTTGGAGGAACTGGTATTTTTCATTTCGCATGATGTGACCTAGATACGCCGTTTTCCTTTTCTTGATGGTTTCGAAAAGTTGGCGTTCTTGGTTTATTCTTTTAAGGATATCTATATTTGTGATTTTCGCTGTCCATGGTATTTTTAGGATACGGCGATAAAGCCACATTTCGAAAGCTTCTAATCTATTTATATCCCTTGTTTTGAGTGTCCAGCCCTCTACGCCATATAGCAGCACTGACCATACGTAGCACTTAGTAAACCTTAGTCTCAGTTGAAGATCAAACTCTGAACAATTTCTGAATTTCTTGAATTTTACGAGCTTGCTCAATGCGACATTTTACTTCCCTGTCCGATGCCCAGTCTTCAAAAAGCCACGATCCCAGGTATTTAAATTTACTTATTCTTTCAATGGACTTAGTATTCAGTGTTATGGTGGAGTTTTCAAGTGTATCTAAGTTTCTGGAGATGATCATAAATTTGGTCTTTTTGGTATTAATCTCTAATCCCATTCGCTTACTGTATTCTCCGATTATAGTGACAAGTTGTTGAAGATCGACTATGTTGTCACAAATTAAGACACCATCATCAGCATATCGTATGTTGTTGATCAATACTCCATTCACCTTGATTCCCATCTCTGCATCCTCCAAAGACTCTTGAAATATGGCTTCCGAATAAATGTTTAATAAAAGAGGGGAAAGCACACATCCCTGTCGAACGCCTCTTCTTATATGTATGGGTTTGGATATAGAATTGTCAATTTTTAACTGTGCCGTTTGATGCCAGTACAAGTTTTCAATGCATATTATGTCTGTTATCAACTTTCTTGAGAATCTGCATTGACTTGTGGTGTTGGACACGATCAAACGCTTTTTGGTAATCTAAAAAGCATAGGAACACATCCTTCCTCTGATCGTAACAATTTTGGACCAGCACCTGTGTTGCTACTATTGCTTCTCGTATTCCTTAACTTTGCCTAAACCCGAACTGGGAATCACTGATGTCTCATTTACATTTTTTGTATAATCTTTGATGTAGTATTTTTAAAAATATCTTTAAAGTGTGACTTATCAGGCTAATTAGTCTGTGAACCTCACATCTTTTTGCATTGACTTTCTTGGGCAGGGGAATAAAGGTAGAGCGTAACCACTGTTGAGGATAGCAGCCAGTTTCATAAATTAAATTAAATATTTTGTGTAGTGCTGAAATTTTCCTTTCATCTAGTAATTTAAGTATTTCTGACGGGATTTCATCTTGTCCAGGTGCCTTATTGTTTTTTGAATTTAATATTGCCTTTTCTATCTCCTCTTTGGTGATTGAAGGGCCAGTCAGCTGGTCGTCTGTATAAACTTTACTCATGGGTCTGTCGTCATCGAAGAGCTCCTGGATATAATTTTCTTATATATCAATTTTCTCCCTTTCAACCCAGCACTATTTGGTTATCCTGATTAACTATGGTAGTTGGTCTTCGTTTTCTGTATATTCCAGCAGTCTCCTTAAGCTTTTTATGTAAATTACGGTCGTCGTGCTGTCGTTGTAAATGTTCTAGATAGATACATTGTTGCTTAAGCCATTCATTTGTTGTTATTCTTATTTTTGCTTTTATTTGCCTGTTAATGTTTTCATACATATTGCTGTCATCTTGGTCATTCTTGTGTCTTCGTCGTTCTTCCATTAGTAATAGTATTTCTTCTGTCATCCATTTTTGTCACTTGTAATTTGGTTTGTACCCTAAGTTGTTTTTCATGATGTCTGTTACAGTACTTGTAATCGTATTCCATGTTGGTGTTGGATCTTCGGTAATCTTTGTCGTCAATATTTGTATTTGTGCATTTATTTCATTGCTTATTTCTGCTTGTATCATTGGGTCTTTCAATGTATCCAGTGCTATCTGTTGTTGAGTTTCAGGCTTGTTCTTATATGAAAGAGCGATCTTTATGACGACCACTAATAGTACGTGGTCAGAAGGGACATCTGCTCTAGGGTATGTGCAAGCTCTTTTGACAGTTGTGCTGAATCTACCGTTGATAAGAATTAAGTCTATCTGATTTCTTATTATGTTCTGAGCTCTATCGGCTGGAGATTTCTAAGTATAAAGGCGACGGGGGTGGAGTTGGAACCATGTATTGGTAACTCTCATGTTTTCTTCTTTTCTTCTATGTTCTATTATATCTTCTATCTTCTATTATATATGAATATCGCAGTTTTCTAATACTTCTAAAATAGAATCAAGAAGTTTTTCATTATTTTGCACTTTTTTCCACTTTTAAATCCTCTGTGGTGAAATCTCTTGATCTACTGTAGAATATGCAGTAAGTAGTTGGTCCAATAATATCCTGGAAGGTGTCAACAATTTTTTTAATGCATCTTCTGGTATGTTATCAGTTTTAGGTAAAACAACTCGAAGATTAAATAGATTCATAACTGTCGGTGAAAGTCATTCTTCTAAATCAGTTAAGATATTATCAAATAGGGGTAAATAAATAGATCTTCGAAAAAATTCTTCTCAAGAGTTAGTAGATTCGTTTTAACGCCAGGTTTGACAAGAAACTATACAAGGCATCTTCTATTCAATCTCTAGTTGGTTACCTACTTTATTTACTTCACAGTAAAGTTTACTAAAACCAGATTCAGCATTTGATCTTTTATTTTAAAGAATGCATTTATTATCTTCTATGGCATCAGTAAAATTACAGAAAAATATATAGAGCATTTAATGCATTTCCCCAAGAGTTATGTATATAAATCTAATACTAAATAAGAAATATAATCTGAAAATAATCCACGTATGCGCCTCCACCAGCGATTACGAAGATGAAATTGTCAAAGCCTTCTATGAGGAAATCGAAAGAGAAAAAAAGCAGGAACCGACTCATTACAATCTGATAATGGGAGATTTTAACGGGAAACTCGGAAAAAAAAGAATAAACAAGAAATGACAATCGGAGATTTTGGAATCGGAGTAAGAAACGAAAGAGGCGAAACTAATAACAGACTCGGTTAGAAACGCACAACTCAAATTTTGCAAGCAACATGACACCAAAAGTGAAAAGATTAGCAAAGATACAAAAGCTCTAATGGAAATACGACGAAACCTAAGCGAGAACGAAAAGGGAAACAAAGAAGAATATAAAAAACTAAATAAAAGAATTTCAGCGGAAATTAGAAAAGATGTAAGAAAATATAATACTAATGTAATTACTCAAACCGTAGAAGAGACAGAAGGTTTAAAAATGATGCAAAGAAAGCTCACAAAAAGTAAAAAAGAAATATACAAGCTGAGAGATAAAGACGGAAAGGCAACAACAGATAAACAAAACATTCTGAAAATAACCAGAGAGTTTTATAAAGACCTCTATACCAGCCAAAGACCACAAGACAATTTCCCGACACGAGTAAAGACTTTCATAAATCAGGGATCGGAAATACTTTTAGCCATTACTCTGTCAGAAGTAAGAGCAGCTTTCAAGGAAATGAAGAACCATCGATCGCCTGTTGATGGTGGACTCGTTACTCGTTATCGAGGCAATAAAAGCAGGAGGATAAATTTTAATAAAATCAGTAAGCGAAGTGCCTAATAAATGCTTACAAGCGGGTACGATTCCAAAAGACTGGAAGAATGCAGCAATGCAGTAATAGTCTTGTTACACAAAAAAGGCGATATATATATATATATATATATATATATATATATATATATATATATATATATATATATATATATATATATATATATATATATATATATATATATATATATATATATATATATATATATATATATAAGGCCTTTTTGATCGGTAAAATTAACTTTGCTGTTATGTCTTGTTTTAACTAGATAGTAGGACTCTTTATAGATTCTTTTTAATTATATTATTTAAAAATCACCTGAATCCCTATGTATGCCAATTTGCCGCAAAGATTAAATAAAATACATTAACTGTACAGCTTCCGTTGTTTAAGGTCAATAATAGAAAACATCGTATCACAAACACATTTCGTGATGTGGGTTATTTGAATCATTCTTTTATTCACATTCGTGAGATTTCCATCAGAGTTCCATAATTCCAATTTATATCGCCCGCATGGCCACGGTGCGTATTCGCTTCTCACGATATTTACACTTGGCGTAGGTCTTCTTTTCTGTTTCGTTTATTCCAACGGATTTACCATTCATTAATTAAATTGGTGGCTGGTCAGTTGGTCATTAATCAAGTTTGTAAGTGTATGTATGTAGTAAGACAAAAATTCGGTAGATTAAAATAAATTGATCCGTTCCGTTAAGATTTAAAAACTGTACTGTTCTGGTCTCGGAATATTTTATCAAAGATGGTGAATAGAATGGTCAATAGAACAATAATCTTTTTAACTCTTTTGCTTAAATTCTTTGTTTTGTTGTTAGATATTTTTAAAATATATTTAATTTTTTATAAATATGATTTAAATGATTTAAATCTTTTGATATCGTAGAACTTTCCACCTTGTGAATGTTTTTTTTTTATATTTTGACGAGAGGGGGTTAAAGGCTGGTCCTTAAATCTAAAGACAAATAGTTTGGTATTTGGATAAAGGATCAAGGTATAAAATTAATAATAATATAAAAAGTATCTTATAACAAATAAATAATATAAAAAGTATAAAGGGTATAAAAACTATATACATATTACATACAATATCAAAAAAGTAATATAAGAGAATAATAAAAAAATAAAAAAAAAAATCACAAACAAACAAAAAAAAATAAAAGGTCAAAACAAGTCAATTCTTTAATTTACTCGAATTCTGATTGTTGTTCCGTGAATACAAATTACAAAATAGTCTGGTCAATTGGTTATGCCAAGGCCATTATTATAGTTTATTTTTATGAACGAGAGAGTAATTAGCATAATTTTAACTGGTACCTCCGACCACTCCATGGGCGTGCTCAAGATTAATTGAAAAATTACTTTGAATAATTGTAAAAAATAAATGAATTATTTCAGTGTTATAAAGTGTTATGTGTATGTAAACAAAAGTGATCTCTTTTATCACACACTATATTAGAACTGACTGGCCTACATTAAAAAGGGTTTTAAAAAATTCACATTTTTTTTTAAATTACAAAAGAGAAAAAGAGTTTTTAAAACCGTCTAAGGTATGTTAAATAGATGAATAAAAATATTAATATAAAACTTACAGCTACTTGTTACAAATCCAAATCAGATTCAAAAGATAAACTTTCAGAACCAAGATTTATAATAACTAGCTCGATCATTTTATCAGTAATATTGTCCAGCTTCCACATTTTTTCCTCTTCTTTAATAGTGTGATTTACTGCCTTTTCGTCGAAGCACTTTTCGTCGAAGTCCTTCTTTAAAATGATATTCTATTTGAAATTTTGGTTTCCCTCTATAAATCGTAGACTTCCCAACACCAAGTGTACTGCTAACTAACTCAACGGTCTCATTAACACTTACACATAAACGTTTGTCTGTAAATGATTTAAAACAATTAAATATTAATGTTTTTTCATTAACTGTTAAAGGACCAATTTTTCGGCGTTTACACGGCACTTCCAAATTTTCCATAACACTAGTATACACAATAAACTTTACCTTGCAACTGAAGTACCTACCTTTAGTGAACTGTTAAGAATTTTGAATACGCCACTTGGACCTTCCTACAAAATGGAAAAACCCACTATCACATTTTCTATGGAATAAGTTTAGAAGGTAATTATCTAGTCAATTACTGTCGTAGATTCCTGGAATTAAAGAATTAAATGTTTGATTGTTGAAACCCTTACTTCGTATAATGCACTCATTTCAGATAAAATAAAACGTTTTATTTTATCTAAAGAATTAAACTTTATTTTGCAAATAGGTAGGTACTTATTAAACTTTTATTGGTTATATATAACCAATAAAATAAACATCTTACATTTCTTGCAAATTCATTAGTACCTGTTAACCTCCATCACTCCGACACTGGCAACCTTATTTAGGGATTAGTAACCCTCACAACTATTGTATTCTATTCTGCTCCAACCTTTATACCTGGTGGTCATACTCAATTTAAAATTGTTTTCCTATATACTTCTGTAAACTTGTTGACAAATATCTGTTTTTCATTGAGTCACTCGTATCAACAGTTTAGGGATTTGCATACATAATTTATTGTTTTATTACTCTCTCATACATAAAAATACACTATAAAAATTAAAAAAAAAAAGGATAAAGATTAAACCTGGATTACTCGCAACCTAAAAAGTTCGCGACTAATTTCCGTGATTTTATTTCATGTCAGTAACGGTTTGCGACAGGTTTTATATATATTTTTTTTATTTTTATAGTAGAATTTTTTAATCTTTTTGAGTTTTTTGATTTTGTCCAGTAGAGGACAAAGATCTATGATATATTCTGTGGAAAAGAGAGCTGCAGCCCTCTCAAATCTTGGATAGAAGGGCACTAACATCAGCAGAAATATGAAGCGACCATTAATTGGTATTGTGCAAAATCAAAATGAAAACACATATATGTGATAACAAAACACCAGAATATACCACAGAGATAAAAGTCGAAAGATTACAAGATGACTCCTCAAGATACCTATTTCAAACAAGAATGACCGAAATACGCAGAACAGCATATATCGCAGAAAGTGATGGAGTCAAAGAGAGCTGGGCAAAAATTAAATCTAATATCTTAGTCTCGGTCAAGAAAGTTCTTGGTAAAAGAAATATAAATAAAAATAAATTGTTCCCAAGGCGACAAAATCCATGGTTAATCCATGGGTCAAATACAGACTTGAAGGAAAAATGTAAAGAAAAGAAACAAACTTATCTGAAATAGGTAAAGAAATAATAAATAAGACTTACTCACAATCAATCATTTAACTATCAGACGACCGGTTTCGCTTTCTACAATATGCAAAGCATCTTCAGTTCTCGATACAAAGTTAAATAAATGCTGAAATGATTAAAATCCATATTAGGGTGTTGTCTCATAAAGATAAACAAATTAGATGTTATAAATTACAATAATTATGACAATATTACATGTCTGTGTTTTTTTTTTAAAATGAATAAAAATGAATGAAAAGGTATAAAAAGTTTAAACAGACAAGGTGAGACTCACAAATTGTCATAAAATAGTCTATTAGATTGTAATAAATTAATAAATAAGCAAATAAATAAACATTACTTACATGCCGGTACTCTATTAATTGATGGATGGTAGAACATGGTTGAAACTATCATGTATTGTTGAATGGAGAACTTAAATCTGCTATTGTAGTTGTTTGACAGTAAACGGGAAGTTCTTGAGGAGATAGATTTGATCCAATGAAGTAGAGATAGGTGTGTGATTGTTTGTTAAATGAAAGTTATGTTATATTCCATTGTATTATTTAAAAGTTATTTTTACTTATTCGAGAGATATATTTATAAAATGTGTGTTATTGATTGAGTATTTGTTTTATGAAGGTGACAGTTTTATGACAATGAATAAGCTTAGATGTACAACATGTGTGGGTGTTCAATTCTTTCAACTTGTAATTATCAAATTTCTTTGACAAAGTTCTATTGGCAAAATGGTAGATTATTGCAAAGTCAAGTATATAAAATATTAAAGTTAAAACAATTAAGGACAATTTAAACACACTAAAACAGAAAATACTTAGAAGGGACGAAACAAACATTAAATTTAAAAAGGGGGGAAGGACTTTTATGCACTACATCTCAGTCTTGGACACAATGAGTTTTTATGTTATCTATTAGATTTTAGTGGCAAATTTGACAGATGAAGGTTAGCATGTGACAGTTCTTCTTTTGTTTCTCAATACTGCAAAAAAATTAAAAATAATCACTGGGAACGCTTTTCGAAAGAAATGAAACATGATTTTTTACGGTCTGAAAGGAAATATGGCGCTTCGTAAGAGATCAAAGAACGGAGGTAAAGGAACTAATAGAACCAAAACACAGAAAATGATAGTAAATTTACTACCTAAAAACCTCTAGGCAGGGGAAGAACAAACGACGCCAAAAACCGGAAGCACCAGAAATTACCACAAATGTAGAACTTAATATCAATATACAGCAAGTTTGGAAAATACTTGAAAACCTGAAGAACAGAAAATCGACAGGTAAAGGCGGGATACCAAACGAATTACTGAAAGCAACGCAAGCAACAACGACATAAAAATGATCAATATTAATTAATAAAATTATAAAACACAATAAAAGAAACCGGAAGAACGGAGAACGAGTCAACTAATACTACTGTTTAAAAAAGGAGATAAAAGACAGCCAGAAAACTACAAAGCTTTAAACTTGTTAAATACTACGCTAAAATTTATAACTAAAATAAATTAGAGGATAAGTTTAGCAAATAAACAACAGGGTGTTCGTAGTAGAAGATCGTGTACAGATTCAATATTCAGAGTATAATAGACCAGTATTTGACCTAAAGAAAGCGTCTGACAGAGTAAGACTTAAAGATGTAATCCATCTTCTGTATAATAGAGAAGTAGGTACTCCTAAAATATTATAAAAACTATCGAAAACATTTACCAAAACAACAAAATGGAAGTCAGAATAGATGGACAACTTACAGAACCTACAGAAATAGGCAGCCGAATAAGACAAGGGTATCCAATAATGCCCAGGCTTAAATTTGATCATGTATAAAGTTATCAACAGAGTTAACAAAGGAAGAGGATACAAAATCAAACCCAAAGAAATAAAAATACGCTGTTACGCAGACGACGCACTATTGATAGCCCAATATGAAAATAGTCTGCAAAAAGAGCAAAAGAATTAGTATGACAGTCTCATCTCAAAAAACTAAAACAACAGTAGTTAGCAAAGAACCAACCAGATGTAAACTAGAAATTGATATACAGAATATGATACACTGTCTAGCCATGCAGACCTGAACAAAGAAGTGAGAAATCAAGTACAATAGTCAAATAGACTGGCATGACACCTTAATAAAACTATATGGCGAAGCATGCACATCAAATACTGACGACAAACATTGCCGAAGATCTAACACCAACATGGAATACGATTACAAGTGCTGTAACAGACATCATGAAAAACAACTTGGGGTAAAAACGAAATAACAAGAGGCAAAAATGGATGACAGAGAGAAATACTATTACTATTGGAAGAACGACGAAGACACAAGAATGACCAAGATGGCAGCAATATTTATGAAAACATTAACAGGCAAATACAAGCAAAAATAAGAATAGCAAAATTGAATGGCTTAAGCACCAATGTATCGAACTATAACATTTACAGCGACAGCACGACAACCGTAATTTACATAAAAAGCTTAAGCTGGAATATACAGAAAACGAAGACCAACTACCATAGTAAATGAGGATAACCAGATAGTGCTGGGTGAAAAGGAGAAAATTGATATATGGGAAAATTATATCCAGAAGATCTTCCATGACGAAAGACCCATGAGTGAAGTTTATACAGACGACCAGCTGACTGGCCTTTCAATCACCAAAGAGGAGATAGAAAAAGCAATAGTAAATTCAAAAAACAATAATGCACCCGGATCAGATGAAATCCCGTCAGAAATACTCAAATTACTGGAGGAAAGGGGAATTTCAGCACTACACAAAATATTTAATTTAATTTATGATACTGACTGCTATCCTCAACAGTGGTTACGCTCTACCTTTATTCCCCTGCCCGAGAAAGTCAATGCAAAAAGATGTGAGGATCACAGACTCATTAGCCTGATGAGTCACACTTTAAAGATATTCTTAAAAATACTACATCAAAGATTATACAAAAAATGTGAATGGAAAATCAGTGATTCCCAGCAACACAGGTGCTGGTCCAAAATTGTTACAGTGAGAGGAGGGCTGTTTTCCTATGCTTTTTAGATTACCAAAAAGCGTTTTATCGTGTACAACACCACAAGTTAATGCAGATCCTCAAGAAAGTTGATATAGACCAAAAAGACATAGAAGCATTAAAAATTTGTACTGGCATCAAACGGCACAGTTAAAAATAGACAATTCTATATGCAAACCCATACATATAAGAAGGGGCGTTCGACAGGGATATGTGCTTTCCCCTCTTTTATTTAACATTTATTCGGAAGCCATATTTCAAGAGTCTTTGGAGGATGCAGAGATGGGAATCAAAGTGAATGGAGTATTGATCAACAACATACGATATGCTGATGGTGGTGTCTTAATTTGTGACACCATAGTCGATGTTCAACAACTTGTCACTATAATCGGAGAATACAGTAAGCGAATGGGATTAGAGATTAATACTAAAAAGACCAAATTCATGTTCATCTCCAGAAACTTTGATGCACATGAAAACTCCACCATAGCACTGAATACTAAGTCCATTGAAGAAGTGAGTAAATTTAAATACCTGGGATCGTGGCTTTTTAAAGACTGGGCATCGGACAGGAAAGTAAAATATCGCATTGAGCAAGCTCGACAAGCTTTCGTAAAATTCAAGAAGGTACTGAATTGTTCAGAGTTCGATCTTCAACTGAGACTAAGGTTTACTAAGTGCTACGTATGGTCAGTGCTGCAATAAGGCGTAGAGGGCTGGACACTCAAAACGAGGGATATAAACAGATTAAAATCTTTCGAAATGTGGCTTTATCGCCGTATCCTAAAAATACCATGGACAGCGAAAATCACAAATATAGATGTCCTTAAAAGAATAAACCAAGAACGCCAACTTTTCGAAACCATCAAGAAAAGGAAAACGGCGTATCTAGATCATATTATGCGAAATGAAAAATACCTCTTTAGTTATTTCCTCCAACTTATAATCGAGGGTAAAATTGAAGACAAGAGAGGAATAGGACGCAAGAAAATGTCCTGGCTCCGAAACAAAAGGCAATGGACAGGAATTAACGACATACAATCTCTGATACATATTGCAAGAAATAGAGAATTAATGGAAAATGTGATCGCTAACATCCATTAGTGGATTTGCATCTGCAGAAGAAGAAGCATACACATTGACACTAAGATCAAGTCAAGAATTTATAAAGTAAGTGTAAGACCAATAATGACATATGCCTCAGAAACAAGACCTGACACAGTCACAACGTAAAGGCTACTGGAAACTGCAGAGATGTGAGTACTAAGAACAATTACAGGAAATACTCTGAGAGATCGAAAGAGAAGTGAAGACGTTAGAAGAAAATGTAACGGAGAGTGTATAACTGAATGGACACAAAACAGAAAAAAAGAATCGAATAACCACATAATCAAAATGGAGGAGACCTGTGTCGTCAAAATAGCAAGAGATAAGTCACCAATCAGCAAAAGAAGTATCAGACGAGCGCGCAAAAGATAGAGTGACTACCTTTCATAGAGGTATTAGTCGGCCAATGAACAAGCAGAATATTTCAAAAAATTACTAACAGAACACAGACCATAATTTGCTAACATGGAAGAAAACACGATAGGTATACGTATAAATTCATCACCATTACAAATCAGTAAATCAGAGATGGAAGAAACAACCAAATCCCTGAAAAATGGAAAATCCCCTGGTCCCGGTGACATCCCTGCAGAATTAGTAAAAGCCGGTACAAACTCCAGGAACAGTTAAGAAAACTCTTTCAAGACTGCTTGAATGGGGTCGAATTACCAAAAGAATGGAAGTTATCTATCATGTCAACTATCCACAAAAAGGGCAGCAAGGATCAGTGTGAAAATTACAAAGGAATTGCGGTAAACAGCACAATAAGTATAATGTATGGGAAATAAAAAAGAAAAAGAAAGAGCAAAGATGATAAACAGTTGTAAACGCATAGTTTGGAATTCACCAAATCATCCAGAAGCATACATAAGAAATATAGCCGAAACTTTACAGAGCAATAATCCCAAACCTCTAAGTAACGACGATCACAATAAATTAATAACAGACTCAGTTAGAAACGCACAACTCAAATTTTGCAAGAAAAATGACACCAAAAGTGAAAAGATTAGCAAAGATACAAGGGCTCTCATGGAAATACGACGAAACCTAAGCGAGAACGAAAAGGGGAACAAAGACAAATATAAAAAAGTAAATAAAAGAATGTCAGCGGAAATTAGAAAAGATGTAAGAAGATATAATACTAATGTAATTACTCAAACAGTAGAAGAGAACAAAGGTTTAAAGATAATGAAAAGAAAACTTACGCATAGTAAAAAAGAAATATACAAGCTGAGAGATAAAGACGGAAAGGCAACAACAGATAAACAAAACATTCTGAAAATAACTAGAGAATTTTATAAAGACCTCTATACCAGCCAAAGACCACAAGACAATTTCCCGACACTAGTAAAGACTCTCATAAATCAGGGATCGGAAATACTTTTACCCATTACTGTGTCAGAAGTAAGAGCAACTTTAAAGGAAATGAAGAACCATCGATCGCCTGGTGATGATGGACTCGTTATCGAGGCAATAAAAGCAGGTGGAGAAATTTTATTAAAATTAGTAAGCGAACTGTTTACTAAATGCTTACATGCGGGTACGATTCCAAAAGACTGGAACAATGCAGTAATAGTCTTGTTACACAAGAAAGGCGATATTACTAAATTAGAAAATTATAGACCCATCAGCCTCTTGACACATATGTACAAACTCTTTATGAAAATCTTAACAAAGAGGCTAACACCTAAACTTGATTTCTATCAGCCCAAAGAACAGGCAGGCTTCAGGGCAGGATATGGCACAAATGACCATTTGCATATCATAAAGATCTTAATAGAAAAGTGCATCGAGTACAACATACCACTGGTTCTTGCATTTGTCGATTACGAGAAGGCTTTTGATTCTGTAGAGTTTGAAACAATACTGGAAGCCCTAAATCAAAGCCGAATAGATTACAGGTACACGACACTAATCAAAAACATCTATCAGAACGCTACATCAAGTATACGACTGCACGAAGACACATAAAAATTCAGCTTAGGTCGAGGAGTTAGACAAGGAGACAACATTTCACCAAAATTGTTCACGGCAGCTCTAGAGTCAATATTTAAGGGTACTCAATGGCAAGATATGGGCATCAATATAGATGGAGAAAGATTAAATCACCTAAGGTTTGCAGATGATGTTGTATTAATCGCAGATAACTTACATGATACAGTTTCTATGATGCATTCGCTTAAAAGTCTGTCTGAAAGAGCATGATTAAAGATAAACTTTGAGAAAACTAAAATTATAACAAATCTCGTAATGAGTGGAAATATAACTATTGACAATAATACCATACAACAAACAGACACTTACAAATATCTGGGACACGAAATCAAAATAAGCAGAGACAATCAAACACATGAAATACAGAGGCGAATAGGTCTAACATGGGCAGCATTTGGCAAATTAAGCCATATTCTAAAAAGTTCAATTCCCATGTGTCTCAAGCGAAAGGTTTATAACCAATGTGTTTTACCTGTACAAACTTATGGAGCAGAGACTTTAACACTCACGCAAAAACCTGCGAATAAACTTAGAGTTACACAACGAGCCATGGAACGTGCAATGCTGAACGTGAGCCTTCGAGACCACATAACAAACCAACAAATCAGGCGAAGATCAGGAGTTCAAGACGTCATCGAAAGAACCACGACGCTTAAGTGGAACTGGGCAGGGCACTTAGCCAGAACACAAGATGGACGGTGGACAAGACGTATTATGGAATGGAGGCCTAGAAATTATAAAAGAACCCGAGGACGACCACCGACTAGATGGACCGATGACATTAAACGTGTAGCGGGAAACTGGCTACAAGCGGCCCAGTGTAGAGAACACTGGAAAGAACTGAGGGAGGCCTATGTCCAGCAGTGGACGCGATTGGCTGATTGATGATGATGGGAAATTTATTAAGAACAGCATAGAAAATGACTATAGAGATTACGAAGCAGAGTAGTAAGCTGGTTTTAGAGCTGGGCGATTCACAGTAGACCACCTGTACTCTATTACGCAAGTTATTGAGAAAAAAACAGCCTTCAATAAAGAAGTTCACCTGATGTACGTAGACTTACAAAATGCATATGACAGTTTACCCCTAAGTAAACTATGGTCAACCCAACCCTACAGCAAACCAACATTAAGCATGGTCTTATCAAAGCAGTCCAAAGTCTGTATAATGGAACGACTGCAAAAATTAAAACTGGATCAAGGATATCTGAAGGATTTAAGGTCACGAAAGGACTAAAGCAGGGTTGCTGTATTTCGCCTACCCTTTGGAAGCTATGGAAAAGAAAATGTTATAGCAGGGGAATCCCTCTCAAAGACGAGACTACACTGTACACCTTATGTTTCGCTGATGAGTAAATACTGATTGCCCAGGATCATGACGACTTGAGTTACATGACTAGGAAGCTAATAGAAGAATATAACAAATGGAGTATCAAGAGGAACTCAAGATGGAACACTCGATGCTGCTATAAAAGACAGAAACATACAGGGTAGAAAAGCCATATCCATGATAAACAGCATTCTGTGGGACCAAACAATATTTAAAGTGAACAAACAACTCATATACAACACCATACTTAAAAGTGTAATCACACAAATGGCAGTGAATTTTGGCCAATGAAACAAAGAACAGAGAAACTGTTACTAGCAACAGAAATGGACTTCTGAAGAAGAGCAGCAGGCAAATCAAGAAGAGATCGAATACCAAATGAGAGAATACGAGAAATGATATGAGTCAAGCGTACAATAGTTGATGACATAAAAACAAAACAGTTAATATGGTACGGCCATGAACAGAGAATGCCAGATGACAGGATTCCAAAACAGATTTTGACGTGGACACCACAAGGGAGAAGGAAAAGAGGAAGACCGAGAATAAGCTGGAGAGAGGGAATTGAGAAAGAACTAGAGGAAAGAGAAATCCCTCCAGGCCTATGGTTGAATAGAGAAGAATGGCGGTTAGGAGTCTAGTATATTAACAGTATATCAGAACAGGCTACAGAATATGCTACAGATAAATGAAGAATAGATCCCAATAAAATTCTATCAACACAGCAAACGAAGTGCTGGGTACTAAAGAACACAAGAATAAATATTTGGAGAAATACAGTGATGACCTATTAAAGGAATGGGGAGGCCTATGTCCAAAGATGGACCGAAGAAGGTTAATTAGATAGATAGATAGATGGGACCATTCTGGCAAGAACGGGCCGAATTTTGGTTGTATCGTACCAGGATTGAATGATTTTTTTTGATACGAATGTTTTGATTAGATTTGTAATTTAAATAACTGTCTAGTATCCAGTATCTTTCTTCGAGATTAAAACATCTAGAAAAGATATGTTGTTATTGTTATTCCTTTTCCATGGTAGAGGATATTGTCTTTTCTTTACCATATATGACTATGCTAAATGAGATCAATTGCGACGGAAATTCCTCGGTAGAATTTGCATTATACAATATATATAAAAAAATATTTTTCTGAAGCTATTTTCTTGTGGCATTGTAAATGAATTAGTATTTAACTGGGAATAAGCCACAATTAAAGATGAAAATACCTTTATTGACGTTTCAATTTCCACTTCGGAAATCGTTCTCAAAATACAAACAGTAAATTAAACAAATTTTGTTTTTTGTTACATAGTGAAAAATTGTTCTAATAATTTAATTTTATATGACTCATTTATATTGACAATTCAGACATACATTATGCCTTTTAAAGTAGACGACTTTAAAATGATATTGCCAATATTGGTGAGTTGCGCTCCTGGGACGACTTTACTTATAAGATAGTTCATTCGATTACATGAAATCAACTTTAACTTGAGAATATCCGTCAGAAAAAAATCATAGCATGTAATTCGTCTTTAAAAAGACAAACACATGACATGATGACAGTCAAATTCTCCTGTTAGTAATTCCATAGTAAATTATGAGGGAAAAACCAGAAAAAAAAAATGGTTTTTCCCTCATAATTTACTCTGTTGTTTTTATCACGTCTTGTTTGATTTTCTTTAAGTTATCATTTATTTCTTGTTTTAAGCTCTGACGTGTAGGTTCTTCGTTTATCTTTGAGATATCAAACCGTGGTATATTTGTTTTTTTTTTGGATCTTCTTTAATTTTATCTGCATTACGCCTTCTTCTTCTCGTGCCACTCCTAGCGGAGATTGGAACTCATCATGGCCACTGCGACTTTGTTAGCAGCGCGCCTGAAAAGTTCAATCGAACTACACCCGAACCATTCACGTAGATTACAAAGCCACGATATTTTTTTTACGCCTACTAATGGATTATTATGGTCTGAATTTATGTCAGCTCCGGGGTATATTCTCATAGACTTTATAGCGTTTTTATATCTAGATTTTATTAAAATGTAATCTATCTGGTTTCGAACAATGTTATCTTCTGAATCAGCAGGTGATGTCCAAGTATAAAGTCTTCTTTTAGGTAATTTAAAATTTGTATTCATTATTACCACCTCCTCGCTTTGGCAGAATTCGACAAGTCTGTCCCCTCTTTCATTTCTTTCTCCCAAGCCAAATTCCCCCACACATTCGTCCACTTTTCCTTTTCCAACCTTGGCGTTGAAATCTCCCATCACCAACAATATATCATCTATTTTTTGGATCTTATGATTTCGTTCAATTGCATGTAGAACCTCTCTATCTCGGTCTCATCTTTGTTGGCAGTTGGTGCATATATTTGGACAATGTTTATCTTTTTAAAGAATGTCTGCAATTAAATCATCGTCAATCTCTCTGAGTAGGGAGTAAAACCAACTACTGATTTATTTGTTGCTTTGTCTACAAGAATGGCAACTCCATATCGATGTCTTGGATCATTGTTACCAACGCAATACATCATGCCGTTGTTTGTGGCTAGTTTTTCTAACTTGGGCCACTGAACATCGCTGATACCGAATATATTTATCTTAAGGCCTTTTATCCATTTCAGCTATTAGGTTGTCCAGCTTACCTGGTTGATATAAACTCTTCACGTTCCATGTGGCCAGTCTCAGGGTTCGTCCTTTTTCTATTTTCTCTAAACCAATGCTTTTCTTGGTTTCCTTCTGATTATAAGGGTTTCGCTTGTTGACGACCTGAGAGGCCTCATATTCTTCAAGTGCACCTCTACTGCCGGATCTTGGTTTCCGACTGCCATGATCAGTAAGGTGTCTTTGGGTTTTTGCTAACGCCATTATGATTTTCTATGAATGTCATTTGAGACCTTTAATACAGTGGTTTTCTGTTCCCTTCCGTATCCTTATGCCGTTGACTACTTAATAGTTCCTCCGCCTTTGAAGCCGATTTCTCAACTCCAGGACAAAAGGGTGCCCTACCACTTACCAACTCATACTCCCGAAGCCGTTGGTCAGTAGGTGTGGAATTGCTTATACCGGCAATCGCTCGGTAAAATTTTTGCCATATCTGACTACCCTCACTTAGTTTAGCCTGCAGACCAATGCAGTTGCCCGGGGTATGGCACGTGGAGCCATAAGTGAGAGTTAGCTGTCTTATGAGGACCAGTTATCAAGAACCATCTCTCGTCTATGACGATGTGGTCGTTCCGATAAAAGGTGCTACCTCTATAACACAACTCTATACCACAACTGATTTACTATGAAATCACTAACGGGAGAATGTTACTGTCATTTTTGCATGTGGTTCTCTTTTAAAAGACGAATCTCATGCTATGACTTTTCTGACGGGTATTCTCAATTTAAAGTTAATTTCATGTAATCGAATGAACTATCTAACAATAAAATTGTCCCAGGAACGCAACTCAAAAATATGCTTAATATTATTTTTAAGTCGTCTACTTTAAAATTTATAATATATGTCGGAAATATCAATATGAATTAATCTTTCATAAACAACATTACTTCTACATACGGTTGGTATTGGGTCTTTGTTGTATAAAAATCGTAGGTTTCTGTTCATGGTATTGTATTTAGTTATTTTTACCAGTATTTGGAAAATCTTTAAATACAGGTATGACGGTATGAGTTAGACCATTAATAAAGAGGAGTGTCAAGTGACTCTACACTGAGGAGTAGGCCGTTTAGTAGCCTCAGTGCCGTTTGACGGTACTCGTGTTTCTAGAGAATAAGATACTGGTACGTCACGAGTGAGGGGAGTAGTCAGATTAAGACCCCGAACTCGAACCGTATTCCACTTGATAATGGCTCCAAAATCGGTACCGAAACGTGGAGTTTTAAATTCTCAACGCGGTTCTTCTCGACAACTTTACAATTTTTATATAATGTAATAATATCACTCACTTTTTCTTAGGACCACATACCATATATTGATTTTTTTAGTAATAGTAACTTTTATATTTTATTATCCATTGGGGATTGTAGGCTGCCGACTGGCTACAATGTTGGTGTGATACCACCGTTAAGAGGGAAAATGGCTTAGTCGGAAAATAACATGTTTTAAAAACATTTTTAGTATTTAAATATTCCCCTTGCTCCTATAAACCATAATATTCCCAAAGTGTCGCTATATTGTCACCTAGCGATATGTATAAACATTTAGATTTAACATTTTGATACTTTTTTTGTTTGTTTTTATCAAATCTTGATTAAAATCTTCTTCTTCTTCTTCTACTTTTTGTAGATCTTTCGATCTGTTTAATTCTGAAGCTGCCTCTGGTTAATTTCTTGGGAGGTAGATTGCCAACTATCCCTCCATCTTTTAGGTGGTCTTCCGGGGGGTCTTGAACCAGGCGGATTGTTTTCTAGGGCAATTTTTGGGAGTCTATTCTCATCCATTCGTCTTACATGGTTGTACCACATCCTCTTGCGCTGTCTTCCCCATCTTACAATATCTTGAATTTTGCACTGCTCTCTAATGTTTGTATTTCTCACTCTGTCCCTTCTTGTTTTCCCCATTATTGTTCTTGGGTTTTCATTTCGGCAACCCTTAGCATCTGTTTCGTTTTGTTGGTATCTTCGCGCACTTCTATGCCATATGTCATGATCGGTCGTATGCAAGTCTTATAGATTCTAATTTTACTATCTGTGCGCATATACGGATTAGACCAGACTATCTCCCGCAGACATCCTGACAGTGCAGATGCTTTGTTGATCTGACTCCTCAGGTCCTTTACTGGGTCATGGGTGCTTGATATATCTATGCCCAGATATCTGAATTGCATCACCTGTTCTATGGGGTTGTCCTCAACCACTAACTTACATCTGAGCGGATCTTTTGCTATTGTCATACATTTAGTTTTGTTGGTAGAGATGTTCATATTTAATAGTCGGCTTGTTTGAAAGAACTGAAAGAGCTGCCTTTGGAGATCATCTTCTGATTCGGCAATAATTGCTGCATCGTCTGCGTAACACACCATACCAATTCTTTTGTTGCCCATTCTATATCCGAGATTAAGAGATGTTACTTTGTTGATAATTTTGCCCATGAGAAGATTAAACAAGAAGGGGCTTAAACTGTCGCCTTGTCTAATTCCTCCCGGTGTTGGAATATTTTCAGTGAATTCGTCTCCTGCTCTAACTTTGGTTACGTTGTTGTTATTTAGGTTATGGAGTATCTTTGTTATACTGGTCGGTGTTTCATTTTCTATTAATATATTTAGAATGTCTCCCAGGCGAACTCTGTCAAATGCCTTCGTCAAATCAATGAAGCAAATATACGCTGGCATGCCGAACTCTATAGCTTTTTCTTTTATTTGTTTTATTACAAATACTGCGTCTGTTATAGACCGCCCTTTTGTAAAACCTTGTTGTTCTTCAGCATTAGTGATTTGCTTTTCCAATTTGTCCTTGAGAATACCCGTGAAAAGTTTCATTGTTGTATTTAAGAGGGTTATTCCTCTATAGTTTTGTGGGCAGGTTTTTTGTCCTTTTTTAAATATGGGGATTGTGATACTATTATGCCATTCCTCTGGTGTTTCTGTTTTGTTTAATATTTTGTTAAATAGTTGTGCCAGTTTACTTGCAAGTTCCGGGCCTCCATATTTTAAAAGTTCATTGGGCATACCATCCGTTCCCGGTGATTTTCTATTTTTTAGCTTTTTGATCTTTGCTTCTACTTCTTCGTCATTGATTGTAGCACTCACATCTGTTTCGCCTTCGTTTATATTCAGCGTTTCTTCAGCATCATATAGCTCTTTAAAATGTTGTTGCCATGTTTCTATAGGTACTCCTTTGGTCTGCACGAACTCGTTAACTGGTTTTTTCCTGTTGCGGAGCATTTTCCATACTTTCTTTTGGGCACCATATAGGTCGTAGTCCATGTCGCAAGTGAATTTGGCCCAATGTTCTCTTTTGATTGATTTTATTCTGGCGTTTACTTCGTTTCTCATTTGGACATATTCTGCATGAGCTTCTTCCGATTGCGTGCTTTTATATCTCAGGTAGCATTTGCGTTTTAATTCAGAGAGTTCTTTTACCTCTTGGCAAAACCACGGTTTGGTGTGGTTTGTCGCTCTCGTGTTAATTTTCCGCTTACCAATCGCTTCTTCTGCTGCTTCGTTGATGCATTTCTTAATTTTTTGCCAAGTATCTTCTACTCCCCATTCGGGTTTTAAGTCGATCTCTTTTAGTTTGTTGGTGATCCTGTTCTCATAGAGCAGTTTTGTACTCTCTGTTGCTAGCGACTCTATATTATGTTTTTCGATGAACATTGGGGGTTTTCTGTTTCGTTGCGGACGTTCTAGTAGTATCTTGCATAAAACAAGGTTATGATCAGTCCCCAGGTTAGCAGATGTTAGTGCTCTGACATCAAGTACTTGTGACGGAGTTATCGCTCGATTTGTGATTATAATGAATTGATTAAAATGATTTGATTAATTACATGCCCTCAGGATTACCTTTAAAATCAGTTTTTATACTGTAGGATTATGTATTTATGGATTAATTTATATATAATTTCAGTTTTCTTTCTCACTGTCAATTTTGCAGCTATTGCACAAAATAATTAAAACAGAGAAACGTGTCTGGTATGGTGCTGAGCGACTATTTATCAATTGTTTGTTGTTTTTATTAATATCACCAATAAATATACTCACTTGACAACTGGACAATTTAATTTAATTGTTATATAATTTTTTAATTAATTAAATAAATGGAACTTCCCCTACGTACATCCATCTCATAATTTTATCTATCCGTCAGGCACAATTAATATATCAAAGTTGTCAGAAATTTTCCACATCAAGTAATTCTCATTTCCTAAAGTAAATGGGTGTAATTCCATCAAAGCTAAGAAATAAAAAATTGCAGCAATAAATGCACTCAAATTATTTATTTTCATGTCCAATGCTGTCTCAAGAGGTCTATTATTACCAAGGTTGAATATTATTTGTGACATGAAAACAAAATTGCGTGAATTTATCGCAAAAAGCAATAATAACAAAACTCCCTTTGTGAGTTACATGCACACCAATTAGTTGGATTAAGTTATTTCGTGATATTCTTTCGTGTCTGTGTGAAAAATGCAGGTCACACGTGGAAATAGATTTAAATCATGCTACCCTTGACATAGACGAATCTCGTTTGATCATTAATTTTTTACATTTTCTTGCTCCTAATCCTAAGTGACCGTAACTGGGACCATTTATGAGAAATCAGTATTTTTACTCAATAAGCGAGTAATCTAGACCATCTTAGAAAATTATCATTCTGCTAGGGATTTCTATACCAAAAAATTTTTGGAAATATGGAAATACATTAAAAATTACCTAACTTACTTCTTCTTCTTCAAGTGCCGTCTCCATCAATGGAGGTTAGCGGTTATGGTGGCAAACGTTTATCTATCTTCAGCTGCTCTTAAGAGTTCCTCAAATCCAAGTCCTGTCCAGTTTCTGATATTACGTAACCAGGACAATTTTTTTCTTCCAATTCCTCGCTTTCCTTCTATTTTGCCTCATTTGCCTATTATCAACTGAGGGATGTAGTATTTCTCGTTGCGCAACAAATGCCCTAAATAACTGGTTTTTCTTCTTTTGACTGTTCTCAATAGTTCTTTTTCTAAATTGAGTCTAGCTAGTACTTCTTCATTTGTTTTTCGTGCTGTCCAAGGAATTTTTAAAATTCTACGGTACACCCACATTTCAAATGCCTCGATTCTATTCAGGCTCTTTATTTTTAAAGTCCACGTTTCGACTCCGTAGAGAAGAACAGACCAGATAAAACATTTTACAAGTTTTAATCTCAATTTAATATTTATATGTGTATCGCAGAATAGAACGCGCATCTTAAAGAAACTATCCCTAGCTTGAGCAATTCTCGCTTTAATTTCTTGTTCTGGGTCCAGCTTGCAATTAATCCAACAGCCAAGGTATTTGTATTGGTTTACCTGTTCTAAAATATTCCCATTTATTTTGATAGGTAAGGGGATATTCTGTTTTCTTTGGATCACCATTACTTTTGTTTTTTTTTTGTTGATCTTCATTCCAAACTCTCGACAAGCATCCTTAAGGTGGTCTATAACACTCTGTAAGTTTGTGTCTGTATCAGCCAGTAGGACAGTGTCATCTGCATATCTTATGCTAGATATTGGTTCTCCATTAATTTTTATTCCTGTGGAAAGGTTTTCCAAGGCTTGCTTGAATAGTAGTTCCGAGTAAAGATTGATCAGCATAGGGGATAGTATGCATCCTTACCTTACTCCTTTATTTATACTAATATTTCTAGATGTATGATCGTCGATCCTAATCTTGGCACTCTGCCTCCAATATAAGTTCTTAATTAATCGGAGATCTTTACTATCCAAGTTGATGCTCTGCAAGGAATTTAACATTTTATTATGGTTTACGCGATCAAATGCCTTTTCAAAGTCTACAAAACATAGAAAGACATCCTTTTGTTGGTCGTAACACTTCTGCAGCAGTACTTGTAATGAAAACAAGGCCTCTCTGGTCCCAAATTCCGGCTCTGAATCCAAATTGATCGTATCCAACTTCTTTTTCACACCTTTTGTATACCCTGTTGTGAAGTATTTTTAATAGAATTTTAAGCACTTGGCTCATAAGACTTATTAATCTAAAATCTGCGCATCGCCTGGAGTTAGCTTGTTTTGGAATGGAATAAAAATAGATTCTAACCATTCCTCTGGTATTTCCCCAGTATCGTAGATTGTATTAAACAAAATTAATAACAAATCAATGTTATTACTTTCGATCAATTTAAGTATTTCAGGATAAACTTCATCAGGTCCAGGGCTTTTGTTGGTCTTTAATTGTTTAATGGCATATTCCACTTCGACTTTTAGAATTGGTGGGCTTTTAGTAACATTATTTATTGTAATGTCTATTCTTTCATCTCGGAACAGCTGTTGTATAAATTTTTCCCATTCTTCTATTTTATCTTTGGTGTTATGAATTAACTCTCCGTTGTTATTTACCAGTGGGCAATGTTGTTTTTTGCGGATGAATGAAAATTCTTTCACCTTCTTGTACATATTAAAGTAATCATGTCTATGTTCTAATTCTTCTATTTCTTTACATTTTTCTTCGAGCCATTTCTCTTTTGATTCTTTTATTTTCCTTCCTAACTTACAGTTCATTTAAAATCCAAAAGTTTATAGATACTGATCTCCAAATCATATGTACCCCATGCAGATCTATTAAAGAAATTCACCGATTTTTAAAAAAGCATAAGCTAAATCTCCTCAAAAACATTTATTACATGGTTTTAAAGAAAATTACCTTACTTTAGAATGAGTTTTAATTTTTTTTGCTGTATATTTAACATATATAATATTCAAACCTTAAACCATATGGCATAATATAATCAAGCGAATGATTGGTCATGAATAGAAGCAAAAAACAACAAACAGAAATAAATTGTAATACCTAAGGGAGGTTTACATCCGATGATGGATGGATGATAATGAGACATTTTCTGCAAATTTTACTCAAAATTGTATATCAACGAATATACAGAAAATGCCAAAGAAACCTGAGCGACAATCAATTTGGATTTCGTATGCGGCTTGGTACAAGGCAGGCATTGTTTGGCCTCCAGATCTTATTACAAAAATGCCGAGATCAGCGAAAAGACGTGTTTCTCTGTTTTATCGACTACGAAAAAGCGTTTGATCGAGTAAAACACACAAAACTCATAGAAACCCTAACACAACATGGTATAGACCATACCACTGTATTCTACACTGTTCTTCTTCTTCTTCTTCTTACGGTGCCTATCCGTTCCGGATGTTAACGATCAACATGGCTATCCTAACTTTGCTTGCTGCTATTCTGAATAGTCCGGTTGTCGATGTATTAAACCACTTTCTCAGGTTTTGAAGCAAAGATATTCTTCTTCTCTCTGGTCCTCTCTTACCAAATACCTTGCTCTAAAGAATCAGTTGCAACAAGCCGTATCTCTGTTCATTCCTCATAACATGGCCGAGATATTCTAGTCTGCGCTCTTTGATAGTATTAATAATCTCGCATTTCTTGCCTATTCTACGTAGGACCTCAAGATTAGTCACACGATCCACCCATGAAATTCTTAAGATACGTCTGTAACACCACATCTCGAATGACTCGAGTTTTCTTAAGGAAGCTTTCTTAAGGAAAGTGTCCAGGCCTCTACTCCGTATAATAAGGTAGAAAATACATAGCATCTAATGAGAGAGATTTTGGTAGCAAATGGTAAATCATGACTTCTGAAAAGAGACTTCATCATTATGAACGCTGATCTCGCTTTTCCTATGCGTTGCTTTATGTCACTGGAGTGATCCCATTGGCTGTTAATGTTGGTAGCAAGGTATGTGTAGCTGTCCACTCTGTCAATTGGATGTTGGTTAACCAAAAGCTGTGTATTTAATATTTCGGGCTTACAGACTACCATGTACTTTATTTTCTTCGTATTAAGATCAAGTCCGGTTTCTCTACTTATATCTGATATACGCGACATTATTCTTTGCAAACCGTCTAGACTATCTGCAAAAACTACTGCGTCGTCGTCATATCTAATGTTGTTTAGACGCATTCCTTTGACTAATACGCCTTCTTGT
The DNA here is from genome assembly GCA_918026665.1 of Diabrotica balteata. Taxonomy (NCBI): domain Eukaryota; kingdom Metazoa; phylum Arthropoda; class Insecta; order Coleoptera; family Chrysomelidae; genus Diabrotica; species Diabrotica balteata. The sequence continues at coordinate 115,724,545 of OU898281.1, read as the reverse complement.
AGTTCTCCCAGCGCTTGCTCGAAGATATATTCAGAGTATATATTAAATAACACCGGGGACAGAATGCATCCTTGCCTCACTCCTCTATCTATGGAGACTGTCTCTGTCAATTGATCGTCCACTTTAATATTGGCTGTTTGGTTGTAATATAAATTATAGATTATATAGATTATTAAACATAATATATAATTATGTTTATCATGTTTTACTCTATCAAATGGCTTTTTGTAGTCGATAAAACAAATATGCACATCGCAGTTAACATCGCTGCATCTTTGCATAAGCACTTGGACAGCGAATTGGGCCTCTCGGGTGCCCAAGGAATCGCGGAATCCAAACTGCGTCCATGATACTTGTTCTTCGCATTTTTTATATATTCTGCCATGTATCACTTTCAAGTGCTGATGTGGATCAAGTGCAAATGCTTAACGTTAAAAAAAGAAAGAATGAAGCTTGTTCCTAAACCAAATGTTAGAAGATGGGGACCACCTGAAAATGCAAAACTGTTTGAACGTACGGTCGAAGAAAAATTACAAAACGAAGAAACAGAAAACATAAACATCGAACAACTAAACCAGAAAATAGTCAAAGCTCTGAAACAAGCACAAGAAAAATGTTGCCCAAAAAACCAAAAAGACGAAGAAAAACTAAGTCTAAGCACGAAAACTCTATTAGAGGAAAGAAGACAACTAACAGATAAATACAGAACCAATCTAACAAAAATGAGACAACTAAACAAACAAATAACTAAGAACATCAGAAAAGATATAAGAGACTACAACACCAGAGAGATATCAAAAGTCATAGAAGAGAACAAAAGTTTAAAAGTCTTCAGAAGGAAACAGCAAATAGGAAAGAAAAATATTTACAAACTGAAAAACACAAAGGGCGAAATAATAACAGATAAACAGGAAATTCTACAAACTGTCGGACAATTTTACAGCGAACTCTACAGCAAAACAGAAGAAAATGTTCCAACTGACAACATATCAAAGGTTCTAAACCAGGGCTCGGAAGACATACCAGATGTTACTGTTGATGAAATCAAAAAAGCTCTCCTACAAATGAAAAATAATAAGTCACCTGGCGACGACGGGGTCGTTGCCGAAGCCATAAAATTAGGAGGCGAGAAACTGATACAAATGCTTTCCATACTTTTCACAGAATGCCTTGAAAGAGGAACAACACCATCACAATGGCAAAATGCAGTGATCGTTCTAATGTTTAAGAAAGGAGATTTAACAAATCTCGTAAACTATAGACCAATCAGCCTCATCTCACACATATACAAGCTTTTTACAAAAGTCATAACAAACAGACTTTCGAACAAAATGGACTTTTACCAATCATGCGAACAGGCAGGATTCAGGTCAGGCTTCGGCACAAACGACCATCTACAAGTTATTAAAAGCCTCATCGAAAAATGTATAGAGTACAATAAACCCCTCGTTCTAATATTTGTGGATTATGAGAAAGCATTCGACACAGTAAACCACCAGAAAATGCTAGAAGCTTTAAAAGAGTGCCGAATAGATCACCGCTACACCACTGTCATCAAAAATATCTATGATAATGCCACGGCATGCGTCAGACTCCATGAAGATACACACAAGTTCAACATTCATCGTGGAGTTCGCCAGGGCGACACCATTTCACCAAAACTGTTTACAACATTATTGGAATACATGTGTAAGCGTGCAAACCTAGACGAAAAGGGCATAAACATAAATGGAGAGCAGCTTAGTCACCTCAGGTTCGCGGACGATATAGTCCTGATAACAGACCGCATAGATCATGCCATCGAAATGTGCGAAAGACTCTACCATGCCTCTACACAAGTGGGTTTAAAGATCAATAACTCAAAAACACAAGTGATGACAAACCTTGTTCTGAGTGAGAACATCAACATAGCTGGAACAAGTATAGAACAACCATCAGCATACAAATATCTGGGACAGGAAATTCGCTTAAGTAGAGATAACCAGACCAATGAACTAATACGTAGAATAGGGTTGACATGGGCAGCTTATGGAAAGCTAAGAGATGTTTTCCAATCAGCTCTTCCCTTCCCAGCTTTTTCATAAACTATTGGATCAAATTTAATGCAGCACATATCAAATGAAAGCTTTTTTTATGTAGGTACTTTCATATTATATTATGTTCATTTTAACCATATTGATTTAATACAATAAAAATAATCAAAAGGATCGTTTTTGCACCTTAAAAGTGACATAATAAAATTATAACCAACAGTTTGGAGTTACACGGGCTTGAAGGTTATTCCAAGCATTGTTCTTCATAACGCTGTAATGTTTTAAAAAAATCAATAATTATTGCTCAAAATTATTTATTTTTGTCCCTACACCTTGGACTATAAGTTTATTTTAACTACTAGTAGCCTAGGAACATAATATACCTAAAAGCTCATTGTGAAAATTAAGTGTGAATTTATCCACTAAAATGCGATTACTTGCTGGGCAGTTGTGAATACACTTCTGACCTAATTTACTTTTACTCGGCAGAAGCCAATGTTAATTGCATTAAAAGCAAGAAATAGCGAACGTACTTTCAGTTATCTAATTGAAAAGCACCATGCGGTTTCTATTCTTCCATTTACTTTCAGAAAGTCCAAAGATAATTTCTGTTGAAGTGTGACCTCACTACTCATCCCATAGTTTTCAATAAGATGTATAGGATTTCCTACGGTATACCATGTCAAAATAGAAATAGGTCATATCAAATGACAAGTCTAGAACAGTAGCTCTTTTCCTGAAAATGGTTGTTAAGTTAGCTTAGTATTGGAGACCGCATGCGGTTCCCACAAAATGTAGGTCATAAATTTTAATAAAGCAGAACCAGTAACCCAAATTTCAGCTAAAGAGACCATTTTGATAATAAAACTTGTGTAAAGATACTTAATAGCAGGGGTGTAGTATAAGAAATTTTATCCTAAGTTAGTAAGAATTTCTTTAAATTAAATGTATTTAGTTATATGTTTGTTTCGACAAACTAATCCCTATATGGAATTAGACTACAGTTGATTATGATAAACATTACCTTATATGTTTATTTTTTATGTTTCGATTTTCACTCAAGAACTTGATTTCAAAAAGATTTTTTAGAATACAAAGCATTTCAAAAAACAATCAACACATATATTTTTTTAAACAACGGTAGCGACATTGAAGAAGATACTATGATTCTAGATTTAAAAATTGATTTTTATCTTGTTATTAAGTTCTCTTTATAGTATGCAAACTTTGATAGAAAAAGTATATTACGAGAAATATTAAGAATAGTTGCTAATAGAATAAAATCTACCTTTTTCATTATCATAAAAATTAGTACAGCTTCTGCAACTTGTAATGAACTGTTATTTAAGAAAGTTCTGCACAGACACACTATTTGTACAAATCCCAGCTCCGAGTGACATGTGTGTTCCAATGGATCATTGGCACCCACATGTTCGAATATTAAACTGGTCACACTCCTTAATGGACCCCCAAGTTATAGCCAACCACCCTTCGCTTTCGCAGGGCATAACGATAACATCCTCTGTTTTACTTTGTGTGATTATGCCACCCAATTTTAAGGGTAGTTAGATGAGCTTTTTTCCCTATAACTAATTGAATTTATTATTTGACTTCAAATTCTGAAGTGCCGAATGACTATTCGGCACTTCATTGTCGTGTTGGTTTTTATTCTTTGGTTTGTTTTGTGGTTGATGATGTTTTAACATCCTGTTTTAGGCCCTTTTGCCTCTTCGGGATGTAGTTTTTGTTTCGTGGTGATTGGCTGCTTTTGTTCTGTTGGTTCCACTGGTGGGTGCTGTGCCTGGACAATCAGTGGCGAAAAGGCGGTAGGTTCGGTTCTTTTCAGATTTGTTTGTCTAAAATGAATTTAGTAAGTATTAGTATTTAATTAATAAGAGTGAAAATTAAAAATTATATTAATATATGTATAAATACATGCATTAATATTATATGCTGCGGCTGTATTCTCAGTCGAATCCGCAAAATAAATTTTGTTCCGCTCGCAGGTTGAGTGCCCGAAAATTCTGACCACCGATCTCACGCTTGTCGCACGTGAGTTCGATGATCAGGTTTCGCGACTGTGGGTCCATTAACCTGCCTGAGATACTGTTTTGCCTAAAAGGTGATAGCCTGAGAGGCGTGTTTATGTTTGTTCCTCAGAATTTACTCGATGTGGTTGCATTGTTTGCATAACTGCTGTAACAGAGGGTTGTAAGTAAAGCTTACGATGAAATAATAATAGAGAGAAAGTAGCAATGGGTTGAGTGTGCACTCCCAGGAGTATACGGCCTTCACACACCGCGTGTATATATTTTTTGGTTTTAATATTTTACAGTATAACTGGTTAGTGAAAAAAAAACATAACTAAATAAAAGAAATAAGATAAGGGGATTTTTTCTGTTACTACGTACCTTAGACTGTGCTGTCTATATTAATGTGATATTCAAAGTCTTAGGTGCACCAACAATTAATTAACTAATTAAATTTATTTAAACGATGTAATTATGATTCTATCACACTATTTAATTCTCTTATCTCAGGGTTATACTTTGTGCTTCAATATCTATGCTTTACATGTGAAAGATAAGGTCCAAAGAATACCGGAATAATAAAAAACATATATGATATAACATTATATATTGAAATAAAAATATATTGTAATAAAATTCACACTCAAATATCTTCAATAAACAATGTCTCATATAATGATTATCAAACTTTTGTTCCACGTACGTGAACCTTCAAAATTAATGGTACATGCAATATAAATTAAAATCTCAAATCAAAATTGTGCTTCTAAATCTCCTGATCAAAATATTCCTATCTTTTCTAAAGCAATTGTAAAAATTGTGTTGTCTCTGATGATGAGTTGTCCAAATCCTTGTTCCTTGTAGCCTACACTATCTATTCTTAGCAGTCCCCTAGGTAATCAGCAATCTTACAACAAATTGTTGCAAGTCTATCGTCTTAATGATCTCCTTCAAATGCACGTATCGTTAAAATTATGCTAACCTCTTTTCCTCTCGATAAACTGAATCTCTCGTTCTAACCTGAACAGTGACACTTGGAATATAAGTATAAAATATAACTTACAAAATTTTACTGGATCAGCTTCTGTCAGATACACTAACTCCACGAAAACTCACAAACATTCACTTCTACTGCTTCCTACCTCTGGGAAACCACCCGAGAACCACGACTGTTTGCCTTGTCCCTTGAAAACCAACTGATTATCTTTTCTTCCTCAAAAAACTAGCTAAATTCTCATTCTTACAAACCATATCCCACTTTTTCAATCTTCTCCAATCAAAACTCGCCACAATTATCACCATCTCTTCATTTAGACAACAAACAATAATTTTACCTACAATTATAAATTTCCTCAAAACTGTTAACATCGGTTAATCGGTTTCTACAAATTGTTGAGAACTAACGGAGAAATATATTTCTAAACACCTATTATATTATCCTAATTACTGTACAAGTCCATTTGGAAAACCCGCTTGCATTGTTCATGTCTTCAGTAATTTCACTAACGTCACTCGAATATATTTTACAAAAAAAATAATTTATGCACATCTTAAAAATTTTGTTTACTAAGGTAATTGAAAGATAATGGACTTTCACTTCTTCGAAATATCTTTTATAGTTTATTAGTCGAATTATTTTATTTTGTATTTTGAAATATATTAAGCAAACCAATATTATTTTCGATTTTACCATATCATAACAATATATCGTCTTTCCCTAAATCCCCAAATACGTATCTTAATTAGACGTACTTAAGAATATTCAGAGCCTCTCTGATCATGAAGTTCTGGACGGTTTGTACCCTTTTTCTGTTTTTCCAATTTACCATCCTAACTTTTTGTTTTAACTTTCAGTTTACTCTTTTGACCTATTAATGATGAGAGTTGTTTTTTGAGTGCTTTAACTTTGTTGATGGTTTGTTTTACATGATTTGTGATGATCAGCTTTTTATCCAAGGTCATGCCTAGATATTTGGCTTGATTTGATTATTCGATTGGGATATCGAATACGGATAGTATCCGTTTAGGTCTGCTTTCTCTGTTTTGGTACATGACGACCTGTATTTTCTCAGGGTTGACTGCTTTTTTTAAAATGCTCGAAGTTCATTAAGTGGTCTTTATATATTATATGCAGATAATACACTAGCAGCTACCGCTGTATTATCTGCGTACAGGCTTAGCATGAAACTGGTTTCAGATGGCCTGTCTGTCATATATGGTATACACGCATGTATATCTGTGCGAAATCCGCCTCCGACTCCAACCTGGAGTTCACATGACTGTTCGGATATAAATTTAAACTATACTTCAGGTATAGTTTCGATTGCCTCTGATTCTTTTTTCAGTCTAGTTAGTACAACCGGCTCTACGATTTTGCTTGTATCTGGTATAAAGCTTATTGGTCGATAGTTTTGTGAAAATGTGCCATTTTTGTCTGGTTTTTCAATTATTATTACGTGAGTTTGTTGATTATAGTTACTATGTATACTATTGAGTTTGCTGGCAGATTTTTCAGAGATCTCTTGGTAATGTTGTCCCGTTCTAGAGCTTTCTTGACATTGGTATACTTGATTAGTTGTCTAACTTCTTCAGGGGAGGTGTGAGTCATGCCTATGTTACCCTTCCCTCTTTTTAGATTCCTATATCTTCTTTTTAACTTCTTTTTTGAAGTCCAAATCTTCACTAGGATGCTAGTCCTTCAAAAATCCTTTTTATAGCGTGTTTTTAATTACTTCCGCTTTGTTTATTTCTTTGTACACTATTCCATTTTCTCTATGTAGGGGTGGAAGAGGTTTTTTATCTTTTCTTAGTATTTTTCATATCTTGCAGGACGTGGATTTGTTTGGGTGTAGCTACTGGATATAATTGTCCCAATTTTTGCCCCTACGTTCCTCTAAATGTTTTGTGACATCTCTTGATTTCATGATTTGTTGACTCTTCTTATTTTCTGTTTTTTCTTTTATCAGTTTTTTTAGCATCTTTGCTAATTTTCTTAAACCCTCTTTGACCCTTATTTGAAATTCATACCTTCACGTACCATTGTTATCTTTATTCATATTCTCCGAATTTTTTATTCTCTTAGATGCATCTATCCATAGCTCTGTTTTATTTGTTGAGAGTTTTTCATTAGACCGGAAAACATTATATGAAATTTTATTCAATTTAATTAATATGTACTTTATTCTAGATCCCTTAAAAATTCTGCCACTGCCTAGTTGCTAAGAAGTGAAATCTATCATAAAACGGTGGCCAACATTTTATTTACCCTATACAAAGTGACCTATTGTAAATTTTAATCCTAAATACAAGTTTCAAATGCAATAAAAACAAACCATAAAATTACGGTGGCTTACAATAACTTTATTGAGTTATATTTTGGGTAGGATATGATTTAGGGTGTGGTAGAAAGCCGGTTTTATCAACATTTTTGTCAAACCAAATAAAAGGAATGTGACTTCCGTGAAAATCTACTGACTTACTAAAGGTAAATACATATATAGAAAGCTTGATTTTTGAAACCTGTACTATATTTACGTTTTAAAATTTAGTTATTCTGTAATATTGTAAAAGTTGCGGAATTTATCAATTTTTTCTGGGGAAAACATTTTGTAAAATAATATTCTTTATTTGTACTTGTATCTACAAAATCAGTGCACCAAAGTAATCTACTTTAAATACAGCAACATAATGTTTGAAGTAAAAAAAGAATCTATATCGTCGCCTCAAAGCAACAGTTGGATATGTAAAATAATGACTTTTGTGATATTCATGTCAAATGATTCGAAATAAAACCTTCTGTTGAGTGTAACACTAGGATAAATAAAAAGTGATATAGTTTTTTCGTAATATTATATATCCTTGTGTAGCTTTATTTCTTTTAGCCCAAATTTTATAATGCAACACTAAAACAACATACATATACCATTATATTTTGGTCATCAATATTAATGCAACACTAAGTTATCTTACGCACATATCCTACTGTTGCCATGTAATTATTGCAATTATGTCTTTGTTTATACATACTATCCAACTTGCGGTCACAATTTTATCTTCAGTAATCTTAAACAATAGTTCTATTACATTGATGTTAAAAGGTGTATGTTAAAAAGTAAAAATGAATAATTTGGCCAATTTTAATTGTACAAACTATGGGTATCTAGAAGTCAGTATTTATTGTATTTAACGAACAAAAATAACAATGATTCTGAGTTGTTATCTGGAATTTATCAAGCACAGGAAAAAGGTAAGTTAAATTCATGATAAATTCTGCTTTAGAAATTTTGGGCTGATTTAATAAAATGCAATAAATTTGTACTTTCACAACTTTCAGTATGAGCTGTTACTATTACTGATTATGATGATTTTTTCATTTTATTTTGTTTATTATCTTGTCAAATTTTTCAATTTTAGGAAAATAAGTATGTTCGTGTTATTATTTATGTAATAACATGTTTGAACAACAAAATTGTTTGGTTTTTTTGTTTTGAAATATATAACAGAAATTTACGGATATCGTTATAAAACAGATTATCTTTGAGGGCAACAGTAGGACAACTAACTTTTTTTCCCATTATTTTTCACTTTTTTATTAATTAATATAAATTGTTATTTGCCACATATAAAGGTAAGTAGGTACTCATACAAAATTCCACGTAAATCCATTCAAATATAAAAAATTAATTACTGAAGTTTCGTAAAATATTCAAATATGTTTTTCTCGAAACTACAATATTTTACATATCCTACTGTTGCTTTGAAGCGACGATATCAATCTGCAGAAACTCTTTTCTCCCGTTGAAGGTGATGCGCATTCTGATTTACTGCCAGTACTAGCGCTTAACTGGTGACCTTATTTTTAATTACATAAATGGTTACCATGAATCTGACAGATTCCTGGCTAAAAAAAGCTGTTTTTGTCAAGTTGACACCTAAAAAATGCAATAAAGCAGTTTTTAATAATAAAACAATATTGTAATGTCATTTTCATTTAGTGAAAAAGAAAAAAATCAAACTGTAGGACTTTAATAGAACAAAAACAGAAAAAATGGTAACATGTTTTATAACACAAAATTTTTAAAGTCATATTCCAAAAAAAAATTAAACATATACAAACAAATATAATATATTGTGTATTTAAAATAGGTGTACATTTTATATAAAAAATTGTTGAAAACAACGTAATTGCAATTCTGCACAAAACCTGCAAATCACAAAAAACGTTAAAAATCTATTCTACCCTGGTACAATGTATACAAATTTTTCGAGAACATGGCAAACATATGGGTTTTTGAACGCTGAGCATAAATCTGCAGTCTTTCTTCTTAATTCGGATGGAGAGATGTAGCAATATTTTTCTATTTCAAGCTTTTCTTCTTCGTTGGCAATATTTTCGGAATATCAAGGATACTTCCGATCAGTTCTTTCAGCTGCCTTTCTAATGTTGGCATTTACTATCTTCTATGCAAATGTGAGGAAACGAGTTCATCGGCCAGGGGCTCTATATATTTGAATCTAGTTCAATTATTTATGGGAATCGAAGTAAACATAATGTATGAATTTACTCTACATACATCTACTATTTTATAAAAAAGAATCATGGGCTACAGGAAAATTTTACACACTTTTCATCCATCGCGTCTATACCCCCTTTGGTCAAGTTGTAAAAAGAGTTTATTTCTGGTAGTCCATTATCTGCATCTACAGTAATCTCTCTTTATAACGATTCTCTATATAACGATAATTCCTCTATAACGATGAAAATAGTAAACGTTGGGTGGTTCGTCATAAGGACAAGGTATTAATTCTTTCTCTATACCGATATCGTTTTCTCTTTGTCACACAAGTGTTGTCATCTATTGACGATTTTCATTTTCAGTTTAAGTTGTATCTCAGTGTGTCAACAGTCAACATGTTTTCGAAAAAGCGTAAAGTCCTCTCGGAGGAGGAAAAGTTATCGATAACTCCAGCAATAGAGAAAGGTGAAAAGCAATCGGATGTCGTTATCCGTACGGGGCTGCCTCAGTCAACTGTGGCTACGATATAGAAGGACAGAAAAATATGGAGGGCGGTAGCAGGAAGAAGTCAAGAATATGTGTCAGACGACATTTTCAATGCTGATGAGACTGGGTTGTTTTTGAAAATGACACCAAACAGAACTTTAAAATTTAAATCGGAAAAGTGCGTTGGTGGAAACCTCTCTAAGGAACGCATTACAGTTTCAGTGGCCGATAATATGACAGGTTCGGTGAAGCGAAAATTTTTAATTATAGGGAAGTCGAAAAACCCACGTTGCTTTAAAAACATAAAAATCTACCGGTGACCTATAAAGCAAACAAGAGTGCGTGGATAACTTCGGAAATTTTTGAAGAAGCGATAAGAAAGTGGAATATCGAGCTTAAAGAGAAAAAATTCTTCTGCTTGTAGACAACTGTCCTGCTCATTCTGTACTATGCGATCTTCAAAACATTGAACTTTGTTTTCTGTCAGCAAACACAACGAGTGTCCTTCAGCTCATGGACCAAAGTGTCATCAAGAGTTTAAAAAGCCGTTACAGGAGAAGACTTTTGATGGAATTGAAAACAATGGCGATGTTAAACTAAACATTCTTGACGCTATCCTAATGATTAGTAAATCCTGGGACGGGGTGACGAGCAATACAATAAAACATTCCTTCAAACACGCAGGATGGCTGGAAGATCAAGGATTGACTGATGATGAAGATGACCCGCCATTAGATGTTTGGGCCAGCCAGTTTAAACTTACTATCACCTACGGACCGGAAGAGCTAACAGATTTTAAAGACGTTGATGAAAATGTAGCTACAACATCTGGACTTTTTGCTGAGGACATCTTACAAGCAGATCATATAGAAGAAGAAGAAGAAGAAGAAGAAGAACACAGTGACCCAGAAGTGGAAGCAGATCCACAACCATCTGCGATCTCTCAGCAGGCATTGGATGCGGCAAAAGTAGTGCAACGACTCTTCATCCACCAGGAAGACGAAATGAGTGCTGTGGAAGATTCTATGTGCCTTCCGGACAATGTCAGGTCAGTTCTGTGGAAAGGAAAAAGGAAACAGACCAAGGTGATAGACATTTTTGGTAATGTAGGCTAAATATGTTTTACAGTAGCATATTATTTTTTTATTGTACAGTCATTTTTTTATACTGTATTGCTTATATTATTCTTTTATAAATGTATGTGGTGTACAATACAGTTTAATTTATTTATATTCGTTTCGATAATTTTTTAAAATTAAATTAATAACCTATTTTATTTTAACCTTTATTAGTACAGTATTGTTAATATTACATTACCGAATTTTGTCTCCCTCTGTATAACGATCTCTCTTTATAACGATGAAAGTTCCCGGTCCCTTGTATATCGTTATATAGAGACAAGACTGTACTTCTATGGAATGATGCACAGAAGAAATTAATATCACAGCTTTATTTTTCTTTATTGTACGGGATAAAAGTATTAGGTCTTTGGTAAATCCGTACAAAGTGATGCCTTCATTACGATTTGGTCGGAAGGCGGAAGGAACTGTGGAGGTATTTCGTTTTCTTGCATTGTGCCAACTTAAATGAGTTTATGTTATTGTAGATGATGTACAAAATCAACTAAAATAAACTAGTTGTCGCTAGTTACATTTCAATTAGTATTGTAAAGATTTTTGACTAATCTTATAACTGCTTAAGTAGGTATGCTCATTCTTCTTTATTTACTTATGAGGCTAAATCCATCTAAACCTTTTCCAGCATAAATGTAAGCATTATGTAAATACCCAGTTCGTGCTTCAGTCATATATAAGATTTTTATTCCATATTTACAAGGTTTGCTGGGAATATACATTTTAAAGCAACGTCTGCCTCTAAAGCCTACCAGTATTTCGTCTACACACACATTTTCCCAACCTTATATGCATATTTTGAATTGCTTACAAATAAGTCAAAGAATTCTTAGATAGCAGCAGCTGAATTATCCCTCGCTGATTGTTATCGGTCCAAGACATTGTCAAACCTTAACGCGGCCATTATGGTCAGGAAACGTTTCTGCGATATTACTGCTCTAAATATAGACCGTCTTCTCCCTTTAGTAGAAAATGGACTTCGAACATCCTCATGATTTAATTTATAAATAGAAGTGTAAAGAAGCAGTCCCAAGAAAGTTCTCAATTCTAGTTCAATAGTATCAGCCAACTCGCATTTGTATTTTTTCGATTGTTGATATATTGGCCAAAAAGTGGAGAGTTTTTCGTTAATTTTCCTAACAACAAGACTATACATATCTGGTGAAAACAATTTATTAAAATAATAAACGGGACTCGTTGACTTTTTGAGCTCATTTTTACTCCACTTATACCTATTCTTTCCATAGTAATAATTGCTGGAATTGACACACTCTTCTTTACCATCGCTAAATATCATTTCTGAGTCTTATTGCCGTTCATTTTCACTAGTTCTAGTTCATTAACACGTTATACGGTACCTCATAGCGAGGTACCTCTCATTAACACGTTCGAATATACTCTAAAAGCTAGGAAGGTAAACCGAATTACAGGTTGCTTTGTATTTGTAACGAGAAACGCAGATGCGTTAATAAACGTACGGAGTCTGTGAGACGCATGGTCACCAGTTAAGTGCTAGGAAGAATACGCAAACACACATGCAAACGTAATGGATTCTCGTCTACTGTTAGGTGTGATTCTATCTTTTGATGAATTTTTTCCATGCTTTTCAGTTTTTCGCCAATTGTGATATTTCTTGTTGAGATTCGCCCTTATTTGGTAATATGTCTGCTATATAGCTATACTACATTTGTATAGGTCTGCCCCTTTTCTTTTCCCTACTAGTTAAACTTTCCACACTTTTCACTTGTCCATTACTGTATATCCATCTTATATACCCGAACCACCCGATTTTTTTTGTGTCAAACTACGTTTTAATTTTAATTCTTTCTCTTAATCCTTGATTTCTGAATTTTTCTGTCCTTTTTGCCTCTATTATTCTTCTGAGCTATATCATCGCTGTTGCTTGTATCCTACTCGGGTGTCTTCGCCCGTTTTCTCGTTTTCAGCTGCATTTGTCAACGTTGGTCTATACTCCATTCCACGAATATACGACTGTTTTACCCCATTTTTAAAATACTGTTATGACAGATATACACCTTAGATTTAAATATGAAGTTATGATCTAAATATAGAGTTGATAATTTATAGAATAGTTGTAATTCAGATTTTGAAGTATACTCGTATAATTACTCTCATTGACTTTAGTATTGTAAACAAGTTGGTTTTTGAATTAAGTGATTTAAACGAAGTGTAACAATACTTAAGTGAGTAAATAGTTTAATTTATTTAGTCGAATATTCAATTAGTATTAAAAAAACAAAAAAACTTACTCTTATTCTTATTCTCCTAATCGCCATTACAAACAAATACACTACACTAAACTCTCTCTTAACGGACACGTCTCTTCACCGGACACCTCTATACGGACTGTTTTTAAAACTAAAATCAGTCGGCGATTTATGAAACTGTATGTAAATTTTCATTACTTTTTAATATCTGTAATGACTCGGTACTTTAACTGTCAATAGCCGCCATGTTATACCCGTTACTTTCGGAACTTTTAAGAGTATATCCACTCAAAGCAAACAAAAAACTAACAAAGTGGAACACTAGATTCTTTTCCTGGTTTCTGAACCATCGTTCTGCCAATTTCTTTTTATTTATATTAAAAATATTATATTTATTTTTAATACCGTTGCCTAATAAAGTAATAAAGATACCCGGCGCGCCTCTTTGGTGTTTACATTTCACCGAAATCCAACCCAAATGGCTGATGAACACATTTTAACTTCATAGAGGTCATTGTATTTATTTGTAGGCGCGTTTACGTAAATTTTTTTGTTATTTTTGGATTAATTTTTACAATAAATTATGCGTCTATCTGAACATCTACTAACTGAAATAATTTTAGTTTATATGTAATAGTAACAGATGATCCTTTTTTTATGGAATAATATTTAGACCAATTTACTTTCATACTTCTACTTGCACAGTAAAATATTCGTTGTAGCAATAATTCCAAACAGTCGTATATTCGTGGAATAACCTATATATACTATTTTGCATATTGTGATCATCGTTTTTCTTGATACTTCTTTGATAATAAGGAATCCATTATTTAGTGCCTATAATCGTTTTTCGTACTCTCTAGTCTGTTAATGAAATCGTCCTCGATGCTTTCCCTGGTATTTATTAGTGTTCGCAGGTATTTGTATGTATTCTTCTTCTTTATTTTTTGTTGATCTCTCATGTTTCAAGGTGAAGCTAACAATGTTGTTAATATGGTTGATAAATGATAATTTGCCTTCAAATAATGTACCTACATGTTTCACTGGTTTTCATCTTTCTACAACAGTATTATCTAGAATTAAATTCAATTTAATTACCTCACGTTTCTTACATAACGAATGTATTTTACATTTAGAAATATTTATATCAACTAAATGCTTACACTACTTAACTAACGAATTGACTGATGTCTGTAATATTTCGCAGTCTTTTATGCTAAATATTTTACAAAAAAGTTTTGTTTAGAGTAAAAAGTCTCCTTTTACTTGCACAGTATTTGAAAATCCACCTTAATGAGGGGTTTACAGATCAAGTAGATTGTAGTTAGATAAGATAGAAAACGATGTCGTTTCTCGTATAACCATTTAAAAACTAGTACTATCTTCGTAGCAAATGTATAATAAATCTCACAAAAAAATGTACAAACTTAAGGCCCTTTTTTAAATCGTACTTTCTCTACTTTTTAAACATAATAATATGATGACTGGTGCATAAATCGTGCAGATCCGTTGACAAAGATAGTGATATACTTAAACCGTAAAACCATATAAAGACATCTGAGTTTAAAATATTTTCCAGAAAATCCGTAGTCTGTGTATAAATATATTTACTTTTATTTTCAGTTTACTGATATCGGTATGTTTGGTGTCGGGACCAAAATCCGAGCGTGTTTTTCACTTATTGAATCAATTATTGTCCGCTAAGGGTTGGCAGCCATGAACACGATGAACACAGTTGCACCCTAGAAAAGCGGGAAAAAACGACGAAAAGAAAAACCCCGACGACGTGTGTTTAACGACGAGAAACAAAGTGCTGACGGCTATTTTTACAAATATCCACTGTTCACAAAGACTTGCAACACAAGTACTTGCAGCTTTTCCAGAGAATAAAAACAATTTTATTTTGTTTTGTAGGGTCGTTAGGAGAACTTAATTGAGATATTTTATAATTCTGTTGACCTAAAAAATATAACAAGCTGACAGGGTGAGTCAGACACAAAATTGTTTTAATTTAATTAAATATTTATAGAATTTAATGAACAATTTAAATTCAATCAAAAATTAGCATTCCATTTTGTTTTATAAGATAACCAGCCAGAATAAATAAAAGAAAAATACAGGTGGAACAAGATGTAGACATTCTTGTTTTAGTGCCTGATACTCCGAACACTTTTTCATATATTCTAAAATTGAGTCCCGGATCTTACCTTTGTTTATCCACCGTTATTGAAAAAGCACGGCGTCAACGTTTTTATCAGTTATTTTTTGGCACTGCCAAGTTTTTTATGCTGCAAATTAATTTGTATGATCTTGATTTTGCAGTTCATTTTTTTTGTGGCCTTTCAGACCCATTTCTAATTTCTTCCACCTGAATGGATTCCCTTTAGGCCTCGTGCGGTTTGAAACTAGTGTTTGCAGGCTTTAGTTATTCTTTAGTTAGTCAATAGTTATCACTAGTTTTGCTTCCTTCCAACAGGATAATGCTAACTCGCTGAAAAATATAGTAAGGCTTCTAATAAAAGATTTTGGGGTCTTCTTCTGGCTCTTTAACGATCTTTTACCAGAGAACTACGAACACATGAACTGTGTTCGTAGTTCTCTGCTTTTACTACAAAAATACTTTCTAATCTTAAACAACTTCTCGTCAGCACATATTAACCCATAGTACCCATCCATAAGTCAGTTTCCTACGTAACGAGGAGCGCAAGGAGCTTTGCCGATAAGCTTAGCACGGACAACTTTTATTGACTCAACGTCATTTCCAAACACAAATTATTCTATTTATTCTTTGGGAATGTTTGCCGTATTTGTCCCAAGAAGAGCAGCTTTGTAGTTGGAGACGAGTTATTTGAATATATATTTTAAATAATCCGAAGATTATTTTTATCAAGTTTAATGTTTTTAACTGTGTTTATTATTGTTTAATGTTTTGTGCTATTCAAAGCTTTTTAATAGACTATAAATGGTTAAATAAGCTGGTTATGTTAATAATAAAATAAATGGTTAAGCTCTTATCATGGGGTACTGACACTCCAGATATTTCTGTCTCCGTTGGCTGCATTCCTGTGCCACAAAAACGAATTCATGTGGCGATTTTTCTACCAGTCTTCATTTGGTCTGCCCATCGTGTCGGAGATTTTCCCCTTGGATTTTGCTTTTCTACCTTTTTTTCTATCCAGTTTACTTTTATTTAATACTTAATAATAATAGTAATTAAGTTTATGCCCAGTTTACTTTTTTTAATAGCCTGTTGTTTATATGAAGTTCTTCCAGAATTAACAGGTTGGTTTTGTGTTCTCTCCAGGACACACGTGGAATTCTTTTATAGACCCACAATTTTAAGGCTTTGTTATTACTTCTATCCATTGCCTTAAGAGTCCATGGTTCAGCTGCGTATGTATCAATGGGAAAAATAAGGGCATTGACCATTTAGCTTAGTATTTCTTGTTATTGTTCGGTCTTTCCGTATTTCAATTAATTTAGCTGTTGCGGTTCGGGCCACTGCTAGTCTACGCTTGATTTATGAGTACCTATTGCCATTGGTATTTTTGGAAATTAAAAGCATACAAAGTCTTCTTCTTAGAGTGCCGTCTCCATACGGAGGTTGGCAATCGTAATGGTATCACGTAATCACGTAGATTCTTTAACCATGAGTCTGCGTTCGGCCAACAGATCTTCTTCCTTAAATCTTTCTCTGTATTATCAGTCTCAAAATTTCATATTTTGGTCCCCTCATCACGTGGCCTATGTATTCCAGTTTTCTAGTTTACATAATGGTGATTAGTTCTTTTTCTTTACCAACCCTCTCCAATACTTCTTTATTTGTAATTCTATCAGTCCATGATATTTTCAATACTCTGCGGTTTAACCAGAGTTCGAAGGCTTCGATTCTATTTAAATTACTTTTTTTTAATGTCCAAGTCTCAGCTCCATATAATAATATTGAAAATATATAAAAGCAACGGTACGTAGTCTGATCTCCAAATTTAGATTTTTGCACGTTAGGAGTGGCTTCATTCGTATAAATGCTGATCTGGCAATCTCTATTTGCCTCTTTATTTCTACAGTCATTGGTTTGATTGATCAAAGTTTCCAAATACTGATATTTTTTTACTTTTTCTATATTTATGATTTTACTGTCAATGCGCTAGTTCATAAGTATTGATATTAGTTTTTCATGTCTTACTTTATCGACATTTTTTCGTAGTCAACGAAGCACAAGTTTAGATCAATATTTACATTCCGACATCACTGAATCAATATGTTGATGGCAAATAGTCCTTCTGTGTATTTTGCCAGTGATGACCTACGGCGCAGAAACCCTAACGCTCACAAGAACAACAGTGAGTAAACTACAAGTTGCGGAAAGAGCAATGGAGAGAATTATGTTAGGGATTTCTCTACGTGATAGAATACCCAATGCTACTATACGCAAAAGATCAGGAGTAGCAGACGTTATTGAAAGGATAACAACACTAAAGTGGAACTGGGCAGGTCATGTAGCAAGATCAGTTGATGACCGGTGGACAAAAAGAATTTTGGAATGGAGACCCCGAATACAAGCATACAGAAATAGAGGTCGACCCCCAACGAGATGGACAGATGACATAAAAAGAGTGACTACAAATTGGATTCAGATGGCGCAAAATCGGACTAAGTGGAAGAGCATGCGAGAGGCCTATGTTCAGCAGTGGACGTTAGAGGCTAGTTGATGAAATAGTCCTTCTCGAGTACCCATTCCATTTCGGAACCCGAACTGCGTTTCACTAATATCCTCCTCTAGCCTTCCGTATATTCTCTTATGTATTCTTTTTAGCAGAACTTTTAAAGTATGACTCATGAGGCTTAGTGTTCGATAATCAGAGCACTCTTTTGTTGCTTGTTTTTTAGGGATGGTTATAAGTGCTTACTTCAGCCACTCTTGTATTATTATTCCCGTATCGTACACCGTGTTGAATAAATCTGCCAATACTTCCAAGTTATCCTCTTTCACTAGTTTTAACAGTTCTACTGGTATTTCATCTAATCCAGCTGCCTTATTGCCTTTAGAGTTTTTGATAGCATATTTTATTTTATCTAATGTGATCTTCTGTTTTTCTAAAGGATTTAATTCTTGTATTTTCTGCATTTTACCTCTTCATCTTGGAAAAGTTCTGTAACGTACTCCCCCCATCGCCTTAACTTCTCTGGTAAATCTACAAGTAGTACTTCTTTTTTGTCTTTTATGTGTCCTTGCTGTCTATTTCGACCCATTCCAGTCACTTTTCTAATTTTTTTGTACATATTTCTCATATCAAATTTTGTTTCTAGTTCTTCTATCTCTTTACATTGCTTCATCAAATAGATTTCCTTAGCTGTTTTAATTTTTTCCTTATCGTTGTATTTCTTTATACTTCTGTAGATCTTTTCCTTTATATTTCCTTCTTTCTTTCATCAGTAATAGTATTTCTTCTGTCACCCAGTGTTTTTTAGCCTCTGACCTATGTTCTATTAAACTTTCATGAGCTGGTTTCAGTAATGTGTTTTTGATATTATACCACTTTTTATATACATCCATAATTTGTTTGTTGTCAGTTAGTGTTTTTTGCATATTAACATTCACATTATTTTTTGATTCGTTTTTTATTTCTTCGTTTTGTAGAATTCTTACGTTAATTTTTACTTGTTGTTTTCTAAGTTCAATTCTTTTTAATTTTATTTTCACATCAGCCACTAACGGATTGTGGTCTGAGTTAACATCTGCTTCAGGATAAGTTTTAACTGAGATTATATAGGTTTTATATCAGCTATTTACGAGTATTATAAAGTCTTTCTGGTTTCTGACAATGTGGTTTTCTGTATGTGAAGGAGACGTCCATGTATATAGTCTTCTTTTAGGAAGCTGAAACCAAGTATTGACAATTACCATATTCTTTTCTTGGCAGAATTCTATGAGCCTTTCTCCTCTCGCGTTTCTAGTTTCTAGTCCGAACTGTCCAACTAAATTTTCAACTGTACCTACTCCAATTTTTGCATTAAAATCTCCTAAAATGTAAGTAATATCTCTAGATTTTGTTAACTTGATTGTATTGTGCAATTCTGAATAAAACTTTTCGATCTCATTGTCGGTCTTATCATCAGTGGGAGCGTAGACTTGGATCATATTAATATGACAGTTTCGTGATTGAATTTTTAGCATTAATATTACATTAGCATTACAATTAGCATTATTATACAAAGTCTCCTACATCAAAATTCCTCACTTGACGTATGTGCAGTAGCTTATTACTTTAAAAGATATTATTTTTGTTTTTTCGCTGTTTATCCAGCTTTTGACGACGATCAACATCAGGCACTTTAATTCTTACAATATCAGATATTTGGGCTAGTGGGAATTTTTTTTCTGAGTTTCGCAACATTTTTGTTGCTTGAAGTAAAAGAAGTTAAATTCGGAACTTTGGTTTCGGAACCGTTAATAATTGGTTTCAATCAATACCCTTTTTTTGGAGCATTATATGTCATTTAACACTTTTTACACACATTTAAATATTTGTGTATTAAACTTATAATTATTTAAGCATTCGTGTTCTTCCTTCATCGCCTGTTCTTATGCGAGTTTCGAAAAGTAATACTGGATATTGATTTCTCCTGGTTTTATTGGCAAAATTAACTCATCATCGTTAACCTTTAAAATGTCAAAACGTTTTGAACGCATGTAGTCCAAAGGTTTAAGACACTTATTTTTAGCAGAATTCGCTTTCAACACTATTTTAGATTATCTTTCTAGGGAAAAAGTGAAACAATTGGCTTCTCGTTTGTTTTAATCAGGACATGTAATTTTAAAAATTCTGATTACATTTTACTGTAGTAGCCATTAGTTACAACTAATAAAATGCCGAATATAAACTTAACTTAGCACGCGATTCTAAACCTTGAACAAGACTGGTGGCAACAAGAAGTAAAACATGCCACCCATAATCCGTAAAAAACCAGTTACTCACTTATTCCCGACATTCGCCGAAACTTATTTGTGTTTGTCGACACACACCGGTGATACTCCGAAACTGAAACAAAATTTATAAGTGTTCGGTCTCTCACAAAGGCATTTGGTGAATATCGACACACACCAATTCACCGGTGAATGTCGACACACACCAATTTCGGACACTCACAGTAACACCTTCATACCTCTTTACATTCTTCTTGACACTTTTCTTTTACTTGCCTTATTTCGTATATCCCTGTTTTTTATATTATACTAAACTGTGTTATTTTTTAGTTTAGCTATACTCCATCCTTCTATTATATAAATGGTCTCATCTGCCATACAATATTTCTTTGCTTCTCACATAAAGTTACATTTGCTGGGACTAAGGGATATTTTTTAAACTTTTCTTGGCGTAATAAAATACTATTGGCAATATGAATTACAACGGCAACTGAAAATATTCTACGCCGTCGCCACCGCTATGACCTTTACCCGTTATCCTTGATCATGCACCTTAAAACTACTTCATTTCTATCACAGTTGGTCCATGGGATTTTTAACATGAGACATGATACTAAAACTTTTATAAAAAATGGTAAAAAGACTGATAAGAACAAGACGAATGATGATTAAATGAACTATTAAAAAAATTTTAAGATAATACAACATATCCCCGCAGAAACACTGAAGTAGATATGAGTTTAAAATGTGGCAAGATATACACCAGCATGACGTCGCTAATGCAGCAATAACAACTCCAGAATGACCTCAAAAAGAATAGCTGTCAGTAAAACCCTAAAATCTGGCATATAAATACCACCAGATGGAAAGAATAGATAGGAAACATAAAAAATACAGTAGTACAGGAAAAAGAAAAGCATGCTTGTGTTTTATGTAGTTAGTAAAAAGGAATGAACAGTCGATAAAACATTTTAAAGTTAGTCAATTGTAATTATCATTGTTTAGCGTTCACCACCAATGAGTATTTTTTAAATATCTCAGGCCAGCTTTAAACAACTGAAATAAAGCTATTATAACCAGTAAGTAATTTATTTGACAATAAATATATATTTATGCTCTAAACACCCACTAGTGAGATATATACACTAATATTAAAAATGTGTTCTTTCACCAAATGTTACTTTTCACCCCGTATATGAAAGCAATAATAATCAACTAGCGAGATAGAGTGTGTTGTCAAGGAATTATCCTAATTTACGCCTCACATATCCCATTCTAAGGTTACCATTGCCCCATTACCATTAATTCGGCATTAGTAGAGAGGAGATTCGAGAATGAGGTGACATGACCCAGGTGGTACATGTCACAGTAATGAGGCGACTAATCTGCCTTCTTAACAAACACATGTAACCAAATACATCCCCGAGACATGTTGTGTTAAATATTTTCCTCTATTTTCACACGTTTATTTGAGAGGATAAAAAAGTGATGGCGTGCGGTATGTGTTTACCGAAAACAAATTAAGGTGACCAATTATAAAACAAAAATGTGCTCATTACCAGAATGTCAAATTTTTTCCTAAAAATAGACTATATTGTACATAATACATGCTGTTCGTTAATAAAAATAAAATATATAGGACATAATCCCATAAAAATAGTTTCACTGGCATAAAATGTAAAACTAACTATATTTTTACACCAATATTTGTACAATTAAACTTGAATAAACAGAAATTTTGAATTTTATTTTGTTTAACGACATAATTGCAGCTATTTCAGTGGATTATTAAGATACTTAGATAGTAGATTAAGATAATTATTACATTTTTTTTTGTCTTAATTTAGCCAATTGGCTTGTTGTATATTGTGTATATTGAACAATAGCTCTGGTACTAAGTAGTCGGTTTCTAATGGATTAACTGCTATGTAAGTACTGGGTAAAAACCGATCTGACAAAGAAGAGATTTTTTAATTAAAATTACAATTCCGCCAGTATTTAAACTCACGACCACTGAGTTTTTACGCTTAGTTAGTTGACACACTGCGTCACCAAGATCTCGATATTTCTTGTTATATTTTAGCCTCTTCTGCCTTCTGCTATTATAGTCACTGTTATGTTTCTCTCTTTTTTTTTCATTTATAATTTGTCTCGACATCTTTGGTCATTGACACGGGAGCAAAGGTTTACAATAGTACCTGAAGAGTTACGATACAGAGTTTACGCTCTTGAGTCGGTTTAAACAGTTCAGAAGTTCTTTTAAACTGTGGGCATTATTATTAGTAGCAATGCGAGTAGGCTGGTAGTGTAGACGTTCTGTGAGGATGTGCTTGACGATAATAGGAATATCGTTGTAGTGGAAGCATAACTGTTGGTCTGTAGAGGACATAAGAGTACCGTGTGTCAAACGTGTGTATCCTATCCTCAATATTCGTATTGATATCTTCTCTTTTCTGTTCAGGGATGTTAGGGATAAATATTATGTTAAAATTAGGTTGTATTTCTCTGAAATTTGTGTTTCTTAGTGGGATACCTGCTGAGTATTTGCCCTCTATGATTTCAAGGCGTTTAGTGTTCGTTTGGCTCTGTTGTTTGAGTCAGCTATGGTTCTTAGGACATACTTTCTGCTGAGGGTTAGGATTATGTTCTTGATTGGCGTGATGTTGGTCAATATGTTTATGTGAGCTGATGGATACGACCAATCTTTTCTCATGCAGTATCTTAGTATTCTACGTTCGGTAGCTGCGATGGCATTTAGTTGGTGATTCTTGAGAGAGATGTGAACGCATGCCTTGTATTCGATTATCGGTCTGATAAAAGTTTTGTAGGTGTGCAACAAAGTTGTGGAAGACGTTTCGCCGATTTTACCGGTTAGAACTTTCAGGAGGTTAAACCTCTGTCTCATCCTATCTAAGGATTCCTGAACGTCGACCTGCCAGCTGAGAGTTCTCGTAAAACGAACTCCCAAGTAGAGGACCGAGTTTCTAAGAATGAGGTCTTCTCCCAAAAGTGATACCCGGCCTTGGACGTCACGACAATAGGAAGATTTAAATAAGATTGCTTGTGTTTTGGAGGGATTTATGGTCACTCTCAATTTGTTGCATCACCTCACAACTATGTCGAGGTATTCTTGCGATATCTCGAATACAGACCACCGCTCACACTCTCTGTGGGAGCCTGAAGTAAGGATGGCCGTATCATCAGCAAAGACTAGGAGGGACTCTGATCCTTGCTGTGGGCGGGGAATGTCACTCTTGTAAACTGTGTAGAGTATTGGAGTAAGTATTGAGCCTTGGGGCACTCCAGCTTGTGGAGTGAAGGGGGTGGATAGGTGGTCAGCTATTTTGATCATGACCGCCGATGAGAGAGATAGGAATTAATTAATTTAGGTGTTGGCAGTCCAGCAAGATAGAGTTTTTTAATTAGGCCAATATGCCAAACCTGGTCGCATGCCTTCTGGACGTCGAGGAATATGCCCAATATCCAGACCTCAATCCGAATTGGTAGTCTGGAATTAAGAAGTGAGCGTCTAGGAATTCTACGAGTCTCTTCTTAAGGATCATCTCATAGACTTTACCTAGGGTGCTCAGTAAAGAAATGGGTGTATACGATTCAGTGTTGGTGAGGGTTTTCCCTTTTTTCGGGATCACGACTGTGCTGGCCACCTTCCAAGGAATAGGAAAGTAGCTTACCGTTAAGGATGCATTGATTATGTTGGTAAGCAACGGGATGATACTCTGTGAAAAATTTTTGATGCATCTTCTTTAGATGACATCTGGGCAAGGAGATGTTGGATGATGGATAAGGATATGGTGCATCATGTGCCTGAGGAAAGTAAAATATATCTTCCACTCTTCGTTCGGCGGCTCTTTTGGATCTTTCGCTGAAATTTGGGTTATTAGGGGAAATGAGGGTGGCCTGTAGTGTGTTTTTGAAAGCTTTGGCCTTGTCTTGCGGATTGTTAAGAATGACATTATTTACTATGAGGTGAGATCGTGGTTGACTTTTCTGTTTCGTTAGGACTTTGTGTTTGTTCCAGAATGCAGCACCATCTCGGTAGTCAAGGTCGGAAGTGACACGCATCCACTGTTTTTGTTTCAGCCTGTTCACTTCCAACCTTATAACCGCCGAGAGTCTGTTGTACTACGTTTTGAGCATTCTGGTAAATTGTTATCCTTATCAACGAAAAAGTAAAAAAAAATATGTATTATGCCTTTTATCTCATTTGTTGTAAATTTTCACTTTGGCTTTTGTAAGATCCCTAGGGAGGAACTTTGGAACAAAAGTAAATTTAATATTGATATTAGCAGACATGCTCTGAGTGTGTTAGGTATTTGTGAATAGATCTACTTACATCAACTATTTGGCAATCCCTTAACTAATCATTAATATCCCATGGCTTTTTTAAGTGGGACGCATTTAGTTTTAGAAACCTAATTAAGTATACTAGTTTTAAGGAAACCATACTTTACGGATTCTTGAGATATGATTCGTTGCCTCTGTTTGAGGTTGCAGAACTTGACCTTTGATGTAATATTCGTACCTGAAATTGAATTAGATCATATAACTACCAAGCTTTAAAACCTGTGCATATGTACGATCTTCTTTCCTCAATTCGTCAATTCTTGTCATCAAGACTATCATTCTGGGCCACTAAGAAGTTGTTTAGACTATGAGAAAGATAAGTTGTAACTTTTAATTTAATTGTTTTTTTTTATTATAAGACATCAGTATCCAGTCTGTTCTGAACTGTAGATTACTGAATTTAAACTTTAATTTAGAATTTATATATTTTATTTATGGTTTTTATGTATTCTATTGAAAGATAAGTCTCTAGATAGTTTGGAATTAGTATTCTTTTCCTTGAAGATAAAAAAATTATCCAGAAGATGAAAAAATTATAGAATTAGAAGAAGAACTATCAACCATAAAATGGGATAAAATGGGTCTGACAGAAGTGAAAAAAGGTAAATAAAAAATTCAACTTAATTCGGGAAATACCGTGTAATATAAATGTAGCTACATTTATAATAACGTATATTAACATATATTAACAGAATATAATTTATAGTAAATATAAGGATAGCCGAATATGTAAGCACACTTACAGCAATTCCAAACAGAGAAAGATACATCATACTAAAAATGGAAAGAATGTCAATTTCCATCTCTACATCCAAGTTCTTCTTCACAGCAACGAGGCAAACTTAAAGTCAAGCAGGGTTTTTTGTCCAGATCGATTGCATCCCAATAATATCCCACAATTTCTCGATGGGATTTAGATCAACGCTACAGTATGACCAGTTCATGGTGTGTATTCCAACATCGTCCTACTAATCAAATATCGCACGTGCAACATGATGTGATAGAGCATTATCATGCATTAAAAGCAAATTGTTTCCTACGTAAGGAGCAAGTAAAACTACATGGTTAGACAAAATGTCTGTAAAATACCTATCACTTGTTAAAGAACCTCTTTGCGAAGCTACAAGGTCTATTCGCCCTGTAAGAGATATTCCTCCTTAAACCATTGCAGATCCTCCATTGAATAAATAGGTCGAATGTTGCACTGTGCGTAGCGTTTAAATAACTCTCACACGTCTGTCGAAGCTATATAAGCAATACCTCGATTTATCAGTAAACAATAAATGCTTTTAGTCATCGACATTTTAGTCAAGGTCCTCTCTAGCACCTTGAGCTAATTGTAATCTACTTCTACAATGATGTTTAAAGCTAGTGCTCTGACTGGTATCTTTACATGCAGATCTTGTTCAGCGAGACGCCTTTGTATAGTGCTTCTACTAATTTGAATATTAAGAATATCTGCTACTTGCATTTGTAAATATCTCATTGTGACAAAACGTTCTCTTATAGCACTAAGCCTGAAAAACTGTCCACACCGTCTCGTATAGTCGTTTGTTCCTCAGTAATGTTAAATGACTCGAAATATTGTAATATGAGATACTCTTAACCTCAAGACTATTTCACAATAGCTTAACCCTATATCATCTAAAGTAATAATTGCATACACACATTCATCTCGGCTTAGATTTCTTGAAATCCGCTCCAAGTCAACTAACTAAGATACGAAAAATATCAAAACAATCTGTTGAATTGTAAACAATATTGACAGTCTAAAACTGTCCTGTCAAAATGTTTAATTTTTCATAGCCAACTAACTGCTTCCATTATTGAGTATTAAAATTCAATAAAATCACGTTATGGTTTGAACGTAAGTTTTATTTTGATAATAAAGGTATCCACATGTATTTTTACAAAAATATTGAAAAAAAAAGAATGTGTTGCATAATAATATCAAAAAACAACTTTACTTTTACATCTCGTATATGGGTAAAACATTGACATTTCCCAGAAAACATTAATACAGTAATTACTTAGAAATAGATCTGCCATGCGAAAAAATCTAAATTCAATCAACGATTCAGAAGAAACATAATTTAAAAATTATGGTACAGTTGAGGTGTAGATATATGTTTGGAGAGTAGATAATCACGTAATGTTTTAAACTAACTTTTCTAATTTGATTTTTGTTGAAAATGTTGAAAAAGGATAAAGCTATCTCGAAATATTAATAAGATGTACCGTTTGTTTTTAATACATTCCACAGGGTGTTACAAAATTAGATAAAAATAACACAACTTTATTTTTACACCCCATATATAGGTAAAACGTTGAAATTTCTCAGAAACATTAATATAGTAATTAATTAAAAATATAAAATGTTTTATGAAAAGAAAAGCATCAAAATTCAAATAAGAGTTAAGAAGAAATATAGCTTCAAAATTATGGTCCAGTTGAAGTGGTGCGTTAATTTTGGACAGTAGTATATTTGCATTTATTGTTCGTTGATTTTTGAAAGTATATTTGAAGCAAAAAAATCTCTAATCTATTTTCAACGTAATTTTTTGATCATATTATTTTTGTATAAACCTAATCCAAAATTAATTTTTCAATCGGACATCTCAACGAAATATTTTTTTAAAATTTCTATGGGCGCTCATAAATATTTAGCTTGGGAAGGATCCAAACATTTTGTAAACGTTGATCGAATAGGAAAACACATCACTTACAAATATATCCAATTAATAAGACACTCTGTCAGATTTATGTTTACCTAAAACAAATCACGGGAAGTCAGGATTACGCGAGACAAGTTACAGAACTCATTCTGTCGCTCCTGTATCTGATTTCGGGTTTTTAGGGTAACAAAGAATTATAGTCATATTTTTTATTTATTTATAGGAAGCAAAAGGTCTGTCGAAATATAAGACGTGTGTTTAGAAACAAACAAAAGTAGCATTTTTTATGATTTGGCGACTCAATAGATTATTTAATTTTTATATTAGGCTAGCTGATCCGGCAAACTTCGTACCGCTTTAGAATTAAATAATGTGTCACAGTCCAATAACTAAAAATTAATAGACAAGCAAAAAAATACTAAAAAACATTACATTATACATTTTTCTGTATGAAAAACAGTGTTTGAATGACAATTGACAATTATATTGACAGAATGACAATTATATGAATTAGCCGAAAAAATATTTGTCCTACAAAACGTAACATTTTATCAAAGTCCCTTTCCAACATACACCATTAACGAGGTCATGAAAAATAATTATTAACCACCTGCCAATACCACAAGATTTTTTTTAGTAACTGTAGGACAAATGTTTCTTGTGACAGATTAGTGTATTTTTTATGTAAATAAAACACTGTCCTACAATAAAACAGGCTAATTAGACAGGAATTGTCAATTTCGTTTTCCTATTTTTAATACAACATAAAGTAAAAAATTATTTCTTGGAAAAATTCTGAATCTGTTTTCTTGTGGCATGTATAAGTTAAATGTTGCGTTTATGTGGGATTAAGCCACAATGAAAAAAGTGAGTGGAAATATTAAATTAACTAGTAGATATACTCTTCACAACTGATTGTAATGATAATTAATTTTTAACTACAAAAATCATAAAAAATCAGAAAAAAATAAAAAATAAAAACATCAGAAGTAGTAAATGAAGTAAAAATACCATACAGATAATTACTTCAAAAGAGTTGACAAAGCGTTACTCAAAATTATTGCAGGAGAACAGGCCGAAGTATATCTCATATGGTCCCTGTGACAATAATAACTGAGGAAGCAGAAATCACAGAGGAAGATACAAATAAAGCACTAAAGAAATCCAAAAACAATAAAGCACCAGGACCAGGCAACTGGACAACTAAAAATGGAACTGCTGAAATATGGAGGCGCAAGGATAGTATATAGATATACATAGTATGTAGATAGATATACATAGTATATAGATCCTTTATACAAATGTTGTTTAATAAAATCGAAGCAGGAGAGAAGATTCCCGAGGAGTGAAATTTATCATATATGTCCTCCATTTTCAAAAAAGGTGACAAAAGGTCACCAAATAACTACAGAGGGATCAGTGTAATGCCTTCAATAGCAAGAATCTTTTCATCAGTTATAAAATATCATCAGTTTTCATCAGTTATATAGAACAACACATGGACCATTATAACGAAGAACAAGCCCGATTCCGAAAAACCAGATCATGTTTAGATAATATATTCATTATGAGACAGGTGATTAAAAAGAACAAAGAAAAAACATTGAAACACATATGACCTTTATCGACTTAGAGAAACGAAACAACTATGGGAAGCAATGAAAAGAATGTGCATTAGAGAGAAATGGGTGAATATAACACAAAGACTGTATAAAGAAACACAAGTGCAACTAAAGTCATGTACTGAAATAACAAAAACAATCACCGCAACAAAAGGCCTCAAACAGGGATGTGGTCTCTGACCTACACTTTTTAACATATAGCAAGACCGAATACTTATGTATTGGACCCGAGGTTGCAGATTTGAACTTAAGTCTAGAAGAAGAGACTATTAAGAGTTGTAAGACTTTTAAGTATTTAGGGTCAATGATTAGCCGAGATTGTACTTGTATGAAAGATATAAAAATGAAAATAGCACGGGGAAAACAAGCCACAAGATCACTTAATTTAGTGATATGAAACAACACTCTAACCAAAGAAAACAAAAAGAGGATCTTTCAAAGCATAGTGATTAATATTACCCTATATGGAGCGGAAGTATGGCCAATGACAACAACAATACGAAATAAAATAAGAACAGTTGAACTGGACTTTATGAGAAGATGTCTACAAATCACAAGAGCGGATATAATAAGAACGGAGGAAATATGGAACAGAATGGAAGTAGAATGCTCAATTACAAAAAAGTTGGAAAACAGAGCCCTGCAGTGGTACGGGCATGTACAAAGAATGCCAGAGCATAGGTGGCCGAAAAGAATATTAAACTGGGACCCGCCGGAATGAAGACGGAGAGGAAGACCTGCGAACTCCTAATGGGAAAAGTCGAAGAAGAAGAAAAAGAAGACAAAAATCATGTTGATTCTGGCTGATTAACTGATTGACACCTAGTCAATGCCATTAAAAAAAACTACAAAATTGTATGTTTTGATGATTTGACGTTTTTATGTTTGAGAATGATTTTACGTATTTGAGACGAATTTATAATTTTTTTAGAAAAATATTATTATACTGTATAATTTATAGAATAGATCATTTAATGCAATTACTAATATTTTATAATAAGAATAGTAATTAATACAAATAAAATGTAGTAGGTATAGCACGAGATTATAATAAAGACATAAAGGCTTGGGGAATTTATACAATAATATGTATTGTCTTTAAATGATTTATCGCACATATCACTCTTACACACGTAATAAAATACTCCACAACGACACCTCGCCATTGTGCCCTGTTCTACAGATAACATATTATAATAATAATCGATTAAAAAGAATTATTTGCCAATTGAGGCACTTTTTTCCTCATCTTCGTATCTCTTTTTTTTAAGTACACTTTCTTTAGTATTGTTTTTATCTTAATTATGTGTTTATAAGTAGTTTACTCTTATTTATATTACTAAACTACCCTACCGTGCGTACAAAAAAATTTGGTGAAAAGGCATGTGCGAAATATGATCTCTTTGTCAATAATTATCCATCCACTCGTGAATGCAGCTCTCTTTCAATTGCTTCCATCTTTCTCTACCTTGCGCCAATCTAATCCACTGCTTGCCTGCCAATGCTCTTATGTCATCAACCCTCCTTTTTTGAGGTCTTCCCATGCTACTTGTTGTCGTCCTTGGTCTCCATTCTAGAATTCTCCGTGTCCACCTGTTGTCAGTATATCGGGCTACGTGACCTGCCCAGCTCCATTTCATTTTTGTAATTTCTTCCACAATATCCCTAGTCTTCGTTCTACGTCTTATCTTGGTGTTTCTAATCTTGTCTCTCAGTGATATTTTAAGCATAATTCGTTCCATTGCTCTTTGCGTTGTTTCTAATTTTTAGCAGATTTTTTGGTAAGGGCTACTGTCTCCAAGCCGTAGGTACAAACTGGTAGTATACCTACATGTGTTATACACCTTTTTCTTTAAGTTTACAAGAATGGAGGTTTTTTCAAGGTATATGCTAGTTTGCTGAAAGTGGCCCATGCCAGTTGTGTTCTTCTTTTAATTTTAGCATCTTGATTTGGTTTTCCTAGTTTGATGACATAACCTAGATATACATATTGTTCAACATTGTCTATGGCATGATTTTGTATTGTTATATTTGTCTAGTCTCGGCTCAATATGCAATAAATAAAAAGGCAGCAGATGCAGATGCAAATTTTTCATTTAAAACGTAAACATATTCAAAAAATTTATTAAAATTTTAAAACTCTGAAAGAATTTATTTTATTTAATAAAGTTCAGTTGCCTAAAAATGACCAGTATATTTCTGTAGTTACCTTATCTGCGAAAAATATTGTAAACATAATCTGGCATAATCCCCTTAAGTTATCAGTAACTTCTGCAAAAACAGCTCAAGACGACTTATCAAAAAGAATCAATTTGTTTAACATAATTCTTGCATTTAATAGATTGCCATATAAAGATGAAGTGTAACAGGTAACAGGTGATCTTCCAATTTAGAAACCAGCGCAGGAGCTGAGGCAAAAATGTTGGTGATGAGTTTACGTATCTGAAGTTAACCTCAGAGAGTTTAACAAAGTCTACAGATAAAGACAAAGCGCTACCTAGAGAGCCTACTATGAGAAAATTGAAGATATCTACCAGACTTTCAGATTAGAAAAAGCGCTCTCAAAAACCCACATCAGCATATCGGCATATGACCGAAAAAAAAAATGAAAGCACAACTTCCAATCTTTTTAAAAGTGCTGAGATCATAATATAAAACACACTTATCTGCCCCTAGCACATCAACAGCAAGAAACTAGACGGAAGAAATAATAATACCGTAACTGAAAGTCTGGTATCTCGCTAGAACAATTACTCACCAATTCATTCAATTGAACAAGTCACCAGGGCCTGACGGCATCTATTCAGCTCTACTACGGTGGGGACTGGACAGACTTCTAACATAAGAAGTGTAGAGAGGTACGTGTGGTGTTTATACCTAAACCAGGTAGGATGGACAACACCCTACCACAATCTTTCCGACCAATTAGCCCAACATCATTTTTCTTGAAAACGATGGAAAGGCTATGCAAGAGAGGCTATCCCAGTACATAAGGAATAAAATTCTGGTTCATAACCGAGTTAGCATCACTTAGAGATCAGCATGCATATACTTCGTGTACATTTACTGATTCTGCACTGCATCAAGTAGTGGCAAGAATTAAAAGATCGCAGGACAATAAAGAATGAAAGAATTCCTGACAGCTCAATGTCAGGAATGTTCCCAACGGTTTCTACACAATAGCCTAATCAGACGATAATGCTATCCTGCAAAGCGGTAAGATTGAGAACACAATATGTGAAAGATGACAAGTTGCTCTCCGACTAATAGAAACATGGTACCCGGAACACTCACTATCTACAAATCCTAAGAAGACAGAGATGGTTCTCTTCGCCAGAAAAAGAAGAATCACGGACCCCTACAAACTTCTTTTGTTTGTTTTTTATACTCAGTTTAAATTCAATAAAATATATTATTTTTATGTAACCGACTTTTATCTTCTACGCTTGATGAAGAAAACAATTCTTGAACAGTTGTAAAATAAACCTAAAAGGGCAGGATATACATAGCTATTGTTTTCTACAAAAATTATTGTTTTTTTATATTTGTTCAAACTAGACTTCATTTAACAATTTGCCGGTTCAATATAAAACAGCGGGCTTTAAAACTGTTAAAGATTTTTACATGGTTTCTAAATGACAGCTGCCCTTATTATTTATTGACCACATTGTTATGCGTGCTCTAAATTTTATGGCACGTCGTAAATATAAGCTGGAACTACTTTGTGTTCGGTTTTTCTCGTCAATCAACATAAAGTTCCCGATACGCCATTCCAAACACCAGGAAGAAACATTAAGTCTGATTTAATTAAGGGGACTATTGATTTTAAATTATTTCCTACTGAGCCAACAAAAATCGTGTCATAACTAGCAGTCACGAAGAGTTTAGTTTGTTGGGAGTTATATTTAATTGATATATGTTTCAGGCAATGGCATAAATACCTCTGTATACCCCACAGTGCATTATAAATTATCCCTATACATACTTTTTGAGAATGAATATGATGGTTTTATGTGATATTTGTACTTTTCACGCACGAAGGGTTAGTGTATTTAGAATTTAGTCATTTTTATACATTAAATTGATACTGGGATTGATGGAATTATACAGCAAAATATAATATACTATTACGACGTTAAAAAGCTTATGGAAGAAAATAGTATTTAAAGATTTAAGTTAAGTGCTTTGAATCCGACATCAGTTGGAAAAAATGAATGGGTGTTAATTGTGAATCCAAAAATTGAAGAAACATTAAAAACTACCACACTTTTTACAACACTGCTAAAGAAGACCTAACAGAAGAGCAGATTAAGTACAGCTCTAGTTTTACAAACGTCTTTCCTTATACCTTATAACTATGAAAACAGTAAAGTAAATGACATATACATAAGGTTTTTTAAAACTATAGAGCAGTTAAACGAAGTAAGCGTGGTAAAGAGGTCAACAAAACTTAATAAAAGTTATCATCATCAATCAGCCAATCGCGTCCACTGCTGGACATAGGCCTCCCTCAGTTATTTTCAGTGTTCTCTACATTGGGCCGCTTGTAGCCAGTTTCCCGCTACACGTTTTATATGATCGGTCCATCTAGTCGGCGATCGTCCTCGGTTTCTTTTATAAGTAGTTTCTGAGCCTCCATTCCATAATACATATTGTCCACCGTCGATCTCGTGTTCTGGCTAAGTGCCCTGCCCAGTTTCACTTAAGCGTCGTGGTTCTTTCGATGACGTCTTGAACTCCTGATCTGTGCCTGATTTGTTGGTTTGTTATGTGGTCTCAAAGGCTCACGTTCAGAATTGCACCTTCCATAGCTCATTGCGTAACTCTGAATTTATTCAGAATTTGCCAAATGCTGCCCATGTCAGGCCTATTCGCCTCTGTATTTCATGTGTTTGATTGTCTGTGCTTATTTTGATCTCGGGACCCAGATATTTGTAAGTGTCTGTTTGTTGTATGGTATTATTGTTAATATTTATATTTCCACTCATTACGAGATTTGTTATAAGTTTAGTTTTCTCAAAGTTTATTTTAAATCCTGCTCTTTCAGACAGATTTTTAAGTGAATGTATCATAGAATCTGTATTCTGTAAGTTTTCTGCGATTAATACAACATCATCTGCAAACCTTAGATGATATAATCTTTCTCCATCTATATTGATGCCCATATCTTGCCATTGAGTGTTCTTAAATATTGACTTCTCCTTGTCTTGAATTTTCTCCTTGTCTTGACCTAAGCTAATTTTTTTTGTGTCTTCGTGTAGTCGTATACTTGATATAGCGTTCTTATAGATGTTTTTGATTAGTTTCGTGTACCTGTAATCTATTCGGCTTTGATTTGGGGCTTCCAGTACTGTTTCAAACTCTACAGAATCAAAAGCCTTCTTGTAGTCGACAAATGCAATAACCAGTGGTATGTTGTATTCTAACTAGTATATTAGAACAAAAGATGAAGTTAACATCAAGCAAAGAAGAAAGTACTGAGGAAAACTGGACGATAATTAAAGACATCTTAAAGACTGTTCAAGAAACAAAATTGAGTGCGCTAAAAGCAAGAAAAAAACAAGGGTGGATGACAGAAGAAATACTGAGACTTATGGATAAAAGAAGAGAAGTCAGAAATAAAGATAAAAACGAATACAAGAGGATCCACGCAATAATCAGGCAGAAGATAAGACACGCGAAAACACAATTTCATAGTAAAGAATGTAATGAAATTCAACAATATGAAAAGAAACACGATACATTTCATCTGCACAAGAAATTGAAAGAGGTCGCTGGAAACAAATGGAAACAAGTATCCAAAGTTTAGAAGACAGAAACGGACACAGAATATTAGACATCAATGAAAAGTTAAAAGAATGGGAAAACTACATTTCTGAATTATTTGAAGATGAGAAAGTAGAACACTATACACCGATTGCTATATCAGGTCCATCTATAACAAAAAGTGAGGTAAGACGTTCAATACAAATGGCAAAAAATGGAAAAGCACTTGGCTCCGATGAAGTAAGTGCTGAAATACTAAAGTTTTTGGGAGAAAATGGAATTAAAGCTCTGTGTAATCTCTTTAACAGAATTTATGACACTGGGATATTACCAACTGATTGGTTAAAGTCGACATTTGTCACAATACCTAAGAAACATCGTCCAAAGACATGCGGTGATTATCGGACAATAAGTCTGATGAGTCACGTTTTGAAAATCTTTCTGCGAGTAATACACAGCAGAATTTACACGCTGTTAGAGGACAGAATTAGCAATACTCAATTTGGGTTTAGGAGTGGCTTGGGTACAAGAGAAGCCTTGTTTATTATACAGGTGCTAGTACAGAGATGCAAAGATATAAA
This sequence comes from Diabrotica balteata, assembly GCA_918026665.1. Taxonomy (NCBI): domain Eukaryota; kingdom Metazoa; phylum Arthropoda; class Insecta; order Coleoptera; family Chrysomelidae; genus Diabrotica; species Diabrotica balteata. The sequence continues at coordinate 115,689,182 of OU898281.1, read as the reverse complement.
TCAAAATGTGTATATTTGTGCAATCGATTTTGAAAAAGCTTTTGACAAAGTCCGACATAACAAAATGCTAGAAATATTGGAAACAGCTGGATTGGACGATAAAGATCTACGAATAATTACAAATCTATACTGGCATCAAGTGGCAAGAATAAAGGTTAAACAAGAACTGTCGGATGAAATAAATATAAAAAGAGGAGTGAGACAAGGCTGTATATTGTCGCCTTTACTTTTTAACTTATATTCGGAGGAAATATTTAAGGAAGCCTTAATGGAGACAACCGAAGGTATTATTGTGAATGGAGTAACCGTCAACAATATTAGATATGCCGACGATACCTTAGTCCTTGCCAATTGCGGGGAAGACCTTCAAAATCTAATGAACAAAATAAAACAGACTTGTGATCAGTATGGATTAAAACTCAACGTTAAGAAAACTAAATATATGATAGTTAGCAAACAAAATTATATACATGATGACGGTATAAAAGTCGGAGGTGCCACACTGGACAGAGTAGAGAAACTCGTGTATCTCGGCAGTAATATTAATGAGAGCTGGGATCCAACCACAGAAATTAAAAGCCGAATAGAACAAGCCCGAGCTACCTTTGTAAAAATGAGAAACGTACTTTGCAGTCACGATCTTAGCATTGACCTTAGAGTTCGTATGATATCTTGCTACTTCTTTCCTGTCCTGCTGTATGGAGTAGAAGCGTGGACCCTAACTGAGGCTATGCTTAAACGCTTGACAGCCTTTGAGATGTGGGTATACAGACGACTACTGAAAATAAGCTGGGTCGACAGAGTTAGAAATGAGGAGGTCCTTAGACGGCTGAATCAAACAACACAACTGGTCAATATAATAAAGAAACGCATGCTGGAATACTTCGGTCATATTATGAGACACCCTGAAAAATATGATCTTTTACATCTGATCATTCAGGGAAAGATTTAAGGTAATCGTGGTCCTGGTAGAAGAAGAACATCATGGCTGAAAAATCTAAGGCAATGGTATGGAAAATCAACTACATCGTTATGTAGAGCTGCTGTCAATAAAGTCACGATAGCGAATATGGTAGCCAACATGATATCCAACGATCGATAACGGTCATGGAACTAGAAGAAGAAGATGTTGTACTCGATACACTTTTCTATTAATATCTTTATGGTATGCAAATGGTAATTTGTGCCATATCCAGCCTGTTCTTTGGGCTGATAGAAATCAAGTTTAGGTGTTAGTCTCTTTGTTAAGATTTTCATAAAGAGTTTGTACATATGTGTCAAGAGGCTGATGGGTCTATAATTTTTTAATTTAGTAATATCGCCTTATTTGTATAACAAGACTATCACTGCATTGTTCCAATCTTTTGGAATCGTACCCGCATGTAAGCATTTATTAAACAGTTCGCTTACTGATTGTAATAGAATTTCTCCTCCTGCTTTTATTGCCTCAATAAGGCATCATCACCAGGCGATTGATGGTTCTTCATTTCCTTTAAAGCTGCTCTTACTTCTGACACAGTAATGATTAAAAGTATTTCCGATTCCTGATTTATGAGAGTCTTTACTCGTGTCAAGAAATTGTCTTGTGGTCTTTGGCTAGCATAAAGGTCTTTATAAAACTCTCTGCTTATTTTCAGAATGTTTTGTTTATCTATTCTTGTCTTTACGTCTTTATCTCTTAGCTTGTGTATTTCTTTTTTACTTTGTGTGAGTTTTTTTTCATTATCTTTAAACCTTTGTTCTCTTCTACTATTTAAGTAATTACATTAGTATTATATCTTTTAATAAAAGTACTTGGCAGATATTTGTATATACCAAATTACTTAGGGAAGTGCTTAGAATATGCCTATCCAGATACAGAGTGTGTTAACAATCCTTTTTTTTTCCTTTTTTATTCCATAACTCTGAAATACTCTCGTAATTGTTATCAATATGCTTATTTAACACAAGATCATCAATATTACTAGTAACGCTAGTATTATAACAATCTCATACCACTTCATAATAGGTCCTCTAAAATCTTTGTCCAAAAGAGATATTTTTTTCAAAGAACTAGCTATAGGTCATATTAGTGACAGTAATACTAATATACATGCGTCGTCTACAAACTACAATCACTTTATTTTATTGTATATTTCAGGCACAAGTTCTTATACTGATTCGAAATTCAATGTAAGGTTAACTGACCAGTCAGATTTAGATTAAGAGGCGTGGCTAACCTGACGATTCCGGAAAATCAGCGATAATAAATGTATATTGAAGATCGTCTCATAGACGAGACCTTTCTAGTTAACAACAGAGGACATTTACTATCAGCAACAGTACAACAGCTTAAACAACGAAGTAAAAAAGTGTAAAGTAAACCCAAAAATAAAATGTGGAATAAAGCCCGATTAGACGAAAAATTTTTTTGGTAAATCAAAAAGCATAAAAGCCTAGAAAACAATTGAAGTTAGTAGAACACACAGAAAATAACATGGTAATAGCGTATGGGCGTACACATCGACATCCTGGAAAAAACAGAGAATGCAAAAGGCTCAGACATATTATGCGAAATGAATCCAGATATGCTGTCCTTAGCAGAATAGGCAGAGAGAGGGAAATGGAAAATACAATAAAAGAAAGGAAATTGCAATATCTCGAACATGTAATGAGAGGCGAAAAATTTAACATCTTGAGACATAATTCAAGGAAAAATAGAGGGTAGGAGAAGTGTAAGAAGAAGACGCGTTTCCTGGTTAAAGAACCTAAGAGAGTGGTTTGGTTGCAGCTCAAGGCAATTGTTCAGACCAGCGGCCTCGAAGGTCAGAATAGCCATGATGATTGCCAACCTTCGTCGCGGAGATGGCACTTAAATAAGAAGAATATGCTCTCCTTCAAGCCATCCTGCAAGGAAAAATATTTGGAAAGCGAGGTCCAGGAAGAAGAAGAACATCTTGGTTAAAGGACCTCAGAATCTGGTTCAATACAACATATGTGCAGCTTTTTCGCGCTGCTACAGATAAGATAAAGATTGCCCTGATGATCGCCAACATTCGTAATGGATAGGCACATTAAGAAGAAGAAAAGGCTGCAATGGTAAAACCATGTCGAAAGGATTAATGATCAACTATGATTAATGTGAATTTTACAATGGATCCCTACCATTAGAGAGATGAACGATAGAGGACAGTAAGATAAATCATCTTCATTCAGCCTAAAAAGTCCAGTGCTGAACAAAGGCTTCTTCATCGTCTTTCCAACCCCGTCTATCTTACGATACCCTCATCTAGTTTTTATTTTTTCTTCTTAAATCGTCAGCTCATCATACAGGTGGTCGACCTACGCTTCTTTTGTCTTTCGTTGGTCTCCATTCCAATAACCTCTTTGTTTATCGCTTATCCATCATTCTAGCTATGTGTCCCGACCATCTCCATTTTAGTCTGACTATCCTTTCGACCAACCACGAAAGTGGTGCGTGGTTCGCATTAACTTGCCATTGTGCAAACCAGGTATGTCAAAATGGTATGTGGTTCGTACAGATATGTGACGCATTTTGTTCGCCTTTCCAATGCGGAACCAAAATCAGTGCTGCAACAACGGCCATGGACGCTAGACAACAAGTTATTGCGTCTGCTAGCTTATGCATTATTTATGCGGGAATTATATTACACAATAAAATGACAAAACGCAAAAAGAAGAGGTGGTGGGTGACATTGTATATGAGAGGTCGGCAGAGATAAGTAAAAAAATAAGTCTTTCAAATTGTGTACCCAACCTATATTACATCCATTGTAAATTTATGTTTTGGTCTATGTCAATAATAGTTTGAGACTGTGTATTTTATAAAAAAATATTATACTTACATGCATCGTTTGTTTGATTGTTTAAAGCTGATTGGTCTGATCAAAATAGGTAGTTGGTTCAGGCATTGGAGAGGGTAGAGAATGTTGAGAATATGGCGACATCTGCTGAGAGTATGAGAAACGTTGAGATTAATGTGATTGTGATTGTGATGTATGAGCTGATGTTTGTTGTCTTATATTAGTCTGCAGAATTGACCTATGAAGGTTTGAATTTATAAACCAAAACATCATGTTATCTATCTCATGCATGGCTAATTATTGAGTGTTACCATCCATTGCCCTCAATTTAGTGAAAAGCAGTTTAACGAATAATTGTAAATTATCCTTTTCTGGCTGTCAATCGACATTTGCCCTTAAAATTTTAAGGGCTCATCTATTTGATGTTGTACTTGCTCTGTTGGAGTTACTTTTAATAGCACTAGAAGCAGAAGGTGAATGTTATAGTGCATCTTCGTTCTCATTCGGTTTTAAAACAGTCTCGTCTTCAGAGCCTTCATTTGTAGTCTCCTGAAAAGATACAATAAATAATATGTAACAATTTATCAGCAGTTTGTTTATTTTAACGATGGTTTATTATGTCTTTTATTTATTTTATTTAAATTAATAAGACTATCCAAAGTCTGTATAATGGAACGACTGCAAAAATTAAAACTGGATTAAGGATATCTGAACTATTTAAGGTCACGAAAGGACTAAAGCAGGGTTGCTGTATTTCGCCTACCCTTTTCATAATTTATCTGAAACAAGTACTCAAGCTATGGAAAAGAAAATGTAATGGCATGGGAATCCCTCTCAATGACGAGACTACACTGTACACCTTATGTTTCGCTGATGACCAAATGCTGATTGCTCAGAATAATGACGACTTGAGTTACATGACTCGGAAACTAATAGAAGAATATAACAAATGGGTCTCGAAGTCAACATTAAGAAAACTGAAGCCATGTGTATTGGAGGGACAAAACAGTCCATTATATTAGACGATGGGGTAGAAATTAGAAACTGTAATGAATATAAGTACCTGGGTATAAAGATAACTCAAGATGGAACACTCGATGTTGCTATAAAAGATAGAAACATACAGGGTAGAAAAGCCATATTCATGATGAACGGGATTCTGTGGGACCAAACAATATCTAAAGCGAACAAACAACTCATATATTTACCATACTTAAAAGTGAAATCACATATGGCAGTGAAGTTTGGCCAATGAAGAGAAACCGTGAAGATTGGCCGGAGAAACTGTTACTAGCAACAGAAATGGACTTCTGGAGAAGAGCAGCAGGAAAATCAAGAAGAGATCGGATACCAAATGAGAGAATACGAGAAATGATGGGAGTCAAGCATACAATAGTTGATGACATAAGCTCAAAACAGTTAATATGGTACGGCCTTGTACAGAGAATGCCAGATGATAGGATTCCAAAACAGATTTTGACGTGGACACCACAAGGGGGAAGGAAAAGAGGAAATCCGAGAAGAACCTGGAGAGAGGGAATTGAAAAAGAACTAGAGAAAAGAGAAATCCCTCCAGGCCTATGGCTGAATAGAGAACAATGGCGGTTAGGAGTCGGAAGGCGTCGGAGAATGCTGTAAACCGATAGTAGTAGTAGTAGTAGTTATGTCTTTTTAGATTCCCGAAACTGAACAACAATGGATAGAAGAAGCTGCAAATTTTGAACAAAGGTGAAATTTTCCACATTATGTAGGTACAATGGATGGGAAACATGTATTAATACAAGCACCAAAAACGGCGCAACAGAGTATTATAATGACAAAGGAACATTCGGTATTGTTCTATTGGCACTTTGCCAATTATTTATTCGTATTTGCTGACATAGGATGCTAGGAACAAATTTTTAATGGTGGAATTTTTCGCACTACAGTCCTATTTAAGAAATTGAACACAAACCAACTGCATTTACCTCCTGCAAAACCCTTATGCCTGTGAGCGAATATATGCCATAATATGTTATAGTGACCGATAATGCATTTGCTCTTAGTCTTAATATTATAAAGCCATACCCAGGTGTTCAAGTAAGGGCCAGTGTTAGGAAAATATTCAACCACAGGTTATCAAGAGCCAGACGCATAGTGTAAAATATTTTTGGCATTATGTCGTCGGTATTTCGAGTTTTCCGAAAACCTATTCTGCTTGAACCAAAGAAGGCTTCATTATTTACTATGACCTGCGTCCTACTTAATAATTACCTGAGAAAAAATAAACTATCCAGGTTAACATATTCGCCAACAGGTTCTTTCGATTCTGAGGAAAATGGAGAACTTACTCCAGGATTATTACGTGAGGGTCAAGGTGAAAGAACTCCTTTTTACCCCTACAAAAGCAATCTCGTAAAGCATCTTTGATCGCAAAAGAAGTTAGGGATGACTTTTCGGAATATTTCCAGTCCAACGATGGAGTAGAAGTGGAAGTTCAAGTATGGTGGCAAGAAGATCAGTAAAAAGCCTTGAATTTTATACACAACAAACTTAGTATATTTTTTTAAATAAATTCTTATAAAATAAAAACTTACCGCTGAATTTCTTGTCCTCCCTGGAATATAAATTGTCCAAGTCAGCGTGTAAATGTCATCTGATCCACTCCCACTTTTTTTGCGTATTTTCTATATGTAACGAATAATCTATCTGTTTTCTTTTTTAGTTCTTTCATTGGAAGCAAATGTATTTTGTAATCCTATCCATGCCTAGTACACAATGTTTCTGTTCTTATGGCCCTCGTGTTTTGAATTCCATATTAATTCTTCCAATTGCAACGCTCCAATTCATTTTAGTGATTTTTCTGCGGCCAATGCCATTTTAGTGTAATTTTATTAGAAAAAATCTCTGTAACGTACCATCTTGATAGTTAAACACATACTTTGTAATTTAATAGTAATTTAATATACATTAACAACAGCAAATAACAATTTCACACAAAGTCCCTTTCTTACTGACAGAGTATTGTTAAAAATATTTTCTACTTTACATAATATTTATGCATTGTTTGTTAATCATAATCAAGTGCGTTAAATCTATTAGTCTACAGTAGACCCGCATCCTCTGCCTCATATGACTCCGAACACTTCCTTTTCATGTCCGATTTACACCCTGCATTTGTTAATTTAAATTTGTTTTAACTGTTATTTCCCCAAACACCCCTATTTACTTTAGTTTTGGTAGACGCTTTCAATTGTTGAAGAGCCTTGTTTCGTTTAGAACAAGTCACGCTAAGTGCTTTTGAGAGATAATATTACAGACATGGTTAATTAAGCAAAAGATGTCCTGATAACATTAATATACAAAGTAATTAGAGCTTTTTAGATCGCAACAATAAAACAGAACAATTACTTTATTTTATTTTTAAGATATTTGCTATATATATATATATATATATATATATATATATATATATATATATATATATATATATATATATATATATATATATACATATATATATATATATATATATATATATATATATATATATATATATATATGTATATATATATATATATATATATATATATATATATATATATATATATGAGTATAACTGATAAATATAAAATTAGAATTGGTGTACACCTTTTTAAACCTTAACTAAAATTTGGATTACAAACTTGAATAATTTTAAAATTAATTTTATTTGATTGTTTTTTTTTTCAGGAATTTCTAAGCTCTCACAAAGTTCATGAATGGTATATTATCAGGATCTGGTTAATTGGAGTTGTCGATTTGGCAGAAGTTCTCCAGTATTTATTAATCCATAGGTTCCATGAATAGATGCTCACGAAGAAACTGTAAATCACATGGGGTTTTAAGCATCTCTTGGATTAATATCTTACTTGGATACATAGCATGAAAAGCACGGTCGAATTTGAGGGAGAGTTGAAGTAGGGAATATGTTTTGAGGTGTATTTGAAGAAATGGGCCTTCTGATGATCTGAGTTTGGGATCTGATTGTTACCAATAGGTCAAAAGTATTGGATGTCTTTAATTTTGGTAGAATCCGGTATTTTCCGGAATTTTCGGTAGTCCAAATTAAAGGTGTCTTTTCGCCATTGTTCGGCTTTGATGGTGGTGAACTCCAGTTTGATCAGCGACGAAATGCGTTTGTATTCCGTTTTGATAATGGGATCACGATATCCTTTGTTAAGATAGACTTACATAGTTTATTTCCACGTTACGGCATCAATTGCTTGTTTTATCAGTTGTTGGAAAACCGAAGACCGGATACCCCTGTCGATATCAATGTATGAGTCAAAGTTGCCTAACTAAAGAGCAATAAGTGTCAGAAAACATTTTAAAAATGTTCCAGGCTACATGTCTTAAGCCTCTTATGAATATAATATAAGCATTTTAAAGTGGTGACACTTAAGAGAATGTGGTTTCTCTTATTAGGATGGGGATGTAGTCCGACATGATCGAATCTCCAATAAAGCACACCTTCGAGCACATAAATAATCTAGTATGTACATATCAGAAAGAAGGTTGCGTATACAGTTAGAAACCGTATCTCCAAAATTGCGTGTACCAGACGTTAAAGTCTTCTACGACAATCACTTTTTCCATGTTAATCAAGCAACATTTGTAATGGGTGGGATGTTTGTAATAATAAACTACTTACAGTATTTTGTTATTTTCTGGGTGTATGTCTATGTCTGCCTCCAGAAAGTTTCCATCGATAAGGGCAAAATTAGGAGATGCAGTAATAGAAAGGAATTTCGTATTTAGTAGAGATGCCGTTACCACTTATCCTTCACATATCCTGCAGCTAGTACGGTGTATGGTAGAATTTTCTGTAAATGATCTGATGGCAGCTGATGGCACTCGAAGAGTGTTAACCATTTTTTATTGGTGTAGGAAAGTGACCCATACATAACCTGACCTCTGTTTTTGTATACATAAGATTACTCGTATGGACAAACAACAGAGTGATTAGTGAATTGGTAGTATACAAAGCTAACTGGTGATAGTCATGGAGAAAAATAATTAGGATGAGGGTTGTGAACTTAATAAGTTTTCTAATGTCTAATGTGAGTTGTTGGAGGAAAAGTGTTCTGCAGTTGTAATTGGTTGGATTTCTTGGGAAAATTAAGGTAGGTTTCATTTGAGGGGGCATTTAGTCGAGTAGACTGCATACTCGCCGCTGCAGTTAAGGTTTTTTGGTTTTTATATTTATTTATAAGTTTACAGCATGATAATATCTTATCAACTAAACTAGCTAATATCAGCGCTACTTATATATCCAAGTTATTACGTACTAGAATATTCTGGAATAGTCCACCTCTATTCACGTTCATTAAAGCTCGATTCCATCCCAGTCGATACGTCTGGAAGGTTCTCGAAGGCAGATCATCGTCGTCTCGAGATGCAACCATTATTTGGGCTACGTCGAAATAAGCAAGTTCGGTACAGTAAGAGAGAGGACTATTTTTGGAATATATAAACGTAATGTATAGATTGATTTCTTTTCTGCCAACAATATTCCTCTTAGTATATTATAAAATTTTAAGATGTGTTTCGCAAAATTACAAAATTACAGAATTTAAATGCGGTACTTTGTAACAAATAATGTAACAAGTATTTGGAGTAATGTAACAAAAACAAATAAATTAAAGCTGGCTAGCAGAATGTGCCGGAGAGGGACTACTTGACACTCAAAAGAGGATTCGGCCAATTTGCATGCCCTACAGAGACCGTAATGTGAGAATATGAATGACAGGGTACTTAAAAAATAGAAATAACCTAAATGAAAGTGGTAAATTATGGAAGTTGCTCTAAGATATGATTGGGCGCCAGGAACGTATTAACATATACCTTCCAAGATATCTTGTAAAGCTGTTTGCTGCAATAAAAGGGAAACAGGTATTAATTAAAATATTTATTTTCCACCACGAATTTTAATCTCTATCCAAATGTATACAGTATAATTTTTTTTATACATACCCACCACCAGTTATGTACAGTCAACCTAGTTACTTATATACAAAAAAAAAATACCCTGGTTATACATAACTGATCCTTGATGATCTGAATTTACAAATAATAAAATATAAGAACAAATTTAATGACTATAACTAAAAATGTAATTTACTTGCCTACTAGAGATATAACTCTGTACTTCGGGTTTCAATTAAATGTCTTAACAAGTAATAAGCACACTGTCCTGACAGGATAGATGTCCAAAGGTTTAAATGTATAATAAAAATAAAATATCAATAAATAACCCTCTGATTAAATACGTACACATAAAAACGTACAAATGAGTTAAAAGGGAGGATTTAAAACCTCAGCCTACTTAGTCTCTAAATATGATTCGGTATTATTTTAGAAAAGATGACGTTTTGTTATTATTATGTAAAAATAATATCGTTTAACGTTAAAAAAAACAATATATAAAAAAAATTAAAACTAATGAATAAACTTAATACAGGTTTACTATATTCTACACTCTGAAAGAGGGAGATACTTCCTGCTGGTTTCTCAAAGTTATCCGGGAATAATAATGTCAGATCTGGACCTCTGGGGGACAGCTACGCCAGAAAAGAATCAACCCTGGAACCAGGTGTTACTCCGACTAGGTATTAACTTAAACCTTCCCAAAAATTATCCCAAAAATCAAAATCAACAAATTCTTTCCCTGACTTCTGCTTGACTCCCAAAGGTAGGCTAACAACACATTTTTTTAGAGTTCTTTCTTACTCTTGATAGAGAGTAGGGAAAAACACAAGGTTTATGAACCTTGAAAGGTTTTATAAAGGTTACTTATGAAATGTGAAAGCAAAAAAACTTAATGGTTTTGTAAATGATGTGACCTTGGTATGGTTTGACAATATTTAAGTAAAATGGATTAATTATATCGACAATTTTAACGAAAAGCATGATATGGATAATAATATATTTTATACTATAAAGAACGGTATAAGACAGAATATTTTTATCAATACTCTTAATAGATAATATATTGTTATAAAGACAGATAATTATGTTTTTAAGGCCGGAAAGTAAAATTAAAATACACATGATTCTATATCAATAACACTTTCGATTTGAATGTTGAATATTCCTTAATGAAATGATGTGAAACATTTCAGATAAATATATCGAATCAAATGAAAAATGACAATACTATAGGATATCGAATTGGCTGGTGGTTTTTATATTTTTGCTTTATTGATAATTGGATATACTTACCGGCTCAGAGTGGCTATAAACCAACAGGACACTTAAAAAAACCAAACCAAAACTTCCTGCAACTTCTTCTTAAAAAAAACTTTAATATTCTAAATAAAAAACCTTTTACGCCTTCTCTGGCCCCTACCTTTTAAACCCAAGTGTCTCTAACGAATGTCCAAGCAGAAGTGGGCAATGGGCACTTGTTTTAAGTTAGCTAAACTATGGTTGCAAACATGGACGCTTGGTATCGCTGTTTAATACCAACTTAAAATTTAAAAATTAAAAAAATCATTAAGAGGATTCGAATTTAAAAATTTTATTTAAAATTTTTTTAAGGATTATTGAAGTGACGGACTCGTTGCAACTTTACATTAATGGTAGAGAAATTACTTCAAATATCCTTAAGAACCATTATTGTATTTAAAATATATTATTATGTAACGCATCATCCTACGTATTGTATATAAATATATCTAGTTCCTAAAAAAAGAAAATAAGAGAAACAATGTTATTCAGTTGAAGAACTTTTTAGTCTGTATAAAATTAATTTTATTTTATGTGCACCTGGAGATTCAGATGGTCTTAACCGTCCCTGCATCAAACAATTATCTATACAAACCATGTATTTTATATCACTTTATTAGTGTATATTAATTCATTATTTCTAAACGGCTACTTCTACAAGCAACATTAAACATTACTACCGTATACGCTCGTAAACCAAACATTTATGTTGTCCAATAAAAAGGTTCTTTAAAAAATGTTTTAATTGAGTGTTTTTATGTGTTCTCACATAAAAAACTTTGAGAAATATTAATTCTGACTGTTGTATGCTTCCTTGAAATGGCTGAAAGACGAATGTGCCATAAATGTTTATTGTTGGTACTAAACGTGGTACCAGAGCGTGCGTGGGGACGAGAAAAGGGCCAAACATTACCAAAATTGCTTCCTGTTGATTAGAAAAGATGTACAAAACACCGTGTAAATAAAAATGTTAGATCTATTAGTGAACAATAGAAGAACTTGGCCATAAAACATACTTTTAAAATGACAAATTTCCGGTCCTCAAACTTATAATGTATTTACGAAAATTACTATGGTTTTCCTTTATATGTCACGGAAATTAAGCTTACTATTAAGGGAAAGAGATTTTTGTACAAGTAAATCGCAAAGAAAAATATCAGCTGCTTCAAAATAAATATGAACTGATATCCAGATTTCAAAAAAATATGTTATATGAAGAAAACTAAAATGCTTGGATAAACAATGACATCGTTTTTTTAGAACTTCTGTAGTGCAAATTTATTTCCGACGTAGGCAATAAAATACCAAAACTTTTGTTTTCAACACACTTCACAAATTTTAATATAATTTATTATCACTACACCTGTTTCGACATGGTGCCTTTCTCAAGTGAGCTATTTTTGTTATGCATCTAACACTTTAAGCATCACACGCTAACCTGGAGATGGATATTAGTGATTCCCAGTTTGGATTTCGGAATAGAGTGGGCACAGGAGAGGCACTATTTTTTTTTAACGAGCTGACTCGAAGATGTTTGGATGTTAATCGAGATCTTTAGGTATGCTTTATAAACTACAACAAGACATTCGATAAAGTAAAACATGACCGTCTTGTAGAAGTACTCAAAGACAAGAATCTTGATGTGAGGGATGTAACAGTGATATCAAATTTATACTAACAGCCAACGATCAAATGTGAAAATTGGAAGAGAAATATCAGAAGAAGTGGAGATAAGGAGAGGGGTCAGGCAAGGTCGCATACTGTCGCCGTTATTATTTAATGCTTATTCTGAAGAAATCATACAAGAAGCTTTAATAAATTAGACAGACGGCGTAAAAGTAAACAGAAGTTTAATTAACAACATTAGGTATAGCGACGATACAGTCATAACAGTCGACAACTGGGAAGACTTAGAAAGAATAATGAACAAAATATTAAGGTATAGTGGAGAATACGGAGTCTCTCTTAATATCAAAAAACCAAAATTCATGAAAATTATTAAGAACAGAAAAGAATATTTATACTGCAGAGAAAAGAGTCAGAATTGAAAAAGCATGAAAAAGCAAGTGTCGAGTGACTCAACACTGAGGAGTAGGCAGATTGAGACCTCAGTGTCGAGAGACAGTTCTCGTATTTATAATAGAGAACACGATACTGGTACGTTTCGAGTGAGGGGAGTAGGCAAATTGAGACCCCGAACTCGAACCGAACCGTATCCCTTTTGATAATGACTCCAAAATGGGAGCCGAAACGTCGAGCATTAAATTCTCAACGCGGTTCATCCCGAGAACCTAGTGATTTTCATTTATCTGACCGCGGAAATCTATCCGAACATATATATATATATATATATATATATATATATATATATATATATATATATATATATATATATATATATATATACGTATATATATACTACTATATATATATATATATATATATATATATATATATATATATACTACTATATAATATTCTGACGTTCCAAACTTCACTACACAATTTCAAGAATTTTCGATGTCATCTTGAATGTTCTCGAACTACTTCTTCTTTTTCGTCAATGGACTTCCTATGTGGGATAAATCTTTCGTAACAATATTTCTGAAGGACAAGATATTAAATTTAGATAAATGCTAATACTATCAACTTATTGATAATTAGTCACTGTCTGGTCTAGTAACGTATTTATGAGAGAAAGTTGGAAATAAAATCAATTATCGCATGATTTGCTTGATCGCGCCTGTTGATTAATATCTTAAACAATAAAGTAGAGCACAAAATCTGAATGAATTTTATAAAATCTAAAACTATTAAGATCTCACGATCTAGCCGTGATCGTCTAGTGGTTAGGACCCCACGTTGTGGCCGTGGTAACCCAGGTTCGAATCCTGGTCACGGCATATGAGATATTTTTTACAATTACAATTTTTAAATATGTCCATTTTTTGTTTAATTTTATAAATGTAATAGTTTTTCTCATAGCAATACAAGAAGAGTATTTCTATAAATTTTCAATTTTTAAATCGCCATCAAATATTTACACTGGAGTTCCAAATATTGCTATTATTGGAGATTAATGGGGAGACATAAATAAGGGTAGCACAGGAACAATGGTTGAACGAGAGGTACAACAAGGTAAAACAACTTCATCAATAACGCAAGATCTGAATACTAAATAAAAAAATTAAAGAGGTTGGAGGTCTCTAAAAGCCAAAAAAGATTTCTCTAGCGAAGAACGAAAATACTGAAGTAGTAATAGACCCTGCAAATCAAAAAACAAATTTAAGAAGGATAACTCTTAGAATTATTTGCAGATAACAGACCTGATGACAGTCAACCAAAAACAAAAAATTGTATGCTCTATAAAAGAAATAGAGTGCAACAAGCTCCTCAAGAAGATTCTGTAGGAGCATAACACCTCAAACGTCCTAACAAAACTGCAGTTAACAAATTAACGTACTTGTTCAATGATAGATATAAAACAGGAATGCTTCCACAGTACTGCCTAACTTCCATATACATCCTTTTCATTCCTTGAAACTTCATGTTGTGGTGCCACTCTAAATATTGTTAGCTTGTTGTATATATTGGCTGCGATCCTGTGCCAGATGGACAACTTTACGTAGGAATTTTCTGATCTGAGTCCTAATTGTAACAGACCATCTTGTTGGAGATCTTCCTCTTTCCATAGCCTTTCTGGCTATGTGGACAAAGTAATATAAGTAAGCTTGATTTACTTTTTTTAATAGTATGTATTTTATATGAAGCTCTTTTCAAATTGCCACTTTGGTTTTGTGTTCTGTCCAGAACATCGTAGAATTCTTCTGTATACCCATATTGTGAAGGCTTCGATCTTATTTCTTCGATTTTTTTCAGAGTCCGTGTTTCACCTACGTATGTGCAAATACACCACTTGGTGTATGTTAGGTAGATTATTATTTACCTACAATCATTTTTTTTTTTCAATGTTGATATAAACTTCGAATTGTTCGCTATTCAAGCTTAGCCGTTAATAAGCCGAGCTATAGTAATTGCTCCATACCATACTCATTCGTCTAGTAATTAAAAAAATATATGAATAGTCTTCTTTATAATAATTCTAATATTTCTCCTGGCACTAAATATTTGTTCTTCTGGAGTTTATTAGCAGTGTATCTATCCTCTTTTTCCGCTGAACGTTTTCCAGCAGCTTTTTATTCCATTTCATGTTTTATTTGTGTCTTTTAATAATTCTGGTTTTTCCTTGTTTATCAATCTCATCTGAAATTATTTCACGTTATTTACCCTTTACTGATTTTTTTGATGCGCTTTTCTAATTGTGTGTAGTTTGAGAGAGTAGTTCATTTTTAGCAGTTTCTCATCTGATCTACAGTACATCCAGGCTTAGCTTTTACTGTGTTACTGAAATTTTCCATCTTTTTCGCACAAGTTATAGTCGATTTGATTTTTGTGTTCCTTATTTATGCTAGTCCACATTGATATTCTTTTTGGTAGGATATACATTCTATACAGTATATTTGTTTTCTCTAGTAGTCTTGTAGGAGATGTTCTTCTAAGCTGTTTTAGCTTTTCTTCCCTGTTAATATGACATGAAAATTTTCTAGTTTTGCTTTTAAAATTATTTCTATGTGTCCATCTAGTCCAGTCGTCAGATTGTTGACCCCTAAAAATCATAAGAACAAGCTGAATTTTGCCGAGAATATTAATTTGGGGACGCTAAAAAAGATGCAAAAAAGTTTACTTTCAGACCCTGGCCTTAGAAAAAAATATTTCAAATAAAAAATTTAGCTGAGTTAATTTTAAACAAAAATTTTTATTAGCACTTTTTGCGTAGAACGAACCATTCTCTTAGAAACAACGCTTGAAGCGACCGTAGATTTTGAATGTCAGTTACGCGCACGAAATCAATGTTCAATAAAATCTGTATTAAGGTCGATTCTCACACACCCGTGACGTGATTGTAACGAGACAGTGCCGTATCAGTGCTTTGCCGATCCGTGATTTCGACTGTTTCACTTCCTGTTCACACAGGTCAGTACCGTGGACGGCGTATACAGTGAAGCTTCTCAAAATGTGGCGCTATTTTCCGATACTCAATTGTTGATAATTGGAAGAAGAACAACAGAAAAATGAAGCAAATGCAAAAAATAAACGCATGTGGGTCCATCAAGCATGGAAGAAAAGAGCAGAGGAAGGAGAATTTTCTACTCTATATAAAGAGTTGGTGGATGATGGAGTTAAGTTTTTTGAATATTTCAGAATGTCTGAGAATTCGTTTGTGCTGCTATTAAGTAAATTGGAAGTTTATCTAACTAAACAAAACACACACTGGAGAAAATCTATCACACCACAAGAACGGCTCGCTGTTTGTTTGAGGTAAGTGTTGTAAAAAATAAACTACGTAAACTAAGGAAAAACATTGTATTTTATATGGTACCACTAGTATACAAAAAAATATAATAAAAGTCAATTTCAAAAATTTTAAAAGTGTTATCTAAAAGCTACACAAAAGATTTACTAAAATGAACATATCATGCAAAAGAATTAACTGTAGGTAACACAAACATAAACACAATAATACAAGATAAGAAGGTAGCACAATAAATGTACGTTATTTCGTTAACATCGATCCGTGTTTACAATGCATAGAAGTCAGACAAATATCGTTGAACTGAAGTTTCGTTCATCGTCATTTCCTGAGTTTGTTCTGCAGAAGATTGCAATGTACGGGGTGGTCCTGAAACATATGTGTGGCTACTTTCTGCAGGAGATGGTGGTTCTGGGGTAGATCCTAAGAAGAGAGAACGGTCCGAAAATTGTTGCTGGTCCATGTGCATTAGTTCATGCTTTTGAACAGTAGCAAATAATTCGCCTTTAGCGTAATGCCAGTGACGTGAAGTCAATTTTTTTAAAACTGGGGCAATTCCTGTTAAGAAAGCGTCAACTTGATGCTGCGGCTGAGGTGAGGAAGTCATGCATTCATTTTGTTTGACAAGATACTCCATAACAGTAGCTGCAGCCGTTTTGGTTGGAGGCGCTACTTGTCGTAACTCTTTCCTTTTTCGCTTAGGAGTCTGCTTAGAGGAACGATCTGTATCGACGTTATTTGACACATTTTGAATAGAACGTTTTTGGCTTGGACTTGAAGAAGAGTTTCTTACTGATGCCTGATCAACCGGATCGTTAACTGTGCCGGCCGAGTGTGAACTGCGTCATTCATATTCCCAGAAGAATACTTGTACGTCGTCAGTGAAATAACGTGCCGGATACGGTTACGGTCACATCACGGGTGGTGAGAATCGACCTTTAGCTCGTCTGTAAAGATTCGATATCTTTTGGTCCAGGTATCTTATCGACAAAAGTCAAAATGCGTTTTAAAGGTAAAGAGTGCAGCTTTCGTATGCAAGTTTTCTAATTTGGCGCAAATAAACTCGGTTTTTATAAAGGTGGGAAATGAATAACGGAGCGCGATTTTTGCCATTTTTTAGGATTCTCGTGAGATCAATAGAATTAATCATTTTTATTGAATAGTTGTACCAAAATTTTCATTTTTGGAGATCAATATTTGAAATCTATGACATGAAACTTTAAGTTTGATTTATGGCAACAAATATAAGGCACTTGAAATATGAATAAAAAACGCAGAGTTTAATGTTTTACATGACAAACGATCGCACGTCAAGGAAATTGCCTTCAAAAAGACGATGTTGAGTGTAGTTTATAGCAGGTTCTTTTGAAAACGTACTTAGTGTAATAAAAAAAAAAAATAAATAAAGTTTTAAACATTTTAGATCGTTTGTTATGTAAAAGCTTAAATCCAGCGTTTTTAAGCTAATTTCAAATGCCTCACATTTGTTGCCAAAGTTTAAAACTAAAATTGTATGCTATAGATTTTGAAGGTTAGGCTCTAGAAATTTAAACTTCATAGTGGCCAGTCAATGTATTAATCATTCGGGATTCATAAAAAATGAAAAAATCGCACCACGTTTATTCATTTAACACCCTGTACAAAATCTAAGTTTATTATTAAACTCAGATTATACAAAGTTACATATAACATACAAAAATTACATAGAAAAGCTGAACTCTATACCTTTACAACGCATCTTGATGTTTGTCAATAGAACAAATTTTTACCGTCGAGCTGATACAAATTTTATTGAACATTGATTTCGAGCGCGTAACTGACAGTCAAATCGACCGTCGCTTCAAATGTTGTTTGTGAGAGAATTCTACACAAAAAGTGCTAATAAACGTTTTTATTTAAAATTATCTCATCTACATTTTTTATAACAAACATTTTTTTACGGCGTACAGATCATTGGCAAATCGATTTTTTGGCGTTATTACCCCCCTACAATGGATGTTTTTGGGGGAAACCCAGGGGTAAAAGTGGTAAACATTTTGCATCTTTTTTGAGGTCACCAAAATAATGTTAATGTCAAAATTCAGCTTACAGTGATATAAGATTGATTGAATTTTAATTTTTTAGAACGTCTTTAGAATTTTCGTCCTACGTCGTTTAGAAAGTTTTGGTCAACATTTATTATCCAGTAAATATAATTTTAATATCAATACTGGTTCATCTATTTTACCTGACATTTATAGAAAAAAAAAAAACTACTTGGAGTTGGATTTATTGCCGGACTTGGCAATTACAAGGGACACAAATGAAAACTCTCACTGTCTTAATACTCAAATTAATTTAGATTGCACTAAATATAAATTTATTTTTAAAAACTTCTCGTCTGTTTAGACTTCCTGCTTTGATTATACCCATAACTTATTAATTTCATATTTTGATTAATATTACTATTTTATTCTTCAATAATTTATACACTCATTCATTTATACACTCTGCTTTCTATTTTGATTTTAATTTGTAGTATTTTATTTTCATTGTTCGATTTCTTCTTTTCTACAGTATTGATAGTGCTTGGTAGACCTTTTTATTGTAGTCAACCGCCCACTATCTAATAGATTGTTTAGTCTATTTCTTGCATTCACCCTAATTATTACCGACAGGTTTGATTGTGAGGTCTGGATTAGGCAATATACATAAAGTAATCTATATAATTTCGTATTTCATCAAATGATTTCCTATAGTAGTGTCCGTTGGACATTTGGTCAATGCTCGGTTTCATAAAATTTTGAAATGTGCAGATCACACCACCATGATTGTGACTGCCCTTCCAAGTTGTCATATGACAGGTGTCACTTTAACATTTCCGTTAAGACCAGGAGCCCTTCTCTCTCCTGATGCCACCCAATATGTAGCTTCGTCCATTTTCAATAATTTTTACTGTTTGTCCTTGTGTCGTGTTATGTTAATGTACCATTTAAATGTTTATAACATTCTATACCATTTTTCAAAGTAAAACACTTGCACGTCACGATTTATACAAAGTAACGTCACTTGTATTTAAAATTTCTAGAGCATCAACCTTAAAGTTTAAATTTTCCTAACACAGCTAATGATACGAAACCCAGACGGGACTGCACGATCTTTCATAGGCGTCAACATGGTAAAATAATCAGAAAAATGTAATCATCATTATATTGGAAACTTTAGAATTATATTTATTGAATAACCAAAAGTATTTGTTATTATTAATAATATAACTTTTATGAAATAAATCTATACGTCTAATATTCCACAAAATAATAATTTTAATTAAATAAATTGTAGATGTACGTAACTAATACGGAAATCCATCAAATTTTATTGACAGTTACGCGTGTGGCAAAAGTGTATAAAGTGTTGCCGCTTTTTTATAGTAAGAATTTTGTTTATGTTTTGATTTTTACACAATTTGATCATAATATTTATTAATAAATTGTGTCTATAAATACATATTAAATTTAGGTTAATAGCTTTAAAAACTAATTATTGTTGTGTATTGTGATTGTGCTATGCCAAAACAAATAAAGAGTCTGTAGAAAGCTGATAAACTTTCCAAGACAGATTTATTTTGAACAAGAAATAATGGCGGGACGTTTTTACTATTAAAGCCCTAAAAGAGGTAAGTTTAAAATTTAGAATATATAATTTTGTATTACAATATTTTCTTACTTATGTATTTTAATGTATTGCAGTAGTCTTAAAACTAAGTGTAATTACTGTTAATATAATAGTTTGTCAAATAGTTGACATTTTAAAAATTCCTCACTTAGTAACTATTCTGATGTTTTGGCAACGCTGTGGGGTTCTGACGACGTAAATCTTGAATGACATGCAAGCTTTTTTATATGAAAAATGCTATATATATATATATATATATATATATATATATATATATATATATATATATATATATTATATATATATATATGTATAGTTTGAGTTTTGTTCTTGAACCTTAATATATATTTTTTAGTGAGGCTTGGGCTTAGGTACATAAAAAAAAATTTAGTTTGATACTAAGACATTTTTATATATTTTTTTCCGACGTTTCGGCAGGAAATCCATGCCTTTTTCAAGAATATATATTGACTAAAAAAACATTTTATGACAGACATAATACGGTTTAAAAAATAAACTTTTGACTTAACAAGCATGTAAAGATTCGGTATTAACAATTAGACGTCACAATTAAAATATTATTAAAACATAGGACATACCCATTAAGTCACTACAAGTAAAATGTATTTTAAATCTAATGTGTTGTTTATTGATGTTAGTTTATCGTTTAAACAATCAGTTATTTTAACATCATAGGCGTTCTGAGATTGACTTTTTATGTGTTTTTAAATTAAGTTAAAATATATTTTGTTCAAATTTTTGACATCTTTTTTATCATTTATTGCGTTATTATTATTTTTTATTTGTATAGACTCTAGAAGCTCTCTCTTCTTCTTGTTGGGTTCACTTTTTAGGATCTTGGTTTGCTCAAAATCAAATTTATGTTTTTTTTTCGTTTTCATGTTTTGTGAGGGCAGTTGAGTTTTTTTGTCATATTTGTGGAAACGTATTCTTGAATTAAGTAGTTGACTGGTTTGTCCAATATAAACTCCATCACAATTCGAACAGGGAATTTCATATACAACATGCGATCTTTTTGATAGAGGGGTTTTTGTTTTCAATCTTGTAAAATTCCTTTTCAAAAGATTGTGACCTTTATGAGCAACCGTAATATTATGTTTAGACAGAAGATTTGCTATTTGTTCTGATAATCCTTTTATATAGGGGAGAGACATATAGTTTTTCTTCACCATGTTGGTTTCATTGTTATTATTGTTGTTGTAAAATTTATGCAGTCGCGATTTGAAAGTGTTGTCGATAAGGTGGTGTGGGTATGAATTAGTAGCACTAACACTTAATTTAGTTTTTGGAGGTTCAGTGGCATTTTCGTCTCTGACGACTGGAGTAATCGTTTACTGCTTCAAATTGCCTGATATATTACGATATTTTATTGCTCATTAGCATGGCTACTCCATTATATCTCGCGCTTTCAGATTCTAATATGTAGATATTGTGGTTTTTTTGTTTTTAAATGTCCTTGATCTCTCCAGTGTTAGAATAATTAGTGCAATATTAGATAACATATGTCTATATATTTTCTTATCAGTACTTTCTTTACTATAAAAGTTCAGAGACAATCTCTGACGTTTTATGGCCTTATATTCATTGATTTTCTGATGTAAAGCTTCTGTGTTTCGCCTTCTCTTTCAATCACCAATTTACTACGAGTGGTCTGGTTGCCTGTGCTTTATGCTGACCGCTAAAGAATTAGTTACAAACTTTTGAAGTTATATTAGAATTTTAAGTTGGATAGGTTACTGTTTGTAGCCTCATACTACAGAAAATGCGACAGCAAGAACAGTGAGCAAGATTTATCCATTTTAACTATTACCGTCCTCGATTTAACTTCGAATGTAAATATTCTATTTTTTAGACTGTTATGGATTAATTAGAAAGCACATAAAAAAAATAATGCAGACAAATTTGACATAAAGCATAATATATGTTTATTATGAGATAAATATAATCATCGTTTATATACAGTTACACAACTTTTTTAAACTGATGAAACCGTACTCTTGAAGTCGACACGCCTGATTGAGCTTTCAATTGTTTGAAATGAAAGTAGAGCATTAACTAGAAGTAACTTTTATATGTTCAAGAACTTTTATAGTCTCCAATAGCCGTGATCGTCTAGTGGTTAGGACCCCACGTTGTGGCCGTGGTAACCCAGGTTCGAATCCTGGTCACGGCATAAGAGATATTTTTATAATCAATATGTTTTTTGGAACTTTTATGAACACACTATCTTCAGAGACAACAGGAATGGAGGCCGAGAACTATAAATAAATATTCTAAATAATCACAATCAGAAAATAATAGGATTCTGTTATCATAAATGATATAATGTGCCATATAATAGTAAAATCAACGAAGGTTATTGGAGGTATATTATAACAACGGAATAAGACTATTGTGAAATGTGAAATGTGAAAAAAGCTTTGTCGATCTTAGTTTCAAAGTTTGTTATGAACAGGCAACGATTGCAATTTTCCCCTAATAACTCTATATTTTTATTAGTTTTATAATTAAAGATGAACAATTGCGTATCTGAAATTTTTTTTACCATTTTGACTTTGTCGTTTTAAAAACACAACTATTAAAACATTCACATCTTCAGCAGCCGTTTTGGGTCGACTTTTAGATCCATCGATTATATTAAACCAAGTGTAATATATTTGTTTTTTCTTGAATCTTTTGTAGTTGTCATATTATTCTTATTTATATTAATCTTCTTTGGCATTGGTTCTAGTTCTATTGGCAAAACCTTCCATAAGGGCGCTACTCTATATTTCTTATCTGTGTAGCCGTTTTGCTCAATTATTTTTTTAGTATTTTCCAAAGAAGATTCCAAATAATACTTGACAATTAATGAACTGGATTAATTCGACTGGTTCTGACTTGTTTAATTGGTGAACCAGTGAACACGAGCGCGTGATGGTAGGTGCTACTCGCCTGAAAAATATAGAAGAAAATGAATTGACTTGACTAATTTAATCGACTAAATTTTTGTTGTTCAGACACGTTTAAAGTAGGATCGTTTTAGCCTGTCGCATAAGTAATAATAGTGTCTGTTCAGATTTGCCTCAGGTAGTCAGCGGTTCTCAAATTAAAAATGTACCGTTTTTTTAATTTGATAATATCACATTAGGGATTTTTTTAATAAAATAACTTTGTATTATGTTTTATAATAATTGAATATCATAATGATAAACATTGAGTATGAAATATACAAGGTCATTCACGCAACATGTTGGTTAAAAGTTTTCAAAGTTCTGATCGTCACTGGTTTCTGCAAACTTGGAATAATGGGTTATGCAAAGCATTCTTCATTATTAAAAAATTGGCATTCTTCTAGCACTGCCGGTTGTACCGAAAGTCGCCATTAAGTTCTTATTTTAAATAAAAACTGTGCTTTTTGTTTTTTTTTAAATCTACGTAAAATTCTGGATAGATTTTTATTGGGATACCATTCTCGAAATGATAGCCGTTTTTGAGATATTTAAAGTTTTTGAGAAATTTCTCATATTACACACGCAACTTCAAAAATTAATATTGTGGTTAATATTTATGCTGAAAAAACTAAAATTCTTTTTCAGCGTGTACTAAACTCTATTTTTATTTAAGCATAAAAAATTTGCCAATGTTAATACTGGGTGTTCAAAATTTTGTATTATATTTTTATTTTTATATATTTTATAAATATATATATATATATATATATATATATATATATATATATATATATATATATATATACTCCGCCAAAAAAGTATTGCATCACTTATAAAATTACAAATATTTCTGACAGCATTTGGTTAATTTAAATAATTTCTTTCTGGCCTATAAGAATATTAAGGCTAGAATAAATATGAAGAAGAAATTTGTAAATACAGTTTATTGTTTAAGAAAAAAAATGTTAATTGCTATTTTGTCCGGTTTTTATATTATCAGTGTTTATTTTAGTTTTGTAAAAAGTATACAGTTTGCCTTTAATTTAAAATTTCGTATTAAATATTGAGTATGGAAGGTCGCGACAATATAAATTTAAATTTAACGAGAGATCAAGTGGTTAGAATAATTTCCCTCATTGAAGATGGAAGGAGTCAGAGGTATGTGGCAAATTTAGTGAGTGTAAATCAGTCGACAGTATCACGAGTGGTAGTAAGGTACCGAGAGACTGGTCTTTATGAAAGACGAGCTGTATCAGGTCGACCAAGAGCAACTACGCATGTGGACAATAGATTTTTAGTACTTCAGGCTTTACGTCGAAGGCATGTGACTGCGAGTCAACTTCAACATGCTTTAGCCGAGACTCGAAATGTACGTGTGTCTTCAGAAACTGTTAGGCACATCTTAAGAGAGTCTGGAATTAGGGCCAGAGTAGCTGCCACTGTACCGAGACTTACAAGGGAACACCGTATAGCACGTCTAACATTTGCAAGAGAGCACGTAAACTGGAATATCAACGACTGGGGTAACATACTCTTTACGGATGAGTCAAGATTTTGTTTATACACTTCGGATCGAAGAATACCAGTTTATAGACGAGATGGCGAGCGTTATTTTCAATGCAATCTAAGATTGGCGACAAACTTTGGAGGAGGATCTATTATGCTCTGGGGTGGAATATCTCTTAGGGGTCAAACCGAATTGGTACAGCTAGATGGAGGATCCTTAACTGCTGATAGGTACATTAGAGACATTTTAGAGATGCATGTTGTTCCTTACGCCCCATTTATTGGTAATGACTTTGTTTTAATGCATGACAATGCACGCCCACACGTCGCAAGAATCGTTACCGAGTACCTTCAAGAGGTAAATTTACAAGTTTTGAATTGGCCAGCGCACAGCCCAGACTTAAATCCAATAGAACATGTTTGGGACCATCTTTACAGAAGGGTGAGATCTGGTAATGTGACGCCAGCTAATCTTCAGGACCTGCAACGGTTGTTAACCATAGAATGGGACAATATCGATCCAGATTATCTAAGAAGATTAATTGGAAGTATGCCACAACGTTGTTTAGATGTTATAAGAGCTAGAGGAGGCAATACGTCTTACTAAATTATCATTAATTTTGATTTTGATTTTTTATTATTCAATGCTGTTTGTGCGCTTACTTCTAATTTATGAAATAAATTAAATAAAACCTTTATTTTTCGTACATTCTTCATTTTTCTTTTAATACTTGTTATGTACTTAAAAAATAACAAAAAACAACAGTACACAATTCATGTTTTAAATTATTTTTAATCCAAAATTTGCAGTTTCATAGGTGATGCGATACTTTTTTGGCGGAGTGTATATATATATATATATATATATATCTATATAAAACAAAGACTTATTCCTACTTCCCACACACACCTTCCCAAACCCACCGAGATAGGTTATCCTCCTGTGGTACAACCAGCCCCGGCTTTCCTCCGCCCCCTGGTCATTGGTGCCAGGTCTCGACTGCGCCAAGTGCAGTCGAGAGCGAGCAAGCATCGAAGCCTTTCATCCGTTGTCTAATACCTAGTCATTCATCCAGTTATGTCCTTAATCTACCTTACTTGCTAATCTAATTTTTTTGGTGCTTGCATTCAAGAGCGTCGTGTGGCGTGCCTCCGGCTCTCTCCTGTATGCGGTTTTTGATTTTTTTTTTGTGGTTAGTAACTTTTTGTGTTAATTTTTCTATCTACGTCTTAATCTATGGACAGGTATCATTACTATCTGACTCGCTATCCGATTCATCTGAATCTTCATCTCTACGAATAATTAAAGGTCTTACTTCATCAATAACTTGTTCTATTTCATATGACTCTACAATTTTTTTTTCAGAATGCTCAATACCTTTTCGCCATTGTTAGTCATTGACTTGGTTTAGGACATATTGCCAGAGTTGTAAAACGCTGGCTTCGTCGGTGGTCTTACATGCATGTTTATTATAGTAGTTTTTAGTGATACCCCACATCAATTCAACTGGATTGTACTGGCAGTGATATGGTGGTAGTCTTAGGACCTCATGACCATATTTTAGTGTCATTTGGTCAACGACAAATTTTTTCTCAGTAATGTGTTCTTTGCACTTATTTAATAATTTTAAGGGGTGTAGGGTTGTATTATAGAGGTAGCACCTTTTATCGGAACGACCACATCGAGCGTCATAGACGGGAGATGGTTCTTGATAACTGGTCCTCATAAGGCAACTAACTCTCACTTATGGCTCCACGTGCCACACCCCGGGCAACTGCATTGGTCTGCAGACTAAACTAAGTGAGGGTAGCCAGATATGGCGAAAATTTCACCGAGCGATTGCCGGTATAAGCAATCCCACACTTACTGACCAACGGCTTCGGGCGGATGAGTTGGTAAGTGTTAGGGCACTTTTTTGTCCTGAGACCGAGAAATCGATCTCGAAGGCGGATGAACCCTACAGAATGGTCAACGGCATAAGGATGCAGAAGGCAACGGGGAACCACTGCATTAAAGACTCATAGAGTACCCCTAGTAGTAATCATCATGGTAGACATGCAAAGGAAAAGTACTGATCATGGACATCGGATACCAAGATCCGGCAGAGAAAGAGAAATCGATAAGTACAAGGCTTTCTCGGTCGTAAACCAGCGAAACCCTTGTAAAAAGAAAAAGACAACCATAAAAATTGCTACATGGAATGTAAGGAGCTTATTTTCTTCGGGAAAATTAGATAACGTCGTCTTGGAAATGGATCGTTTGGGTATAGACATATTAGGCATGAGCGATACACAATGGCCAGGAAACGGCAAATGTCCCACAAATAATCATGGTATGTTTTATTATGCCGGAAGTGACACCAAAACCCATCGATACGGAGTAGGAGTCATCATCTCAAAAAAATGGAAAGATGCTGTACTAAACTTTACTCCATTCTCAGAGCGCGTGATGTTAATACAATTAAAAGATAAGAAGAACATGATAAACATCATACAAGTGTACGCTCCTACAGCAGACAAAGACGAAGAGGAAATAGAACAATTCTATAATATCTTAGAAGAGGTGATGAGAACAACAAAGAGACAACACATTAACATAGTAATGGGCGATCTGAACGCCAAGGTAGGTCAGGGTAAAGTTGGAGAAAATGTCGGTGAATATGGCTTAGGTAACAGAAATGAAAGGGGTGATCGTTTAGTTCAGTTTTGTCAAAGCGAAGATTTAATAATAACTAATACATTCTTTAAACTACCCCCAAGGCGACTATATACGTGGACGTCACCTCAACATACACAAGAAAAAGTGGTCAGAAACCAAATAGATTACATATTGGTGACAAAAAGATACCGTAATGCCGTAAAATCTACTAAAACTTTCCCTGGAGCTGATATCGGTTCGGATCATAATCCAGTAGTATCTGTGATAGAAGCTAGACCAAAGAAGATAAGAAAAGCCATCATTCCAGCATTAGACTTAAGCCAGCTTAAAAATGAACATCTACGACAAACAGTGCGAGAAGAAATAAACACCAGCCTCAGTGTAGCAGAAAGCCAAATCCGCAGAACAGACAACATAGATGAAAAACTTAAGTATATAAATACTATAATAAGAACTACGGGAAAGAAACATCTAACCAAATCTGCAAAGAAACATAAGGTGTGGATGACACCAGACATTCTAGAACTAATGGATGAAAGACGTAAAATGAATAATAATGCAGAAAAATACAAAGAGGTTGATAAGAACATAAAGCAAAGAATAAGAAATGCCAAAGAATCATGGATTACAGAACAATGTGTAGAAATGGAAAACTATGAAAGAAAGTATGACACGTTCAATATATATAAAAAAGTAAGAGAAATTACAGGAATCCAAAGAAGACGTCAAATAAGTTTGCTTAAGAACAAAGATGGAAAGATTATTATAGATTTAACAGAGAAAATTAATAGATGGAGTGAATACATAAGAGAATTATTTGAGGACAACAGAAATAACATTGTTCTGATATATGGCGAAACAGGACCTGAAATTCTAAAATGTGAAGTAGAAATGGCACTTAAAAATTCCAAAACTGGGAAGGCAAATGGACCGGATGAGGTTCCTACCGAATTGCTAAAGCTCTTGAATGATGAATCAATAGGTATAATATTGCACTTATTTAATACAATATACAATACTGGTATTATACCTCAAGAGTGGCTGTTGTCTACATTCGTTACACTGCCAAAGAAATCTAATGCTAAAGAATGTTCAGAACATCGAACAATATCTTTAATGAGCCACCTACTAAAGATATTTCTAAAAATCATCCACAACCGAGTTTATCAAAAGTTGGAGTCAGATATTAGTAATACACAGATGGGGTTCAGAAAAGGGCTTGGTGCTCGAGAAGCTCTCTTCAGTTTGAATGTTCTTACACAAAGATGCCTAGACGTTAATCAGGAGGTACATACGTGTTTTATCGATTTTGAGAAAGCGTTTGACAGAGTACGCCATGATAAGCTTAGAGAGATTCTTGAAAGGAAGGACATAGATAATAAAGATCTGCGAATAATTCTCAATCTATATTGGAATCAGAAAGCTAACATCAAAATAGAAACTGAAACATCACAAGCAGTAGAAATACGTAGAGGAGTACGACAAGGTTGCATTTTGTCACCTCTGTTATTTAATGTATATAGTGAAAGCATCTGTCAGGAAGCCCTTTTACAAGCAAACGGAGGAATCGTAATTAATGGAGAGATTGTAAATAATATTCGATACGCGGACGACACTGTACTAGTTGCAAGAACAGTAGAAGAATTACAAAGATTACTTACAGACATAAATATTGCTTGCAACAATTATGGTATAAATATCAATATTAAAAAAACCAAGTATATGGTCTTCAGTAAAAACATGACACAACCAGCGTATATTAGTATAAACGGCACTCAAGTTGAAAAAGTATCAAGTTACAAATACTTGGGAACTTTAATAAACGAAACTGGAGACCAAAACAGTGAAATAAAAAGACGTATCGAAATTGCTAGGGCCACCTTCATAAAGATGAGAAAATTCTTCTGTAACAGAAATATAAGCATCCCTCTACGATTAAGAATGCTGAGAGGCTATGTATTTAACACTCTATTATACGGTGTAGAGGCCTGGACTCTCAAACAGAACAACATGAAAAATATTGAAAGTTTCGAGATGTGGTGCTACCGTCGAATGCTGAAGATTAGTTGGGTTGAAAGAATAACAAACTGTGAAGTAATACGAAGAATAGGAAAAGACCCAGAGATTTTGTTAACGCTAAAGCGAAGAAAACTCGAATATTTTGGTCACCTGATGAGAGGACATAAATACGCATTACTTCAAAATATAATGCAGGGAAAAATAGAAGGAAAACGGAATCCAGGCCGTAGAAGAATGTCATGGTTGCGGAATTTGAGAGAGTGGTATGGCTGCACCACTAATGAACTCTTTAGGTCAGCCGTAAACAAGGTCAGAATAGCCTTGATGATTTCCAATCTCCGATAGGAGCGGCACAAAAAGAAGAAGAATAATTTTAAAAATATCGGCGTCCATAATTTCGTGGTAATAATTTTTTCGAAGATCGAATCAGTGGTTTTTTGTCGAAGAAAATATAAGAATAGCATTGGGTATAAAACTTTTCGTATTTCCTGCATGCAATATAATAAATATAATATCTTTTGCCATTACTCGCACTAGTACTCGAATAGCATTTGGTAGAATCATCTTGCCAGAATGATTTGGTATTATTCCCTTTTGCAGAAATCCATGTTTCGTCAAGAAACACAAATTGTCTGGCAAATTCGGAATTCTTGTTTTTTAAATAGTTTCTTATAAATTTTCACCTTTTTCCAACAACATTGGACAGCTCGCACAATACTTTACGATTATTGGTTTTTTTGTATCTAAAACCCATAGCTTTTAATACTTTTGATAAACTGGTCAAGCCCATATCACAAAGTTCTCTGTCCTTTATTTTTTGAAAAAGTGTTCTTATCATGTAACATGTTCTTTTGCTTTGTACATGTCATAAATGATAATTCTGATTGAGATTTTAATACCTTGTGGTAAGTCGAGGGTTTTCGGATGCAAACGAATCCTTTTATTTTTCTTACTTAATTCCTCCTCGCTCATTTTGCGAACTCTTGTCAAGGTCCGTTCTGAAATTCCACAAGCTGCACTTGTCCTTTTTTGAACTGCTATTCTTTGTTTCAAGTTAAGAAAATAACATTACGCTTATGGAGATCAGTGTTGCCAAAACTCTCAGACACTCTCTTTTGCACGGATGTCCAAGATATTCCCTTTGCTTAATTTTTGAATTTTCATTTTCAATTAACATTTAACTGTAAAGTCAGAATAACTACTAAATAAAAGCCTTATTATCATTATGTAGTCAGAGAACGACATAAAATAGCTGAGATACGCACATCGTATTATTTTAAGTTGCAATTAGTAATTAGATATACGCATTCCAAGCGGTCAATATTTTCTACTGATTTCTATGATTCATGGCATATCGTATTCTCACCGAAAAACAAATAAACTGTCGTTACTATAATTAAAATAAGATAAAGTAAAATTATCTTTTGTAAATACTATTTATCTAATTAAAATCATTTTCCCTACTTTTCATCTCTTGTTTCGAATGGGCACTTTTGGCCAATTACGTTAAAAAACATTAATTTAATTCATGTTTGTGGAAACAAAAATACAAATTATACAACCCTAAATTGTGCTTGTGTGTGTCGTGGCAACGCCGCGTTGCTATCGTCCATAAGAAATACATGGCCCTATCTCCGCAATGTTATTTTCTAAACGTGGAACGTAGTATAGTACTGATGTAATTGGTCCCATGTTGATTTTTTC
The DNA here is from genome assembly GCA_918026665.1 of Diabrotica balteata. Taxonomy (NCBI): domain Eukaryota; kingdom Metazoa; phylum Arthropoda; class Insecta; order Coleoptera; family Chrysomelidae; genus Diabrotica; species Diabrotica balteata. The sequence goes on along the minus strand of OU898281.1, from coordinate 115,658,264 downwards.
TAAAGTAAAATAATTTTCCACTTTCAACACAATTCGACGCTCACTCGAAGATAAAAACTTATATTTAGGTATTCTATCGTTTTCTTTTACGTTATCCATTGTCACTATTAAAAACCGGCAATCGTTGAATACTAGCGAGATTTTTCGGAGCTCTCTAAATATATACACAAGGGGGCTGGGCCTCGGTGGCAGGGCGCGTCGGTCATTGGCCGATGAGTCCGGTCAATGGAGAGCCTCGACTCCGCAGACTGTTTACTATTTTTGCAAATATAACAACTAAAATTATCCAGTTATGTGACCGCAAGGAATATATGCACTCCTCGAGACAATTTTATTTAAAATAAAATTATAAAAGTTTTTTTAATAAATTATTATCACAAAGCATTCAATTTGCATTTTTTCACGATTTATAAAAAAAATGTTCTGGTAGCGCTGATTTATCCTCAAGTACTACAGCCGACCAGTAGGAGGTTCTGTACCACAAAGAAGGTAGAAAAGGGAAAGCATAACAAAGTGGCTGTAACTAGAGTCATAAATTATTTTTCGGGCGTTAATCCGAAATACGACAGGGTAAAGCGACTTCACTAGTTACCAAATTACTCACTTTTCGACTAAAGTAGTAGCATATGGCGCACTAGCCACTTCAGAACCGGTTCTTTGTGTACTCGTATATTGTTTTATAACATACGTAATATTAGGGTTATACTGCCTGTATTCAGTCGACAAAGCTTGGTTTTTATCAACCAGGAGTTACCATGGAAAAGTAAGGTTGTCAGTGCGATAGAAGAGACTTTTTCTTACCCATATTCCCTCCTATGTCTTATCTCTGTTGGGGTTGGCGACCATTACAGTAAATTCGTTTCTATCCTGGGCTCTTGTGTAAGTTATTTCTATTGGTGTTTGTCCAATCTCTTATATTCCTCAGTCACGATATCTTTTTTGACATATACTTTTTTTTATGATTCTTTTACTTCAAGATTACTTGTACCTGTTCGTAATCAGTGTGGCACATGACATGGTAGTTCTACTGGTCCACCTAGTTCTCAGCATACGTCTATAGAGTCACATGCATTTCAAGCTTGCAGCTTTTTTAAAGTTACCTACTTTATTGTCCATGTTTTACATATATAAAACAGTAAGTGTCAAACGTAGCACCTTAGTGTCCGAAGTCTTAACTGGATGGACAAATTCAAGCAGCATAAAAATGTTTTCATGTTACTTCAATCGGTCGTGGCAATTTCAGCATATCTTATAGGTAATATCTCTTTTAAGTAGTCTGTTTGTATGTAGGTTGCACGGTCGAAAATTGGAGCTGTGGCTTTTAAGGAGTTTATCTGTAGTCCCATTCTGGCACTAGATTCCGATAAAATATGTCTATCGATATCCATCCAATTGGTGTTAGGTGTTGATTACAGTTCCGTTGATGTTGACACCTTCTGGGCGTTCTTTTAGAGATTTTTTAATACCTAGACTTCAAATCTGCCTATGATAGTGTCCTAAGAAATAAATTGTATGAAGCCATGAATGAATTCCACATCCCCGATAAACTGATAAGATTGGTTAAGGCTACAATGCGTAATGTGGTTTGCAAAGTCGAAATACAGGGCGAACAATCACAGGCGTTTGGAACGCATGTTGGGCTGCGACAGGAAGTCGCGCTGGCGTGTCTTCTTTTCAACATAGCACATAGCACTGGAAAAGGCGATCAAAGATGCCCGAATAGACAACAGAGGAAATATTTTTAATAAATCATCACAAATTTTGGCATATGCAGATGATGTGGATCTAGTTGCCCGCACAACACATAAGCTAGAAGAAATGTATACCAATTTCTCAAATGCCTCAAAATCTATGGGCCTGCCAGTAAATGAGGAGAAAACTAAGATGATGGCATCAACACCCAACAATAGAGTCAGGAACATCGGTCCCCAATTCACGATTGATAACTCTACCTTTGAAGTGGTGGACAAATTCACATACTTAGGCTCCCTGATTACCAAAGAGAACGCCATAACGGAAGAAATCAAGCGAAGGATAATAATGGCAAACAGATGCTATTTTGGACTGAGTATACATATGAGAAGTAGAAACTTAAGCCAAAAAACAAAAATAACCATATACAAAACCCTTATGCAGCCAGTGTTGACATATGGATCGGAGACATGGACCATCTCCAAGGCAGACGAAGACCTTCTGATTATATTTGAACGAAGGATCCTGAGAGGAATATTTGGTGGCATCTGTGAAAATGGTGTTTGGAGGAGGAGATACAAGTACGAGGTATACCACAGATATTAACAAATATTTGGTGGTAAAGACGTAGTATCTCTTATAAGAATAGGAAGACTAAGATGGGCAGGACATCTAGCAAGATCACAGCAGAACAACCCTCCTAGAAGAATCCTTATGTCACAACCGTGGGAAGTAGAAAAAAGGGTAGGCCAAAACTCAGATGGAAGGATGGTGTAGATGAGGATGGTAGAAAGATAGGCGCAGCAAACTGGCAACGGTTGGCAATGGATAGGACTGCCTGGCGTAATAGATTTGGGAAGGTCGAGGCTCTTTCATAGGGCTGTAGCACCATTGATGATGATGATCTGTAGTCCCATTCTGGCACTAGATTCCGATAAAATATGTCTATCGATATCCATCCAATTTAACCAGTGTCAGGTGTTGATCACAGTTCCGTTGATGTTGACATCTTCTAGGCGTTCCTTTAGAGATTTTTTAATAATATGTTTTGCATAGACGATAAAGAGAAGTGGATACAGGGGGCATTCCTGATTTAATCCAACATAGTTTGTCTTGTCGTGTAAAGTTCGAAGACAACCATAATGATTCTCCTATAACGAGTATGTTCCGTTCATCGGATTTGATCTCTTTTAGAGTATATATCATTTTATCGTCTAATATTTTTTATTTTCTGTTGCGCTGAGGTCTTTGAATAATTTCCTGCTACAAAGCTTTCTCTAGGAGTTTTGCTGCACTTTATTTCTGTTATAACGCATACAACTTCTGCTGTCAATATACCATTTCACTATTTTCGTCTTCCATTTTACATTTTTGGGCTTCCAAAGATCTGCAACTTTTATTATTTTTTTTTATGAGTTTCTCGGTTTTTGTCTTCTTATTAAAGTTGTTCTACCTGTTTGCACCTCTCGTTTAGCCATAATTGCTTTATACTCGATATTAAATATATTTTCTACTTCTATTTCTATAATAGTGATTACTGCGTTTATAAAAATTAAAGAAAAAATGGACATATTTAAAAAATTGTTATTATAAAAAATATCCCATATGCCGTGACCAGGATTCGAACCTGGGTTACCACGGCCACAACGTGGGGTCCTAACCACTAGACGATCACGGCTAACTGAGATCTTAATAGTTTTAAATTGTATAAAATTCATTCAGATTTTGTGCTCCACTTTATTGTTCGAGAGATTAATAACCAGGTGCGGTCAAGCCAATCATACGATAATTGATTTCATTACCAACTTTCTCTCATAAATATTTTATTAGACAAGACAGTGAGTAATTACCAATCACTTGATAGTGTTAACATTTATCGAAATAGAATATCTTGTCCTTCAGAAAAATTTGTGCCATTCTTTACACCTTTAAATGTATAATTTATTGAATGTAGGATAAAATATAATTTATACTTCAAATTTAATTTAAAAAAGTTTGGTTAATTAATAATAATGTTTTCCGTCCATTTTGTTGGAGTACATCCTCGATTACGATAATAGTCGTATCTAGGTCTCCATTTTAAATTTTTTTGGCAGCGTGGCATGGCCTAAGCAGTTCTATTTTAGCGTGGTAAATCTTTTAACTGCGTCCATTACAATAGTTTTTCTTCACTATTTGGTTTAAATTTCTATCTCTAAGGGATATATTTCACGTTAACCTTGCTGGTCCATACGTTAGAATCGTAAGCATACACTGTTCAAAGACCTTTCTTTTCAAGCGCATTAAAATATCTGATCTAAAGGCTCCAGTTGTATCGTAAGCTGCTCATGTTGGTCCTATTTTTCTGTTTAACTCTGTTTGGTTGTCTCGTCTTAATGTAATCTTGTGGATGTGATACCTTCTCATAGATTTACACGTATTCAATTAACATGCCATACTTTGAAATGTTTTTGACCATTACAAGGTTGGTCATGTATTGTGTTTTAGAAAATTTAATTTTACGGCAAACTCGAGAACACGAGCTTTAGGGGCCTTGAAGAACTTGAAAGACATGATTTTTATCGGTCTGCAATAAGGATTATCTCATCTACAAACCTCAAGTTCTTCAGAATCTCCAATATTTTTTCAGATGTTGTTTCTTATAACACTCTGCAACAAATCGGTGAATATTTTAGGTTTTTCCTTCTTTAATATCCTCCTCCAAAAGCAATGTGTCGCCATATTATATTCTGATTGCAGCTGTTGCACTTTTATTTATATCTCAAAGAAGAGTTGTGTTCCTATAATCAATATTTTACTCAGTAAGCGCTCTTAATATGAAGCTCTGCTGAACTCATGTCAGATTCTTTCTCAAAGTCTACAACTATTAATATTATTGGCTTGTTGTATTCTATAACTTTCACTATCAACGACTTTATTACTTGTAGGTGATTATTGGTTTGATAGTCACTAAATCGGGTTTGCTCTAGTGGATGGTGAAAATCTACCTTAAGTCCCTGTCTGTGAGTTAATCTCATAAGGAGCTTATGTCTTCCTCTTATTCTTTTTATGTAGACATGACTCTGTCTATTTTTCAATGTGACTTCAGTAAGTTGTCGTTTTATCGTCTTCGTGCTCTTCCTACTGATCGTCTTCCTATTGCAGAATTGTCTCTTATTTGTCTTTACTTGTCTATTTGTTGTAGTTCTTGATTTTTTCCACCTTACATCTACGTCGTATATCTGTACCTCTAGCTCTCTCCCACAGTGTCTTACTATCAATTTATCTGTTTCAAACATCCCTTTTTGCACTCTCTGTGCCAGGTCTTGTTTCTGCAGCATATGTCGTTATTGGTCTGATGAATATTAGTAAATTGTATCTTTCATTTATTACCCGATATTTTTATTTCTCCATATTGTTTCATTCAGGTACATTACGGCTCTGCTTGTTCTATTTACTTGTTCTTTCGCTTCGGTTTCGAGCTTTGCGTAGATAGATAATGCGATGCCTAGGTATTTAAATTTTATCACTTGGTCTATTACCTGACCTTCCAGCTCCAATTTATATCTTAATAAATTTGCTGTTGTAACCATGCATTTTGTCTGTTTTGGTTACATTAGCATGGGTATATTAAATCAGTGCAGCATACGTTGTAAATCATCTTCACTTTGAGACGTCTGCATTGCGTCGTCTGCATATCAAATTATTTTAAGTTATTTTCCTTCCATTTGGTATCCTTTTTTAGTTCTTACTTTTTTTCCTATTTCATCCATAATCTGGTTGAACAATAGAGGACTCAAGGAATCTTCCTATCTGATCCCATTGCCAGCTTGAATAAGATCGGTTAGGTCTTCTTCTACTTTTACTTTTATTGTATTGTTTTGGTAGATATTTTCAATCGTTTTGATTATTCCTAGAGGTACTTCTCTTGCGTAAAATAAGTGGATAACGTCCTTTAATTTGACCCGGTCAAATGGCATCTTAAGGTCCACGAACCATAGATATGCCGGTTTATTGTATGCTAATGGTTTCTCTTACACTTTCATTATTACAAATTTAGCATCGGTGCATGATTTTTCTGATCTAAAACTTTGTTGCTCTTCTGCTAGTGTTAATATTTCTTTCAGTTTATATGTTTTCACTTTGATTGTTACTTTTAGTGTTGTGTTTAATAAATTTGTTCGGTATTTTGCCCTCTCCTGGTGATTTTCTGTTTTTTAATTTTTTTAATGCTTTCTTTACCTCTTCCTTCTCAATTTTTATTTATTCGTTTGTCGTCACTTCTGGTATTGGTGGTTCATTATTGTCACTTTTAGCAAATAGAAATCGAAAGTAGGCTACTTATGTTTCCTTCTGAAAGTGTTTCGTTTTTATTATTTCATTCATCTCTTCTTTTTGTCCTTCAGAGCATTCTCCATATTTCGTTTCATTTCTGAGTCGCTTATACTGGTTACGCTTATTCTGGTGCTTAACTGGAAGTAATCAGTAACCATTATCCTACACAAGAAAGGGGATAAAGCAGATATAAAAAACTACCGTCCTATAACACTCCTCAATGTAATGTATAAACTGCTAACAAAAATTTTAACCAATAAATTGACGACAAAATTCGATGGATATCAGTCAAAAGAACAAGCTGGTTTTAGAAAGGGATTCAGCACAAGTGACCATTTACTAAGTATGAAAATACTTATAGAACGGGCAAATGAATACCACATTCCTCTATATATGGCGTTCATAGATTTTGAAAAGGCTTTCAACAGTGTCGAACATTGAGCAGTGAAAAGTTCTTTGATTAACAGCCGAATTGACCACAGATATACGGAACTAATAACCAATATACCTATATAAGAATTGATAACCGATAAAAAAGAAAAATAATTTGAAATGATGAAAGAACTGGACGTAGAAGCTGGAAAGATAGGCCTTAATATGAATTACAGCAAGACCAAAACTATAACAAATACAGATGAAGACATCACAATGAGAATCGGACAAGATGAAATAGAACAAGTTAAGGATTATATATATCTTGGTCAAATTATAAAACTTAACAAAGAGAACCAAACAGCAGAGATCAAGAGACGAGTTAGACTGGCATAGGCGGCATTTGGCAAACTAAGCTACATTCTTAAAAACAAAAGATATCCACAGCATCTTAAGACCAAAGTATATAATCAATGCGTACTCCCTGTTCTTACTTATGGTTCCCAAACGTGGACATCTACAAAAGCAAACATGGACAAAATCATAAAAACCCAAAGAGCAATGGAAAGACAAATGTTGCACGTGAGACTAATGGATAAGAAGAGAAACGAGTGGATAAGAGAGAAAACAAAAGTGAGGGATGTTAGACAAGAAGTTGCAAAATTGAAATGGAGATTTGCCGGACACAATATATAATACAAAAAGAAGACCGATGGAACAAAATTCTTATAAGTTGGAGACCGAGGGAATATAAACGAAGCAGAGGAAGGCCCCAAATGAGATGGGCAGATGATATCAAGAAGCACGTGGGCTCTAGATGGATGACTGTAGCGACAGACAGAAAAGAATGGAAAAGGATTGAGGAAGTCTGTGTTCAAAGATGGACCGAAGAAGGCTAATTAGATAGATAGAATATTTCCAATAATAATATTTTTCTTTTATATCATAGTTAACATGATTTGCATGGTTTAAATTATTAACATAGTTAAAAACCGTGACAGATTTTACTATTTTTTCTCAAACAATAAATAAGAATCCTTGTATCGGCATGTAAGTAATATTTATTAACAACAGTAGGAATCCTAAGCTTTCCTACTTGGCGAAACTAAATTCAAATCTTTACCACTGTGCAAAGCAGTCGTTTTGATAAATTAGGATTCCTAGTGTTGTTATTAGATGGCGTTGTAACGTCTGTAAACAATTATTTTTATAATTATTATTGTTCTATGACGGAAGAGATTTTGTTTTGATTCAAAGCAACGGCAAAATGACGCTCTGATGAGACCTAAAGAGATTGAAATGCGTATAAGCGGCTTGCAGATGCACTGCATCCAAATAAAATCTAATACTATCTTCCTGTTTTAATATTTATTGGTTACTTATTTCTTTAATTTTAACTTTACTAGATTGTTTTTTCACATAAGTTTAATTTTGTTTATTTAATCAATTTAAAAGGCATATTTAATAATGACACAAATATAATAATGGCATAATTGGTGTATATTCTGTACTATTTAGACAGTAGCCTAATATGGGTTATTATATTTACAGCATTTAGTATAACATGTACCGTTGACCTGAAGATGTTTAGCAAATTATAATGTGCGAAACCGATCGTTGATGATAGAATAAATTGATTGTTAGTATGTTTTATTTTTTTTGCTTTTTATCTATTTAAATTGTATGTCTTTAATACAAATATATTTTTAAGTATCAATTGCAGTTAAAGGAATTTATTTTTGTTTCAAAATGCCCTGAAAGTGATTACGGTTTTGAAGGAATTTTATTTGAAGACACTTTATGTGTAAAAACACTAAAATAAGGACGATATTTTAATTGTAAAAAAAACCTCATGCCGTGACCAGGATTCGAACCTGGGTTACCACGGCCACAACGTGGGGTCCTAACCACTAGACGATCACGGCTATAGGAGATTGTATTTGTTTATTAACATCTAAAAATTAAGTTGTTGTGACTGATCTACTTTTATTTACAATAATTGAAAGTTCACTCGGGCGTGGCAACTTTAAGATTACGGTTCAGTTTATTCAAAGATCAATACAAAAACTTTGTTTTTATTAAACAAGAATTGTTACACTTACACCGTTGATGTCTACTTCAATATTTTGTTTATTTTCTTATAATTGTTATTTTTAAAACATAATTCGACATTCATGATGTGATTTTATTCTAAAAAATTGAATCACATCATGACATCATGTAGTTTAATATCCTCTAATGTAATTTGCCTTATTGTTTACAGTATAAAGTGGCCACTTTCATTATACAGAGTGCTGTAAAAATTAACAAAACCGGCATCCTAAATGTTCGCCTAATTCCTTTTTTCAAATAGGACACCCTGTATGTGATTTAATATTTTTGAAAAATATGTTTTTTACTATCGATCTGTAATAATATTCCCTATACCTACCTTTTACAGTTTTCAAATAAATTCACTTCATACATTTTTCTTACAAAAATTTTTTTCATCAAGTAGCCTATCGAATATTCTGACAAAAATATCAGTTAGTGCCATCGAGCAAAAAGACAAAAGAGGGAATCTAATCCTTATGAAAAAGAGACCAAAAAAGTGGCCTCTGATGGCGGACATATCCGGAAATGCGAATGCGCCAAATTTAAATTTTCCGATACTTATCAACAGTAGCTATATAATATTTTTCAGAATGTGTCTTTGACGAGAAAGTTTTAATTAATTATTAACGATAATAGTCTAAAATGCGACACAATTGTTAAAAAACTTCAATATAAATAAGATTTCATGTGACATTTGGGACAAAAAATAACATATATATATATATATATATATATATATATATATATATATATATATATATATATATATATATATAAATATATATATATATATATATATATATATATATATATATATATATATATCCAGTTTTTTAGGCGTTACGCCCGTCCGGTAGAGATCTATGGAGGAGTATCACCGAGACGCAAGCCCTTATCTCTTGCCGTACTGCTCCACCATAGGCCGATCAGATCCCAGCATATTCTATTCTAAGCCGCAGATTCATCTAGAATTTTAAACTGCTGCGTTAGACTTTTTGTTTTCTGTACACCGAGCTGGGGCTCGATCCCACATCCACTGAACCATTCGACAGTGAAGCGAATGAGAGGCAGCCGCACAGCCCGCTGAGCTATCTGACCGACACAAACAATAACATAACCCAACTAAATTTGATGTCAAACAAGGAGAGAGAGACTCTCTTTCCTTGTTTAATATGGCCTCTAAAGATCGCACTTCCTGTCTAACAATATATTTGCCCCCACTACCTTTACATTCCCTCTTTTATCTTTTTGCTCGATGGTTAGTGCTAATGCTTAATAGTAACCTTGTATGCCATTGGGTGACAGTTGTCAGTGACAGTTGGATGACAGAAATAATAATGGCTCATTTAGGATACAAATAATGATTTTTTCAATTTAATTATAATTTACGGTGAGTGTAACAGAATAAATACTATACTGAACTTGCTATACTTTTGCTGAGAGATATCCTGAAAGGCCTCGACCAAATCATAAATCTGTAAAACGTTTTCTTTTTTTTTTAATTTTTTGTAAAACTTTTGTTAAACAACAGTTTCCACTTTGGTCAGTTTATAAGTAAAATGACCTACGTCGATAATAAAGACATACAAATAGATATCCTGGGATCTTTTGCAGCTAATCCAAATTCATCCTTAGGTTAATGTGAGCAATTGTCATAGGCATCGACTCCAAGCTCCGCCTAGCTCAACATTTAAATCCTGGAGATTATGTAAAGACGTGTAGAATTTTTGAAAGAGTTTTAATAAAATGCCAAGATCAATATTTTACAAAAAAATTACTTGGTGTGATGAATCGAAGTTTACAAAAAATGGTATGTATAACTGCCATAACAGTGACTTCTGCAGTGACAAAAATCCTCAGCTCACGTGGGATAGTGAATTTCACGCATTCTTTTCGTTAAATGCTTTTTATGCTGTGAAAATTAATAAAATAGCCCCTTTCATGATATATGACGAAAATTTAAACGAACAGCGTTACTACAGTATTTTACAGCAAGTAATGCTACCAGAACTGCACGCTGTACATAATAATAATGCTAACAAGTCTTGATATTAACAAGGTAGAGCACCGGCTCACAATATTCGAGGAGTCGGCACATTGCTTGACGAAATATTTAGAGATAGACGGCTAATAAAGATCGTTTCCAGTACTAAGAAAGCTATAATAAAAAAAGTCCTTCAAGTTCTTAACGAATTAGAGAGAGAGAGAATCAATATCACGAGCAACTAATGAAAATCTGATTAGGAGTTTATAAATGATAGGATGTTGATGGGTAACATTTTGAACATTTACGAGTATTACATTATATCAGGTATGCAGACGATACAGTTATTTTAAGTGATGACAAGCATGGATTACAATGCCTTTTAAATGCCATTGATAGAGTGGAAAGAGAGTTTGGTCTAAACATAAACTGTGCAAAAACAAAACACATGGTGTTTAGCCGTTTAGCACATCAAGATGCATGATTATATGTAGATGGTCATATAATTCAAAGAGTGTCCAGTTTTAAATATCTTGGTTGCCATATTACTGAACAACTAGATCCAGATCAAGAGATAAAATGTAGAATCGAGATAGCCCGCACGACATTTTTAAAAATGAGGTCATTCTTCTGTAATGATAACTTGCAACTTCAACTTCGATAGCGCATGGTTAAATGCTACATTTGGTCAGTCCTCTTATACGGTGTCGAAGCATGGACATTAAAAATATCCACCATTAATCGTCTGGAGGCCTTTGAAATGTGGCTGGACAGACGTATACTAAAAATTCCATGGACGGCTATGCTGATAAATGTGGCAGTCCTTGAGAGAGCAAATGCTGCTTGCGAGCTGCTTGATAACATCAAATGTAGAAAGATGGCCTATTTTAAACACGTATTAAGGGAAGACCGATATAATATTCTTCAACTTATTATGATGGCTAAAATCGAAGGACGCAGAGGAATTGGTAGAAAGCAGGCCTCTTGGTTGAAGAATATCAGAGAGTGGACAGGAATAAAGAAAGCTTAGCAACTATTTAGAATAGCTCGAGACAGAGACAGTTTCACCATGTTAATCGCCAACGTCAAGGGGACTTGATAGGGCACGTTAAGAAGAAGAGATTATTAAGTTAGTTAAGTTAGTACCGTTTTTTTTTGGTAGCATCTTTTTAATTGTTCAATGTTTAACTTACAATATGAGAGTTGTACAGTAACACAAATTACTACGAAAAAAATTTCTTTGATGACAAAAATGTATAAAGTTAATTTATTTGAAAACTGCAAAAGATAGGAATAGGGGATACTAATACAGATAGGAGATCGATAGTGAAAAACAATTTTTTCTAAAATAATGAATCGAGAATTTAGAATGCCGGTTTTATGCCAACTTTAACAGCACCCTGTATAGGGTTGAAAAGACAACTTTACACTGTGAACAATAATACTGTATGTGGTTAATAAGTTCCTAAAGGCGGAAATACAATATTCAATTCGGTTGAACAATGTGGATGATTCAACCAAAATGAACCATGTATTTTGCAATTCAATAAAAGCGTTCAACAAAATTTAACGTTGAAATAAGTTGAGATAATTTCTACTTTCGTTCAATTTCGTTGTACACCTTTGATGATTCATCCACATTGACTCGTCTATACAAGTTTTGTCGATTGTATTCGATTCAACCGTTTATTTCATCGAGCTAGAATATTTTCATTTTGACTTGTGAAATAATAAGTTCCGTACGTACGTTTCGAATCATCTACATTGTTCAACCGAATTGAATGAAGAATAAATTGAAGCGTGTATATGTATGCTTTTCAATTTAATTGAACAATGTAATTGAATCATCCACATTGTTCAACCGAATTGAAGGGTGTATTTCCGCCTTAAGGAATTTAAACTTTTATTCAAATTACATTAGAGTATACTCAACTTATATATGGTTGAAAAGTGTCATTTTCATATAGAAACTACTATAACTCAAAAATTGTTCATAATAGGTATGGGGAAGTATTAACAAAAAATAACCGGAATAATAACCGGTATAACCGGAAGTATAGTGCACTCTTCAAAACTTCTTTTTTCAAATTTTCATGATTTCGCTCTAAAGTTTCATCTCTACTTTCTTCGCTCACCTTCTTCTCTAGATGTCGTGATAATAACTTGGTTCCCAATTTTCTTGTTCTAAAACATCACATTTCCTCTTCATCTTCTTCCTGAATTCTACATCGAGCCAGCCTATCTCTACTTCGTGAACGGATTCAACATATTCGAAAAACCCTTAATTCTCAATCCCAAAAACTTTTTAAGCTGCATCTTGAACTCTCCAGTATTCTTAGTGTCGATGATTGGTCAATTTTTGGACCACATTTCCTATCATCAAGCCGATAAAATCCTTCTTCTTAGCAACGAAACTCACAAAAAGAAATTCCAATCCCTTGTATCTAAGAAAAAATCACATTCCACCACTTCTACTTCTCATTCACCTCTTACTAACACTGTCGTTAATCTTTCTTCTCACCAATTAACAAGTGCAGAAAGCAGTCTTCTATTTAAAGGTCTTAATTTTGCTATCACTCCTTCCAGAATTCCTACCGAAGAAATAGTTTCAAATGTGGAAGCGGCACTCCGCACAATTCCCAAAATTCCAGCCGACCGTATCCGCTTTGACGTCACTAAATGTCTTGATACAGCCAAAATCCCTACTTCCAATATATCTCGTGAGGAATTCATAGCTCTCAAAAATCTTCGTTCTCTGTCTGAGATAATAATCCTTCCTGCAGACAAAGGTAATGCCACAGTCATCCTGGATACTCCTTCCTACATAGAGAAAGTAAACGACTTACTTAGGGATACATCCTGTTATAATACAATTTCTCGAGACCCCACTCCTAGAGTCGAACGCGAAATTTCCCATGCCATCAAACAATCCGATCTTTCCGATGATGTTAAGAAGTCCATAGTTCCGAAAAACTCCATCTGCCCCAGAATTTACGGTCTTCCCAAAATCCATAAAGACAACGTACCTCTTCGTCCCATTGTGACTACGATTAACTCTCCTACCTACAAACTCGCAAAGTACTTGTCGAATCAGTTTAAGACCTATACTGGTCGTACCTCTTCTTATGTCCGAAATTCCACACATTTCATCACCTTAATCTCCTCCCTCACGGTCGATCCCCAAGACATTCTCGTCAGTTTCGATGTATCATCCCTATTTACCAATATCCCCATACATGACTCTCTAGTTGTTCTGCGAAATCACTTGACCAATGATAACAAGTCTTTGGTTTTGGCAGATCTTGCGGAAAAATGCCTCCTTTCAACATATTTTTCTTTTAGAGGCAATTTCTACAAACAAATATCTGGAACACCAATGGGTTCTCCCCTTTCCCCTGTCATTGCTGACATTTTCATGGAAGCCTTTGAGTCTTTAGCCCTAGAATCTTACCCCTTAAAACCAAAAGTCTGGTTCCGCTACGTTGATGATACATTTATCATCTGGCCCCATGGTCAATATACCCTTTCTCCCTTCCTAGATCATCTTAACTCACAACATCCGAGTATAAAATTCACAATGGAAGTAGAAAATAATCGGTCCCTTCCCTTTCTCGATGTCTTAGTCACCTCCAAGCCCAATGGCCGATTGGGTCACTCTGTTTATAGAAAAACGATTCACACGAATCGTTACCTACATGCTTTATCACACCACCATCCTGCCCAAAAGAATTCTGTGATCAACTCTCTCATCCATCGGGCCATTTCGATTTCTGAACCTGACAACCTTAGAGAAGAACTTGGCCATCTGCAAAAAACCCTTGTCGCCAACGGTTACTCCAAGTCCACAATTCAAAATATTACACACCGACATCTACATCCCCCTTTACACCCTAGGACGACAAATTCAGAATCTTCGGGTAATACTCCTGTGGCTTTTCTTCCGTATATTTGAAGTGTCACTGATAGGATTGGCAAAATTCTTCGCAAAGAAGGTATCAGAACTACTTTTCGACCACCCAAGAAAATCTCACAATATCTACCCTCTCCTAAGGACCCATTACCGCCCCTATCTTCCTGTGGTGTCTATTCTATTTCTTGTTCATGTGGACATGTGTATATTGGCGAAACTGGTCGTTCCGTCAAAACTCGGATTCAAGAGCATCAAAGATGCATTCGATCAGGTCTTTTCTCCCATTCTGCAGTTGCAGAACACTGCCAAGAAACCGGTCATTCCATATTGTTCGAAAAAACCCATATTATTTCTAAGAGCCCCTTCTTTTATTCCAGGAAAATCCGCGAATCTCTAGAGATCCGAAAAAATCCACATAATATCAATCGAGAGGAAGGATACTACTTGTCTCCCATCTGGAATCTCAGTCTAGAGCCGCCGTCCGGTCCCGCTACCACGATGCAGCCACATGATTGGCCAGCGCGCGCTTCTTGACGTTCACGCCACGGAGTGTGCCGATACGTCCCGACACGACAGGTCACCGCGACTATAAATAGAGCGGTAGAGGAGTAATCGTCGGATTCACTCCCCGCCTCTCGACGCGTTAGTGTTCTGAGCTGTTGAACGTGAATCCCTGTCCTGGCATTTGGTTTTCACCTCTGGTTGCGTTAAGTAGTTGAGTTACTGTGACCAAATGCCCATCTTGGTAGTTAGTATTCGCCTCTGGTTGCGTTGAGTAACTGAGTTACCGTTGCTAACTACCCATCTTCCTGTCTTTTGATTTCTTTTTCTTTGTTCTCTCTGAAGAAGCTACATACAATTGTAGCGAAACGTCGAGATGAACCCACTTTTGGGTCACTCACAAATGACACGGTCCAAACCCGGAAGACTAATAAACTATAATTCTGACTCTGGCCGTGGAAGCCTACGATTTCATTTGACTTGTTTACTTCTTAAATGTGTATTTGGGTGTAACAATTCATTGGAGTGAAGTTTAAATTCGTGCGAAAATAGGAATCATACCATTGCGCTCCAGTGCTCCAGACCACCCTCTTCCATCTATAGTACTCTGATGGGCGAGAGGAGCACAGCTATTAGCCAAATGCTCTTTATGTGGGAATCCTAAATGATAGAACTCCAACATGGTTCCCTAATCGAATCAAATTCAGGCTAGCGGCTAGCGTTAGGCACTTTATTCCCGTTATCCTCTGCTGAGTAGTCGCCAGTATTCTCGGTAGCATTTATATTGTTCTCGGTAGTTTTTTTGCCGCAATTATGTCAAATATGGTTCACTTTTTCAGGTTCTTTGTTACAAAGTTAGCAGCTTAGGTTAGGTTGAGGCTTAGATTAAGGCTTAAGCAGCCTTAATCTTACTGTATGCAAGTGTGCCTTGACAGAACAAAAATTCTTTGAACATAAAGCAATATTTTAGAAGCTTGATTATAACTTAAAACTGTAATTAATACTGTCAGTAATTTTCACGACCGTATCAAATTTTCTTTATCATGTATATTTTACCAGTCATTATATTCTTGCGATATATCCCCTTTCTACATTAAAGAACGTTCCGTACATGCATGCGTCTAATAATTACTTTATGACTGTCCTACACTTTTATAGATTTTTCCAACAAAAAGAAACAGTCGTAAATGTTGTTTATTTACTATGTATCTGTGAACGTGGACCATTTGTCAATAGTGGCATTATCGCTTAACGTTTTATGGCTAATCAGGTATTTATCACGTTATTGTTAAAAAGAAGAAGTTAAAAAAGGTAACAAAGTTTTATGAATTCAGCCAGAGCTTTACTTGTGTCAAACATGTTTAGCGATATTCACACGGTGTTTTTATTGTTAGCATATGGTGAACTAACATTTAATGATTTTCAAATTGAAAAAGGAACTAAAAGTAAACTAAGAATAGGCCTAAGACTTAAAAATGCTTAAGCCCTATACATAGAACTTCTTACCTTGTGTGTATTGTTCGTAGACATCTACAACAAATGGCTCCTTAACTGGCTCCCCAGATCTATAAAATCACTTTAACCCTGCGTTAGTGTGCAGTGCATGCATAAATTAACACGAGAGGTATTCCGTGGTATGTTATACTTAGTGTGACCAACTAGCCCGAAAAATCCGGGACATGACCCGAATAAGGAAGTCGTGTCCCGGCGTCCCAGACAAGGCTTCCGGGCCATCCGAATTTTCACTTTTTGGTAAAATTCTATTTTGAAATTTTAAATACGTTATTCTTCTAAGAATGTACATCAAATTGAATTGTTGGGACGAAAAAAAAGTCGAAAATTTCTAGAATGTAATACTAATACCACATCCAAAACGCATGCATTTTATCGTGGTAATATGTTATAGGAAAACTCAAACTGTGCACTTTTTTTGCATTTCTGTATTTTAGTTATCCTCTCCCTAAAATATTATTCAAAAACGATAACAATTTATATATTGTATACACATCAAACATGCCGACCGAGGTGTGCCGCATTCATCGATGTAATGATTGCTGATAATTTTTTTTTCGGTTTTGTCAACCATTTTACCTAAATAGGTAAACAAACTTCTTGATTTCATTCGCGCTGTATTCTTGAAGAATAAATGATTCATTTTCAAATCGTTATGTGCTTTGAACCAAGATCCAATCTGCTGCGTTGCAATATGATTTTAGGTAAACATTTATTTTATGTCAATAATCAGTTTGAAGCCTCAAATAGATTAGTGATCATCTATGAAGGTCCGAAGTATTGTTTAGTTGACTTTACATTGTTTATTTCATTTTACTGTTAATATGGAACCAGAACAAGAAAGCAAAAAGAGAAAACGCTATTGCACTTCTAATAAAACATTGCAAGAAGAATTTCCATTAAAAAAAATAAAGTAACAGTGACCTAAAATGTGATACTTGTGGATCCGAATTTTCGATCGCCCACAGTGGTAGAGCGGATATAGTGAGTCACATCAAAAGTTAAAACCACCAAAGGGGATATTAGCTCCGCTGCAAGCAGCAAAAAATTGACTGAATTTTTCAAGGCAACAGCAACATCAAGCAATATTGACTTGGCTCGGAAAGGTGTTTGGGCGTATCATCGCTCAGCTGATTACTCATCAAAAATATTTCGGAATTGCTTTGGATTGATCAAATTTCAAATAGCTCGTACTAAATGTCAGGCAATTATTAAAAATGTCTTTGGTCCGTACATCGAAAATCAATTGATTGATGCATTGAACAACGCAATATACGTCAGTATAATTACCGATAAATCTAACCATGGAAACGTAAATATGTTTTCGGTTGTGGTAAGATCTTTCGTTCCATTAGAAGAAATGGAGACGAAAATATTGAATTTTACGGCTAAAGATGGGGAAACATCTGATATTATTGTGCAACTCTTAAGGAACACTCTTGAAAAGTACATCTCAAAAAAGTTAGTTTCATTCTGCGGCGGTAATACTAATACTTATTTTGGTGGTAAAAACCGAGGTCGGCAAAACAATGTTTACTACAAACTATAATCACCGGTGAATCCAAATTTGATGGGAATCGGTTGTGAGGCTCACATTATTCACAAGATTTTGCGATATGTTACTATTTGACGTGGAATTAATTATGATGAAAATGTATTCACATTTTTATTGTTTCAGTGTTCGTGTCACACATTTGAAAAAGTTTTGTGAAACCGCAAACGTTGAATACCAGAAAATTATTGGTTATGGGAAAACTCGCTTTTTGGCAATGTTCACATGCATGCAATCAATCTTACGAGTTTATTATGGATTAAAGGCGTATTTTCTGGAAACTTTAAACATCCCAAAATTACTAAAGATTTTTTTTAAAGGCCCATGTTCAAAAGTTTGGTCTTTCTTCATTTTTGATCAGGTAAAAGCAGCTTTACATCCAGACAATGCAAGTCCCATGCTATGTAAGTCTGTCTTGCATGGCATATATCTTGCCAAGCCTGTTTACATCAGAGCTATTTCTGTGTAATTGTTGATAATACTTTTATTGTTGCCAACAAAAGAAATATACCAAAACATTAACTTTAGATATTTCTAGCAATAAATATATTAAAATATAAATCACAAATTATTACATCCAATAAATAATATTATAAACTTTCACGATAATATGTGATGTTCAGTTTTATTCTAAATTATAAATTTTATTATACTGGCAACATGAATTTTGATAGCAACTTGCACCAAAATAGTACGAAAAATTGAACACATTTTACTTTTTCCTATAGCACAGGAATTGCATGAAAACAGCGCGTGGGCATGCGCTGTTGCATAATCGGTCTTGCTTGAAATCTTGCTGATGTCTAGCATGAAAATTGCATGATGTAAGACCATCTCAAGAAACGTGTTTAAAAATTACTTTTAATGACTTCATGACTTAAATACTTGAATCTAACCTCAATTGCAATTTTTTTTTCTACAGGCTGGTGAAGAAGTAGCTGCGATTAAAATGATACAGGCTTTGGACGATTTCCCGCAGCCGTTGAAAATAATAGTGGATTCACAATTCCTGTCGTCAGCTCTATTAAACGAAGTAAACAAAGCAGGCGTGGATCTTAGTATTGACAAATAAACAGTGTTGCAAATAGCCCTTCCATTTTATCAAACTTGCATCGATAATCTCGAGCAGTGGAAATCACAGTTTGAAGATGTACTCATAATTGGAATGAAGTCGAGGTAATGAATAAATTCAAGGCAGAGAATAATTGGGATTAGCGTAGAATAAAACAATGTTGAATTATTTGAAGAGTTCGGATACGTAAAGAAATTTGTGACCAGTGATAAAATTACAGCTTAGAAAGAATATCACACAAAACCACATTAACTCTGGGTCGAATGCTTCCAACACTTCGAAAATAATCACGTTCCGTACAAACGCTTTGCACGAGTTATTAAATTCATCTTTTGTTTAGCAGCTACTTCTGCGAACGTCGAGCGCGTTTTTTCATTGATTAAAAAATATGGCCAACCGAAAAATCGCAACTTGGCATTGAAACCTTAAAAAATATTTTATTAATATAAAATTTAATTTGAAATAATGTGTTGATTTTTATAGGTTTTTAAAAGAATCGCCGTCATTGCTAAAGCAAATTTCATCGCAAGACAAATATGATGTTAAAAAATAACCAGTGCAAAGAATTATTATATTTTGTTCATTGAGGTAAATTTAAAATATGAATGGATTGATTTTTAAATGTATTGAAGCTATTTTATTGTGGCATGTTTAACAATTATATTTTTATGGGATTATGCCACAATTGGTTGTAATGATAATTACATTCTTATGTTAACCTAATGTTACATTAACATGGAAATCCAACATCGGTTGATTTTTTAATTTTTCCTTGTTTGAGAATGATTTCCAGATTGGAAGTCGAAACGTCAAAAACTAAGAAAAAAATATATAATATAACCAATTATGGCTTAATCCCATCAAAAATATAAGTGTCAACATAAAAATGTTGAATAATCAATCAAATGATGGTATTAGTCCTTGTTTAAAAAAAAATTAAAAATGTCCCGATTTTCAATGAAAAGTCCCAGATTTCAGATATTTATTTTAGCCTTGTTCCGAATTCGATTGAGTTGGAGTTGGTCACACTAGTTATACCCCAAATTTACTAACGCAGGAACTTTAAAATTTGATTATTAAAAATGATTATTCTTGGTTTTTTGTTTATGATTCAAATAAATTAAACATTGTATTAAAAAAGTGTTATATTTTTAAGTAAATCATCATGACGTATCCTACATATTGCAATGATGCTAGTAAAAGAACAAAAGTGAACAGTAATAGACACAGATGTAAAACATTTTACTTAACAAACTCTAAAGTAGCTTATAGCCTAAAATTATACACGTTAAAGACAGAAATGTTTACCAAAATACATCTAAAAATAAAAAAGTTATTACTCCTCAAAATAGACACAATTTGAACATGTTACTATTGCGTGTTCCAAACAAATTGGAGTATCATATCGCATGCATGTCTAAAATGTCTTCCTATCTTTATTTGTTGGACAAACACAATATCTACTGCTTGTCCTACATCGCTTAGGTCCCATGTAACTCTGGCTGCTAGTTATCACTAAGTGGTCGACTCAAAGAAGACTTTTGTTGTCGTTGGTTTAAAAACTCACAAATCAGCTGCGTATACCCAGTTTTTTTCAAAAACATTCGTCTTTTCAGATTAAAGCTTTTTGTATTTGTTGTAAATATAACTTAAGCATTCACTCCAGCTGTATTCAAAAACGAAAATAATAGTGTCAAAATCCAATGGAAGCTGTTTCTTAATACGCTGTAATTCTTCTTCTTCTTCTATTTCCATGACCGTTATCGATCGTTGGATATCATGTTGGCTACCATATTCGCTATCGTGACTTTATTGACAGCAGCTCTAAATAACGATGTAGTTGATTTTCCATACCATTGCCTTAAATTTTTCAGCCATGATGTTCTTCTTCTACCAGGACCACGATTACCTTGGATCTTTTCCTGAATGATCAGATGTAAAAGATCATATTTTTCAGGGTGTCTCATAATATGACCGAAGTATTCCAGCCTGCGTTTCTTTATTATATTGACCAGTTGTGTTGTTTGGTTCAGCCGTCTAAGGACCTCCTCATTTCTAACTCTGTCGACCCAGCTTATTTTCAGTAGCCCACATCTCAAAGGCTGTCAAGCGTTTAAGCATAGCCTCAGTTAGGGTCCACGCTTCTACTCCATACAGCAGGACAGGAAAGATGTAGCAAGATATCATACGAACTCTAAGGTCAATGCTAAGATCGTGACTGCAAAGTACGTTTCTCATTTTTACAAAGGCAGCTTGGGCTTGTTCTATTCGGCTTTTAATTTCTGCGGTTGGATCCCAGCTCTCGTTGATATTACTGCCGAGATACACGAGTTTCTCTACTCTATCCAGTGTGGCATCTCCGACTTTTTTACCGTCATCATGTATATAATTTTGTTTGCTAACTATCATATATTTAGTTTTCTTAACGTTGAGTTTTAATCCATACTGATCACAAGTCTGTTTTATTTTGTTCATTAGATTTTGAAGGTCTTCTCCGCAATTGGCAAGGACTAAGGTATCATCGGCATATCTAATATTGTTGACGGTTACTCCATTCACAATAATACCTTCGGTTGTCTCCATTAAGGCTTCCTTAAATATTTCCTCCAATAATTACGCTGTAATTAGCAGATCCAATGTGTTTACACCGCCCTTAGTTGAATTGTAAAAGTTGATAGTTGCAGGTAATTTAGTTTCACACGTTTCTTCAAATATAGTATAATTACGATGCAATGTATAAAAAAAAATTGTTGATTTTTACATATGACATAGCAGTTACCATCATCTTTGAAAGTAAATTTTGAATTACGAATTGCTCTTTCTTGTGTATTCAGAAGTGCCGTTAAAATCTGCAAGTAAACTGTCCTGACCGATGTAATATGATGAGTCTGAAGTAGATTGATCATAAGCGGATAACTGATAAACCAATTATCAAAAGTAATACTCCATTTAGGACCAGAAACTGGCCCAATCTGTCCAAAACCGTTAATTTGTCAAAAAGGTCCTTCTGGCTATGTGCCGACGTAAACTTCCATGTTTAGACAGTAGTATGTTCTGGAATCCGGTAGCACAAATACTTTTATCCCATTGATACCTCAATACTCCGGGAGTATTAGATTTTAGGAAGTGTAGAACTTCCAAATTTCAGAAGAACTGGAAGAGAGGTGATGAAAATACTAAAGATAGGGCTAAGCTCAGAGGAACAAAGTTAAATGGCCAAAGAGACACTAAATCTCAAGTGAGTGTTCGGGCTAGCTTCAATGCACTGGCTTTAAAGATATAAACAGATAAATCTGTTACAATTCTATTATATTACATCCAAAAATGAGTCTTCAATACTCTTTATATAATTAAAAAAAAAACCACATGAAATTTATTTCCCTTCCCAAAATCAAAATTGTATTATATCAAAAATGTATTCTATTTTTGATATAAAAAATATATTAAATCAACAAGGGAGTTTGGTCAGATTCTGTATCCCATTTAAAAACCTAATAAAAACATGTAATGTATTTTCTTCTCCCCAATATTTTAGAATTAGATTATATCAAAATTATATTCACCTTATCATATGCATATGAAAAGTTAACAGTAAATAGAAAGTAACACAAAAAGTCAAATAGTTAAACAACTTATCTTTACAGCACTATAAGTCCATAGGAAAAACTCCTCTTGGCACGGCTAAATCAGTTTGTTGCTGTAAAGGACAAATCCCAGGTGAGTCTGGGCATAAAACCAGTCACTGGTCTTTCTGGAATGACGGCAAAATCCAGGAGAGTGGCTAACCATTTAAGAAATTTTGTTACTAGTCCTTGAGGGAATATTCTTAAGAGAATATCCTCAAGTGAAGTGACGGAATCAAAAAGAATTATGTAATTTAATAAATGTAATTTAATAGGTGTAGCAGCATGGATTGACTGCACCAAAACAAAACATTAAAACATTAGCACTATATTCTTTGACATTAGGGTCTGTCAACATGTCAGAATTTCCGAAGTTACTTCGTAGACATGATAGGCTTGCGCCATGAAATGAACGTGCGCAGAATACAGAAGGCTGTACCACATTTGTAGAACCTTTTATATTCCACCAAAAAAGTTAGATAAAAAGGGAACCAAAAAAAACGTAATGATAACGACATGGACTAAAACAGAATTTAAGTTTAACTATATAAAAAATGACCTTCTGTTCTTTGCAAGTAAATCAAGGAAATTTTATATTTAAATTATTTCGGAACTCAAAAATAAATCTCTAAAGAAATACTAAACTACAATGATAAATTTGATTATATGATAAAGGGATAATACGTATGAAATGATTTACTTACATGGAGCCGCAGCACACCAAAAAAATCTTCCTTTTTATGTGGAACCAAAGAATATAGACGCTTAAGCGTCTATATTCTTTGGTGGAACTCTTATAAATGACTCTTGATTTTTAAAATTTACTTATTATTATTTTTATTACTAATGAATTATTTTATTCTTCCCCCAAATTATTTTCCTTGTTCCAATTCCGTCACTTTGAAGGTGAAAAAATTTCACCGGTTGGCGTGTCTGCGTTTACGAGTTCTGACCAAAACTAACCGCTTCCGCACAGACTCGACCAATCTTTCTGTCAAAGCGACTCCTGCGCGTGTGTGGAAAAATGTCGATTTAAAATCGATCGTAGGCGGGTAATAAGAAATTTCGTGAGGGGTTTTAATTGGACTAGTCAGTAGCGTAAACGCTACACCATACTTCGCTGGCCTATTCGGTGAGTACTAATGAAATGACACATGCCCCCTGAACAATTTAAATTTTTCTTCTATTGTAAGTCATTCACTTGGTGAATTGCTCTTCACCTATTTAATTGCTGCCTATTTTTCGACCTGTTTTCGTTGCATTTTATTTTGCACATTGTGGAATCGCAAACATTGCAACAAATTACAATATCTTTGTTGTGACATTGTTGTTCGAATAAGATTAATACCGCTACCATCAGTATTCCAAAGATTTGAAATATTTTGTTGGTTTGACAATCAAAAACACTCTGCTTTTCTCGTGCTATTCGTCTTGCACTATTTAAATGTGTAATAATATTGTCCGACCTTGTTCTTACTATTTTCTTCTTTGGAAGCTCGAACCACTTTGATTTGTCTTTAACTAAGAAGTATCTATTACCGTTACTATCACTACCACTTTCTAAACTGCTTGAAATTTTACTTTCTTCTTCAGTTTCCACTTTTACAGAATCATCCCTTTTGTGTGCTGTCTCTACTTGAGCCCCTTCCGAATATGATTGTCTAACGCGGTTTGCTCTTCCTCACACTCGCTATCAATGAACTATATCTTTTTGCCAGAAATAATGCCAAATTCTGCCAATAAACCTTTTAACTTTTCCTGCTCTTGATCGTAAAACATAATTATTGTATAATTAGGTATAGCTAAAAGAAAAATAAAAATCATAGTACATCTAAAAAAACATAAAAAATATCATGTACCTACTTTACCTCCAGAAAACTCTCTCTCCTCAATCCTGACCCCCCAGGGGGAGTGTAGTGGTCGACGTGATGTCGTGTATTGTCCGTCTCCAGAGATCTCTGTCTCTTGTCATTTCTTTTAATTCATGCATAGGTCTTTGGCATATTCCTGTAATTTGATCTATCCATCTTGTTGGGGATCTTCCTCGTGATCTCTGGCCTTCTGCCTTTCCTTGTATTATGAGTCTTTCCATGTTTTCTGTGTTTGCTCTCATAACATGCCCAAAATATTTTAATTGTTGGAGATGGACTTTACTAGAGAGTCGTTGGCTAACTTTTAGCCCTCTTAAAATTGAATTATTTGTTCTGCGGTCGGTCCAAGGAATTCGTAATATTCGTCTCCAACAGAACATTTCAGTGGCGTCTATCTTTCTTCTCTCCGATTGTCTCAGAGTCCAAGATTCACATCCGTAGATCAGTATTGGGAATATTAAGCAGTTGATCAACCTCATCTTTATCGCTCTTGAAATTTGACAGTCCTTCCATATTTTGGTCATTTTTGCTGTGGCAACTTTTGCTAGATCAGATCTACGTTTAATCTCTTCTTGTAATGACCCTGTGTTTGTGATTAATGATTCCAGATATAAGTATGAGCTCACAACCTCGAACCGGTCAATTGTGGTTATGTGTGGATGATTGTTGTGTAGTCTATCCACTATCATGATCTTTGTCTTTGATATGTTTAATTGCAGACCAAATATTTGACTTCCGTTTTCGATCAGTCGTATAAGTTCTATCAGCTCTGCTTGACTATTTGCAAGAAGGGCTGTATCATCTGCGAAACGTAGGTTATTTAGTTTATGACCATTTATTGAGATGCCCTCTTCCCATCCTTCAAGTGCTCTTCGCATAATATACTCCCCATATATGTTGAATAATTGTGGAGATAGTATACATCCTTGTCTGACACCCCGTTCTGGATCTAGTATACATCTAGTAGTGTGTTCATATAGTTCGGTTATAAGCGTAATTAGATGTTGTGGTACGCCTACTTCTTTTAGTATTCGCCATAAGTGTCTTCACTTGACCCTGTCGAACGCTTTACGGTAATCTATAAAACAGATGTATAGTGGGATGTTGAATTCCCTAGATTTCTCGATTATCTGTCTTATATTCAGCAGGTGTTCTCGAGTGCCTCTACCTTTGGTAAATCCAGTTTGGCTCTTGTGGAATTTCTCTTTGAAGGACTGTTTTCAGTCTCTCATTGATTATATGTAGCATTATCTTGCTGGCATGGGATATAAGAGAGATAGTTCTATAATTGTCGCATTTATGGAAGCTGCCTTTTTTATGTTTGGTCGTTATTGTAGATTTTGTCCAGTCTTCAGGCCATTGTTTGGAATGCCATATTTGGTTACAGAGTAGATGAAGTAACTTTACGCCGGTTTCTTCTGTGGCTTTGAGCATTTCTGCTGTTATCATATCTGGACCTGGTGCTTTGTTATATTTGAGCTTGTTGATAGCATGTCTTACTTCATTTTCGAGTATATCAGGTTCTTCTTCCACCTCGTCAGAGATTTGGCGTTGATCATCTTTATATAGGTCCCTGCAATACGATCTCCATGTCTCTGCTATGTCTTCTCTGTTTGTTTTCAGGGTTCCGGTGTTATCTTCAATGGCCCAAGTTCTGGCTCTGAAGTCTCTTGTCAGGTAGCGTATTTTTCTAAATAGATCTCTCGGCTGATTATTCTGACCATGTCTCTCAATTTCTTTGCATATACTTTGATAGTACTTTTTTTTGTCGGCCTTACATCTTCGTTTTATTTCTTTATTGAGGTTTCTTAAACTAGCTTTTTCAATTTCACTATGTACACCACTTTTACAAAGATTTCTTCTATTCTCAATTATTTTAAGAGTTTCATCTGTTATCCAGTGTTTCCGTTTCACCGGATTATTTTTCTTTGAGCGATCCACTGGTGTTGTTACGCAATGTTTAACAGTCTCCCATATTTCTTGTGATGTTCCGTTACGAATAGAGGGCATACTTTTCTGTACTTCCTGTAGAAGGTCTTCTTTCTTTCTTAGTTCTATCCTCTTTATCTCTCTTTGTTTGTTGAGTGCTTTAAGTTTAAGCATAACTTTAGCTACGAGGAGAGTATGATCGGATCCTCATATCGGATCAGAAAACAAAACAACTAAAAGTTACAACAGTAGTGTACCTGAGTATGACACACCTCAATCGTCTTTGACAATTTCCTAATTCAAACTTAAAATGTGTCGATAGCTGGCAACAAGGCGATCGCAACGAAACATGTATAAACTACAATTACTAGGAGCTAGAGGGCGCTGTTTCATCTACTTTCTATCTTACAGGAATAAAAGAAGTGTCTGGGGTATGGTAGTATGCCCTATAAACGTATATATTATGTTAAAACATAGTGAGCATAACGCACAAGCGAGCTGACGACAAGATCTCTTGAGCACAGTATAAAGAGGTTCCTTGGAACCTAAAGAGGTTCCTACTGTGTCCAGAGGTTGTTCGATCTGTCTCTCTCTAGCGCATTGTCACTCATCTCTCTTTCTCTGTCCCACCAAAAAGAGATGCTGCTATACTTACTTCATGTACAACAGAGACACAATGAACAACTGAAAAAAAGATGGTGTCGTCATTTAGTCCTACAGACTGCTCAGTCTATGTTAATATACACCAGAACACTAACCGAGGGTTAATCCTATGCGAATTAGCTCCTAAACCCATATATGAACTGGCTCCTGCTTATTACGAAATTTCACGAAACTGCATCTTCTTCTGAAACTTTTCTGAAAAGATTTTAAGGAAAACAGGTATAATATACTCCGAAAATTAGAAATACAGTCATAAGCAATTTATTAATTAAAGAAACTGAACTGAATTAGCAACACAGATTCCACTTCGGAAATCGTTCTCAAGATAGCTAATAATATAGTTATACCGAAGTGAAAATCAAAACTTCAAAATAAACTTATTTTAAAGAAAAAATGAGGCTTATTCACAATTATGAAGTTGCCACAAGAAAATAACTTTAGAATAATATTAATCAGAAAGTACAAAATTTAAAAATTACGATTCACCAGAACTTATTAATATTAAAATCAAACTGGTGATAATTAGACTGGGTGAAAGTTTTGTTCACTGCTGAAACCTGTGGACTTCTGGCATCTTCTCTCACCTCTTTACCAATATTAAGATAATTTTTATTATATAGTGAAGTTTACTCTAACCTCAATTTATGTACTTATTTATGTTTATAGTTTATTTGTGTTTTAATTTATTAAAATTTGTATATAGTTTGTTTTCAACTGAACTAGTTAACTTAACAAAGTAGCCGACTAAAAATATTCATCTTAAAATAATTTAAATATTAAAATTTTATCAATGTAAATCAATTACAAACTTTAATGCAGTCATTCAACCTCGATCCCCATTATCTTATTTTTACCTTAAACTCTTACACGAGATCTTATATAGCTACAAAACATATAACTTTTGTCTCATCAAATCCTCAAAACCAGGATATCTTAACAATAAGATGTTAACAATATTCTTTAAACTGACTTTACAATTCTTAACAACAGCGGTTCAGCATGTGTTCTCTTAAAATTGTGATCCAATTGTCAACTTTACTTAGAATGATAGGTATACACACTCGTGCCACAGCAGATTAGTGCCTATTGTCAAAATAGGGCATTTCCTGTCCACTGTGAGCTGACCAAATAATAAGGCAGATGTGACGCAAATCTGTTATTTTGATGTCTTGTTCGTAATACATGACATTGGTAGTGTAATGTACCTACCTACTCACATGTAAGATAATTAAAGTATCTATGTATTTCTATATAGTTTTTAGTCACCTGGTATATGTTATTTACAATTATGAAAAGTTCTCATGTATAATCACTAATAATTATTTGCTGTTAGAAATCAGAATCAATACTCTTCATAAATATTTTCCTATTTAGAATAAATAAGTTTCGCTAGTTTATTCGCCTAATACTTCGTATCTATGGAATAATAATAATTTATTTCTCTTATTTCTTTGTTCGATAAGCTATCCGTATTTGCTATTTTAATATTAATATTTGAGTCCAATCTCTTGTACTCAAATCCATCCAGAAACATCGTTAAATAATTGTAGATAACAGAACTTATAAATTTATAGTTTTAAGAAATAACAGGCAGTGTAATTTTCATCCTCTAATATAATAAATTTATACATGTCAATATATTCTGTTTAATTCCAAAACAAAGAGTTAGTCCGGAGAAGAAATAAACGCATAGTATTCCATAACAAAATTTGGTGTCAGAACGTGGGATATTAGTAGCAGAGTTCCTCTGATTGCTGATAGAAGGAGAGCTGAGGAATTTTTGAATTGACTTGTTTCCTTCGAGGAATCATTCAAAAAAACTGTCAGTGTGGAAAAATCGCCACTACAACTAATTACATTGGGGTCCAGTACATCCAGTTCGAAATCCAGTTCCAGTCATAACCCAATTGTAGTTCCATCGGAAGTAGAGGTGAACCCGTGGAATAATAGACTATGCGACCAACAACAATATTCTACTTGTAAGTACATTCTATCTTAAATTCTGTCTCATATTTTAAAAATCTTGTAAACGTATGTCTACTTTATATCCTGATATAAGTAACTTATTTGACGAACAAATACCTTCTCCCGACTCAAATTCTCTTTCAAATTCTTCTACTTCTAATTCAAATAAAATGTCAGTATCAATTGAAATAGCTGAAAAACTTCTCATTAGATTTGATGGTACAAAATCAAAATTATACGAATTCATAGACAATTGTGATAAAGCATACAATTTAGTAAATCCGCAATCCAAACCCATCTTATTAGCCATTATAGAAACTAAATTAACCGATAAAGCTAGGGCCATAACTAGAAACAGAACATTTGACGAATGGAAAGATTTAAAAGACTTCTTATTAGATGCTTATTCTGAACGCCGAACTGAAGGTCAGTGGCAATTGGAATTACATTCCTTACGTCAGATGCCCAGTGAAAATGTAATGTCATTTGCAAATAAAGTTGAAAATTGCTATATAAAATTAATAAATACACTTGATCCAGACTTATCTCCAGATGCAAGAAATGCATGTACTAAACTCTTAAAAACTCAAGCACTAAATGTCTTTATTAGAGGATTAAACAAAGACCTCTCTATTTTAATCAAAGCCCGAAATCCAGATTCCTTAGAAAGAGCTGTTGCTATAGCAATTGCCGAAGAACAAGAACAGTTATCAAGACAAGAAATTTTCAGACCATTCTGTAATATTTGCAAACGAAATAACCATTCCTCAAATAACTGTCGATATAAAAACAATTCAGATAGAAATGTTAGACATCTTCAAAATTCTAGTTTTCAAAACCCAAAATATCCTAATTCAAATCTTCAAAGGTCAAATTCTCAAAATCAAAATTATAAACCTTCAAATTCAAATTCCAATTCTGATTTTCCTCCAAACTTAAGAAAAGAAAATACCAACACTTCCCAACGTTTTTGCAGATACTGCAAAAAACCAGGTCACGTTATAGAAGAATGTAGAAAACGCGAATTTAACAATAAAAACAAAAATCCAACAAATTCTTTAAACTTCCAGAATCCTCGACAACCAACGGTCGATTCTCGAGGAGTTCGTTCAGTTCAGGCCGTATCACAACCATCAACTTCTCAGTCACTTCCTATGTAGATTTACCCTTAGTAAATAATTCTAATCCATCCTCTTGCAAGTTTCTAATCGATACAGGCGCAGATATTTCTTTAATTAAATATTCAAAAATACTAAACATTCCAAAAATTTATTCTAAGTCTATTACTCTACGAGGCATTGATAAAAATGTCTTAAATCCAAATAAAACTATATGTAGTTGTAACGTAAATTTCAAGATAAAAGATTTTGTCCAAACTCATGTTTTCTATGTCGTAGAAGACGATTTTCCTCTTCATTTCGACGGTATATTAGGTAGCGATTTTTTTGAAATAAATAAATGCCAAATTGATTATAAAGAAAATAAATTAAACTTTAAAAATTGTTCTATTCCAATTGAATATATAAAATCTCCATTAAACAATGACAATGACGAATTTCTGAGAGATCAAAATATCGAGACAAGTTCTAATATCGATGAAATATTTCCTTATGATGCTAAATCCATAGAGGATCATTCTTATTTAGAAACCAATGATATCCAAATAACCTTAAGTAGTGAAGAACTACTATCCAATCCAATTCAATCTAAATCTAACTCTAAATCCAAAGAAAATTCAAGTCCAAAATGTGTAAAATCCACTGAGATATGCACAAATAAAACTTGTAACTCTTCACGAAATCATAAATCAAAATCTTGTTCAGAAGAAAAATCCTGTTCAGACGATCTTATACTAAATCAAAACTCTAATTCTAACTCAAGAAGTAATAAAACTATTCTATCCGCAAGAACTGAAACAATTGTTCAAATTAAAGTAATAAATAATGAATTAAGCGAAGGATTATGTCCCGAACGCGAAATCTTTAAAGGTGTATTTTTATGTCCTAGTGTTGTTAAAGTAAAAAATGATTTCTTTTTAACCTCAATCGTAAACACTACTGAAACGGATGTTGAATTAAACGATATTCAAGTAGCAATAGAAAAAATTCCAAATTTACAAAACAATGCAAATATACGAAAAATGTCTTCTTATAAAGATAATACGAATTCTAACAGAATTGCTAAATTAAAAAATGCCTTGAGAACAGATCATTTAAATAGTGAAGAAAAATCATCTTTAATTTCTATTTGCAAGGAGTACAATCATATCTTTTATCTGGAAGGAGATCAACTTACCAGTACAAATGCCATAACTTGCAAAATTCCTTTAAATTCTAATGTACCTATTAGCACTAAATCATACAGGTATCCTGAAGTACACAAACATGAAGTCGAAACTCAAATAAAAGGTATGCTAGATCAAGGTATTATCGAAGAATCAACTTCGCCATGGAATTCGCCCCTTTGGGTTGTGCCAAAAAAGGCCGATGCTTCAGCAAAGAAGAAATGGCGAATTGTTATAGACTATCGACGACTAAATGATATTACTATAGGAGATTCATTTCCACTTCCGAATATAGTCGATATATTAGACCAATTGGGTCATTCAAAATATTTTTCAACAATAGATTTAACATCAGGATTTCACCAGATCAAAATGGATCCTGAGGATTCTCCAAAGACTGCTTTCTCAACTCCGTCTGGACATTATCAATATTCACGAATGCCATTTGGATTAAAAAATGCTCCCAGTATTTTTCAAAGGCTAATGAATACTGTCCTCTCAGGAATACAAAATTACAGATGTTTTGTCTATCTCGACGATATAGTCATTCATGCCGATACATTAGAAAATCATAATAAAAGATTAAAAGAAGTATTCGAAAAATTGTCTACATTCAACTTAAAAATACAACCAGATAAGTGCGAATTTTTTCGTCGCGAAGTAATGTATTTAGGACATTTAATAACTGAATTTGGTGTCAAACCGGACGAAAAAAAGGTATGTGCTGTTACAGATTTTCCTATACCCAGAACACAAAAAGATATTAAGAGCTTTTTGGGTCTCACTGGTTATTATAGACGCTTTATAAAAAATTTCAGTGCTTTAACACAACCTTTAACAAAACTGCTGAGGAAAAATGTTGAATTTAATTGGACAAGCATTCAACAACAGTCATTTGAGAACCTGAAATCAATACTTTGTTCAGAACCAATACTTCAGTATCCAGATTTTACCAAACCCTTTGTCTTAACAACGGATGCTAGTAATTATGCAATAGGGTCCATACTTTCTCAAGGTAAAGTACCAGATGATTTACCTATTGCTTATGCTAGTCGTACCTTGAACAAAGCGGAATCAAACTATAGCACAACAGAAAAAGAATTACTTGCAATTGTATGGAGTGTTAAACACTTTAGACCATATTTGTACGGAAATAAATTTTTCATTTATACGGATCATAAACCACTCACATGGCTATTTAATGTAAAAGATCCCGGATCAAGACTCGTTAGGTGGAGATTAGCATTAGAAGAATATAGCTATGAAATTATTTATAAACCAGGTAAATTAAATCAAAATGCTGATTGTTTAAGTCGTCCTCCTTTAACCATATCTGAAACAAATATTTGCGAAGAAAACAAAAACCCGGCAACAATCACCTTACAAATAAACAAAATGAGTAAAGAAAATAATGACACTTATTCACAGTTCTTATCTAAATCCGAAACTATATTAATAACAAATGATAATATAAAAGAAACAAATGAAAAGATTACATCATTTTCACAAAATTTAGCATTGTTTGTTTCCGTAGATTTAAATTTTAATGAGATCGTTCAGAAACAAATAAATAAACAATTCAGTCATATAGAAAAATTGAAAGCCAAAAATCCAAGACTAAATGACATTATATATATTTCTGATCAAAATAAAAACTTTTATTACATATTTATAAAAAATAATTATTGGGACAATACCTCTTATGAAGATATATTTAATTCCCTAATAAAATTAAGAGACTGGTTATTAAACGATAAAATATTAAAAATTTGCCTACCCAGAATAACTTTTAGCTACGATAAATTAAGTTGGGGAAAAATTAGATCTATGATTAGATTTATTTTTAGAAAAACTGATATATCTATTATCATTTATCATGATATACTAACAAATCCTGAACCTGAGGAAATAACTACAATATTACAAGAGAATCACACTAGTCCTACGGCTGGACACTCTGGTTTTCATCGGACATACAATCGTATAAAAAAAACATTTCAAATGGAATAATATGAAAAATGATATTAAAAACTTTATAAAAACCTGTGAATCTTGTCAGAAAAATAAACTCGTTAGAAAAAAATTCGTAAAGCCCATGGAGATAACAACAACAAGCTCAAATCCATTAGAAAAAATATTTTTAGATATAGTAGGTCCTTTACCTTTAACCGAGTCAGGTAATAAGTTCATATTAACATTACAAGATGACTTAACAAAATTTTCTCAAGCTTACGCAATTCCGAATCATGAAACCAAGACTATCGCTGAAAATCTGGTTCGTGGATTTATTTGCAAGTTTGGAAAACCCGATATAATAGTTACTGATCAAGGCCGAGATTTTACTTCCAAATTATTTTCTCAAATCGCCAAGCTTTTTAAAATCAGACATATAAATTGTACTGCTTATCATCCAGAATCAAATGCTGCATTAGAAAGGAGTCACGCTACTTTAGCAGACTACCTTAAACATTATATTAAAGCTGATCAATCCGATTGGGACGAATGGCTAGATTTTGCTATGTTTTCATATAATACAACTAATCATACTTCAACCAAATTCACACCATATGAACTAATATTTGGATATACACCTAATCTACCTAGCAGTATAATACGACCAGTAGAACTCAAATATACATATGAAGATTATTTAGATAATTTAACACTTAAACTTAGAAAATCTCATGAGTTAGCAAAACCGAATCTATTAGAATCTAAAGTAGTCAGTAAAAAATATTATGACCAAAAGATTAATGACACCGTTTTCTTAGAAGGACAATTAGTATATCTCCAAAATGAGCAAACAAAGAAGGGTCAAACCAAAAAACTTACACAAAATTATAATGGACCTTATAAAATTCTAGAGATAAATTCTCCTGTCAATTGCACAATTTTAGTAAATAAAAAACCAATAAAAGTTCACATGAATAGATTGAAACATGCTTTTGTTTCAGGTATGCAATAATATGGCTGACAAATAGTGAACAAATTCACAAGAAATATACCAATACTCCTATCAACAAATCACCTGGAATCTATTACGAACACATAAAAAATGTTCAATTTATTGAAACTCATTGGAACATATTAAGTCATATTCCTTTACAACCTTTTACAGACAAATTAAATTTTGTAGATCTCACCTATCAAAAAACATTAAGACTGTGTCAAAACAAACCAGTTCTTATTGAATTACGATTATGCGATACTTCACTAAAACTCTTAGGACAAATCATACCTAGACTCTTTCAAGATGAACAAACTTTAAAAAACATAATTCTGCATGAACATTTTAGACCAAAACGCGCTCTATTTAATGCAATTGGATCTGTTTTCAGGACCTTATTCGGTACCTTAGACAGTGATGATGCTGAAAATTTCAATAATGCTATTAACAAAGCTGAAAGTAACGAAAATCATCTTCTTGATTTACTAAAACAACAAATTCATGTAGTAAAAGCCACGATTGCAAATTTTAATAACTCTATTACAAATCTAGACCGAAACAAAGTGATTTTTGATAAAAATTTTGAATCAATTACCAATTACACAGATAAAATGAATAATAAATATTTTAATTTAGATTTAAAACAAAAAATTGAAGAACATTTTACTTTACTAACTTTCTTTATAACAGAATTACAACAAGAATATTCTACTTTAATAAACGTTATTCTATTTGCAAGAAATAATAACCTTCATCCTTCTGTTATAACACCTGAGCAACTAATTCAAGAATTATCTAAAACGGTAACGCATTTACCTAGTACATCGACTTATCCATTTCCATTGACTATCGATTATGCTCATAAATATTTCGATATCATTTTACTTAAATATATATATTTTGATAACAAGATTTTAATTACGGTTAGTATACCTTTGGTTAGTAATACTCCTTATTCTCTTTTTAAACTAATATCTCTTCCTATAATTCATCCAACATTAAAGAGACTTACCTTTATTCTTCCATCTGTCAAATATCTTGTTCTTTCAGAAAATAGAAACATTTATGTTACTATTGATACATTAGAAGACTGTTATTCATTAGATGAAGAAAAACTTATTTGCAAAAATCCTGATACTTTCCGATTTACACACACTAATCCAATTTGTGAAACTGAATTGTTAACTTCAATAACAAACATACCATCTAGTTGCGATACTCGTATAATTCAAACAGAATATGAAATTTGGCATATATTAAACAAACCAAATTCTTGGATATATGTTTTACCCAAACCAACAGATTTAACTTTAAGCTGTCAGACTAGTACGCCAATATCTATTGTTCTTTCAAACACAGGTATTTTTTCTACTTCGAATAATTGCAAAACTTACACCGGATCAACTATTTTGATATCTGTCTCAAATCCAAAAGAAAGTAATTTTCAGTCTATCATTCCAGATTTATCCCTTCCAGAAGTCTGTTGTGATGATATTAAGATAAATAATGAATCCAAATTACACCTTGTTCCCTTACAATTAAATAATCTCGATCGAGATGCATTAAATTTAGCAAGCCATAAACTAGATAATTTAGAGAAAATGACCTCAGAAACAAATATTAATTTTTCAGACACAATAAAAAATAGTTCTTATTTCACTTATGCAATCTTATTTTTGATAAAATGTATGTTACTTTATATTTTATACAGGATAATTAAATATTTTTACCGACGATTTCGTAGAAATCCGTCACATAGTTGTCAACAAATTACAAATTGTTTAACACTAAATATATGTCAAAGTAAACGAAAACATGTACATGAGACAGATTTAAGTATAGATTGTAAACATAATAAAGACAATAATTATAGTGAATCCAAAAAGTGTGAAGAGACTAGTTTCACAGAGACTACACCGATAAGACGAAGTGAAAGACTATCGAGACTAAAAGAAACTATTTAAATGTGTTAAAATAAAATAATAATGTATACAAATGTTTTATACCATTTAAATGAAAATTCATTTTACAATTATTTTCATTCTTACAAAAGGAGGTGTAATGTACCTACCTACTCACATGTAAGATAATTAAAGTATCTATGTATTTCTATATAGTTTTTAGTCACCTGGTATATGTTATTTACAATTATGAAAAGTTCTCATGTATAATCACTAATAATTATTTGCTGTTAGAAATCAGAATCAATACTCTTCATAAATATTTTCC
This sequence comes from Diabrotica balteata, assembly GCA_918026665.1. Lineage (NCBI taxonomy): Eukaryota > Metazoa > Arthropoda > Insecta > Coleoptera > Chrysomelidae > Diabrotica > Diabrotica balteata. The sequence goes on along the minus strand of OU898281.1, from coordinate 115,621,750 downwards.
TATTTAGAATAAATAAGTTTCGCTAGTTTATTCGCCTAATACTTCGTATCTATGGAATAATAATAATTTATTTCTCTTATTTCTTTGTTCGATAAGCTATCCGTATTTGCTATTTTAATATTAATATTTGAGTCCAATCTCTTGTACTCAAATCCATCCAGAAACATCGTTAAATAATTGTAGATAACAGAACTTATAAATTTATAGTTTTAAGAAATAACAGGCAGTGTAATTTTCATCCTCTAATATAATAAATTTATACATGTCAATATATTCTGTTTAATTCCAAAACAAAGAGTTAGTCCGGAGAAGAAATAAACGCATAGTATTCCATAACAGTAGAGTATCAAATAAGTTTACTTAAAATATATAGTTCAAGCTACAGTTAGGTACTTTAATTACCTGTGGCACTTATGAGTTGGATTTAAATTTTAAATACTTTTTTTATACGCTTGTACACACTTTAAAAATATGGAAGAGAGTAATTGATAGACAAATAAGCGAAAAAACCTAAATATTCTAAAATAAGTTTGAAAAAGATTCACAGCAGATGCAGTTTTTGTTATAAAATAGGTAATAAAATCACCACGTGATTTTCAATTACTATGTTCATAAATTGTAGTAAGTAACTTGTAGCCAACATTGCAAATTTATTGCTCCTTAATTGTTATTTAATTTAATAGAGTATAAAAAAATTGATTTCTCAATTTACGATTTTAGAATTCTAATGGAAATTTGTAATTACTGTATGTTTGTCCAAATATTACGATACAGAAACATAGAATAGCAATATTGATACTAAACTGTAGCGCACCCAGGATGGCGTTTTGGGAGTTAAACCTCCCCCCTCCCTCATAGCACATAAAGTAAAAAATATACAAAATATAATAAAAAATAGTAGGAGAACATAGTAAGAACGTAACTTGTCTTTCACACATAATACTAAAAATCCAAAACTAAAGCGAAATTATACAATCCATAAATGATAGGTTTGTGACACACAAAGAGATTTTAAAACCATTTAAAGAAATACTAGGTGTACAGAATTATGATAGGATAGACCAGTGGTCGCCAACCTGTCGAAATAAAGACGAGATAGTTTCAGCTATAAAATCTATGCTACTTTCTGCTAATACGGTGATGAGACGTGTAGAAGTAATGAGCAATGATATTTTTTTACAGTTAAGAACTGACTTAGATAACTGTGTTAATTTTTCACTTCAACTGGATGAATCAACAGATGTCGTTGACACTGCCCAGATGGCCGTGTTCATCAGGTTGGTTTTTAGTGATTTTACGATTAAAGAAGATCTTCTGAAGTTCATTACAGTGAAAGAACACACTACTGACAGGAGTTGTTTTCTTATTTAAAAAATTATATTTCTTCACAGAAAATTCCAATATCGAAAATGGTAGGCTTGACAACCGATGGCGCTCCAGCTATGATGGGTTGTGATAAGGGTCTGGTGGCGTTATGTCGTAAAGATGAAACTTTTCCGCAATTTCTCTGTTACCACTGCATTATCCATCAGCAAGCATTATATGGAAATTTCCTGAAACTAAACAACGTTATGAAACTGGTGGTAAAAATTGTGAACAAGATTAGAGCTCAAGCGTTATAAAGAAGATTATTCAGAACCTTGGCCGATGAAGTTGACTGTCAATACGGGGACCTACTCCTTCGCTCTGAAGTCTGATGGTTAAGTAGAGGACGGGTGCTGAAATGTTTTATTGATATAAAAGCATTTATCAAAAAGCTGGAGTTTTGGGAACAAAACCTAATTAACAGCGATTCCAAGCTTTTTTCTATTCATATAGAAAAAATATTTAAAAATTCATTAGAACCCTATCACAACAAATATCATGTAGAAATAATTTCTACCCTGAAGAGTAACTTCAAAAATCGTTTTAAGGATTTCAATGAAATGGCTTTAGTAGCGCAGTTTGTTGTTTCATCCTTTATGGAAATTGATATCCAGCAGTTTGCAGCTTGTGTTATGCAGAACTTTGGCGAACACATCGCTGCAACAGAAATGGAAGTCATTGAGTTTTAAAATGATTTAGCCTTAAAATCTTAAGTCATTTACGTTGCGTTACGTGGCTTCCGTGTGGGTAGCTCGCTGTTTATTCCAAAATTAACAAAGTAGCTCAACACATTGAAGAGGTTCAATACAAAACTAGAAATTTTGCTTTTTCAAAGGCATCCATTGCAGTAGGTTCTTGGAATGACGTCTTATGTTTAGTATAACAGCGGTGTTGACAGATTGTGTGTAGTTTTTGCACTAGAATGAAAACTGGTCTTTGGGACCGAGGTTAATAAACCTGTTATTGATGAGTTGGTGGATATATCTGATTATTAACAAATACAAGACGATGACGATGATGAGAACATTGTTTTAGACGAATTAGAAACTAAAGATCATAATACTGACACTAAGGAAGAATTTGAAGAAAATAGTTCCAATGAAAATCTCGATAAAAATGGTCCTCTTCACAGAATTCCGTATTTCCTCCAAAAAAAAAAAAGATTATCAGATGGAATAAGCATGTTTCCTCTCGAACAGCTGTACGTCTCCATGACCAAAATCTTGTAAAGCAAGTGCCTGGCATAAAAGGAGTTGCAAAACAAAAAACAGACGCCCTCGAAAATACGAGTTTTGTTTCTTACGCCGGATTTGTTAGAAATTATCCTCGAAAATACCAATAAATATATTTTATTAAAAAAGTACGCTCAGACCTATAAACCAGCTCGCCCAATAGACGTAACTGAGCTAGAAGTATCTCTGGGATTACTTTACATAGCTGCTGCAAACAAGAATAACCACCAAAATGCTGCTGCCTTTTCAGAACCTTGGTATGTCAATGGAGATATAACGATTGACAATGTCCATAGAAAGGTTTAGGTTTTTATTGAGGAATTTACGTTTTGATGATAAAACTACTCGAGAAGAGCGAAAAAACGTGACAAACTAACCGCAATAGGGGAATTTTTGACATCTTTACTGCTACTACCACATCTCTACTACTACCAAAATATTATAAAATGTCCCATTTTACAACGGTAGACTTAATTTTAATAGGATTTCGTGACAGATGTGAATTTCGGGTTTCTATGTCCAACAAACAACGCAAATATGGCATAAAAGTATATGCTCTTGTAGACACGAAAATGTTTTATACCTCGTCAATGGAAGTTTATGTCGGTAAGCAGCCGAATCGACCTTATAAAAAAGATTTTGCTAAATTGCCTTACTTCTTAGTTTGTGAGAACCTGTAAGATGTACAAAACCTAATGTTTCTATCGACAATTTTTTAGAGTGAGATCTCTCCAGAGTTTGTTAATATTCGTCGACCAGTAAAAACAAGTATGTTCGGCTTTCAAAAAAAATCCTGAATCCTATATACTGACAGTTATAGTTCTGACAGTTATAGAACAGTTCTGACAGTGGCTAAAATAATTAATAAACGCAAAACACCTAGAAAGATTTTTTTAGTCAATATGTCAATAAGTTCAGTAAATCTCTAGTCTGTCATACTGTTGTTTAGTGGAGATTTCATTTCTCAGTGTTCTGCAATGTTAAAAGCTTTCTTAAAGTCTACAAAAGCTGTATATTTTATATCGGTAAGTTATATTAATTTGCGTTTTCGATTAGGATTTACACAGTTAACAGAAGTCACTGGTGCTAAATCCATTTTCGAATCCTGACTGTACTCGTGTCTCGTAAACAAGCATCCTGTTCTAAATGGAGACGACTCTATAGAAATACCAACAGAATGGCTGAAATCTGAATTTACTGCACTTCCAAAAAAAACCACGAGCCAAAAAATGCGAAGATTACCGTACTATAAGCCTCATGAGTCATCACCTAAAATTGTTCCTAAAGATAATTCATAAGAGAATGTATAAACTCTTTGAAAGTCAAATTTCCCCCAAACACTTCGGGTTCACAAATGCAGTTGGTACTAGAGAGCCTTTGTTCTGAGTACAAGTCTTATTCCAGAGATGGAAAGACGTCAACTGCGACGTATACGCATCTCTGGTTGATTGAGAGAATGCGTTTGATCGAGTACAGCACGCCAAGATGATGCAAATACTAAAAGAAGCAGGAATTAACTTTACTGGAATCAGACAGCAAATCTTAGAGTTGAAGGTGAACACACTGACTATGTGAAAATCATGCGTAGAGTGATGCAAGGCTGTATTTTGTCTCCTCTAATCTTCAATCTGTACTCTGAAAGATATATCGAAGCTTTGCACGAAACTGAAAAAGGTATTCTGTTATGATAAATATTATGGCGTATAAAACTGTAAATGCATTATGACTAATCACGTATTTCTAGATCACGCACAGGCCGAGACGCAGGTAAAAAACCTACCTGATACTATGGGTTCCCCTCCGATATGAAAGCGGTCAACTACCACGATGACTCGATCTTTCTGGAAACAGGCCGCTATAAAAAAAGAACCAGTTCGAGACTATTCAGGTCAACTTCCGTCTGCTTCACGATAGATCCAATGCTGATGTCATTTCATATAAATAACAGGATTTTTATTGTGGGGAATCCAGTCAAAAAGAAGATCGCGGTCTCGCGTTAAAATGTAACGGACGTATAAATTATTAAGTGTAAAATAAATTATTAGTAATAAAGAAAATAAATTCGTGAGTGTCATAAATATTGAACCTTTAGTAAATTAAAATAAGAACAATAAATTAGAATTAATAAAACCTAACACTACTAAATGGTTACTGGCTAACATCAGATATGCAGATCACATAGTATTTGCGGACAACTTACAAGACCTACAAGTTCTTATGAACAAAATCACGTATTACAGTCAACAAGATGGACTTAATATAAATGTTAAGAAGACTAAGCTTATAATAATTAGCAAGAAAATAATAACAGAAGGTCAACTCTACGTCAACCAATCTAGTGTAAAAAGAGTGACGCACTACAACTACCTCGGCACTATAATAAATGAAAAATGGACCAACAGCCAGAAGATTAGAGCACGCATCGGAAAAGCTAGATCTACCTTCAATCGGATGGGCACCTTTTTCAAGAGTCACAACCTCTCTTTTGATCCAAAAGGTAGAATCCTTCGATTACGTCTTCTCTGTCCTTTTTTATGGTGTTGAATCGTGGACTTTGAACGAAGATATGTGCAAAAAACTGGAAGCATTTCGCATGTGGCTATATCGTAGAATACTTAAGATCCCGTGGACTGACCGAGTCACAAATGAGGAGGTCCTCAGAAGAATGAATAAGAACCGAGAGGTACTGACCACCATTAAATCTCGAAAGTTAAAATTCTTCGGACATATTATGCGAAATGAATCCAGATATGCTCTCTTTCAAGCCATCCTGCTATGAAAAATATTTGAAAAGCGAGGTCCAGGAAGAAGAAGAAAAGAAGAAACCTCAGAATCCATATAACATCTGTGCGGCTTTTCCGCGCTGCTGCAGATAAGATACAGATTGCCATGATGATCACCAACATTCGTAATTGATAGGCACATCAAGAAGAAGATCCTGTTTCGGTTTTTTAAACGCAAATACCTATAGTTTATTTTTATGAACGAGAGAGTAATTAGCATAATTTTAACTGGTACCTCCGACCACTCCATGGGCGTGCTCAAGATTAATTGAAAAATTACTTTGAATAATTGTAAAAAATAAATGAATTATTTCAGTGTTATAAAGTGTTATGTGTATGCAAACAAAAGTGACCTCTTTTATCACACACTATATTAGAACTGACTGGCCTACATTAAAAAGGGTTTTAAAAAATTCACCTTTTTTTTTAATTTTTAAAAATTACAAAAGAGAAAAAGAGTTTTTAAAACCGTCTAAGGTATGTTAAATAGATGAATAAAAATATTAATATAAAACTTACAGCTACTTGTTACAAATCCAAATCAGATTCAGAAGATGAACTTTCAGAACCAAGATTTATAATAACTGGCTCGATCATTTTATCAGTAATATTGTCCAACTTCCACATTTTTTCCTCTTCTTTAATAGTGTGATTTACTGCCTTTTCCCAGTTTTCAGGTTTTACATTATTTACGGCCTCCAAAAATAACTGTTTAACATCATGAATTTAAAAGTGGTATTTTTTCTTGAAACTTCACTCTTTATCAGTGCCCATACCAGTTCAATCGGGTTTAATTCACAATGATATGGTGGGGATCTAAGTACTGTCACTCCACGATTTTTGGCAATTTTATCAATTTCGTATTTTTAAAATTTTTCTTTATGAAGGGCACACAACGAATAAAGTTCCTTTCTTATAGATCCGGGATGGTACGTAATATTTTTTGAACTCAGCCAATTCTGCAAGTCTTTTTTTAACCACTTGGTTGTGGGCAGTCCTTCTATAAGTCTGGAGTGATAACTTGCATTATCCATTACTATTACACAGTTCTTAGGAAGAAGATCTATCATTTGTTCGAACCATTCTTGAAAGACATCAGCGTTCATGTCTTCATGGTAGTCACCGGTACGAGTTGATTTAAAAGTTAATAAACCACCTTCAACAAAACCGTCTAAACTGCCAATGTGTACTATTATCAGCCTACGTCCCTTTCCTGATGGTGGGTTTAAGCCAGTAGATAAGTTATTTACAAAAGCGTGCCTTTGACTTGTAACAGTTTCATCCTGCCAAAATTTATTTGGTGTATGACCCTCGTTGATCCATGTTTCATCAAGATAAAATATTTTTCTTTTTTGGTTTCTCATTTCCTTTATGGTTCTTAGAAAATGTCTTCTCCATATGACAATATCGCTTCTTTCTAATAAAATAGACTTTCTAGGATTCTTTTTCCAGCGGAAGCCTATTTCTTTTAAAAGTTTCCATAACGGACTTCGACTCATTTTTGGGTAATCCTTATCATCTCGAACTGAGACAAAAACTTTATCCAATGTTGGAAATTCTTGTCTAAAGAAGAATCCATGCACTTTCCGTCGAAGTCCTTCTTTAAAATGATATTCTATTTGAAATTTTGGTTTCCCTAGAGCATTACGTGGCATTTGAAAACTACCACATTTCTCTTCTTTAATAACTCTGTAAATCGTAGATTTCCCAACACCAAGTGTACTGCTAACTAACTCAACGGTCTCATCAACACTTTCACATAAACGTTTGTCTGTAAATGATTTAAAACAATTAAATATTAATGTTTTTTCATTAACTGTTAAAGGACCAATTTTTCGGCGTTTACACGGCACTTCCAAATTTTCCATAACACTAGTATACACAATAAACTGCACCTTGCAACTGAAGTACCTACTTTTAGTGAACTGTTAAGAATTTTGAATGCGCCACTTGGACCTTCCTACAAAATGGAAAAACCCACTATCACATTTTCTGTAGAATAAGTTTAGAAAGTAATTATCTAGTCAATTACTGTCGTAGATTCCTGGAATTAAAGAATTAAATGTTTGATTGTTGAAACCCTTACTTCGTGGAATGCACTCATTTCAGATAAAATAAAACGTTTTATTTTATCTAAAGAATTAAACTTTATTTTGCAAATAGGTAGGTACTTATTAAACTTTTATTGGTTATATATAACCAATAAAATAAACATCTTACATTTCTTGTAAATTCATTAGTACCTGTTAACCTCCATCACTCCGACACTGGCAACCTTATTTAGGGATTAGTAACCCTCACAACTATTGTATTCTATTCTGCTCCAACCTTTATACCTGGTGGTCATACTCAATTTAAAATTGTTTTCCTATATACTTCTGTAAACTTGTTGACAAATATCTGTTTTTCATTGAGTCACCCGTATCAACAGTTTAGGGATTTGCATACATAATGTATTGTTTTATTACTCTCTCATACATAAAAATACACTATAATAGTCGTTAAAATACCCTCTCGCATGTTAACTGTATAACCTTAAAACAAAAACTGACGGACTAATCTTGAATATTTGGTTACTCTTCACTTTAATGTAAAACCCCCTAATATTTTGTTATGTTGATAAACAGGTAATTGAGGATACCAAGAAAAATAAAGCAAAATGCAACGTGCCCAAGTGGGTATTTCTACATACTTAGTTATTTATTAGCTGAATAATAGGTAACAGATTGTCAATTTAAGATACATTATTTAAAACAAATATTTAAAACTCTATTATTAAGTCTCTAAGTCGATATACCGGTTCTGATACCAAATAAATAGTCAAATTCAAATATTCACGGGCTCCCACCTATGTAAGCTCTTTCAAATTTGAATTATTCATTCATACACCTGACGAAATTAAAAGAGAACTATTTCAAGATTGAGATATCTTGGTTTTACGAAAATTTGAATTATCCACTTACTTACGGATGGTACAGAATTATTCTATTCTCTATAATCTTTTGATAATATTATTGAAGCTCCATCGTATTGCGACACTAAATCAAGATATTCTAGTAAAATTTGTATCATACTTTATTTAATATTTAAAAAGTTGTTACGTAATAATATTTATTTTAAATTAGTCCAATTATTGTAATTTAGTAAATCCCCTTTTTGCTATCAGATTGCCAAAAATTTGTTCCCAGCCCCCTTCAACAAATTGATATCAGTTCCTTAATCCCCGCCGGTAGCACTACGGGGGTTCCCCCAAACGTAGTCTCATAGATCTTTTAATTATTTCGTTTTATTTAGATTTGGCCGGGAGCTACAATGGGTAACAAAAGTCGGACGCTTGTTACCGAAGGACGGGCTGTTGTTTAGGCCGCGTGTCAACTGTTTTGGGAACGCGATTACGCATACTGTACTTTTTATCTCCTTTTTCTTTTATGGCGCGTTAAGAGGGGTGTTGTGTGTTCTATAAACATGTTTTAATGATGTACTGTTTTTAATGGGTGTATCTGCGACGGGGAAACAAGGATGAGGTAATACTTTTTTATTATAAACCTTTGAGTTCATATTGATATTTACAAAATCCACAAGGAAAACAATTCCTGTAGCTGGCTGTATACCACGTATCACAAGCAAGAGGTTAGTCTTCGTAAATGGGTATATTTATTTAAAATCCCTTAAAAGGGCTACATCAAAAAAACAAACGTTTTCGGACCAAACAGTCCATCATCAGGTTTAAAATTTTAAAATTGCAAGGTTATAATGTTAAAATTGTTTTACAAAAACCTTCAATTGTTAAAATTGTTTTACAAAAACACTTGGATCAGCAACTTTAATTGTAATACTCAATTTTCGATAAAAAACACAACTATCCACAACAATTGTTGAAACCTTAAAAATTATAAAAATGTTACTCGACCATATAAAAACACAAATAAGCCTATATGCCCTCACGTAATTAAAATAAGAAATTATTTAGCCACGTCTGTGCATGTATCAGATAATATATTTTTCCTGACTGTTTTCCATTTATTTATGATCAAAAAGAACACCCAAAAAGAATTTGATGAAAAGTTCTTTGGACGCGAGTTTACGAACGAGTACTAACTCACCACTTTATGGTCCCTATAAGATTATAAGACCCTCCAAGATATAGAAAACTGATCACTGGCATCCTTTGGAGGCCAGTAAATTGATCACCTAAGATCTTCTTCTCCTTTAAGTTCCATCTTCTATTGGAGGTTGGAAATCATCATGGCTATGCAGACGCTGCATCATTTCGCGTTCCTCGAATTTTGCCTTGCATAATAAGCTGCAATAGTGAATATATTTGCCCTCCCATAACATGGCCCAAGTACTCAAGTTTCCTTTTTTTTTTTTGATAGCCAATATTATTTCATTTCCTATTCTTCCAGTATCTTCTGCGTTTGATATTCGTTGAGTCCATGATATTCGTAGGATTCTTCTGCAACACCAAAATTCAAAGGCGGCCAACTTTTTTAGATGAACTTGTTTTAATGTCCATGCTTCCAAACCACAAAGGAGAGTAGTGTATATATAGCACCGAAGCATTCTTAGGCGTAGTCCTAACCTTATATCCCGACAACCAAAAAACTTTAACTTTTAAAAAGTTTAACGAATGATACATGTGCTATTTCAATACGTATTTTAATTTCTATGGTTTGATCTAATTGAATGTTATCCATGTTAATAAGTATTTGTAGGTATCCACACTCTTAATTACAGTATCCTCAACAATCAACTGTATGATTGCATTTGCTGATTTAGTCATAGTCATGCATTTAGTTTTTTTCAAATTCATCCGTATTCTGTATTCATGACAACACTCAAGTCGTTACATTGCGTTCTGTAGATCATTGTTGTTATCCATCATTATTACCGCTTCACTGTAGACATTGAACAGTAGTGGTGACAGCACGCAACTCTAGCGGACTCCTCTCTGTATTTTGATATCTCGGGTGTTCTGGTTGTTAACTTTCACCCAGGAAGTTTGATTCTAATATAGATTAGATATAATTTTCATATCACGACTGTCAATAATTTTCCTTTTAATATTCCTACAAGCTTTCTATGTTTAATCTTATCAAATGCCATTTCAAAATCTAGAAAAGATAAGTACATCTTCTGATTCATATCCATGCATCTCTGGGCCAGCACATTGAAGCCGAACCAAGCATGTATTGTGCCCATACCATTTCTAAAGCCAAATTGTGTGTTATTAATTTCATATTCAAGAGTTTGAACAATTCTGCTGTGTATTAGTTTCAAAAATGTTTTAAGTGTGTGACTCATTAAAGCTATTTTTCTGTAATCTGAGTAGAATATTGTACTTGACTTTTTATGTATTGCCACAAAGGTCGATTGCAGCCATCCTTTATCATTTTTAAAGATATTTGTTCTTGTGCTTTTTCTAGAACCTGTCATTTTTTGAATTTCATGTGTAAATTAAAGCTATCACACTTTTTATCCAGATCTTCTATATCCTTGCATATGTCGTAGAGCCACCTCTCTTTTGACTCTCGAATTTTCTGTTTGATATTTTTCTGAATTTCCTTGTATTTGTTCAGGTCTTTTACTTTATGTTTTCTTTGTTCTTCCATAAGTTTAAGAATTTCTACTGTCATCCAAAGTTTTGCTCTTTTCCGCAAGTGGTTTGAGGGTTTCTTTTCCAGCCGACACAAGAACAAGTTGAATTTTTCCCCATTTTTGGTCAATATTTAAAGTTTCTACATTATCTTCTTTGACTTTCCTTAAGTGGTTATTTTAAATGTTGTTTCTGCTTATGTGCTGTCTTCTTTGAGCCGTCTTGTATCCATAATTTTCTTGGAGCTAGGATGCTTTACATTCTTTAGTTTCACTCTTATCGACAAAACAACCGGATTGTGATCGATGAATATGTTCGCTCCTGGATAAGTTGTGGATGATACTATAGAATTTCTTCTGTTGACAATAATACAATCTACTTGATGTCTGACTATTTTATTGTTATTGTCAGCTGGTGACCACCATGTTTATAATCTACGTTTAAGAAGTTTGAACAAGGTATTTGCAATTATGAGTTCCTCATTTATACAGAAATCAACCAGCAGATCTCCTCGTTCATTTCTCTCCCCGAGTCCATATCGCCCAACACAATTATCTACTTCTCCTTGGCCCACTTAAGGGTTTAAATCTCCCAATATAATATTTATATCATGTCTTTTAGTCAGCTTCAAGACATTGCCAATTTTTTCATAGAAGTTCTCTATGGTGTCTTCATCCTTGTCTACAGTGGGTGCATATACTTGGATTAAATTTATTTTACGTTTTAAAAAAGAGTTGATGGACAGCATAAATACTTGACTAGAGTAGGGAACAAAGTAACAAACAACTTTTTGATTATTCTTATCAACTATAATGCCAACTCCCTGCCTGGATTGGCATCGTTGTTACCAATACATGGTTTATATTTCTGGTATTACATTTTCCTGATTCAGGCTATCGTATATCGCTAAGCAATCAATATGTTTTTCTTCATTCTGCACATTTCCGACACAGTGTTATCTAGTTTGCCAGATGATCACCTAGATAAAGAAACATATCAACAGAATTTTTATCTCAAGACGCTGGTTATTTTGTTGAACATATATTTGAACCGTTTGGGTATTATTTGCCATTTTTGGAAGTAATAGGCGATTTATACTTGGTAAATTCATATTATCTGAAACACTTAATTTTAAAGCAAATGTGTGGCTTATTCCCAACAAACATATTAAATTTTAATTAAGTAGCTTAAAAATTATAAGAAAAACACAAAAATAAATTTTTTTGATGATTTGGTGATTATGGGCGTCTTATGACTCCAACATATTTAAAACACACTGTGACCACATTCATAGTTAACAGCTATATTTTCAGTATCATACTTTCATTAACAGCAGCAAAAACAAATTTTTTTATGTGACTTCTTCCTATGTGACTGGTGAAAGCTTTTCGGAAAATACCCAAGAACCAAAAAAAGTCACAGAAAAAAACCGTGTCAGACTCGGCCTAATGAAGCGATAATCAAAGTTTGGAGAGAATATCTATCATAAACTTTTTGCCTATGGGCCTTCACTATTATGTGATGCTAGTACTAACCCAAAATACGACAACTTTATAATTACAAAAAAATTTAACATAAGAATATAATGAAGATTAATTACTATTAAACTGGGAATAAGCCACAATTAAAGATAAAAATACGTTTATTGACGTTTCAATTTCCACTTCGGAAATCGTTCTCAAAATACAAACAGTAAATTAAACAAATTTTGTTTTTTGTTACATAGTGAAAAATTCTTCTAATAATTTTAATTGTGGCTTATTCCCAGTTTAATAGTAATTAATTTACAATGCCACAAGAAAATAGCTTCAGAACAATAATATAATGAAGAGTTAGAGAATTCTTAGAAGGTCTCTCTTAGTTCCGGAATACGTAACAGACAACAGAAACATATATAAGTTAGACTCTAGGTTAGTATGAGAATACCCAGTGGAACTCGACAAACTGGCGGAACATAACAGTCACACTGGCATGGGTTCCAGGTCACCAAGGAATATATGGAATTAAAAGAGCTAATGCACTTGCCAGAAGAGCAACAGCTACCAAATACTTAGGCTCAGAGCCGACCGTGGCAGTACCAAAAGGTTTTATGACCAGAAAAAATATTGGATTCAAAGGTAACATAACTCTTACTGCGCAGATATACCCGGTCAAACAAATGGCAAAATATGTATATTGGACGGACATGTGTTAATAGGGCTTAAGTACAGAAGAAAAAGAAGGAATTAGCTCATAGTGATTACAGACTTCACTACTAAACATGCGTCAGTCAAGAGACACCTGCATAAAATAAGATTGTTTTATGGAAAATTAAGCTACAGACTCTATAGCAGAGAAACAGTCAGTCATATCTTGCGTAACTGCGAGATTAGATCGTAGGCGCAAACACTTTTTGGAGATTACCAAGTGATTCTAAAAATATATGGTACCTAACCATTCACTAGACCTGTATAAGCTTACATGGTTCTAGAATCCTGGACTGAGTCTAATGAGGAAATGGAACATGTAGAGTCGATTGAATGAAGTACGACGAATTTATAACAGATGGCTAGAGAAAAAAAAATCAATACACATAAACTTGATATGAGAAACCAGCACGGAATTGTTATCAAGAAGAATATATTGTAGGACCAATTAAAAAAAAAAGAAAAACAGTAATTATATTTAGCAACATATAATAACAATATTCTATTAATAAACTAGCAGTTCAAAGTCCAGATGGTGAAAGGTATGTTATGAGAGTCGTCTTGCTTGGATGGAAACAACCTTGTCTACACATGTAACCACACTCACCGGCACGAAAAACGGAGCACTGGTATTTTCAAAGTGAAAATTTAACATTTTAATTCTGATTCGAAATTTAATTCCGTTGATTCAATCTAAAAAATTATGGTTGTAAATCTCGAAACGGCGGCTGATATTGTTACGTTGCTTCAAGACGAAAGAAGTGAGTTATATATTGCTTAAAAGTATCAAAAATCCAATAGAACTGTGCATCGTATTTTTACACATTTAGACCTGGAACCGGCTCCCAACGAAGAACTAGTGCCCGTGGTGATTGCTTCATCCTCTTACAAAGTTTACGAAATCGTCGTGCCATGGCTATACAAATCCAAAATTAACTTCAGTACGTCGGGAATGCTAATGTTAGTGAACAATTAAACGAAGGCTTAGAGGAGTAAATTAAAGCAGTTGTAGGCCTGTTGCAGGCTACATTATACCTTTTTATTTAACTTACTCTTTTTGAAATACAACCACAGACATGTAATATTGGCATAATTATTGTAATTTACAACATCTACTTTGTTTATCTTTATTAGACAACACCCTAATATGGGTTTTTATCATTTCAGCATTTATTTAACTTTGTATCGAGACCTGAAGATGCTTTGCATATTGTAGAAAGCGAAACCGGTCGTCTGATAGTTAAATTAAATTGATTGTGAGTAAGTCTTATTTATTATTTCTTTACCTATTTGAAATGGACTCACACAAGCAACACATTCATGATTTTTCTAATCGAATATGTTTTGGATATGCTTAGACAAAATCGTGATAATGCCGCTTTAAACTTAATTCAGGTACAAAAATCCATTTTAGAGAAACAGGAATTTATTTTTTAACAGGACATTCCTCATTTGATTTTAGACATGCCAATGAGAATTTAGGCCATAATTCGAGCACGTGGAGGAAACATTCATTATTTATATCAGTTTGTCCGGACACATGATTTAATTTTTTATTAACTAAGCGTCATTTTGTTACATTTACCAACCTTTTTTCCTTAATTTTTAAATTGTTATCTACTGAAAAAGTTCTTTGTTAAAATGTTACATTTTTATTAAAAATTATTTAAAACAATTTGCTACGTTTGTCCTTACGTTATTATAATAATAAAAGTTTAAAGAGAATTAAAATTTTTAGTTTTGAGAATAAAAATGCAAGTGCTCCGTTTTTCATGCCGGTGAGTATATATTCTTCGAATAAAACAATAAACAGTTAATAGGTAATATTATTTTTAACAAGGACCAATAATATAACAATTGATTTTAAAATAAGATTTCTAATACATCTTTGGTAATTCTATAATTATTTGTCTTTTTTAACTTTTAACCCTTCTATAAGGACGCCTGTGACGTAGATACATATTGTTCCTGACGCACATGTGATATATGTTTATTTATTTTGAAATGGTTGAATGGATGAGAGGGGACGTAACGGACTTTGTGGTTTACAGTTTTGTTTTTCTAATGGTGCCCAACAATTAAAATAACACAATCAATTGTAAGCAAATAGAACAGGATTTTTCTTTAGAGTAGCTATAAAAACTAAAATAAGTATGCAGTAAAAAAATACACTGTATATTTTTTGAAGTTTCGATTATTGCTTTATATTGTTTTTCAAGTATTTTTTTTGTTTTTTTTTTAATTTTGAAGTATTGGCAAAATTTATCTTCTCTCACTGCCCAATGTAAGCAATATTAGACGTGATTATAAAAACTCTTGTGTCACTGTAAGTAAAAATTGTATAACCATTTATTTAGTTCTAACAAGCGGCTGTAAATGCGAATGTGAATGGCGTAAATATCAACAGTATCAGATACGCCGATGATATAGTGTTAATTGCGGATTCCGACTCAGGTGTACAACGACTCATCGACAAGACCAACTCGACCTGTGAGCAATTTGGTATGAAAATAAACATTAAAAAAACCAAAGTGATGTCAATCCGAAAAAACCAAAACGTACCTCAACCTTGCACAATAAATGGGCACATCTTAGAACAGGTCAATAGATTTAAGTACCTGGGATGTTGGATCGATAGCAGCCTAAATCCTGATCAAGAAATAAGATCGAGAATAGAACAGGCCAGAAAATCTTTCGAAAAAATAAAAAAACTGCTTTGGGATTCTCGAATAAAACTCGAAATTCGACTACGTTTATCAAAATGCTACGTCTGGTCGACTCTTCTATATGCAGTTGAAACGTGGACCCTTAAAACATCAACTGTAAATAAATTGGAGGCCTTTGAAATGTGGATCTACCGGAGAATACTCAAAATTTCATGGACATCGCATACCTCAAACGAAGAAGTGCTGCATAGAATAGCAAGGAAAGAGAACTTTTTAACACAGTAAAAGTTAGAAAAATATCATACCTAGGCCACATACTGAGAAATAATAAGTACCAATATGCCCAACTTATAGTGAAAGGAAAAATCGAGGGAAAGAGAGGCCTAGGAAGGAAAAGACTATCGTGACTCAGAAACATCCGACAATGGACAGGGCTAAATTTTGAACAGCTAATAAGAACAGCTGAAGATAGAGAAGAGTTTAAAATTGTAGTAGCCAACCTCCATTGAGGAGAGGGCACTTTAAGAAGAACAAGCGACTTAATCATCTGATATTAAGGATCTTATCACTGATCTTCTTCTCTTCTTCGCGTGCTATATCAGAATTATCCGACGTTGGCGATCACCATTGCGGAGTCTTCTCGATCTTCTGCAATATGGAACAATTGTTCCGCATTTGATATCCGAGTCCATTCACGAATGTTCCTCAACCAAGACACTCGTTTTCTTCCTACAGCTCTACGGCCCTCTGTTTTGTCTTTAAGAATCAGTTGCAATATTTTATATCGACTCTCCCTTACTATATGTCCCAGATAAGACATTTTTCGATGTTTAACAGTTGTTAGCAGTTATCTATCTCAGTCTCGGTAGACTCCAGCACAGATCAGAGGTAATGTAAGTCGACGAAATCTCACCAGCTCCTGGGGGTCATGTTAGATGCCCCCATTTTTAGTTTTTATTAATTAACGAAGTCTATTGCATTTCTTCTTCTTCTTATGGTGCCTATCCGTTACGGATGTTGGACACTAACATGGCTATTCTGACTTTGTTGACTGCTGCCCTGAAAAGTCCGGTAGTGGTTAAGTTAAACCATTTTCGCAGGTTATGCTTCTTCTTCTTTAAGTTCCATCTTCTATCGAAGGTTGGAAATCCTCATGGCTATGCGGACTCTGTTGACTGCCGCTCTAAAAAGTTCTGCACTACTGCATTCAAACCATTCCCTTAAATTCTTAAGCCAGGATATTCTTCGTCTTCTCACATTTCGCTTTCCTCGGATTTTGCCCTGCATAATAAGTTGTAATAATGCGTATTTTTGCCCTCTCATCACCTGTCCCAAGTACTCAAGTTTTCGTCTTTTAATAGTTAATATTATTTCCGCCTCATTTCCTATCCTTCTAGTTACTTCCATGTTTGACATTCTTTGAATCCATGATATTCGTAGGATTCTTCTGTAACATCAAAATTCAAAGGCGGCCAGCTTATTCAGATTAACTTGTTTTAGTGTCCAAGCTTCCAGACCATAAAGAAGAGTAGAGAACACGTAACATCGAAGCATTCTCAGGCGTAGTTCTAACCTTATATCCCGACAAAAAAGAAACTTTTTAAGTTTAATAAATGATGTACGTGCTATTTCAATACATGTCTTAATTTCTTTGGTTTGGTCTACATCTGATGTTATCCATGTTCCTAAATATTTATAGTTATTAACATTCTCAATTACAGTATCTTCAATAGTCAATTGGATATTTGCATGTGCAGATTTAGTCATGATCATGCATTTAGTTTTTTTTTTAATTTATCTTCAGTCCGTACTCATGACAGCGTTCATTAAGGCGTTGCATTAGGACCTGCAAATCATTGTTGTTATCCGTAATTATTACTGTATCGTCTGCAAAACGTAAGTTATTCAAAACTTCTCCATTGATAGATATACCTTCTATTGAATCTGAGAGCGCTTCTTCAAATACCGCTTCACTGTAGACATTGAAAAGTAGTGGGGACAGCACGCAACCCTGGCGGACTCCTCTCTGTATTTTGATATTTTCGGTGTACTGGCTGTCAACTCTTACCTTGGCAGTTTGATTCCAATATAAATTAGATATAATTTTCAGATCACGACTGTCAATATTTTTGCTTTTTAATATATCTACAAGCTTTTTATGTTGAACTTTATCAAATGCCTTTTCAAAGTCTACAAAACATAAGTACATATCCTGATTTATGTCCATGCATCTCTGAGCCAGCACATTCAAGCCGAACAAAGCATCTCTTGTACTCATACCATTTCTAAAGCCTAATTGTGTGTCAGGTTATGCAGCCAGGATATTCTTCTCCGTCCTGGACCTCTTTTCCCATGCACTTTACCTTGAAGTATGGTCCGAAGTAGGTCATATCGTTGTTCATTGCGCATTATATGATCCAAGTATTCTAGTTTGCGACGTTTTATGGTTACGACTACTTCGCGGTCTTTACCCATTCTGTGTAGTACTTCTTCGTTGGTAATTCTGTCTACCCAGGAAATCCTCAACATGCGTCTATAGCACCACATCTCAAATGCTTCGAGTCTCTTCAGTGATGGTTCAGATAAGGTCTATGACTCCACGCCATATAACAGAACGGAAAATACGTAGCATTTTAGTAAACGAACTTTTATTTCCAATTTTATGTCGTGGCTGTAAAAGATTTTTTTCAGTTTGACGAAAGCTGATTTTGCCTTCTCGATCCTTATCTTAATTTTCGTCGATTGGTCCCACTGTTCATTTAAGTTTGTACCCAGATAACAAAAGTTGGTGATTTGTGTTATAGATTGTTGGTTAACTAGTAACTGACCAGGCGGTATCCTATTTTTGCTTATAACCATGTATTTGGTTTTTTTGATGTTAAAATCAAGCTCAAACCTGCTACTTACTTCTGCCACCTTGGAGACAAGTGTCTGCAGACCTTCGAGCCTGTCTGCAAAAATGACAGTATCATCAGCGTACCTTATGTTGTTCAATCGTTCTCCGTTTATAAGTATTCCCTCGTCTATGTCCGTTAGCGCTAGGTTCATAATGTGCTATGAATATGTATTGAACAATAATGGGGACAATATACATCCCTGTCGTACACCTCTTTTTATCTTTATATCGTCTGTTAGGTGATCCCCAACTCTAACAGCTGCAGTTTGTTCGTAATAGATATTGTTTATTATACGGCGATCTCTGCTGTCTAGAACAATTGAATTTAATATTTTCATTAGTTCGTCATGTTTTATTCAATCGAACGCTTTCTGGTAATCAACAAAACATACATAGGTATATAAGAGAACTTGTATTGCAAAAAGTACCTCTCGAGTACTCAATGCATCCCTGAAGCTAAATTGTGTGTTTTTCGTGTGTTCTTCACACTTTTGGTATATTCTTTAATGTATAATTTTTAAAAAAGTTTTCAGGAGATGGCTCATAAGGCTTATTATTCGATAATCTTCACATTTTTTGGCATTGGGTTTTTTAGGGATTGTTATAAAAGTTGATCTAAGCCACTGTGGGGGTATTTTTCCACTTTGGTATATTTTGTTGAAGATCAAGGTAAGTCTTTTTACTTCGTCTTTATCCATTATTTTCAAAAATTTTGAGTAGAACTCGTCTGATCCTGCGGCTTTTCCCTCCTTAATGTTGTTTATAGCAGCTTTTACTTCCGCTTCGAGAATAGGTGGTCCGGTATCGTCATTTTTATTTTGTGTGATGGTGACATTCCTATCGTCTTCAAATGTTGTTGTCACATAGTTTATCCACGTTGTTTTTGTTTCTTCAATATCAACTATTGGATTTCTTTAAGCGTCTGTTAAGTGTCCCGACCTTTTTGATTTATAGATGCCTGGTGCTTCTTTGATCTTTTTGTGGAGGTTAAAGGAATCGTGTTTACGTTGCAATATCTCGAATTCTTCACAATGTTCTTCCAGATTTCTATTTTTAGCTTCTCTGACAGCTTTTTTTATCTCTTTGTCTAGAAATTGATATGTAACGTTGTCTTTCTGCTTGGATTGTCTTCTTCTGTCCATCATCTGTAATATACCGTCAGTCATCCATGGTTTTTTCTTTTTTGTCTTTTTCGTCGCATGTATTGGTCTAATGTTTCCTTCCCAATATTTTCTAAGTGGTTTATTTTTGTGTCAACATCATTAACTACTTCCTACTTTGATATGTTGTTCTTCAGATATTTCCGTACTTCTTGCGTATTGCTATTGCATTTACCTTTGTAAATTCCATGAAGATTTTTTTACTGATGTCCTTCTACTGTTTTTCTGGGACCAAACAATGATTTTAACAACTTTTTATTAAACTGATGATGAAATGATTCAATTCCGAAAAGATCTTCTTTAAAATAAAAGTTTTAAGCTTTTAATAAGCATTTTTTATACCTTGATACACAAAAACACCACGTGTATTCAACAGGTATACTAGCCACTCCTGGATATCTCCACTTCATGGTTTTGTTTCAGTTTCACTTTTAATGTGTGTTTATTAAAAGTTTGTAAATAGGACACAACTAAGTAATGTAAAGAAAATAAGTTGCAATAGTAGAAGACTCTAGTTCTAAGACTCGTTAGCTTTGTATGAATTCATACTTAAACAAATAAAAATACCAATTGTTGACAAAATTAATGTAATATAATAGGTCATCAAATGTAAGTTGTTTAAAAAATAATAGGATTTAATGTTTTGTTTATTTATGTGGAATTCTCGGAAATAATAATATTCTTGATAACATTTGTAAAAGAAAATTTCCAACAACTCTTCCTCATTCCGGTTATAAAACCTGACGCTTTAATCCTCATTTAGAAATGTAAAAATACTGATGCCTGCAGAGTTTCAATCAAAAGATATTTATACTAAGGTATCTGTGCAAAAGGATTAGAATAAATTGTTTTATGATTCTTCTTTCTATAACTTTAGTACCTTTCTTTTACGTGCCTACTTAGATAGAATTAGGCATGTCAAAACATAAGCCACTTTCGTTATTTTGTTTGTTTTGTCACTTTTATGAAGATTCACAGTGGGTCTATTTTTAAAATCTAAGGAAACGTGCACAGGTAAAATTTATAGAAGTATACTTGGTAAATATTATAAACAAAGAACTATTTTCGAATTTTAATCTACCATCAAATATTAAAGAGCTATTTCAGAGGCGTACTTGCTGTCGGAATATTTTTCTTGTTGGTTGCTCGTTGCGCCCTAAATAGTTTGACGTATAAAGTTGGGTCTAAATTATGTAACAAAACATGTTAATAACAAGGTTGTAAAACAAATTTGTACAACTCATAACTTGGTATAATACAGGATAGGCATTCCGACTATATAACAAAAAACAAAACAAAATGCGGGTAATTTTTGCAAAATTTTAGCTGGATAGCTGGTATTTAGGTAGTATATAAAATGGCGTCATACGTAGAGGATGCTGCCATAGCAGCAGCAGCTTGTGTAATTTTGTGCAGGCGATACCAGCATGTTAATCAAAGATTTTGGGTGCGGTCTTTATTAGCAGCTCGAGCAAAATATTGCTAGGAATGCTATCCCATTGCCAGGAAATATTAAATTTAATGGCGGTTTTAAAACCTTCTTAAGAATAAAAAGTTCTGATTTTGAATTTCTTATAATTAGAATCGTTTATAAAATAGGCAAAAAAGACACAACGTTTCGAGATGCAATTCCAGTAAGAGAAAGACTAGCAGTTACGATAAGATTCCTAGCAAGTGGAGATATAACCTACCAAAGTTTAAGTTATTCCTATAAATTTTCTAAGCAAAGCTTTTTAACGAACTCGTTGACTGTTTAAGAGACAGAATCAAAGTAAGTATATTTTTAAACTTTTTATTTATTGTTTCAGAGAGAAAGTAACATTCCTGTAAAATTGAATTCCTCAATATTATCTTGTACACCTGTGCATGATTGAGTTTCAGTGTCTATTTGAATTGGTGTAACTAAAGAAGAGCGAGTATTGGTGTAGTGAACTGAATGAAAAAAGGCTTAGATGTACTGTATGATTAAGTACCTGTTGAAGCAGCTGGTAAAGCAGTGTGCATCTGTGTAGCAAACGAAGTAGTGAATGTTCCAGGTTGTATGTGTGAATACTCTGCTCTATAAAGAATAATATTTATGTCAAATTTGGCGTTGATTTCCACCAATTTGCGTCTGGGGTTCTGCAAGGTTCCTACTGTCCACCAGGACACTGTTGATTTAGAGGACGCGCTCATGGGAGAACTATTACCTGGTACATGGAAAGTCGAAGGTGAGCTAAATGATACTTGGCTAAGATTTAAAAGGATTCCTAGGAAACCTACTATAATAGGCAAAGAAATACGAGGAACTTATTTTGTTCTTTACCAGTGAAAACGGGAAAATGCAGTGGCAGAAAAATTTTTAATTTTAAATTTCAGAAATAAAACAAAGGTGAAATGGAAAACGTAGAAAAAGAGAAAGAGGAAGAAAATAATAATTTGCAATAGGCACTAAAAAAAATAAAACAAAAAATAATAAAAATGGGTAAAACTGCTATCTGAGCTGTTCAATTTTTTCTTATGTATGTTAATGTAAATTAGTTAATAATTTAGAGTGGGCTTACCTCAGTCGCATTGATATTCCTAGTGTCACGTGTCTCAGTATTTTGCTTGTAGTAGAATAGCGTGCCTTATTTTTATCTTTTAAAACTAAAAACTAATTAAAAAGACACTTTGTTTTATTATGAGCATCGGCTTCATCGCCACTTTTCCCTTTCTTCAATTCTCGCTGAAATAGCCCAATCAGCATGCGTATTTTTTGTTCATCTTCACATCTGTTTGCACTTTTTTCATTTTTATTCTTCTAAGCATGTAAACTAACGTCTGCAATAATTAAAATTTAAATATTTTTAATAGAAGCCCGTCAAATTTAAAATGTAAAACGTCGTATGTTTACTTTTGTCCAAGTTTACAATCGTATGTTCTCCTACCGATATTATACGGGGGCGAAGATTTAATTGAAGAATTGAAGGTATGTATTATTATCTATTGATATTATGTAGTAAAATGAGTATGTTAATAAAAAACGTAATAATTGTTCTCTTTACCGACGAAAAATATCGTAAGTTATATTTACTATATTTTATACTTTGTTTTTACTACCAAAAAAATTATCGTGTGTGTTACGTAACATATTTTACACCGTAAAATAAATAAAAATTATGTCGTATCTATATGATACGATGTTTTACGTTGGCGTTTCATGTCGTTTTTTTATCGTATCTACTACTTACCATAGATTACTTCGTTTAGTTATTTAAGTTAGAACATTATACGTGTCAAAAAATCTTTACATTTAACTAATTTCATTTTCTTTTTCCATAATCACCTCTGCCATCGGATGTAGATAAGAGTGTAATAGAACCAATTATGGAACTTTTGTCAGATACAGTTGATGAAGATTTTAATAACGTTCCTCCTTTCCCGTTTCCTGTAAATATTAATAAATAAAAAATAATAAAAATATTATTTGTAGGTACACAATGGTAACTTAACATTGAATTATTTTTAGAATCAACAGAGAACAAGTCAGAGGAAGATAACACACACATTTCATCTCCAATATATGCTAAAAACCATTCAGACTACATTTGTGATAACTACTTTTATCCTTGGTATGAAAACGCTAAACAAAAACCGCAGTCATTCATTTCATCTACTACTGGCCTACTTTCAACACCTCAAGCTAACACCCAGATTTCTTCATTTTCCGAATCAACTCCTAAATGTTATAGAAAACGAAAAAAGGTTTCTCGAAAGAATGTGGGTAATATCATATGTGGGCATGTTGCATCATGGATTAATAATATAAGAAAGAGACTAAAAAATAAAGGTAAATCATAAAGTCGTGATGGTACATCCAGTTTGCAAAATCATGAAAACCTTCAAACACAGATTTATGAAAAACATGTGTATAGTAAAAATCTAATGCGTGAAAGAAAGTGGTTTAATAAAACCTAAGCTAAATCCACTAAGGAGTCTAAGGGAACAATATTAACAGCTGCATTCGATTTTCAGAAAATACTTGTAATGATCCACACGGTAATTATCTATACGTAAACTATCAACAGTCAAATTCTTTGTTTTTAATGTCATTATTAATCATTACAGACACTAACGATTAACCCAGAATGGATATTCTTCTTCTTCCTATGCCGTTCCCATTAAAGTAGGTTGGCGACCACATTTCTAAAAGTTTTTCTTTCTTTTGCAACGTAGAATAGTTCGTATACAGTCATGTTTCTCCAGTCTCGAATATTTCACAACCATGACTTTCTCTTTCTACCTATTCCCTTTTTGCCATCAACTCTACCCTGCATGATGACCTGCAGAAGACTATATTTATCATTCCTCAGCATGTGTCCAAGGTGTCAGTCCATGAAATTCTCAAAATTCTCCGGTATATCCAAAGTTTAAAGGCTTTAAGCTTTTAATTATTTGCGCTTTTAACTTCCATGTTTCTACCCCGTACAATAGTTGGGACCAGACGTAACATTCAACAAACCTCAGTCTCAGCGCAGTATTCAGATTTTTGTCACAGAAAAATTGCTTGAATTTTAAGAACGCTGTCCTTGCTATTTCTATTCGTACCCTGATCTCTTGATCTGGATCTAATTCTGTGTTGATGTAAGCTCCCAGTTATTTATATTTTGTCACTCTCTCTATTTTCTGTTCACCAAGGGTTAGTTGTTCATTATTTATTGGACTCCGTGATACTATCATAAATTTGGTCTTATCTTTGTTGATGTCAAGTCCCATTTGAATGCATTCACTATTTATTGCATCTAGTAAAGTTTGTAGTTGTTCTATACTCTCAGCCATAATTACGGTGTCATCTGGAAATCTCATGATGTTTACGATTTCTCCACCAATTCTTATTCCCTCTTTTCTTTCCCATGAGGCTTTTCTAAATATGTCCTGTGAGTACACGTTGAAAAGCGTCGAAGACAAGACTCATCCTTGCCTGACTCCTCTCACAATCGGTATATTATTTGTTTTAATATCGTCCACCTTTACTACTGCTTTCTGGTTCCAGTAAATAGCCTAAATAAACTCGATGTCCTTTTTGTCTAAGTTGATGTTTTCTAATTCATCTATTAACTTCATATGCTGCACTCTGTCAAAGGCCTTCCTAAACTCTATGAAGCATACCTATACACTCTTGTTATATTTTCGACATTTCTGCAAGAGTACCTAACCTACCGTAACGCAAATAATGCCTCTCTTGTACCCATGCCTCCCCTGAGGCCAAACTGCATTTGATCTATCTGCTCCTCACATTTCTTATAAATTCGGTTTTGAACAATTTTTAAGAGAATACTTAAAGGGTGACACATTATCAATCTATAGTAATTACATAATTTGGGATTGTTGTTTTTTGGTAGAGGTAAAAATATCGATTTAAGCCATTCCTCTGGGATGTTGCCCTTTACATATATGTGGTTGAGAATTCGGGTGAGACTCTTTATATTACCGTCATCTAAAGCTTTCCTTGTTTTGCATTCTGTAGAGTTCTATACTTCACTTTTGTTGGTAAAATTTGTAGGTATTGTTCTTCTTCACCTATATCTTCACCTATATCTTGTTCATTTTCCCTGTCGTCATGGAACAGATGGATTATATATTGTTCCCATACTTCCTTTATTTTGCTCTCTTTAGTAAGTATTCGTTCATTATTATCTCTTGTTAAGATTGGTTTTCTTTATGTGGTGTTGCCTATAAGTTCCTTTATTTTTTTATGTAAGTTTGAGTGTCATGTTTGATGCTGAGTTTTTCCAGTTCCTGGCATTCCTTGTTCATCTATTCCTCCTTAGCCTTTCTGATTTCATATTTGATTTTATTCTTGATGGTGTTCTTGATGGTTCCATCTTTATTTTTATATTTTCCTTTTTTAGTTATTAGCTCAACTGTTTCCGGTGTCATCCAGTCTTTTTTACTGCTTTTCTTTTCTTCACCTAGGGCCTCTTTTCCCACTTTTATTATGGCTTTTTTTATACCTGCCCATTTCACGCTTGTTTTATAAAAGTCCACGTGTATAATCTCGGTGAGGGTAGATCGTAGTATCTATTTGTTACGACTAATTCTTTCTCCTGGACTAATCTATCACCTCTTTCGTTTCTTTTACCTAACCCAAAATTTCCTACAATATTTCCAGTTTTTCCTCAACCAACTTTAGCATTAAAGTCGCCCATAATTATTTTTACCTTATGCTTCTTTATGTTTTTTGTTAATAGCTCTAAGTCCGCGTAGAATTTTTCGACCTTAGCATCATTGCTATCAGATATTGGAGCATACACTTGGATTAGATTTATGTTTAGACATTTTGGCTTTCAGCTGAAGTAGAATCATACGTTTGTTAAAGGGAATGAAATTTGTCACAAATTCTTTTCAATTATAGTTGATAATAATACCAACACCATGACTGTGTTCTTCAGAGCGTTTGCCTGAGTAGAAAATAGTATTATTATCCTTGGTGTAGCTTCCAGAATTTGGCCATCGAACTTCTGAAAGGCCCAATACTTGTATGTCTAATCTCTCCATTTCTAGCATGACTGTTGTTCATTTTCCTGCTTCATAAAGTGTTCTTATATTCCACGTTGCTATAGGTTTTAAACCGCTTACACTGAATTTGTTTTTCTACCCGGGGATTCTTCGCACCCTGTCCCATTTTAAAGGGACGACGGGCACTCGGGCCACTGTTTGATTCACGTCCAATTGTGGTTGTTCTTGAGAAATACTTAGGGATCTTTAATGCAGTGGTTTCTCCTTGCCATCTACATCCTTATGCCGTTGATCTTGGTTCATCCGCCTTTGAGATCGATTTCTCAATCTCAGAACAAAAGAGTACCCTCCCACTTACCAACTCATCCGCCCGAAGCCGTTGGTCAGTAAGTGCAGGTTTGCTTATACCGGCAAACATACGGTGATTTCGAAGTGTCACAACCGGTTAAATCATAATTACCGCCTATGATTATTCCGTATCAGACTGGTAAAGAGATCTTCTCTACCGCTCCGATCTTGTAATGACATAGCTGCTGCCCTATACCATGCTCTCAGTTGATCTGCGGTTGTTTATTTGGCAAAGCCTTATTCACACCTGCCCTACATATCTGTAGGACGTTCCCTATCAGCCATGGGGACGCGCCGTGTTAAGATTGAGAACTACCCCCTCCGAGTGTGTTTTCCAAGAAGTACTGAAGAGCCCCTACTCAATTCAGAACCCCTACTTCTTACAAACTACACCGATACATAAATGGACAATGTACATTACACAAACTTAAAGCCAAAATAGAGAGGATTTGCAATAAATTTACCTCTAAACAGTGCAAATGCCCAATCGAATTCGAATGGCAATAAGGTCTAAAAGCGTTGCTAATCCATTTTAAAAATAAATATTCTGTCTATGTCCCAATATTTTATGGCTAAAAGAAATTTTTTTTTATTATTAGTGTAATGTACCTACCTACTCACATGTAAGATAATTAAAGTATCTATGTATTTCTATATAGTTTTTAGTCACCTGGTATATGTTATTTACAATTATGAAAAGTTCTCATGTATAATCACTAATAATTATTTGCTGTTAGAAATCAGAATCAATACTCTTCATAAATATTTTCCTATTTAGAATAAATAAGTTTCGCTAGTTTATTCGCCTAATACTTCGTATCTATGGAATAATAATAATTTATTTCTCTTATTTCTTTGTTCGATAAGCTATCCGTATTTGCTATTTTAATATTAATATTTGAGTCCAATCTCTTGTACTCAAATCCATCCAGAAACATCGTTAAATAATTGTAGATAACAGAACTTATAAATTCATAGTTTTAAGAAATAACAGGCAGTGTAATTTTCATCCTCTAATATAATAAATTTATACATGTCAATATATTCTGTTTAATTCCAAAACAAAGAGTTAGTCCGGAGAAGAAATAAACGCATAGTATTCCATAACAAAATTTGGTGTCAGAACGTGGGATATTAGTAGCAGAGTTCCTCTGATTGCTGATAGAAGGAGAGCTGAGGAATTTTTGAATTGACTTGTTTCCTTCGAGGAATCATTCAAAAAAAACTGTCAGTGTGGAAAAATCGCCACTACAACTAATTACATTGGGGTCCAGTACATCCAGTTCGAAATCCAGTTCCAGTCATAACCCAATTGTAGTTCCATCGGAAGTAGAGGTGAACCCGTGGAATAATAGACTATGCGACCAACAACAATATTCTACTTGTAAGTACATTCTATCTTAAATTCTGTCTCATATTTTAAAAATCTTGTAAACGTATGTCTACTTTATATCCTGATATAAGTAACTTATTTGACGAACAAATACCTTCTCCCGACTCAAATTCTCTTTCAAATTCTTCTACTTCTAATTCAAATAAAATGTCAGTATCAATTGAAATAGCTGAAAAACTTCTCATTAGATTTGATGGTACAAAATCAAAATTATACGAATTCATAGACAATTGTGATAAAGCATACAATTTAGTAAATCCGCAATCCAAACCCATCTTATTAGCCATTATAGAAACTAAATTAACCGATAAAGCTAGGGCCATAACTAGAAACAGAACATTTGACGAATGGAAAGATTTAAAAGACTTCTTATTAGATGCTTATTCTGAACGCCGAACTGAAGGTCAGTGGCAATTGGAATTACATTCCTTACGTCAGATGCCCAGTGAAAATGTAATGTCATTTGCAAATAAAGTTGAAAATTGCTATATAAAATTAATAAATACACTTGATCCAGACTTATCTCCAGATGCAAGAAATGCATGTACTAAACTCTTAAAAACTCAAGCACTAAATGTCTTTATTAGAGGATTAAACAAAGACCTCTCTATTTTAATCAAAGCCCGAAATCCAGATTCCTTAGAAAGAGCTGTTGCTATAGCAATTGCCGAAGAACAAGAACAGTTATCAAGACAAGAAATTTTCAGACCATTCTGTAATATTTGCAAACGAAATAACCATTCCTCAAATAACTGTCGATATAAAAACAATTCAGATAGAAATGTTAGACATCTTCAAAATTCTAGTTTTCAAAACCCAAAATATCCTAATTCAAATCTTCAAAGGTCAAATTCTCAAAATCAAAATTATAAACCTTCAAATTCAAATTCCAATTCTGATTTTCCTCCAAACTTAAGAAAAGAAAATACCAACACTTCCCAACGTTTTTGCAGATACTGCAAAAAACCAGGTCACGTTATAGAAGAATGTAGAAAACGCGAATTTAACAATAAAAACAAAAATCCAACAAATTCTTTAAACTTCCAGAATCCTCGACAACCAACGGTCGATTCTCGAGGAGTTCGTTCAGTTCAGGCCGTATCACAACCATCAACTTCTCAGTCACTTCCTATGTAGATTTACCCTTAGTAAATAATTCTAATCCATCCTCTTGCAAGTTTCTAATCGATACAGGCGCAGATATTTCTTTAATTAAATATTCAAAAATACTAAACATTCCAAAAATTTATTCTAAGTCTATTACTCTACGAGGCATTGATAAAAATGTCTTAAATCCAAATAAAACTATATGTAGTTGTAACGTAAATTTCAAGATAAAAGATTTTGTCCAAACTCATGTTTTCTATGTCGTAGAAGACGATTTTCCTCTTCATTTCGACGGTATATTAGGTAGCGATTTTTTTGAAATAAATAAATGCCAAATTGATTATAAAGAAAATAAATTAAACTTTAAAAATTGTTCTATTCCAATTGAATATATAAAATCTCCATTAAACAATGACAATGACGAATTTCTGAGAGATCAAAATATCGAGACAAGTTCTAATATCGATGAAATATTTCCTTATGATGCTAAATCCATAGAGGATCATTCTTATTTAGAAACCAATGATATCCAAATAACCTTAAGTAGTGAAGAACTACTATCCAATCCAATTCAATCTAAATCTAACTCTAAATCCAAAGAAAATTCAAGTCCAAAATGTGTAAAATCCACTGAGATATGCACAAATAAAACTTGTAACTCTTCACGAAATCATAAATCAAAATCTTGTTCAGAAGAAAAATCCTGTTCAGACGATCTTATACTAAATCAAAACTCTAATTCTAACTCAAGAAGTAATAAAACTATTCTATCCGCAAGAACTGAAACAATTGTTCAAATTAAAGTAATAAATAATGAATTAAGCGAAGGATTATGTCCCGAACGCGAAATCTTTAAAGGTGTATTTTTATGTCCTAGTGTTGTTAAAGTAAAAAATGATTTCTTTTTAACCTCAATCGTAAACACTACTGAAACGGATGTTGAATTAAACGATATTCAAGTAGCAATAGAAAAAATTCCAAATTTACAAAACAATGCAAATATACGAAAAATGTCTTCTTATAAAGATAATACGAATTCTAACAGAATTGCTAAATTAAAAAATGCCTTGAGAACAGATCATTTAAATAGTGAAGAAAAATCATCTTTAATTTCTATTTGCAAGGAGTACAATCATATCTTTTA
This sequence comes from Diabrotica balteata, assembly GCA_918026665.1. Taxonomy (NCBI): domain Eukaryota; kingdom Metazoa; phylum Arthropoda; class Insecta; order Coleoptera; family Chrysomelidae; genus Diabrotica; species Diabrotica balteata. The sequence goes on along the minus strand of OU898281.1, from coordinate 115,591,394 downwards.
TCTGGAAGGAGATCAACTTACCAGTACAAATGCCATAACTTGCAAAATTCCTTTAAATTCTAATGTACCTATTAGCACTAAATCATACAGGTATCCTGAAGTACACAAACATGAAGTCGAAACTCAAATAAAAGGTATGCTAGATCAAGGTATTATCGAAGAATCAACTTCGCCATGGAATTCGCCCCTTTGGGTTGTGCCAAAAAAGGCCGATGCTTCAGCAAAGAAGAAATGGCGAATTGTTATAGACTATCGACGACTAAATGATATTACTATAGGAGATTCATTTCCACTTCCGAATATAGTCGATATATTAGACCAATTGGGTCATTCAAAATATTTTTCAACAATAGATTTAACATCAGGATTTCACCAGATCAAAATGGATCCTGAGGATTCTCCAAAGACTGCTTTCTCAACTCCGTCTGGACATTATCAATATTCACGAATGCCATTTGGATTAAAAAATGCTCCCAGTATTTTTCAAAGGCTAATGAATACTGTCCTCTCAGGAATACAAAATTACAGATGTTTTGTCTATCTCGACGATATAGTCATTCATGCCGATACATTAGAAAATCATAATAAAAGATTAAAAGAAGTATTCGAAAAATTGTCTACATTCAACTTAAAAATACAACCAGATAAGTGCGAATTTTTTCGTCGCGAAGTAATGTATTTAGGACATTTAATAACTGAATTTGGTGTCAAACCGGACGAAAAAAAGGTATGTGCTGTTACAGATTTTCCTATACCCAGAACACAAAAAGATATTAAGAGCTTTTTGGGTCTCACTGGTTATTATAGACGCTTTATAAAAAATTTCAGTGCTTTAACACAACCTTTAACAAAACTGCTGAGGAAAAATGTTGAATTTAATTGGACAAGCATTCAACAACAGTCATTTGAGAACCTGAAATCAATACTTTGTTCAGAACCAATACTTCAGTATCCAGATTTTACCAAACCCTTTGTCTTAACAACGGATGCTAGTAATTATGCAATAGGGTCCATACTTTCTCAAGGTAAAGTACCAGATGATTTACCTATTGCTTATGCTAGTCGTACCTTGAACAAAGCGGAATCAAACTATAGCACAACAGAAAAAGAATTACTTGCAATTGTATGGAGTGTTAAACACTTTAGACCATATTTGTACGGAAATAAATTTTTCATTTATACGGATCATAAACCACTCACATGGCTATTTAATGTAAAAGATCCCGGATCAAGACTCGTTAGGTGGAGATTAGCATTAGAAGAATATAGCTATGAAATTATTTATAAACCAGGTAAATTAAATCAAAATGCTGATTGTTTAAGTCGTCCTCCTTTAACCATATCTGAAACAAATATTTGCGAAGAAAACAAAAACCCGGCAACAATCACCTTACAAATAAACAAAATGAGTAAAGAAAATAATGACACTTATTCACAGTTCTTATCTAAATCCGAAACTATATTAATAACAAATGATAATATAAAAGAAACAAATGAAAAGATTACATCATTTTCACAAAATTTAGCATTGTTTGTTTCCGTAGATTTAAATTTTAATGAGATCGTTCAGAAACAAATAAATAAACAATTCAGTCATATAGAAAAATTGAAAGCCAAAAATCCAAGACTAAATGACATCATATATATTTCTGATCAAAATAAAAACTTTTATTACATATTTATAAAAAATAATTATTGGGACAATACCTCTTATGAAGATATATTTAATTCCCTAATAAAATTAAGAGACTGGTTATTAAACGATAAAATATTAAAAATTTGCCTACCCAGAATAACTTTTAGCTACGATAAATTAAGTTGGGGAAAAATTAGATCTATGATTAGATTTATTTTTAGAAAAACTGATATATCTATTATCATTTATCATGATATACTAACAAATCCTGAACCTGAGGAAATAACTACAATATTACAAGAGAATCACACTAGTCCTACGGCTGGACACTCTGGTTTTCATCGGACATACAATCGTATAAAAAAACATTTCAAATGGAATAATATGAAAAATGATATTAAAAACTTTATAAAAACCTGTGAATCTTGTCAGAAAAATAAACTCGTTAGAAAAAAATTCGTAAAGCCCATGGAGATAACAACAACAAGCTCAAATCCATTAGAAAAAATATTTTTAGATATAGTAGGTCCTTTACCTTTAACCGAGTCAGGTAATAAGTTCATATTAACATTACAAGATGACTTAACAAAATTTTCTCAAGCTTACGCAATTCCGAATCATGAAACCAAGACTATCGCTGAAAATCTGGTTCGTGGATTTATTTGCAAGTTTGGAAAACCCGATATAATAGTTACTGATCAAGGCCGAGATTTTACTTCCAAATTATTTTCTCAAATCGCCAAGCTTTTTAAAATCAGACATATAAATTGTACTGCTTATCATCCAGAATCAAATGCTGCATTAGAAAGGAGTCACGCTACTTTAGCAGACTACCTTAAACATTATATTAAAGCTGATCAATCCGATTGGGACGAATGGCTAGATTTTGCTATGTTTTCATATAATACAACTAATCATACTTCAACCAAATTCACACCATATGAACTAATATTTGGATATACACCTAATCTACCTAGCAGTATAATACGACCAGTAGAACTCAAATATACATATGAAGATTATTTAGATAATTTAACACTTAAACTTAGAAAATCTCATGAGTTAGCAAAAACGAATCTATTAGAATCTAAAGTAGTCAGTAAAAAATATTATGACCAAAAGATTAATGACACCGTTTTCTTAGAAGGACAATTAGTATATCTCCAAAATGAGCAAACAAAGAAGGGTCAAACCAAAAAACTTACACAAAATTATAATGGACCTTATAAAATTCTAGAGATAAATTCTCCTGTCAATTGCACAATTTTAGTAAATAAAAAACCAATAAAAGTTCACATGAATAGATTGAAACATGCTTTTGTTTCAGGTATGCAATAATATGGCTGACAAATAGTGAACAAATTCACAAGAAATATACCAATACTCCTATCAACAAATCACCTGGAATCTATTACGAACACGTAAAAAATGTTCAATTTATTGAAACTCATTGGAACATATTAAGTCATATTCCTTTACAACCTTTTACAGACAAATTAAATTTTGTAGATCTCACCTATCAAAAAACATTAAGACTGTGTCAAAACAAACCAGTTCTTATTGAATTACGATTATGCGATACTTCACTAAAACTCTTAGGACAAATCATACCTAGACTCTTTCAAGATGAACAAACTTTAAAAAACATAATTCTGCATGAACATTTTAGACCAAAACGCGCTCTATTTAATGCAATTGGATCTGTTTTCAGGACCTTATTCGGTACCTTAGACAGTGATGATGCTGAAAATTTCAATAATGCTATTAACAAAGCTGAAAGTAACGAAAATCATCTTCTTGATTTACTAAAACAACAAATTCATGTAGTAAAAGCCACGATTGCAAATTTTAATAACTCTATTACAAATCTAGACCGAAACAAAGTGATTTTTGATAAAAATTTTGAATCAATTACCAATTACACAGATAAAATGAATAATAAATATTTTAATTTAGATTTAAAACAAAAAATTGAAGAACATTTTACTTTACTAACTTTCTTTATAACAGAATTACAACAAGAATATTCTACTTTAATAAACGTTATTCTATTTGCAAAAAATAATAACCTTCATCCTTCTGTTATAACACCTGAGCAACTAATTCAAGAATTATCTAAAACGGTAACGCATTTACCTAGTACATCGACTTATCCATTTCCATTGACTATCGATTATGCTCATAAATATTTCGATATCATTTTACTTAAATATATATATTTTGATAACAAGATTTTAATTACGGTTAGTATACCTTTGGTTAGTAATACTCCTTATTCTCTTTTTAAACTAATATCTCTTCCTATAATTCATCCAACATTAAAGAGACTTACCTTTATTCTTCCATCTGTCAAATATCTTGTTCTTTCAGAAAATAGAAACATTTATGTTACTATTGATACATTAGAAGACTGTTATTCATTAGATGAAGAAAAACTTATTTGCAAAAATCCTGATACTTTCCGATTTACACACACTAATCCAATTTGTGAAACTGAATTGTTAACTTCAATAACAAACATACCATCTAGTTGCGATACTCGTATAATTCAAACAGAATATGAAATTTGGCATAAATTAAACAAACCAAATTCTTGGATATATGTTTTACCCAAACCAACAGATTTAACTTTAAGCTGTCAGACTAGTACGCCAATATCTATTGTTCTTTCAAACACAGGTATTTTTTCTACTTCGAATAATTGCAAAACTTACACCGGATCAACTATTTTGATATCTGTCTCAAATCCAAAAGAAAGTAATTTTCAGTCTATCATTCCAGATTTATCCCTTCCAGAAGTCTGTTGTGATGATATTAAGATAAATAATGAATCCAAATTACACCTTGTTCCCTTACAATTAAATAATCTCGATCGAGATGCATTAAATTTAGCAAGCCATAAACTAGATAATTTAGAGAAAATGACCTCAGAAACAAATATTAATTTTTCAGACACAATAAAAAATAGTTCTTATTTCACTTATGCAATCTTATTTTTGATAAAATGTATGTTACTTTATATTTTATACAGGATAATTAAATATTTTTACCGACGATTTCGTAGAAATCCGTCACATAGTTGTCAACAAATTACAAATTGTTTAACACTAAATATATGTCAAAGTAAACGAAAACATGTACATGAGACAGATTTAAGTATAGATTGTAAACATAATAAAGACAATAATTATAGTGAATCCAAAAAGTGTGAAGAGACTAGTTTCACAGAGACTACACCGATAAGACGAAGTGAAAGACTATCGAGACTAAAAGAAACTATTTAAATGTGTTAAAATAAAATAATAATGTATACAAATGTTTTATACCATTTAAATGAAAATTCATTTTACAATTATTTTCATTCTTACAAAAGGAGGTGTAATGTACCTACCTACTCACATGTAAGATAATTAAAGTATCTATGTATTTCTATATAGTTTTTAGTCACCTGGTATATGTTATTTACAATTATGAAAAGTTCTCATGTATAATCACTAATAATTATTTGCTGTTAGAAATCAGAATCAATACTCTTCATAAATATTTTCCTATTTAGAATAAATAAGTTTCGCTAGTTTATTCGCCTAATACTTCGTATCTATGGAATAATAATAATTTATTTCTCTTATTTCTTTGTTCGATAAGCTATCCGTATTTGCTATTTTAATATTAATATTTGAGTCCAATCTCTTGTACTCAAATCCATCCAGAAACATCGTTAAATAATTGTAGATAACAGAACTTATAAATTCATAGTTTTAAGAAATAACAGGCAGTGTAATTTTCATCCTCTAATATAATAAATTTATACATGTCAATATATTCTGTTTAATTCCAAAACAAAGAGTTCGTCCGGAGAAGAAATAAACGCATAGTATTCCATAACATTAGTAAATTTTATTAGAGGAAGTACATTTACCGTACTATAAGCGTCATGAGTCATCTTCTAAAATTGTTGCTAAAGATAATTCATTCGAGAATCTTTACAAGCTGTGTTAAAGTCTTATTTTCCCCAACCAGTTCGGGTTTAAAAATTTTGTTAGTGCTAGATAGGCTTTGTTCTCAGTACAAGTCTTATTTCAGACGTACAGGGACGTCAACTGCGACGTATCCGCATGTCTGGTTGATTACGAGAAAGCGTTTGATCGAGTACAGCATGCTAAGATGATGCAAATACTAAAATAAGCAGGAATTAACAACCAAGATCTGAAAATAATTAGAAATCTTTACTGGAATCAGACAGCAAATCTCAGAGTTGAAGGTGAACACACTGACTATGTGAAAATCATGCGTGAAGTGAGGCAAGGCTGTATTTTTCCTCTTCTAATCTTGAATCTGTACTCTGAAAGAATATTTATCGAAGCTTTACACGAAACTGAAAAAGATATTCTAGTAATTGGTTATCGGCTATACAACATCAGATATGCAGATGACACCATAGTATTTGCGGACTACTTAGAAGACCTACAAGTTCTTATGAACAAAATCAAGTATTACAGTCAACAATATGGACTCAATACAAACGTTAGGAAGACAAAGCTTATGATAATTAGCAAGAAAAGGGTAACAAAAGGTCAACTCTAACGTCAACTAATCCCCTGTAGAAAGAGTGACGCACTACAACTACTACAACCTCGGCACCATAATAAATAAAGAATGGACTAGCAACAAGCAGATTATAGCAAGCTTCAGAAAAGCTAGATCCATCTTTAATCGGATGGGGACCTTCTTCAAGAGTCACAACCTCTTTCTTGATACAAAAATAAGAATGCCGCGATGCTACGTCTTCTCTTACCTTTTTTATGGCGTTGAATCGTGGACCTTGAACGAAGATATGTGCAGAAAACTAGAAGCATTCGAGATGTAGGTATATCGAAGAATACTTAAGATCTCGTGGACTGACCGAGTCACAAATGGGGAGGTCCTCAGAAAATGAATAAGAACCGAAAGGTACTGACCACCATCAAATCTGGAAAGTTACCATTCTTCGGACATATTCTGCGCAATGAATCCAGAAATACTCTCCTTCAAGCCATCCTGCAAGGAAAAATATTTGGAAAACGAGGTCCAGAAAGAAGAAGAACATCTTGGTTAAAGAACATCAGAATCTGGTTCAATACAACATCTGTGCAGTTTTTCCGCGCTGTTTCAGATAAGATAAAGATTGCCATGATGATCGCCAACATTAGAACAGAAGACGTACATTTATTTATACTTATTTATTTATATAGTAATATATTAAAAGACATGATTAGAAAAAAATAAACTGTCAACTTTCTGAATTTTGTATGTACTTTAGTTTGTCCCGTTATATAGTGATTAGGGCTCTCAATACATGGCACATGTGATAACATTACTCATTTGTTTTTAAAGAGAACCGATTAGCCGCAAAAGATTGGAAGATAAGATATTTTGCATCCAAAGTTTACATATCACAGAGAAAGCAAGAATATGAAAAAACAAAATCAAAATAATAAGCTACACAAATTCTTAAAGATAAACAAAGGAAAGAAGACATTCTGATAATAGCGGCGAATAGAAAAATCTCTAATTTAAACCAGAAATGTTCTTAAATTTGAAGAAAAATGACAACATAATTATCTGATAAAATTACCAAACACGACGAATGTAAACCGTGCAAATAACTAAAAAGTTTATACTAATTCAATTTTGATTAATATTTGGCTTTCAATTTGGCCAATACCTCTACTTCAGGAATTTAAGTCGGACACGACAAAAAGACGACATAAATAAGTACTCATGACAAGCAAAACAACAAGTCCATAATCAGATCAAGTTCTTCGTGGTGCTCGCTTAGCAGAACAGAATACCGAAAAAGATTAAGATGTCAGAGCAGCTTATTTGCTGTTTTGTACAGGCCATGAGCGGCCTACTTGAAAGCGTATCGTAACAAACACCTTCATTTATTTCCTGCTAGTGACATTTTACATTCGCCACGGAGATTACAGCGCCACACGTGACAATTGCCGCAGAGGCTTTTGTCAATTATTACCTCCTTTTTTCACTTGCAAACTGTACCACAGAAATAAACAGAGGCGTAGCAACCATGAAATATTACCTATAATGTCTTGTATTTGAAGATGCGTAGGGGTATATTGATACAAATGTATATGAATAGAAATATGAGGGGATACTTTTGTGTAAAGAAGTATATTCACACTTTTGTTTTAACATTAACGAACACAGTAACAAACATTAACGTTTTGGTTTATTACAGTAGTTGCAAACTCTATAAAATATTTAATATGTAAAAATATTTTACATTTTCAGACATGTCAAGAGCTAAAAGTGATTCCACTACGAGGTGTCGAACGAGTAACATCGTTTTATATTTTGTCGTGCTTAGTAAAACATAGTGCAAAAACAGTGAACATAAGTGTACCTTCAACTATAAATAAATGTATGTATAAATCACTCATTACTAGTTGAGGTTTGTTTTTTGTTTCAACCGATTAAAAACAGAAAAAGAAAAAATTTAAACAGGATTGCCTTACAACCGGCAATCTATTATTATTTTAAAATGAATAAAAAGCTGAAACTTTATCATAATACATAGAAGCTAAATTATAATTTCAACTAAAAACGCAATTGCTTTTGACTACATGAGCAGTGGCGTACCAAATATCCAAACAGTAAATATGTCTCAAACACAAAACCAAGTTTCATCCTATGTATCAGTAGCGAAAGCGATTCCACGGCCAACTTTTCCTAGCAAACATCAAGCCATTGTTATACATGCCGAAGAAAATCTGAAACTGTACGATTACGTTAAAGCTATAGGTGATATAATAGGCCCTAAACAAGTCTCCTTTGCATCTAGGATATCAAACAATCGCATTTGTATCTATCTTTCTAACACTAATCTTGTTGACCAGCTTATAGATTCATATCCCATAATACAGATAGGAGAGGTTTCTTTAAATATCCGAAGACTTATTTCCCCTGCTAAAAGAATAATTATATCTAATGTTTCTCCGTTCTTACCACATGACATAGTTGAAAATAGCATTAAAAATCTTGGACTTCGCATCGCATCTCCTATATCCTATTTAAGAGCAGGCATTCCTGGGGACGAATATTCACATGTATTAAGTTTCAGACGCCAAGTTTACGTATTTCCTCCCTCCGAAGATTTTGAATTACAAACTTCAGTACTTATTTCCTTCGAAGGGAATGAACACAGAATCTTCCTTTCTACAGATAAAGTACATTGTTTTATCTGTAAACAAACAGGACATATAGCCTCCAACTGTCCAAATCCTCCAACAGACAATACAATCCCAACCGAATATATACCAACAAGTCCCAACTCATCCGTAAAAATTTCATCTTCCTCTACACATAATGCCCAAGACCCACAAATCGAAAATAAAGACTCCAACACTGAAACCACACAATCAGACCAAATTACCATAACACAATTATCTCAAAAACGAGGACACTCTGAAATAGAAACTCCTAGTGAACTAACAAGCCCTGAAATTCCTGAGAAAGAAGCTCAACCATTGTTAGATATGCCTCCCCCTCTATCAGCTTCCCCCAAAAAAGGTCCCAAAGCTAAGAAAAAAAAGCACAAACCTGACACTCCAACAGAATTAGTATTAACCGAAACCACCAAGAAAGCAATCCAAGAAGCATACAAACAGAATCCACAAACCTTTAAAATACCCATAGACAATTTCTTTTTCTTCCTTGAAAATAGTTTTGGACATTCTGATCCTTATTCGGAAGCGAAAAAGCTCACGGATGATGTAAAAAGTCTACTTTTGAACCTGCATACTATATATCCACATCTTTCAGATAGATCCCTAAAAAACCGATTTACCCGGTTAAGTAAAAAGATTAAAAAACAACTACAACTAGAATCCTCTGAAGCCACAAGTTTAACAGACTCAATTTCATCAAGCGAACTAACTGACGATGAGTGCCTTTCCGATCGATCCCAAATGTCGCAGCACTGAAAAATCCCCCCTTCTAATATTCTTCATATTCAATTTAATCCAGTGGAATTGTGATGGGTATTACCCCCATCTAGAAAATCTCCAACTGCTTGTTGCTGATACTTCACCCGATTTCATTTGTTTGCAAGAAACCAATTTCTCTAAAAACCATAATCCACACCTTAAAAATTACGTTGGCTACCACTTTATACGAACATCACACGCACGAGCTAGTGGTGGGAGCTCTATATTTATTTCTACAGATATATTCCACCAAGAATTTCTCTTAACAACAACTCTAGAAGCCGTTGCCGTTTCTGTTTGGTGTCCAAATAAAATCGTAATTTGCAACATATATATTCCTCCCTATTACACCCCAACAGCTATCGAAATTACAAACCTTATTAACCAACTTCCTGAACCATTTATCTTAGTTGGAGATTTTAATGCACATAGCACTATGTGGGGCTCCAGGAATACTTTCGGTAGAGGCAAAATGATTGAAAATATCATAATCAATTCCAACCTTAATTTTCTAAACACTGGAAGCAGCACATACTTTCATATCCAAACAGGTACTCTCTCTTCCATTGATTTAAGCATATGTAATCCAGAATTATCTACTCATCTTACATGGAAAACGCTGGAAAGTCTCTATGGAAGTAACCATTTTCCCATTTTAATTTCTAACAATGATAACTCACAAAGACAAAGCAAAACTAAGTGGAAAATTGCTCACGCTGACTGGGATCTATTTAATTTACTTGTCAAGGAACAAACAGATAAAATCTCCTTTATGAATTCCGCTAATGAAGATCTTAACATGTTGATTAATTGTATTATAAGTTCCGCCGAAAAATGCATCGGTAAATACCACTTTGATCCCTCCAAAAAATATGTTCCATGGTGGAATGAATCGTGTAAACTAGCTGTAAAAGATTGTAAAAAAGCATTAAACCGATATCGTAAAACTAGAAACCAAGCGGATCTAATAAATTTTAGAAAACTAAGAGCTAAATCTAAGCGAATTGTGAAAGAAAGCAAAAAGAACTCATGGAACAAATACATCAGTAGCATAACTTCCGATACACCTTCTAGTCAAATATGGACTAAAATAAAACAGATGAAAGGTAGATACACAACATACAAAATTCCAGCCCTAATAGAAGATAACAATGTCATAACTGATGACCAGCAGATTGTAAACACACTTGCCAAATACTATTTGAATAAAACTAAACGTGATAACAACTGTACTGGACCAACAAACATAACAAATAAATGTGTTGTACATGAGAATCCAAATTCCAATGATCATCCTGTCAATCTCCCACTAACAATCAATGAATTAGTCGAAGCTGTTAATTCCCTAAAGAACAGTGCTGCAGGGCCGGATGACATTCCATCGATATTTCTAAAACATCTACATAAAGATACACTATTAAAGTTACTAGAATTCTACAACAACATATGGCTAGGTAACCAATTTCCATCACTTTGGCGACAAGCTATAACAATTCCACTCAAGAAAAATGACACTTCTGACAATACAACTATGTCATTTAGACCCATCTCATTAACTTGCACACTTTGCAAACTCATGGAAAAAATTGTTAACAAACGCTTACTCTGGTATCTTGAAAAACATAATATTATCAATACCGCTCAATCAGGATTTCGCCCAAATCGTTGCACGATGGATAATCTTATCACTCTTCAATCCGATATCATAGAAGCATTCACTAATAGAAACAACCTTATAACTGTCTCACTCGATATAGAAAGTGCTTTCGACACAGCATCAAGGCCGGCAATTCTAGAAAAACTTAAAGAGTCTAATTTATCTGGAAACATATATATATATTTGTTGAAAATTTTTTAACTAACAGAAGTTTCAAAGTCTCTGCAAATGGTAAAATGTCTCACTCATATAACCTGGAGACAGGAGTACCTCAAGGATCAGTCCTCAGCACAACCTTATTTTTACTGCTTCTTAACGACCTTAGTTCCTTAGTACAACCCCCTGTCAAACATAATATCTATGCGGATGATCTAGTTATTTACTGTTCGGGTAAAGTAACAAGCTCCACTAGCACTCTTTTGCAAAATACTATTGATAGCATCTCTCACTGGTCGAACAAAATTGGTTTCAGCTTCTCGCCTACTAAGTCTAAAGTGATTAACTTTAGCAAAAAATATAAACAAACTCTTCCACTCATAAAATTAAACGAGCATCCACTACAAGTAGTTGAAAATCACAAATTTTTAGGGGTAATTTTCGACAAAAAGTTAACATGGAAGAGACATATAGAACAAACTAAAGCCAGTGCCTTAAAAAATATAAATCTCTTAAAATCACTAGCCAATCGACAATGGGGAGCCGAAGAAGAAGTCCTATTAAGTTTATACAGAGCCCTAATAAGATCTAAGTTAGACTACGGATCTATATTATATATGTCTTCCCCTAAAACTTATTTAAAATCACTAGATACAATTCAAAACACTTCATTAAGAATATGTCTTGGAGCCTTCAGATCTAGCCCGACAGAAAGCATATATGTCGAATCGTGTGAACCCCCTTTAAATATTAGAAGACAACGTCTACTAAACTCCTATTTTGCTAAGGTTTCTGCAAACCCTAATAATATATCTTTCCAACTTATTAAAAATTTTCAATTAACAGGAGCACACAGTAGAGCTACTGCCAATTCATCACTACAATTTCTATTGCCACTCTTAGAAAATATTGACCTAAATCTCACCACCCCTATTATTCAGCCCAATACTCCACCTTGGCTAAAAATATTACCTGACTTTAACGTAAATTTGTGCATATATAAGAAAATGGAAACCCCCACGATACTCATGAAACAAACTTTTAACGACATAATTAATAGAGGCAAGTTTGATAACATAATATTCACAGATGCATCTAAAGACGAAGAAAGTGTCGGATGTGCTGTTACTTCCACAAATAACATACTAGCAATGTATAGGCTACCCAAGATGACCAGTATATTCACAGCAGAACTTTACGCTATACTTAAAGCTCTAGAGGTTCCAATGCAGGGTACCAAAAACTTAGCAATCTGCACAGATTCATTATCATCCATAAATTCAATTAGACAAATCTACACATCAAATCCTTTAGTTAATGAGATCCACGAAAGATGTACAGCACTTGCTAAATCAAACACTTCGGTTTCGATAATATGGAATCCTTCACATGTTGGTATTAAAGGAAATGAGAATGCTGACCATGCAGCAAATGAAGCACGTCGCTCTAACCTTACAGATGAAAAAGTCCAAATGTTTCAAGACATAATAATTGAAATTAAAAAGTTATCTACCTCAATGTGGCAAAATCAATGGAACAGGTGCACTACCCAACTAAAGTCTATCCAACCAAACATTTTAGGCCCTAGAATTGTTACAATGGAAAGAAAATCGAAGACCATCATTAGAAGGCTCAGAATTGGGCACACCCGGCTAACCCACGGATATCTGATGGTTCCCGAAGAACCTCCAAACTGCCAATATTGCAACTCCCGTTTAAGTGTACACCACATACTTGTGGAATGTAACCAGTACGCAGCAGCACGGATCAAACATGGTATCCACGGAAGTTTATGTGACATTTTAAAATCTAAAAACAATATGTGTAATGTGATAGAGTTCCTTAAAAACTGTAAATTATATCACCTGTTGTAATTGTATCATCTATCTATATTTCAATTTTGTAACCATCCGCTAGTTTTTTTCTTTATTTTTTTTGATATCATCTGTATTGAAATTTATTGAATCAATGTAACTTTATTATTATTCTGTAATACAGTTCCTCGTGTTAATGGCCGCAGCAGCCGAAACATGTAATTTGAAATAAAAAAAAAAAAGAGCTAAAAGTAATTTTAACTACTGTTTATTTTAAATCCTTTATAAAAGGTATATAATAAAATGCCCAAACGGGCTATCACAATTACATTACACAACGTTTTCGGATTGTTAAATCCATCATCAGTGTAAACGAGGTATACATGCTATGAGCCACCAAAATATATGGGTCAAAACCCTTTAAATGTTATAAATTTACAGTTGTTTTACATTATATATAGTTACAAATTAGGATGTTTAAGTTACCGTTGGAATTGGTAACATGGCGACGTATGACTCTACATAGGTAAAATGGTCCTGAGACGAAGTGTCTTCGAGGACCTGTTGATAACAACTCGAGTTGTTGCTGTTATTTAGTTGTGTTCCAAGATATATAAACTCCGAGATCACTTGTGGTGCCGCAATTTGTGTACTGTTCGTGGCCTTCATGTATTTTGTTTTGGATACGCTGACCTGTAGTTTCATTGTCTTCGCGGCTTTTTCTAATGTTTCAAAAGCGTGTATTAGGTTTTTTTGTTCGTTTTACTATGTCAATGTCATTTGTAAACTGTGTAAGCCGTATTTAGGATGGTAATGCCTCGATAGTTGTCACATATTAGTAGATCCCCTTTCTTGTAAATAGGTATTATAATACCTATATTCCAACTGTCTAAGAATTTTCCTTCTCTACAAATGGATGCAACAAGTTTTATTATGTATTTTTTTGGGCCGTTTGCTCCATACTTTAATAGCTCAGGGGGTGTACCATTTTCTCCAGGGAATTTGTTGTTTTTTAACCTTTTTATTGCCTTGGCAACTTCTTCTTCTGTTGGTATATTATTTTTCTCCCTCTCATCGTCTACGTCTCCATTGTGGTTATTTATGTTAGTCACTTCTTGGTGCCTATATTTAATTTCTCTGCAAAATTCTCCGCCCATCTCTCCACTATTTGATCCGGCTCATTGATAATTTCGGCTTCCTTGCTTTTTATTATGTTTATTCTAGGTTTAAATTCTTCTCTGTTGTGATTCACATTTTTATAAAATTCTCGCGCTTCGCTTTGACAATTAAGCCTTTCTAGTTCCTGTAGCTGGTTTTCTAAATATTGTTTTTTTTGTTTTAGTATCTTTTTCTCTGATTGTCTCATCTGTTTGTACTCCTCTTGATTTTGTCTTGTCCTTCTGTTGCACTGTTTGTAGTAAGTGTTCTTTCGCAGAGATGCTTAGATATTAATCAGGAAGTATATGCCTGTTTCATTTATTTTAAAAAGGCATTTGACAGAGTGCAGCATAATCGGCTTAAAGAAATTTTATTGAATAAAAACATAGACAGTAGCGACATTAGAATCATCTGTAACCTCTATTGGAACCAAACAGCAAAAGTGAAAGTTGAAAACGAACTGACCGAGGATATCCAGATTCGCTATGAGGTCCGCCAAGGGTGTATTTTATCACCCTTATTATTCAATTTATACAGTAAAGCCATCTCCGAATTAGCGCTTGCCGAGATCAGTGAGGGCCTTATAATAAACGGTGAGCCACTTAATAACTTAAAATATGCTGACGACACCGTCCTTCTGGCAGGAACACTAGAAGAACTGCAACACCTTGCTGAACAACTAAATATATATTGCAACGATTATGGACTAAAAATAAATTTGAAGAAAACCAAGTTCAAGGTATTTACAAAAGCACAAAACATCAAAGTTAAGCTAGTACTAGATAATAAAGAAATTGAACAAATATCTTCGTAAAAATACCTTGGAGCATGGATGACAGAAGACACTGATCAGACAAAAGAAATAAGATGGCGCATTGAAATTGCACGGTCAACTTTTAATAGAACGAGAAAACTTTTCTGTAATCGCGATATCAATATGTGGCTCAGGATAAGAATGCTTCGATGTTATATTTTCTCTACCCTTTTGTATTTAGTTGAAGCTTGGACACTTAAAAAATCCAACATTAAAAACCTAGAAGCATTCGAAATGTGGTGTTACCAACGTATTTTGAAAATATCATGGATGGATCGCAAAACAAACGAACAAGTTCTCGAACAAGTAGGAAAACAATGTGAAGTTTTAAATTCCATAAAAATCAAGAAATTGGAATACTTGGGGCACATCATGAAAGGTGAAAAGTACGAAATACTAAGGAATTTAATGCAGGGTAAAATCAAAGGTAGAAGAAGCGTAGGAAGACGTAAAATCTCGTGGCTACGCAATCTCCGTGAATGGTTTGGATGCAGTTCAATTGAATTATTCAGGCGCGTAACCAACAAAATTATAATTGCCAGAATGATTTCCAATCTCCGATAGGAGTGAAACTTGAAGAAGAAGAAGATTTAATATGAGATAACTGTTTATTGAGAAAGGATTATCAGTTGTTTAAAACATATTCAAATCAGAGAAACCATATTTCTTTTGTCTAATGAGGATCACCCACGCTCCCCGGCACTGGCCAAACACATCGCAAACAAATTTGAACTTGAACAAAGCGCTAGCGAACACCTTGCTTTTTTTTCAAATCGAAACACAATACCGAACGTCGAGAAAAATAGAATGTAAGCCGAAAAGTCGATTTTGAGAACACAAAGCGAACTAAGTATCGCTTTTGGCCTTGTCATCATCTCGTCACTAGCTAATCTGAAGTTTTGTAAACCGTAATTTTCGATAAGAAGATCATATCGGTTATGAAGTTTTAGACTTTTGGTTAATGTGACTTGTGGTATATAATATGTTTGTGTGTGGTTACTTTGAAAGGGTGGGCTAAATTTCCCATGGTAGTGTATAGCTGTTTTATTGTGCCTGTAGAAATTCTTTATTAAAAATAAAGATTTTGAGGACAGGTCATGCTATACTTTTAAAAATAGTCTATTCATATTTGAATTATTCCCAGAAGGATATGTTTAACAAAATATTTTTGGTAATGGCTTCTGGGTAAAAACTGTATCAATAGAAATTAATTTGTTTTGTTTTCTGTTAATCCGCTGTCTTCATTAGTGTAGGTTAGTGATTATCATTATAAGTCGTCATTAGAATATTTGGTGTTTTGATATTTAACAATAATTAGACCAGGCGAAAAGCTCAGGATCGTTCGGAAAAATATTCCCATAAGATTTTTTTGCATAATCACTTTAATGAGATACCACAAAATAAGGTTCAAGAGGTAGCCCTGCGAAAAGTTGTTCAAAACTTTTTAAACAATTTTTTTTTAGTAAATTGTATCAAACGTTTTTATCGGTCCGGACAATTTTTTTTCTAAAATTTTATTATCTAAAACGCAAAATTACGATTTTCAAGCTCAAAATCACAAGTAAAAAACATCATCTTTGAATTCACCAAGAACCTAAATTTAAGATCAAACTTTGTTCTATCATTTCCCGATAAGTATTTTGGACAATTTTTTGTTTTAAAACATTGTTTTTTAATCTTTAATGAGGCTCTTATGACTGTGACGCGTATATGAGACAGAAACTAGATCTAGGGCACACATTTTTGCTGGCTTAAATTCTCATTCTCAATCAACTAATGTTGTTAATTGATCTGTCACTGCTGCTCCAAAATATTTCAGTAATTCGTTTGGTATTCAGTCTTTACCTACTGTTTTTCTGTTCTTCAGCTTTTCAAGTATTTCACGAACTTCTTGTATATATTAAGTTCTTTATTTGTCGTAATTTTTGATGTTTCTGTTTCTAGCGTCGTTTGTTCTTCCTCTGTCTAGAGCTTTTAGGTAGTAAATATATGTATCATTTTCTATGTGTTTTGGTTCTATTATTTCCTTTACTTCCGTTCTTTAACCTATTATAAAGCGCTCTTTCGAAAAGCGTTCCCAGTGATAATTTTTTGTTTTTTTGTGGATTTGTTTTGTTTCTTATTGTCTGGTAATTATAGTATCAGACCACTAATGACATACTTGGCAGAAACACGACTTTAGCTAATTTTTGTCCTCTCTGTATGATGTTAGAAACAGAAGAGACAAAAACACTTAAAAACATTGATGGTAAGACACTATGGAACAGAGCGAGAAGTAGAAATATAAGACGTAGATGCAAGGTGGAGAATATCAAAAACTGGGTAACAAATAGAAGAGTGGAATATAAAAATCACATAAGCCGAATGACAACAAATAGAGTAGTAAAGACTGCAAGAGAGTTAAAGTATGCCTATTTTGTTTTGGTTGACATGTATTTTAGGTAAAATTTTTTCTTTTTAAAATGAAAAAAGGCAGCAAATATTTGATTTCACGCAAACAAATCCTATGTATCTGTTGATACATATTTCGACCTAATAGGTCTCGTCAGAACAGCTATTCATAGGAGGTCTCAACGTGAAAAATTAATATTTTCTGCCTTTTAAGAAGCAACAATAACATGGCTTCAATACGGACGCGCTAGCGACATCTAATTACAAAAATCGTAAAATAGTTTCGAAACACGCTAAGAATTTCTGCTTAGTTGTAAAAGACATGTCGTGGAATGCAAATTTTAGATTCCCCATGTCTCTTTTAACATCTTTTATCAACGTCTGTTTGCCTTGCAATTTATAGAAGGCACAGATTATAAGCAGAAATCTGAATTATGTTTCAAAACTATTTTACGATTTTTTTTTACATTTTTCTTCACTTCTGTACAGAACCATGTAGTTTTCCCCTTATTTTTATTTATATTTCTTATACCAAGAACTTCCTTGGCTGTGGCTAAGATATTAGACTTAATTTTTGCCCAGCTTTCTTCGACTCCATCATTTTCTGTTGAGTCATGGATGTGAGACTGAAGACAATAAAGAAATAATCATTGACACCCAAAAGATGAAAGACAGATGGAGAATATATTTGGAGACACTTTTTCAGGACCAAAGAACGGATGATAGGCATTCATTTTCAGAGAGGATGACGGGCCCGGACATACTTAAATCCGAGGTAGAAGAAGTAATAAAACGGATGAAAAGCAGAAAAGCTCTAGGGCCTGATAATATCAAAGCTGAATTTTTAAAACTCTTTGAGAAAGAAGGAATAATTTGGATCACGGCTGTCTTCAATAAAATATACAATACAGGAATCATCACTGATAAATGGCTAGAATCAGAATTCATAGCGATAACTAAAAAACAAAAGGCTAAAAGGTGCGAAGAATATCGAACAATCAGCCTAATGAGCCACATGTTGAAACTGTTGCTTAGAGTCATCCATGGAAGAATTTATAAGAAGTGCGAGGAACAAATATCGGACAGACAGTTCGGCTTCATTAACGCAGTGGGTACCAGAGAGACACTTTTCGGAGTACAGGTACTGATTCAAAGATGCAGGGACGTTAACTGCGACGTATACGCGTGCTTGATAGACTATGAAAAGGCATTTGACAGAGTCTAACATCAAAAGATGAAAAACATTTTAAAAGAGGCATACCTGGATGACAAAGACCTCAGAATAATTTCAGAACTCTACTGGAATCAGACCGCATACATGAAAATTAACGGAGAAGAAACAGATCACATAAAAATACTACGTGGATTTAGACAGGGATGTATCCTATCGCCATTGATATTTAATATGTACTCAGAGAAAATTTTTAACGAGGCTCTTTACGAAATAGACGAAGGCATCCTTCTAAATGGTGAAGGAGTAAACAATGTTAGATATGCCGACGACACCATGGTGATAGCAGATAGTTTAGAGGGACTTCAGAGGCTAATGGACAGAATAAACGAGTACAGTCAACAGTACGGACTAAACATTAATACCCACAAAACGAAACAAATGATTATCAGTAAGGAGAATATAAATGGGGCTCATCTATACATTAATGGTACGCAGATAGAGCGAGTAAAACAGTATTGTTACCTGGGAACTATTATTAACAAACAGTGGAGCAATTTACAGGAAATAAAGTGCCGCATAGGAAAGGCAAGAACGGTCTTTAACAAAATGAGCGCCATCTTCAAAAGTCACAACATATCCCTTGATACAAAAATGAGACATTTGAGATGCTATGTTTTCTCTGTGTTGTTGTACGGGGCGGAGGCATGGACGCTTACAGACACCACTATTAAAAAACTTGAAGCATTTAAGATATACGAAGAATGTTGCGTTTCGATTTAATTTGAGTCTCTTACCACTCCCTGACACGTGTTTCTGGGTCTACCCGTCATCAGAAGGAGTTTGTAAGAAGAAGTTTAAGATATGGCCTTAAACAAGAATGTTGAGAATATCATGGGCAGCCAGGAACACGAACAAGGAAGTTCTAGGAAAAATGAAGAAGGAACCAACCAAGAACAACCAAGAGATTGTGTTTACGATCAAACGCATAAAACTGCAATATCTGGGACACGTTATGAGAAATCAGCACCTTTACTCTCTGCTACAGTCTATATTGGAAGGTAAAGTCAAAGGTAAGCGAGGACCCGGTAGAAGGAGAATATCATGGCTGCGGAATTTAACAACATGGTTTAAGAAAACCTCAACGGAGCTGTTTCGAGCCGCAGCGAGCAAGGTTATGATTGCCAATATGATTTCCAACATCTGAAACGGATAGGAACCAGAAGAAGAAAGAATATTCTTCTATCAGCTTTCTAAGCATATAGCTTGCTGTCTTAGTCAGTCGCAATAACCACCTTGACATCAGAAAACTGGAATGTATATATACATTCATCGTAAAGTTCTGTAACTATCCTATTTGACTTTTTTCCATCTTTTCAATGCTGCTGCTAAAAACAACTTTAAGAAGTGAACGAAATAACATCCTCATTGTAAGCCTTTTGTAACCGGGAAATCTTCCGTTAAATATTTACATGTATCCTTCTCTTTAAATTTTTATACAGTTATTGTACAGCATTTATCAATGTGTGATTGACATTAGGTTTTTTCAACGTTGTTCACAAATTTGTTATGTGGATGTTGCCATATACTTTCTGAAGATCTAAGAAAGTAGTAAAAGTTTCTAGATTCTTGAACGATCACCCTTTTATCATTTTTTTAAAACAAAATATGTTATAAATGCATGATCTCTTTATTCCGCTTTGTTCTTCTTCTTCGTAATGTTATTCTTTAATCATACTACTTAGAATGCATCATACAGTCCGTTTAAGGTGCTGTTTACCGATATTTTTCTGTAATTATTACAGTTTCTTTTTATCTATTAAAGTTTACGCTTTTCTCCATTGTTGTGGTAGTGGGTTGTCCATTTTGGCACTAATTAGTCACATATGTTAGGTCTTCAAAAAATGTATGCTTGCTTAAGCAGTCTAGCATAAATTCCTTTAAGTCCAACACATTTCCAATTCTTTAGAGTCATAGTAGCCTCCGTTACCGTTATGACTTCTACCACAACTTTCTCTCCACGTATAAGTACTAGTTTTATTGGGGAGTAATTCAGGTATTCCAGTCTTGTTTCTGTCAGAAAATTATATAATCATATTTTCATTTGATTTTATGATGTCTTTATGAGCCTTGTCTTTTCCTGTGTTACAGATCTGATAAAATTTTCTAGTTCTAAATTTTGCCTTCCTCCTATGTATGATTAATTTCTTGACATTTGCCTATTAGTATATTTGTAAAGTTAGTGGTCTTCATCCCTTTTTGTATTTAACCGTTATAAATATTATACTTTTTTCTGTTTTACCAGATTTCCGATTTCTTCGTTCCACAATAGTTTCTTGTTATTTTTCTTTAGTTGTGTCCCCAGTGTTTCCTTCCATAGAGAACTAGTGTAAACCTGTCTTAATATTTTCACAGAGTTCTATCAAATTTTAAAAAAATACTACCCACAAAACAAATAATTCAAAATTATAAAAAGTATAGAAAGAATTATTGTTATCCAAATCAAGAGATCGCAACATTATGTTTCTCTATATCTGTATATATTGCAAATAAAATATTTAGTGTAAAACACCGTCGTCGTTTTTATTTGAATCTAATAAACATCATTGGCTTGTTATATTTGACGACTACATAATAAATAAAAATATAATTCCAAAGAAAAAACGATCTGTACCCCATAAAACAGCTACTAAAAGTTGGTAGGGAATCAAGTGACAATTAGGTGCATGTATCGCTAGAAGTAACAGCTGTCCCATGGAATCAAACAACCAGTGCTGACTCGTTTTAAGTCTAGAAAAAGGCAAAAACATATAAGAAAACATATTTATATTATTTCATTTCAACGAAAATGTACACAGGAAATTTTCATAGAGACAAAATATAGAATAAAAAAATAAATAAAATCGTTCGTACTTTGACTACTAGCGACTTAGCTTCTGGCATTCTATGAAGCAATCTTCATTCTTTTAACAACCCTGGCAACAATACTTTAAGTTACTGAATCGGTTTTAATTTTTGATAATGGCCTTCATAACCTCGAGGTTGCCATTTAGATGGCATTTTCACTCTTGTTACTAGATCAAGAAATAGTTTTCGAACTTAAAAGTGATTGTCTGCAGCATATTCTTGTTGTACAACATCTTTATAAAAAAACGATAAACATGAAAACAGATGGAATCTGTCACGTAAAGACGTAATTCGGAGTCATAAGCGCAAATCACATGACTCAATATTCCAAGAGACTTGTATGCGGATCTTTTTCTGTTCTTTCGTCAGTAGTTTTAGAATTAAGTTATTCTCAAATTCTCAGTTGGAATTCTAGAAACGCAATTTTCTGGCTTTGTAACATCGGTTTTTAGTTCGTGAAATCTAATGACGATCTACTTTAGTTGTAAGTCTCAAACGCGAATCATTGTCAACAAAATAAAATATAAAAATTACAAACGTAATCACGTATCTTAGTACAGTCCGGCCTTCGGTGCAAAAAAATTTAGATCTGGGTGAATACTGCCCATCTTAGTGCTAGAGATAACAAATTATTATATACATAGTTGGTTATGTGTATAGGAACATAAAAAGTTTTGTTTAATTGTGTTCTACGAAGAGATACATTCAGACCAACCTACTCAAGTAGCTGAGGAGACAAGATTGTATAATTTCGTTGCATCTTTAATTAATTGTTGGGCAAGCAATAAAAAAATACCAAGTTGGGTTTAAATTTGATCCTAATTTACTTGATTTAAATAAAAATGTATACCCTGTTTATATGCTACACATTTTAAGATCGTCTCGATTTTTATTCATATGTAAATATTCATATGTAAATTTTATATTTGACGTAATATGTAAATATTATAAGATTAAGACCATACACAACAACAATTCTCTACATGAGATCTATCTTCTTCGTCTTCTTCTTCGGCTTTTCCCATGAGTTCGGCGTTTTCTTGCTCCACGTCACTCAGTCGGAGTCATCTTCTTTGAGTTCGCTATCTATCAAAACATTTCCTGAGGTCTAACTAAAGAACGATATAGTAATTTGATAGCTTTAATAATTTAAAAGTCTCTAGTGCATCTTTTTATAAAGCCAAACATTTGTAAAGACTTGGAAATTGTTGACATAAAATGCGATTCAAGTAAAAGTTTAAAATCTAAATTAATTCCCATATCACGAATTTCGGTAACCCAGTCAACAACTGGATTCATTGGATCTCTAGATCGTCCAAAAGAAACAGAATGATACTTGGATGAGTTCAGGGTCATGACATTCAACACACAGCACTTATTTAATAAATCAAATCATGATGAAGATTAACATAATCTTTTGTATTATTGATAATGGGGTAGAACTTTAGACCATCCTCAAAAAGAAGAGGTGAAGTATGCTGGAAGCAATGGTGTATATGATTGATGAATATCTTAAATAACAGGTGCCCCAAATGAGAACTCTGGGGTACTCCTGGATGAATCTTAATCTTACTGGAAACAAAGTCAAGTATATTCTCAGCCATCCTAGAAGTGGACCATCAACAACCATTTTTTAAGTTTAAATATTAAAATACTATAATTGACCTGATTAAATGCCTTGAGGAAATCAGTGTATAGTGCATATGTACATATTAAGTACAACCCCTCTCCAAGGCGTTTCTCAGGAAGTCCACAAATACTAGTACATATATTACATTCGCTTGATCTGCTATTCACAATTCCAAATTGTTGGTCTATTTCTTAAATCCAAAGTGATAACAAAATACATAAAAAAACAATTTAAATATAAGCATCAAAGATTTAAAATGAACATATTAGGGAACGTATATGTGTGAGACAAAAGATAGTTATGCAATATTAGAGAGCTTGGTTTAATTGTACTTCTGCTGACCTCTTTAGAGCAGCGGCGTCTAATGTGCGAATTGCCATGATGGTTGCCAACCTGTTTAGAGGAGATGGTACGTGAGGAAGAAGAAGAAGATGTGTGAGACATATATGTCTTCAGATTTCATTTATTCTTCTTTGTTTATTTATAAATTACTTACTTTAAATAAAACACCCTGTATATTTTTCGCTGTAATTTTTAAGCCAACTAGTTTGGAATCGATATTCCCAACACCTAAATCTAATTACTGAGATATTTCATTATCTAAGATAAAACATAACACTTAATTATTTCCATATTAGTAAAGGATAGGCCATGATTTGCATTATTTAAGGTGATATTTTATTATTTTCTTCGACTACTACTACTACTTGGACAATAGTGGCTCTTCATTGTCGGAATTAAAGAAAGGATTTTACAAACACTGTTCATAGTTTCGTGACAAAATATTTTACGCATGCTATGTTTACCTCTTTGATCGTTTCTTATAAAGCCACTTTCGGTCTTTCCAATAACAGTTTGAATTCAATCTCCAATGGTGGATTTAAAAAACCTTTTGCACACGCTTATTTCTTTCTGATCACGGTTTTCCAAATAAAATGCATGATTATAACTACGGCTTGATATGTTACCTTTATCTACATATCGATATGTTGGTTTAATTATAGACATGGATTTCAGAATTTGAAAAATATTTTCCATTGTCCAATACTTTTTAAAGATCTGTGGTTTCTTGAAACGTGGGTTTTTCGTCACATTTTAGTCCACATGGATTGCAAGATAGACCTAAACTACAAGCCAAAAATGGTCAGTCTTTTCTGATACCTACATAATTTTTCTTCTAAATGTGCCTATCTTCTAGTGATGTTGGACTTAGAGTCACCACATTCACCCATCTTATTCTATTAACAGCAGGTCAAAATAGATCAGTTGACGTTGGACCAGTCCATTTCCTAAGATTGGCCAGCCAAGATATACATATACGTCTAGAGCCTCTCTTACCCTCAATCTTGCCCTGTAGAATTAACTGTATAAGTCGATATTTACGTATAATGTGGCCGAAATAAGCCAATTTTCTGTTTTTTATGGTGTTAATAATTTCTTTGTCATTTCTTAGCCTCTGGAGAATAGTTGTTACTTGTGTGATATAATTATGAAACCCTCAACCTACGTCGGTAGCACCACATTTCAAATGCCTTCAATCGTTTTATGGCATCTTCTGTAAGGCTCCAGCTTTCTTCTACATAGAGGAGGACACTAAAGGTGTAACATCCAAGAATACTTATGCGTATATTGATACTTAAAGATAAGTTGCAGAGAATCTTCCTAAGGCTGTTGAAAGAGCTTCTGGCTTTTTCAATACGAGTTTTTATTTCGTAGCTGTGATCCCAAGTATCCTTAATATTTCAGCACAAATAGCATATTTTTTACACTCTTTCTCACGTTGTATCGTTAATTGTAATTTGGGCGTTTAAGCCGGTGTTCTTACTAATGATCATTATTTTTGTCTTCTTGCAGTTTAGTTTTAAGCCGTATTTGTTACATGCTTCTATATCGTTATCCATCATCCTTTGGAGCCACTGCGCACTATCTGTCAGGAACACTGTATCGTCTGCATATTTAATGTTGTTTATAAGTTGGCCAGTTACAGCAAGTCCATCTTTTGATTCGTCCAAGGCCTCTCTAAATAATTAAATATGTAATTAAAAATATTTATTTTGTACCTTGACATTTATATGCCTGTTACCTGTTACCGCATGCTTACATTGATAAATGATCTAGAATAGCATTTATACAAATTGCCTAAAGATTTCGAGTAAATCGATTATTTGGAATTAAACAATAAAATAATATTGATATTATTACTTACGTTACTGCTGCTCGAGATAGGATTAATTCACTTCTTTTCTGTTAACCCTTTGGATCGGATATTTTTAAAACCATAATAAGATTCCTTTTACTTAATGTGACACAATTCCTAAATGCTGACTAATGCATTTTAAAAATATCTAAAATCGTCTTATAGTGGCACAACTCAAAAGTGCCGGTATTGCATAGAAACTTGATATCGACACGGTTCGACTTCCACTGCACAACTAAAAAGGGCCAATACTGCAAAAAAAATTATCTCAATCAACAACATGTCATAGCGACACTAATGACGTCTAGCGGGCATTTTTGCTATTATTATTGTGCCAGTTTTGCAGGTCATAAAAAGGGTGTTTTAAGCTTTCCGACGATGTTAACTCAATTTTATCAATTTTTAAGACCATTGCATACAGCCTACGATATATATGTAGATTATCCAGATTTATGCACAGATGTTGCTTACGCTCAAATTGGTTATGACACCTCAAAAAGACTAGTGAAATGAAAGAGGTAGCAATGATTAAGCTATATGGCAATGTGATAGAAAAGAATGTCTATTGCAGAAAGAAAAATGCCTAAATGAACGAATTATTAGGGTTATAAATATAAAATAAAAAAATATATATTAAACAAATATTTTTTTCATTTTATAAAATTTAAAATTTAAATTATTTTTTACTTTAATCCTTTCCAATTGATACACCACTGTAAAATTATAACGCCTATAAGCAGTGCAGTAAATAAGGAATGATGGTAACTAAATTTGTATTCCCAAATCCCCCAATAACGATAAATATTGCACAAATTGAAAGATAAAACCTCATAAAGATTGAGTGGTTCGACACTAGTAACGAGAGATTTAAGCGTCGACTATTTTTAGAAATTTAGAAAAGTTTACACCACCCCACAGAATGTTATTATAAAATTTTAATATTAATTAAATTGATATAAGGTTGAATGCTCGAATAAATTACCTTTGATAAAATGAAAGGCAGATATCGAGCACAGCTTTATTAATTAAATCTTGCCCAAGTACTTTCGCTTCCTAGAGCATTTCGCCAGTTTTGGGCTATCAGACGATCGCAGAATATCATAAACATAAAATTGCACATAATACATTATTTAAAAAATAGTTGAAGCTACGTTCTGGTCAGAAACAGGAGATAGATTATCTGCCTTTCATTTTATCAAAGTTAATATTAATTGGCAATATTTTTATGTCATATGGTTTTTATTATTGTATAAAGATAAAATTGTTCAATGGCGTAGACATTTCTAATAATAACTTATCTCCTATCCTCTACCTCCTTCTCTCTCTCGCTTTTCACTTTTATTTCTTTGGTCCTCTCTCCTTTAAGAATTCGTAATACGTTTCATTATTTTCATATGATATACTAATTGACATCTAAAATCGTAGGTTAATCTATCCCTAAGTATTTTCGGATACTAACATTCTTTTATTTCTAAGCATATCTGCTCTAGTTGATAACTTGATTATGTATTCTAACATTTATGAATCTATCGGGAACAAGTCGGAGAGCAAAATTCATTGTTCCACAATAAGTAAGTCGACGGGATGTGTAAAGATCAGTAGAAAACTTATATTGAAAATAAAAAGAAAGAAGTAGACAACGTACTTAAAACATACATTTTTTGGTGAACCAGGGCCGTCGTCAAAACTTGAGTCTTAAAAAGGCTTTACCAGTTGTACCGAGCTGATTTAAAACACCAACTTAGATCTTTAAAAACAAGTGTGGAAGAAATGGTTACCAGTTGATATCGCTACCCGTAGAAAAAGCTGATGCAAAGGGTTTATGAATTGTCAAACCCTATTTAGACAACTTCAAAAAAATATCACGGAACAGACATGAGAGGACGTAAAAAGAATTAGAAAGAAGTGGTTACAGAGAGAATGTGGTGGATGATGAGAGTTGGTATGCAAGTAACGATTGATATGGGTGGGTTTACAACAAACAGAGTGATATAAATCCGCTAAGCTTTATAGTTTAAAACAAGCACTCATTCAAAACGGTTACTGCAAAAATCTAATCAATGGTAGCAACCACAGACATTAATCTCCCACTCAATTTCAACCCAAAGGCTCAGACCCTTATCATACGAAAGCTTTTCCTTCTTACATTAAAGGCGTTACTCATAAAATCGACAAAGTTTTCAAATTAAGGGAAATAAAAACAATATTTGCCTCCAATCAAAAACTTTCATCTCTTTTCCTCCGATCAATCAAAGACAAAATTTCAAGTAAACAACAAGAAGTTTATAAAATTTCTTGTGCAGACGGCTTTTGATCCTATATAGGCCAAACAAATCGTAGAATCTAAAATAGGATTTATAAACATTCCATTTCTGTTTGCAGTTTCGATTCAATTTTACACACACAGTGTTTTGTATTGTTTTCATTGATAAAAGTAAAAAAAATAGAACCAGCATTTTTCTGCTTACCACGTGAACTCTCTTAGTAGGATACTTAATATTTGGATTAGTGAATCACTGTTAAATTAAAATTAGTTATTTACATCATTGCTCTCTTGTAGCATAACTCAGAAGATGACTTTGTAAGCCAAAAGCGATCAGCTCGGAATTAAAATTTTTACACATTTCAAAAATACTTCTTTTTTCCATCTTTTGAAAAAGGGAAGTATTTCTGAATGTCCTAAACTTCAGAAGCATGAAGACTAATATAAACTCTTAGATCAACTAATAAAAACCACGTTAGAATAAGTATGGTATCAGACAAAACATGGAAAAAATACTTTGAAGATCTGATAACGGAAAAAAAGGAAAAAGTTCCCACAAGAAGTAAACAAATAGAAGCTGAATAAAGGATAGTCTAAAAAAATAGAATAGTTGACAGATGTAGTTAAGCGAAGGAAATTTAAAAAATCCCCAGATCCAGGTGAAATACGTCCAGAACTAATAAAATATGGTTCACAGAACCTGTTTGAAATGTTTCGCAGATTATGTGAAAGGTATTTAAGCGGCAAAAAGTTCCAGAAAAATGGAGACAGTAGTACATATTGTAACGAAATACTGTCTTAAATTAGAAGAACGACTTTGACCCGTGAGACGAACCACCGTCATTAATGATCAATGGCAGCCTCAACAGTTACAAGACGCCCAAGCAGATGATCTATGTATAAAAAGAGTATTGGATTGGATGCGTCAAAGTGGCAATGAATTTGCCTAGTGCTAAAAGATGATCTTCTGTATAGAACCTTTGAGAATGATGATGGTACAGAATCTAAGCTACAGTTAGTTAGTTGGTTAGCTACAGTAAAGTGTCAGAAGCATGGCGTCAGTTGCAGGATGGTGCATCAGGTGGACACGTTGATATTACAAAGACTCTGCAAAAGGTTCTATTGGATGAACTTTAAAGATTATGTAAGAAGATGGTGATGGAAATGTGAACTGTGTGGAACCAGTAATGGTCAAGTTAGTAAAAAGAGGGCACCCATAGAACAGTACAATGTTGGTAGTTCTATGGAAAGAGTAGGAATCGTCATTTCAGGTCCACTTCCAGAGATGAATGATGGAAATAAATATATCCTGGTAGCCATAAATTATTATACGAAATGGACTGAGGCCGACACCAAATTAAGAAGCTGCTACCGTTGCAGAGGTACTTGTTAAAGAATTTTTTAGCCGATTTGATGTTCCCTTGGAGATCCTCTCCGACCAAGGGCGAAACTTTGAGTCAACCCTTTTGCAAAACGTTTATACATTGATTGGTGTCAATACGACCAGAACGACACCCCTGCATCCTGAATCAAATGGAATGGAAGAGGATGAACCGAATGATGAGTAAACACCTGTCCAAATTTCTACCAGAATATCAAAAAAAAATGGGAGTAGCACATTCATTTATTCCTAATGGCATACTGCCGTGAATAAAACTACAGGACAGACTCCAACCTGCCTGATGTTAGGTTGTGAAGTACGTTTGCCCTGCGACTTAGAGTTTGGCTGCAGACCTTCCGAAGAAAATGTTGCAAGCGAAGATTATGTCGACCGTAAAAGTTAAGAATGAACAACATTCATAAACTTACCTGACAACACATCCAGTAAGCCAGTGACAGAATGAGGGATTAATATGATTCTCGATACAAGAATGAAAGTTAGGAAGTAGGTGTTTGTGTTTGGCTTTATAATCCACAATGTCATCGAGGCTTGTCTCCTAAACTGAAAAGACAAGGGAGGGTCCGTATGAAATTAAAAAAGAGAATAAATTCCGTAATATACCAATTTAGAAAGTTGCCGAAAGGTAAACCAAAAGTAGTTCATATAAATCGTCTTGTACCTTATGTTGGCTGAAATGAAACAGAAGAAGCACGAACCCTTCAACATTAGATCAAAGATGACCGGCGACCAAGCTTTAATGAATTTATGTCAAATTATCTTGTTTGTTTTATTATCTGTCTTTGTTTATTTTTTTCTTTGGATGTTAATATATTTCTGTTGGGGTCCATCCTTCGTTTATCAATGGCATATTCTGTAGCCTATTCGGATATAGTGTTCTAACACTAAATTGTTGCAGAAGTTTTAATATTTCATATTTGCGATTTGTTGCATCTCCTCATCTTTCTGGATATTTTCTTTTAGTCGTCGTTCCGTGTATATGAATTTCGATAGCACTAATCGGTGGTTACTTGCACATTCTGCTTATCTGTGTTTACTTACATCTTGTACTATTCTTTTGCTGGCTTTATTTACTATGAATAAACCAATATTTGATCTTTGGTTTCTACAAGGTTCCTCTCATGTGTATCTATGTATGATTTTAAGCTTTTGTGTTGAAATCTTGTGTTGGGTATGAGCAAATCGTATTCTATACATATTTTAATTAGTTTATTTTCATTGTCGTTTCTTCTCTCTTTTCTTTATCATTTTTTTCCTATGTGGCTATTAAAATTTTCAGTTAGTAGAATTTTTTGTCTTCTCTAATATATCTAACTTTTAGTGCATAGAAAAATTCTTCTTTTTACCTTACGGCCTTATTGTCATATATTGCATATACTTCAACAAATATTGGTGGTTCTTCAAATATGTTTGTCCTAATTTCCATTATTCTTTCATTTATTTTTTATTGATATTGAATACTTATTTTGCTACTTTATATGTGTGTAGATTTCCCTATAATTTCTGTTACTTGGCCCTTGTTTTTTTTTCAGTTACGACTTTTATATCTGTGCCTAGCCCTTTGATTTCTGGAAGTATTTAATTTTATTTCGTTGAGATTCCTTGTATATTTCACGTTTTTTCCATTCACAGTCCTTTTTCTTCTCCTTGGTCATATTTCTTGGTTCCGTCCAATTTCCGAGGCTGTGTTTAATTGTTTTTTGCATAACGATTTTTCCTAGTGTTATGTCAGATAGCACGCCGGTGTATTAACCCTCTATTGTTTCGAGGACAATAGTTCCTGTTCGTTAAAAAAAATCCTTTCCATATTCAATCTAAAGTCTTTATGGGTAAATCCATCCAGGATACTGGAGTATGGAGAACTTACCTCCCCGTTTAAATAATAACGGTGAAATAAATAACGGTGGAACAACATAAGCATTTTACACTCTTCTCTCTTCTTCTTTTTTGTGTGCCGTGCTCGTTTTCAAGGATTGGCCATCGTCTCATGAAGAAGCTGATGAAATGTTTCTCGACTGGCTGCTAGATGAAACAATTCCTCGACCGTTCGACCTGTCCATAGTATAATGTTACGCAGCGTTTTCCTTCTATTTTGACCTGAATGATTAACCGGAGTAAGCTATATTTAGGTCATTTCATTATATGACCGAAATATTGGACCTTTCTTATTTTGATGATATTGATCAATTCTCGGTTTTTGTATATGGTCTCTAGCTCACGTTTATAAGAAACTCAAACGCTTTTGATTTATTAAATTTTTTTATTTTTGTTGTTCGAATTTTATATCCATAGAACAAAACGGACCAGATATAGCACTCCAATACTCTTACATACATGTGTGGGCAACAGTTCAATACCCTTCGTTGCTAGTGACCAAATTATTTTTGGGTAATGTTCAATAAAAAAGAAAATATTACAGATGAAATCAGAACGAGAATAAATAAGGATAGAGCACTGACTTGAGCGTTAAGCTCGGTTCAAGGTGAAAGTTGATTAAAAAAAACAACAAAACCTATGTAAACACAAGTATTGTACAAAACATTACACTATAACCCAAGGATTACTCAATATATTCTGCTGAACTTTTTGAGATATCCAAGGCAGTACAAAAAACTCTTAATCGACCTGAAGACATGACAGTAATATTTACAGATTCCTTAAGTGCAATTCAGGGAATTCAGAAAATATATCCGAATCATTCAATTTTAGAACAGATTAAATAGACCTTTAAATACTGGAACATAAAAATATTGATACAAGGGACATGCGAGTGATAAGGAATCTATACTACAAACAAGAAGCTACAGTACGAATTAACAGCTCGATATCAGATAGAATACAAATCAAAAGAGGTGTTCGGCAGGGCTGTGTGTTGTCTCCAACCTTGTTCAATGTCTAGGCGAAAGACGTTATTAAAAAAGCTCTTATGAACGAAAAAGCCGGAGTAAAGATCAATGGTCACCCCATTTGCAATATCCGATAAGCTGATGATACCGCGCTCATAGCAGAAAATATTGACGACCTACAGAGATTACTAAACAAAGTGGTAGAAGCAAGTGAAGAATTTGGTCTGTCACTGAATACAAAGAAGACCAAATTCATGATAATTACAAAGAAAAGTATCAATAATATCAACTTACATGTAGGACAGAATCTCATTGAACGAGTACAAAATTACAATTACCTCGGAACAAATATTAACGAGTCAAACGAATACACCAGAGAAATAAGAATAAGAATATAGAAAGCCCGCAGTGCCTTTAACAATATGAAACAAATGTTGTGTAGCCGTAACCTAAGCCTAAAGCTGAAAATACGCATGCTTAAATGTTATGTTTTCTCGGTCCTGTTATATGGGGTGGAGGCGTGGACACTAAATAAGCAATGTATGGGTAAGCTGGAGGCATTTGAGATATGGGCGTAACGAAGAATGTTAAAAATCTCCTACAAGGATAAGATAACTAACCAAGTTGTATTAGACAGGATAAACAAACAAAAGGAGGTCGTATTGAGTGTTAAAATGAGGAAACTACAATACCTCGGACATATTACACGTGGGAATAAATATCAACTGTTACAACTAATTATACAAGGAAAGATTAAAGGTAGGAGAAGAATGTCATAGTTGAGAAACCTCAGGAAGTGGTTTGCTTGCACTTCCATACAATTGTTCCGAGTGGCAGCCTCCAGGATCAAAATTGCCATGATGATAGCCAACCTTCGTAGCGGAGATGGCACGTGAAGAAGAAGAAGAAAAAGACCGTGTGACTCTACAAAATAATCATAAACAGCTACATATTGTGTAGATACTATCTTATGTGGGGATACCAGGAAATGAGATAGCTGATCAAATGACAAAAGAAGCTTGTGAAATGGAGAAATCCGATGATAGAACTAACCAAATTCCTCAGTCAAATATGAAAAAATTCATCAATAAGTACACAAAAAACTTTGTTATGAAGATGTAAAACCCAAATCCAGACCCACATCTATCAGCGAAAACACCAATTTTTGTAAAGCGAAGGGACCAGGTTGTACTACATCGTATCCGAATAGGACATACCAGACAGACGCACGACCACCTACTAAAGAAGAAACCTTCGAGAATATGCTACGCTAGTGACACTAATATAACTGTAGGCCACATTGTTATAGACTGTCCATTATATCAAATGGAAAGACAAGCTCCTGGACTACCAAGTGATATAAAGTGCGCTTGAGACAGTGCGGATTGTGACAAAATCATTAGGTTTTTAAAGAAATCGAAATTGTATAATCAAATTCTTTTTCTTATGGTGCCTATCCGTTACGGATGTTGGACACTAACATGGCTATTCTGACTTTGTTGACTGCTGCCCTGAAAAGTCCGGTAGTGGTTAAGTTAAACCACTTTCGCAGGCTATGCAGCCAGGATATTCTTCTCCGTCCTGGACCTCTTTTCCCATGCACTTTACCTTGAAGTATGTTCCGAAGAAGGTTATATCGTTGTTCATTGCGCATTATATGGCCAGATATTCTAGTTTGCGACGTTTTATGGTTACGACTAGTTCGCGCTCTTTACCCATTCTATGTAGTACTTGTTCGTTGGTAATTCTATCTATCCAGGAAATCCTCAACATGCGTCTATAGCACCACATCTCAAATGCTTTAAGTCTCTTCAGTGATGCTTCAGTTAAGGTCCATGAGTCTACGCCATATAAAATAACGGAAAATACGTAGCATTTTAGTAAACGAACTTTTATTTCCAATTTTATGTCGTGGCTGTTAAAGATTTTTTTCATTTTGACGAAAGCTGATCTTGCCTTCTCGATCCTGATCTTAATTTCCGTCGATTGGTCCCACTGTTCATTTAACTTTGCACCCAGATAACAAAAGTCGGTGATTTGTGTTTTAGGTTGTTGGTTAACTAGTAATTGACCAGGTGGGATCCCATTTTTGCTTATAACCATGTATTTGGTTTTTTTGATGTTAAAATCAAGCCCAAACCTGCTACTTACTTCTGCCACCCTGGAGACAAGTGTTTGCAGACCTTCAAGACTGTATGCAAAAATGACAGTATGATCAGCGTATCTTATGCTGTTCAATCGTTCTCCGTTTATAATCGTCCTCGTCTATGTCCGTTAGCGCTACATCCCAGTGACATTGAACAATAATAGGGACAATATACATCCCTGTCGTACACCTCTTTTTATCTGTATATCGTCTGTTAGCTGATCCCCAACTCTAACAGAAGCATATCAATATAAGTCATAATATAATTTGCTATAACCAAATATAAGTGATAATTCAAGAACAATTCTAAATTTTAATGAACTTTTTAAAATCTTTATAGTTTATATATTATATTAATCATTATAATATATTATAGTCTATATTGTACCACCGCTAATAACCTTCTATGGTTGATGCTGGTTATACCCAATAAAAAAAAATTACACTATACGATTTAGAGGTTTGGGATGTTACCAAAGCTAATAAAAACAAACCTATGACGACAAAGATGAACTATTTAAGACATAGATGTGTTAAATCAAAACTAGACAGGCTCAGAAATGAGTAAATACGGGATAAAATGGGTTTATATTCTAATATAGGCAAGGGGATTAAGAAAAAACAGTTGACATGGTTCGGACACGTAAAGGCGGTGCCAGTAGATAGATAGTCCCGAAGAATAATTAACTTTATTCACTAAAAAATGAATGAAGCCAGGATATTTTTTGATCTGCCATTTTATTTAGCTTCTACACATTGCAAACCAAGATCGTATCTGTGACGTAAAATCGAAAGTTCCAAAAACATAATTTTACTATTAAACATTACAAACGGTTTCCGTTAAACAAAATAAATATTTCCTATAACTATACCATAACAAAACATTTTCAAATTAGAAAGTGGGAAACAATTATCAAATACGAAAACAGCAGGTAACGTAAAATGTAATGTTATTTGATTTAGTGATTATTCATTATAATATCTATACCTAAATCGCTTATTTCTATAGTTTCAAAAGAGTAAATCTCACTAATTGTTCCATAGTAGGTAATTTATTTTCAATATATTAATGTAAATTTTTTCGGTTGTTTTTGTTGAAAAATATTTCTGACAATAGAATATTCATTGTATTTAACGACTTTCGATGGAAATTATGATAATCTATTAAGCAGGTAGACATTTAGACAATGAAAATAATATTATTTAATTAAACAAAATTTGAGCGTTTCTACATTTTTAAAAGCTAGTAATTTATTTATGATTTATTTAAATTTGTAGTTACTAATCGCAGAAAAGATCAAAATGACTGTTTTTTTTTATTTTAATGTCTCTAAATCAGCATTCCCCAGGATAACTTTTTTGTTATTAGCGTTTTAGATACATTAGACACATATTTTAAGTCATCTTAATCAGAGATTCTCATTTTATAATAATATTTTCTTAGTGCAAAACCTTCTAAATTTCCTTTGGGTAATCCTTTCTTTCTTTTTCCGTAATTTTGTCGATGATTTTCTTGGTAGTAATCAAAATGAAGTTTAAACTAATATGGCGTATGTTTTAAGGTTTATTTGCTTGGATCTTAGTCCGAAAAGATGAAACTCTGGCCAACAGTTACCGGCCAATAATTATATGGTGATATAATTATTTTCGAAAGGCCTTAAGGAACGTGCTAAATGAAATTCTAAATATCCATGAATTGATAATTAGAGGAGACGTTAATGCTAGTGTTGGCAAAAAGATAAACAGTCAAATAGTAGGAAGACATGGAGAAGAAATTATAAATAAGAATAAAGAAAGACTGGCAAATATATGCAAAAAATATATACTAAAAACAATGAGCGGCTTTTTACATAACAAAGATGCATGTTTCGTTTTGTTTCTATATTAGTGCTGTTAATTGCTTCCCAATTTACCTAAAACCTATTTTATTACAATAGTAGGTAAGACCAAAATAATTCGCAGATACAGGTTTTATTAATCGGGTAATTTGAATGAACAATTTCTAGAAAAGGTCGACATATTGAGAAAATATTAGTATTAAATATATTGTTTTTATAAAAATATGCCGATATATGCAATTTCTTGTAAAAATATGAAATGTATGCTAAATATGCCAGATATACAAAAATACATTTTTGTATAGACGGCTCGAACAGCCCAAACAGACAGCTTTAGGTGTCCTCTGAAGAGTCTGAAGCACGGTGATGGCTAAGTTAAATTCGCAATTGAAAAATTTTCTATATTCGATCGAATAAATCGGGGCGTCAAGCTTGGTAACTCAGTATCTAGCCACTGAGCTTTCGCCGCCATTAATTAAGTTAATGGTTATACCTAGAATCTTGTTGGTGAATTTGCTTTTATCATTAAGTTCTAACATTTTGTGAATGATTACGCAGTCAATGAGTATATGTTTGATTGAGGTTATGATCTTTGTATACTTTACATCCTAATGAGCATTAGTTATCATCCTAAGGATTTCGAACGGAAATCTTTCCAATTTTAAGTGCACGATTAATCTCAGAGCACTTCCAAAAGAAATATTGCAATGAAAACATTCTACTTTTATAATTAGACTTCGGCAAATATGCAAATAAAAATGTAGAAAATATGCGCATAAATATGCACGTGTTTACCCGAAAATATGCAAATATTTTACAAAATATGCATACAAATAAATAAAAAAATCGTAAAATAGTAACAATTTTATTTAAAAAAAAAGTGTACATTACTAAATATTTCCTACTATTCATTAAGATTTACATTTATTTTAAGTAACTACATCATTTTTAAGTATGAATAAACTTATTTAGAATTATGGTAACAATAAATGACCAAGTGGTGTTCAAAATTTTCTAACAAAAACTTGTGGCTTCTGTCTGAGTACATATATTTATATATGGAAAAACTTCGTTCAACATCAACTGATGTAACGGGAGCATTTTTCAAACTAACCAAAACAGTTGGTTCCAAATTCTTTTATTAATGCTGTACTTTCGAACAATGACAGTTTTGGTGATTCTAACTGAGTAATTGTTTTTTGAACAAAACTAAAATTTGATTTTATAAATGAAAGTTCTTGTTGAAGCAAGTTACTCTGAAAAGTTTGTGTAGAATCCAAAAGAGATTGGGAACTTTCATCTGTTAACGTATCAATTATGTTCTTTATTTTAACAAAATGATCTGCATAAAAATTAGTTGCTTCTAACCATGTTCCCCATCGCGTTAAAATAGGTTGTGGTGGAAGAGGAATGTTAGGTAGCATTTCTTTATAAAGTTGAATTCTTATAGGAGATTTAAGAAATACTTTTTTGACACTGGATATCATGGTACTTACAAGAGGAAACTTTTTTCGTATTTCCTCTGCAACTCTGTTTAATCCATGCGCTACACAAGTAACATGTATTAAATCTGTGAAAAATATTTTTAAATTTTGTCCTGCTTTCACCATATAAGGAGCAGCATCCGATAAAATAAGCAGTAATTTATTAGAAGGAATAGTTGTCGGAAGAAAAAAATTTGCTAATGTTTCTTGTATAAAACGCGAAATTGTTAAAGCATTTGTTTTCTCAAGTTGCTGGCATAAAATAAGATGAGATTTTGGTAAGGTATCTTCTTTAAGAACACCAATAAATAAATGAGCAATATACTTTCCTGAGGAATCAGTGGTTTCGTCTACAGATATATAAAAATAATTTTTTGCAATTTCTTTCTTAATATTAATTAACACCGACGAGTATAGCCCGTTCACATTATTTCTTCTTAGAGACCGATCACTTGGAACATTAAGTTTGCAATATTTTTTAGAAACGAACTAAAATTTACATTTGCTAATTTTGAAAGCGGTATGTTTGCAGACACTAATGCGCGACACAAGTCTTCATTAAAAGTTTCTTGCTCATCTAATTTTTTTGAAGTAGATTGGAAACATTTAGCCATTGAAGTTTGATGTTTTCCTCCTATTTTTCCTTTTTTTGCAATGTGTGAAGCAGTTCTCACATGTTGGTCTATCTGAAATTTCTTCTCACATGCTATCTATAAATAAAAATAAAAACCTTTATTTTAACCCAACCTTTAAAATATAAAAATATACAAGGTGTTTTTGGTTAATCAAATAACTGGTTTGGAAAAAAAACACTCGCTAAGTGTTTTAAATGCAGTATTAATCCACAAATTAGTATTTGTTACTAACCATTAGTACATCATATAACTTATTTTAAAATTCAACAAAAGTTTTTTTTTTGTTAATTCAATTACAATAAAAATAATTGTGTTTTAGAATAGCTGACTTCATAAAAAAAGTAAAGGTGAAAAATTTTTCTAAATACACACCATTGTATTGTACCATGGACAATTTTTTCTAACTAAAGGAAGCTATTTTTCATTTAAAAACAACCTACGAGTACTAAATTTCAAGTAAATACGTTTATTGGTTTTAAAGTTATTGTTGTTATTAACTAAAAGAATTTAATTTTTTTTTAATTTTAACACCCTGTATCTCGAAAAGTAAATAAGTTTGACCCCTTATTAACTATATCGTTTTGTTCAATTTTTCGAGAAGTATCTACAGTCAAACGTTGTAAATGTCATTTGGAAACACCCTGTATGTATGAAATATTAGATATTTAATAGAAAATATTAGATACTTACAATTTTGCCACAGACTGAACAGTAGATTTTTCCCATATCCATAGACAGCTCTTTATAAGGTTTAATCCAAGTTGAAGCACTGGTTGTTTTAGGCATTATAAAATCACAATCTTCCTTTTTGTTACGCACAACGAGTGTTTACGCTTTGAATATCAAAAAAATGATTTACAAATCTGAGCATCAAATTAGAAATGTTTAGGTACCTAATTCAATAAACTGGGAGATTTTGGAAAATCCCTAAATTAGGAACAAAACTATTAGCCGTTTACCTGCTGTTAAGATACAATAAATTGTAGATATATTTGGGGATTAGATCATAAAATGCAAATGAGCGAACCCTTAGCGATTATTCAATAACTGAATGCCTCAGTGACCGAGACTTTCTAAGAATGTTGAGGGCTACTTAAATTGATCTTCTTTGAAATTGTAAATGTTTTGTACCTGTAGAGATTACGTACTTAGATCATTTCTTGATTAAAATGACTACAAAATTTTATACAAGAATTGAAATAAATTGGTATGTTTAAAAATTTTCAAATACAGTATAAAAATCTGAACTTTTATGCACTTTATGCAAACTTTTATACAAATATGCCAAAATATGAAATATTTGCATAAAATACGCACAATATGCAAAATATGCAATATGCATATTTGCCGAAGTCTATTTATAATATATAAGACTGTGTAGTTTCTAAAAATATCAAAGATGAGTATGTTTTCTCTTTTTTTCTTAGATATATACGACATATTCCTTTTAACAAAGTTTATGGTTGCAAATAATGATGAATTTCCGTTTTCCTAAATATACAAAAAATTTTAAGATACATATATACATAATTTCTTTTCTATTACTTTTAAGCTATTTGACACTTGAACTAATTTTCAACCTTTTATGATTTTAAAATCATTTGTATAGAGCCTTAAACTTATCGATCTTTTAAACAACTTCTAAATCCTGTTCATTCCAATTATCGATTGACTGATTTGAACCAGAACCTAAAAACTGTCAAAAAATAACATGATTGAGGGGTTTTTGGATGCAAATATTTTCGAAAAGAGCAGAACGGCAGAAGGCAGTCGACAACAAACAGTTTATTGAAATGTTACAGAGCAGTCTGTGGTCCTTTGACATAAGGGACAAAGAACATAATCATGTCTTATGGTAGTGCTCCACCCACGGCGGTGGATATCAAAGTCGCCAGTGAAATTGTTAAATTTCAATGAGAACAAGGACGTACGTTTGACGAGGGATGGTCCAATTTTTAGTGCCAAAAACCGTTCTTGGAATAATATTAGTAATATAGATTTACTGTATAAAGCAATATATTAAATTGGATTGTAAAAATTACATTTTAACACGTTGAACGCCGTAATATTAATATAAATGATTTTCGGGGCCGAAGATATTTTTTACTGAAACATATTTATATGTCATGAATATTCCATACATAAACATGTTACATCAATATTTTTTTTCCAAATCGTACTTTGAACCGCGAAGCAAGTATGCACCACGCGACCAATTCAACTTGAAAAAATGATGAACGAAATTTTGTTAGATGAAGAAACATTTGGATATTCATCGGAAAGTTATGTAAATAGTGATAGTGATATCTCGTCTTCTGAACATTGCTCGCCTGTAAGGAAGAAAAAAAAGTACGCCGTACAAAAAAGGACATTTTTGTTTGGCTTCGAAAGTAGCTGACCAACAGCGGTTGGTAAATGAAAGCAGTAGGCAAGTTGACGAGTTAGGTCTAAGTACAAGTCATTCTTCTCACGTTAATGAAATCATTGGGGGTGTTATAAAGAAATTACAATGGATGATTCTTCGTCAGACGAGATACTTGTTCGAGATACGAGTTCTAGCAATTTACAGTGGAGTGCAATCACAGGTAACAATTTGAAAACATTTCCGCTTTTTGCTAGACTGTATAAGATAAAACCGCTCATAGCTCACATCCGACAAAAATTTCAAAACTCTATAACGCCGTCTGGTAACATTTGTATAGACGAAATTTTAGTTCCCTTTCGTGGTCAGCTATCTTTCCTACAATTGATCAAAAATAAACGGCATAAGTTTGGTGTAAAATTCTTTAAATTGTGAAGAGAAGATGGGTACACTTATATTTTAAAATCTTTTGTGGTACCGAGAAAACTAATAGTGTACTTAGTGTTCCCAGTTCGGTTGTTATAGGACTATGTGACGGGTTTCTTGACTGCGGCCGTACTGTATTTTTTGACAACTATTACACGAGTATTGAACTAGTACATACATTTTAGAACGACAAACACACCTTGTCGGAACCTTACGAAGAAATCGAAAGGGAGATCCAAAAAATATTATTGAAAAAAAGCTAAAAAATGGGCAGGTAATTGGTGCAGAAAGTGACTCAGGAGTTGTAGTAATAAAGTAGTGTGATAAACGGGAAGTTCTGATGTTGTCAACAAAACATACGGAAATAATGCTACCAGTAACGTCAAGAAATAGAA
Source organism: Diabrotica balteata (assembly GCA_918026665.1). Taxonomy (NCBI): domain Eukaryota; kingdom Metazoa; phylum Arthropoda; class Insecta; order Coleoptera; family Chrysomelidae; genus Diabrotica; species Diabrotica balteata. The sequence goes on along the minus strand of OU898281.1, from coordinate 115,550,084 downwards.
CTGTGAAAGAAAAGTTGTCATCGACTACAATAAAAACAAAGTTTCATAGATTGGTCCGACCAAATAAAGGCTTATGCCTCCTGTCTTCTTATAGAAAAACTATAAAGTGGTATCGGAAAATGGCCATTGAAATTCTCCTTGGATCGGCAGTTGTAAACGCATGCATATTATATAAAAAAGTAACGGGCTGTAATATTACCATAACTCAGTTCAGAGAAGAAATACCAAAAGATTTACTGCACATAAAACCAAAGGAAAGATCTTCGTCTGGATAAAAGCATATTTTGGAAGAAGTAGAAACAAAGAATCGTCGCAGATGCGTATTTTGCTATAAGAATTTGTTTGTCCGAAGAGTTCGACAGAAAGTACGCGACTTCTAAAGCAACGCAAACTAGATGGAAATGTGTTCAATGTGACAAATTCTATTGTGTAAGTTGTTTCACAATTGTACTCTATAGGCGTTTTATATAGAATGCGATACTTCTTCCTATACAAACACTTTTTCGGTATTATATTTATATTATTCTCCTTGTGAGCAGTTTCTTTTATTGTTGAAGAAATAAAGCATTTTGTAAAACTAATGTGTATATTACTTTTATTTACCATATTATCTAGAGTACATAACGGTGTAAAAGGACAGAAATGAACAACCATAATGTTAGGCAATATCGAGTACGGTTCTTTACTTGCAGGCCGTGCTAATCAAAAATACTTGTTGAGGGGGCTACTAACTTCAAACTTCCATATTATACTTATTATTGCAGCGCGAATCACTTACGAGCGGCGGTGCCCACAGTATAACGATCCATGCGAAGCAATTGTGATTCGCGCGGTCCTGTAAGTAAAAATAAGCGTGAATCGTATATGATTCGCGCGGCGTTGAACGTGTTAAGAAATCATTTGGTTGGACAGATTATCTAATACAGGTAGATGATTGATATCTAAACATTTTTAAGAACAGTTAAATGATTTTGCTTACAAAGACCTGGGGTTATATAATAAATTCTTTTTCTTAAGGTGCCTTCTCCATTACTGAAGGTTGGCTATAACTACAGCAAATTGCTCTATATCTTGAGCTGGAATATAAGAAATTATAAAATATATTTATGATGAATACTTCAGTCGTCATGTCGAAAATGTCTCTGAATCTCTAAAAACCATATGAAAAAATCAAATTTTTTAGATAATGTTAATTTTGAACCCAGGGGCGTAGCCACCGCCGTATCAGCCGTATCAATTTTACAGAGCCCTCGACATGTCAAAACAAAAATTTAATTAAAAAAGTTGAAAAAAATATTTTACAATTTCACTATTAGGTCAAATAGTCAATCTTCTCAAGGTTTTACAACAGCAATAAAATTATTGGCTGCTTTTGTGAGACGCTTAAATCTAATGCAAAAGACTTATTTTACTGCTGCCATAATAGGATTCTTACTTCATTTGGTTTGAACGACTAAACCGAGAAATGGGAACGCCTTATAGATTTATTACAGAAGATTTTTAAATCCTGGCAATGGCAAGTCTATTTTCTGACTTTGGTTTATTAGATTTGATTTGACTTTGTGCAGTCGATTCAAACGTTTAAATCTGCAAATATTTTTAAAAATGAGTGAAGGAAAAAGAGAGTACCTAAGTGGAGCTATGAAAACAAAAATGAAACAAAAAATGCAAGTTTTGAAGAAGATGCCCAAAATTTCTTCATTTTTGCATCAACCAGATTCTCAAAGTGATTTAGATGAAAATGGTTAGTACTAGGTTTCTATACACTAGTGTAACAATTCGCATCCAGTATCATCTGTAACTCATTGAAGGGCTTGGGTACATTACAGTTAAGTAAAAGGGTCCCTAAAATTCTTCTGTACTGCATAACCTACCAAAAGGTTTCAAAAATTGAAATAGATATCACCGAAAACCCAAATAAAAGTAAAGAATTTGTTAATATCTCTTCGTCAGATGTAGAAAATTTTTTTAGCATCCTCACCGAATACGAACAAAAATGATTTTCAAATTGGGTCCATTTAAACCACAAGGACCGTTTTCAAAGGATCCACAATCACAGCGAGCTTTTTTAATTTATTAATATTCCAACTTAAATAAGTCTGATATTAACATTTTGTGCATTTGAATTCATTTAAGGCACAAGGGCCGTTTCCATAGAATTCACAAGCAAATCGAGCTTTTTCAATTTATTATTATTCCTACTTAAATAAGTCTGGTATTAAAAAGGCCGCCATGGTTGTCTTATTCCAATATTTTGAACAAATCATATTGTAACTTCTGTTGGTTGTTAGCAGATTGTCAGATCAAATTATACTGTTCGGCGTACTGTTAGAAAGCAATTTTACACAATGTATATCTGATCAAGAAAACTCACAGCAACATATTAAAGCAGCTTTACCTTACAATAATTGGTTACAATGTAATACCATGGCTACTATACTACAGAGTGAAATCAGCAGTAAAATTACTTTCTCGTGAAATGTACTGCATCGTAAAATTAATGTTACAGTTACTATAATCAGGTTTAATCTCCATTGTCCACGCAAAGCAAACATGTCTCTTTATCGATTTGGGCACTGGCTATTAGAACAAAAACTTATTGGCAAAAACTATAAAAGCTCAGTTCTATTTCATTTTTGCAAGCGGATGAAAGTACCTAGATCATGGAGCCGTTGCCAGTATCTGTCTTGAATTTCAAACAGGGTATGACTCTTAGTGTGCGAGTAAAACGTGTGGTCTTATATGTATTGAACTATCATCTGAACTTAAAAAAAAAGATGACAGCTTGACTTTCACGATTGATAGCAGATTCGCTGATTTGCTAATTACCACAACGAAATAAATGGGGATCTATATGAACAATGTTTTGAGAAGACGTTAATTCCAAACTTGCCAAAGGACAAAAAAAACGTTGTTGTTTTGATAACGCATCATACCACTTAGTATTTTTAATGTCAACATTATGTAGGTGCCACAAGTTATAAATATAATAATTAGAGTTTTATGGTACTATATTTTTTCGGGTACACGTAAACTCATCACCAATTTGCATAAATACCCTTGTAGAATTAACATAAATACCCTTATTCTACATAGTACAAACTCATCACCGCCATAAAAATAGGCCCACAGAGATTGGTAAACTCCTCACTGGCCTACCTACACCCCGTGGCAGGTATAGACCATAAACCCATTGCAAACCTCTAAGATTTAATAATTTAACAGAATAAATCTAAAATAAGTGTATTTAATGCAAATGCAATTCATTGGTTTTTATTTAGGACTTCTACAAAATTCTATTGATAGCTACTTAAAACTATGCGAAACGAAAAATTTCTCTTCATTTGCCCTTGTTCCTTTAACATGGATAGTGAACAGCTCATTGATTACATTTTGAGAAAACAAAATGATAGATATCAATAATTTCAAATTTTAGTTGCCTTGACGCAATTGAACAAAAGGCAATTCTACTCTAAAGTTGGTGTCCATAAAGACTTGTGGCTGATTTTTAAACTTGAATTAACAAGGCCGCAATTGTCCTTCAGCAATCTGCGAAGCAAATTGGGTATTTATTTCACTTGACTTAAAGATGGTTTCGCAAAATCCAAAAACTTAGTTTGGTAACCACTTTTAAGAGGGAAGATTCCAACGGCAATTGGCTATAGGGTAGACTGGGGCTAGTTGTGCCACTTTGGACAAAATAATTTTTAACATTTTTTTCGTAATTTTTAGGGCTGTTAGATTACTTTAATGAGGTACTATTTTTAATTGGGAATCATTATTTGGGAACATCAGCAATTTTTAAGCAATACCTTACAGTATGTAAATAGTTTTACAAAATGCACATATTGTCACAATTTGCCCCAATATGGGGTAAGTTGTGACGAACTTGGGGCAGGTTGTGACAGTAAATATTTTTAAATATAATAAACTTTAGTTGGAGAATAATAACAAAGTTTCCATAATAAATTTATTTTATAGTTAAGTATAGATACATAAATGTTTGATAAATGTTTATGTAAGAAACAAATGTGTAGAAAAACATCTAGTGAATTTAAAGTAAAATAAAAAACTTAATCGCTATCGTCAATTTGTGCTGATTCTACTTGTAGTTCTGAAGAGTGGCAGTTTATACAAACATAATAAAGATCATCTTTTGTGCACTTTACATGAGCCCACCTCTTGCATTCCATACATTGCACCCAGTCTTCTCCTAACCTAGACTTTTTATATGGTCCCATACAAACTAAGCAAAAGTAATCTTCTTCCTCTTCTTCTGAGCTGTCTTCTCTTTTTCTTGTTGCGGTCTCTTTCTTTGGCGCTGCTTTTTTCTTAGGCAACAGTTGTTTTGAGTCAAATAATTTTTTCTTTATTTTATCCTCTTTGCACTTTATTGTTTCCTTCCTCTTTAACTCTTCACTGCGAATTGTCTCCTTGACAGGTGTGCTAGTCAAAATTGCAGATGTTAAGCTCTTGCGTTTTTTATTTTTTCGAGGACCAGCTTTTGGCAGAGGTCTTATATCCATAGGGCTGACAGGCAGAACTTCGGCATGGAATGATCCTGGTAGGTTGGCCTGCGATGATCCTTGTTGATATGGTCCTGGTTGATAGGTATGGGAGGGTCCTGGCTGGTTAGCATAATATGACGACGGTTCAGGTTCATCGAGATGCTGAAACTCTTTAAGCTGCCCAGCACTGGCTTCCTCATTACCATCTACGATGTCAATAGGCCTATTCAAAGGTCGGTCGGTCACCGAAGAACACAGAAAGTCTTCTTCATTAAAAATGTTTCTGTGTATACTTGGGATGTCATAAATTGAGACTGTGTTTCCAGGATGAGATTTCATCCATCCACACATGGCGTCGTTTAAAAACTTCTTAAATGGACCAAAAACGGAAACATCCAGTGGTTGAAGTCTATTTGTTGTATGGGGAGGGAACGATAAGAGAGTAATACCGTGCTCTATACAATAGTCAAGGACTTCGATATATAGGTGAGCACTGTGGTTGTCTAACAGAACTAAAACCGGTGATTTCTTTGAGCACCTTACTTTTTTTACAAAATGCTTCATAAAAAACAAAAAGTCCGGGCCTGTTATCCAGCCACTTGGGTTAGCAGTACCACAACAACCTACTGGCCCATCACGTACAAAATTCTCCTTGTAAAACCTTCGTGGAAAAACGAACATAGGAGGAACTGAATTACCCTCTGCGTTAATAGCAAGAACCATAGTAACATTGGTCCCCCTCTCAGCTGAAGTGACACCACCAACTCTTTTCTCGCCTTTCTTCGCTATGATTTTTACCGGTTTTTGGACAGTCCCAGTCCCTGTCTCGTCTATATTCCAAATATCATTAGCTGTAAAATGGTTTTGACTTAATACTAATTCGAGGTTATCAAAAAAGAGTCCGACATTGTGCTTGTTGAAACTTGTACTCCGACTTAAGCTGGTAGCCTCAGGAACACGAATAGACACATTATTGTTACGTTGCATGAACTTTGTAAACCAATCATTACTGGCGTGTTTTGTTGCTACCCAATTCTTAGGCACAAGAACTTTGTTCGCTATAGCAAATTCAAAAGCTAAACTTTTCATTTCTTTTGGGCTAATACCATAAAATATTTTCGCTGCCTGAACAGCATATTCACAGAGCTCTTCTTCTTGTTGTTGTGAAAATATCATTCGAGGTCTTTTGTAACCCATTTCTACCACTCCATCTGGATTGGTTTGTTGTTTTTTTATATATCTAAGTAAGGACATCCGGTTAACGCCATATTTTTCAGCTGCTTGCCTTAAACTACACGATCCAGACTTAACATCTAACGAAGCCGACTCGTAACTGTTTATATTACTCCGACCACGTTCCGTTTTCCTTTTATAATTTCTCACCATTATCTGTAACAAACCCATAAACATACATTAAAATTAGTAGGGGCATGTTGTGACACTGTCACAATCTGCCCCAAGCCTTTCGTCACAACTAGCCCCACCGTACGCCATTTTACATAAAGCCACTTGCACAGACCTTGACACGTCGTATAGAAACCAAACTGTGTCTTACTAGAGAGAAATAAACAAAATATCTACTACAACTAGAATAAGTTTCTTACCTTGTGGTTTGAAAGTGAAATAACAATTCAAAGACAACAGCAAAATTTTACTTCGTTACAACGAAATGACATAATTTTATAAAGCGGCAGAAACGTATAGCATCACAACCAAACTACACAAACAGACTGAGGACATGCGGACGTGGAATTCTGGGTAACCGGGCGACGCTGCTACCTATGGTTAGTCTATAAAACTATTTGTCACAACATGCCCCTGTCACAACTAGCCCCGATCTACCCTACCACTTATTTAGCTTGTCATTTTTGGACCCAGAATGAGTCGGCGATTGTTTATCAACTATTTCAACCTGTTTTCATTTATAAAAATGGCTGATTATATGGTAGAAAAGTACATAAGTAATAACCCTCTTTTCCTTCTAACTATTTGGGCATCCCAGTCTATAATAGTCTATAATAACCATATACATTTCAACACAAATCCATGCGAATCCTTTCATTCCCATTTTTTAAAATGTTTTTATCATTCTAATCCCAACATCTTCACTTTTTTATTTACGATTCTACAGTACTAAACAATGGTGTACATAAAACTGCAGAGTTTACAAGTGTCTATCCGTATACTCATAGGGAAGGTCTAGCAGGCTGAAGACGTCTTACGTGAAAAGTTAGAAGAGCTGAGTAGGAGCGAAATTTTCGAGTACGAATTTGTGAAATTTGTGCCACACAGATATCATAAAAACTTAATAATTATGCTGTATATAAAATGGATCTTTTTAAAATTCTACGTTCACAATTATTTAATTACCATTTAAATGGGAATAAGCCACAATTAAAGGTTAAAGTACGTTTATTGACGTTTCAATTTCCACTTCGGAAATTGTTCTTTTCCGAAGTGGAAATTAAAACGTCAATAAACGTACTTTAACTTTTAAGTATGGCTTATTCCAATTTAAATAGTAATTGATTTAAAATGCCACAATAAAATAGCTTCAGACTAACATTATTATTTAGTCCAGTCTAGAGATTTGAACCCTAAAAATCATACAAGCAATCTAAATTTTGCCGAAAATATCAATTTCGGGGCCCAAAAAAAGATGCAAAAAAATTTAAAACTTTAACTCTGGGGCTTCGCCTAAAAAATAACAAAAATCGCGCCAAGTTTATTTATTTAACACCTTTATTAAAACTGGGTTAATTTACAGCAAAATTCAAAAATTGCATACGATTGCTGCACTCTTCACCTTTAAAACCATCTTGATTTTTGTGGATATGACATTCAGATCGAAAGATATTGAATTTTTACCGTCAAGCAGATATAAATTTTTGTGAGCATTGATTTCGCGCGCGTGACTGAAATTAACAATCGCCGATCGATTCATCATTATTTTTGAGAGAACGGTTCATTCTACACAAAAAATGCTAATATACTCCATTCCACGAATATACGACTGTTTTAAATTCGGTTTAAGGTCTCTATTAGAATGGTCCAATGTGCTGAATTGAACAATAGTAAATTCTCCCTATTTTTAAAATACTGTTATGACTTAAAATTTAAATATGAAGTCATGATATAAATATAGAGTTGATAGTTTATAGAATAGTTATAATTCAGATTTTGAAGTATATAATTACTATCATTGATTTTAGTAATGTAAACAAGTTGGTTTTTGAATTAAGTGATTTAAACGAAGTGTAACAATACTTAGGTGATTAAATAGTGTAATTGATTTAGTCGAATATTCAATTAGTATTAAGAAACTTACTTATTACTATTAAAGTAGTATTACTATAGTATAAGAAACTTACTATTAAAAAAAACTTACTTATTTTTTTATTCTCCTAATCTCCTAAAACTATCATCAACCATCAGATTCACAGAACTTCGCCATAGGAAAGTACATTAAATATAAAGTTGTCTACATCTAAAACACGTCTCGGCGTTTTTGGCTTCAATAAACAAATACACTATACTAAACTCTCTCTTAACGGCACCTCTCTTTACCGGACACCTCTATACGGACAGTTTTTAAAACTAAAATCAGTCATATGAAACTGTATATAAATGTTCGTTACTTTTTAATATCTGTAACGACTCGGTACTTCAACTATCAATAGCCGGTATGTTGTACCCGTTACTTTCGGAACTTTAGAAATTATAGATCCTTTTTCTAGTTTCCAAACCATCGTTCTGCCAATTTCTTTTCATTTATATTAAAAGTATATTTCTTTTTATTACAGTTTTAGTACCTAATAAAGTAATAAAAAGTGTAATATCAAAGAAACCCGGCACGCCTCTTTGGTGTGTACATTTCACAGAAACCTAACCCAAATGTCTGATGAACACATTTTGGCTTCATAGAACTCATTGTATTTATTTGTAGGACCGTTCGCGTAAAAATTTTTGTTATTTTCGGATTAAATTTCACAATAAATTTTGCGTCTATCTGAACATCTCGTATATTAACTGAAATAATTTTAGTGTAAGTGTCAAACTAACAGTAAATCCAATTTATTGGAATACTGTTTAGACCAATTTACTTTCATACTTCTACTTGCACAGTAAAATATTCATTGTCGTAATAATCCAAAACAGTCGTATATTCGTGGAATAACCTATAGACGTTTTTGTTCAAAATGATCTTAGCTACATTTTTTTTGAAACATTTTTTTCTATGGCGTGCAGATTCTATATGGTAAATCGATTTTTTTTTCGCCCCCCCTTCCATATGCGGGGGATTTTAGTGAAAAGCCCAATGGTAAAAGTGGTCTTTTCATCTCTGACAACTGGAGTATACCTACCCTATGAAATTCAAAACACATTTTTTTCAATTTCTCAACATAAAAAATTAGTAGCTTTCTCAATTTCTCAACTTAAAAAATTAGTAGTTTTAAGATCTTAGAGGTATCTTAGATAGGCCAGTGATGAGTTTACCAATCTTTGTGGGCCTATTTTAAAATCCCTATTTTTATGGCGGTGATGAGTTTGTACTATGTAGAACAAGGGTATTTATGTTAATTCTACAAGGGTATTTATGCAAATTGGTGATGAGTTTACGTGTACCCGAAAAAACATAGTACCATAAAACTCTAATTATTATATTTATAACTCGTGTCATTTACATAATGTTGACATTAAAAATACTAAGTGGTATGATGCGCTATCAAAACCACAACGTTTTTTTTTTGTCCTTCGGCAAGTTTGGAATTAACGTCTTCTCAAAACATTGTTCATATAGATCCCCATCCATTTCGTCGTGGTAATTAGCGAATCAGCGAATCCGCTATCAATCGTGATAGTCAAGCTGTCAGCTTTTTTTAAGTTCAGATGATAGTTCAATACATATAAGACCACACGTTTTACTCGAACACTAAGAGTCATACCCTGTTTGAAATTTAAGACAGATACTGGGAACGGCTCCATGATCTAGGTACTTTCATCCGCTTGCAAAAATGAAATAGAACTGAGCTGTTATAGTTTTTGCCAATAAGTTTTTGGTCTAATAGCCAGTGCCTAAATCGATAAAGTAACATGTCTGCTTTGCATGCACAATGATTATAGTAACTATAATATTAATTTTACGATGCAGTACATTTCACGCGAAAGTAATTTTACTGCTGATTTCACTGTCTAATATAGTAGCAATGGTATTACATTGTAACCAATTATTGTAAGGTAAAGCTGCTTTAATATGTTGCTGTGAGTTTTCATGATCAGATATGTATTGTGTAAAATTGCTTTCTAACAGTACGCCGAACAGTATAATTTGATTTGACAATCTGATAACCAACAGAAGTTTCAATATGATTTGTTCAAAATATTGGAATAAGACAGCCATGGCGGCCTTTTTTATACCAGACTTATTTAAGTAGGAATAATAATAACTTGAAAAAGCTCGATTTGCTTGTGAATTCTATGGAAACGGCCCTTGGGCCTTAAATAGATTCAAATGCACAAAATATTAATATCTGACTTATTTAAGTTGCACTTATTAATAACTTAAAAAAGCTTGCTGTGATTGTGGATCCTTTGAAAACGGTCCTTGTGATTTAAATGGACCCAATTTGAAAATCATTTTTGTTCGTATTCGGTGAGGATGCTAAACAATTTTTCTACATCTGACGAAGAGATATTAACAAATTCTTTAGTTTTATTTGGGTTTTCGGTAATATCTATTTCAATTTTTGGAACCTCTGGTAGGATATGCGGTACAGAAGAATTTTAGGGGCCCTTTTACTTAACTGTAATGTACCCAAGCCCTTCAATGAGTTACAGATGATACTGGATGCGAATTGTTGCACTAGTATATAGAAACCTATTACTAACCATTTCCATCTAAATCACTTTTGGAATCTGGTTGATGCAAAAATGAAGAAATTTTGGGCATCTTCTTCTCTTCTCCACTTAGGCACTTTCTTTTTCCTTCACTCATTTTTTTTTAATATTTGCAGATTTAAACGTTTGAATCGACTGCACAAAGTCAAATCAAATCTAATAAACCAAAGTCAGAAAATAGATTTGCCATTGCCAGGATTTGCCCAATGCCCAATGGTAAAAGTGGTCTTTTCATCTCTGACAACTGGAGTATACCTACCCTATGAAATTCAAAACACATTTTTTTCAATGTCTCAACTTAAAAAATTAGTAGTTTTCTCAATTTCTCAACTTAAAAAATTAGTAGTTTTTTAAGGTGAGATATTGAAAAAAATTGGTTTGAAATTTCGTAGTCATAATGAACAAAATTTTTTTATTGTTTCTCAGATTATTTATTTTCTTTTCAAATTTTCATAGTTTTCTTTATTTTCATATTGGCGAACAATAATGTTTCATCAAGTAGGAAATTTACCACCATTTATAAAAGCCAGGAAATTGTAGGTAGGATTTTCATTCATTCTGTCATAATAAATATTTCTATTAAGTTAAGAATATTTCCGATATAAACAGAAACAGCACATTCTCATAAATATTTTCATTATAAAGTTCACTATCGAAAACTTATGCAAGTGAATTTTCAGATCTCAAAAGCGTTTATATTGGCAGACACGACTAATATGCTACACCGTAAGAAATCCGATATTAATATCTATTTTAAAGCAATTAGATTAAAATAATTTCTGAAATTAATAAATATTTACATAAATGAGAAGTTAAACAGGTATAATAACCGGCAATCTTCCGCATTAGAACCCAGTGCCTTGGGACAAAAATGCTGGTAATGAGTTTACCTATTTCCAAAGACGCCGGTGATCAGTTTATTATATGTCGGTGGGTCTCATAATTTTATGATGAGACACGTTCACATAATATGGTGTTGTTGTCATCTTTAAGTCGCTTCTTTTGAGCGTTTCTGGATTTTTTTGTTATGTTGTTTCCTTTTTTTTCAACTTTGTGATACTATTCATAAATGACAACGTATTCATTTTTTGTCAAGACCATTTTAGTGTTTTTCTCCCAGAAATGCATTATCGTTGGAGCGTTTTGGGCTCCAACGGGTGTCATTTTATTACTTGTTGATTCCATTTTTGATGTTTATGTTGTGGTTGATGTGGGTTGGTTCTCTGTAAACTCTGGTTGCATATCGTGTTTCATCCTTTTAATTACCACACCCAGAAAAGGTATTGAATTGTTTTCTTTTTCCATACTGAAATGGATCGATTTTCCTTTACAGTTATTATTTATCAAAACTTAAAAATAGATAAACTGAAAAGAGACAATTTTCAAGAAAGATTCAATCATTAATCGTCAACACAATTAAGAACTACAGGCTCTAAATACAAAAACTAGACTTTATGTTATGTACTATGTTTATCCGATGGTTTTGTATATACGAATAGGTACTAGAATTTTAGTTACAATTTAGTAGATATATCAAGATCTATTGGTGGATCATGTAAGAAATCAAGATGTGCTGATAAGATTAAATGATGAAAATGAATTATTTATAAGAAAAATTTTGAAAATTGGTCTACCTCGTTTACATTATGAGATCATAATCGAATACAGATTTGTGTCAAATAATATTTTACGGAATTTATTACTTAAAATATGTGTGTATGGTTGACAGTGCGTCGCCTTAAAGTGTTAACCTGCTAAGTCCACATTTTAGGCAAAATGAGTTTTTACCATCTTAACGAACCACCGTTAAAGAAGAAAGTTTTAGAGTGTGCAGAACCATGTTTCTTAATACTGTCGTAATTGGTTGCTGGGCAATTCTTAGCTGGAAAATTTTTTATAGAGTACATGCTCCAAGTATAATATGCAAGTCAACCATTAGAGTACTACCTTTCAAAGATCGCCGTGAATGCTTGCTGTAACTTTTAGATTCTTTGCCAGTTATGAAGTCACATTATTGCAGGTCAACATCTCAAAAAAATATATGTTTTGGCTAAATGGCAGTCTCGGCAAAGTGTTAACGAATTGTATGTCAATTTGGTGCAAATGAGATAAGATGAACTTTGCACTTTTCCGCCATAAAAAATATAAATGTGAAAGTGTGTTAGTTATAGGGTTGGACACCTTTCGGAAGAAGAATTTAAAAATCACATACAGAGAAAAGTAAAAGCAAGAGATGAATATGAAAAGGATAAAAATGAGAAACTAAATGTTTTCACAGCAGTTTTGCAAGCCGTGTTGATAGCACCAAACTCAAAAGTCTCCACATTATACTATAAAATTAAGCTCCAAGTACACAATCTCTGTGAATCTCACAAGTGAATTCCGATGATTATATTTTTTATATGGAATGAATGTAAAGGAGGACTTGGTTCTGAGGAATTTGCCAGTATTTAGATGTATTTCATTGAACAGAAAATTTTACCCAGTGTCCCTCATTCTGTAGGAGGGATTGATGAAATAAGCACCATTATAATGTATTCGGATGATTGTTTGTACCAAAATAGAAACGCTGTTATCGCCAATGTTCTGTTGAATCTAGCAATTATTCATAATGTAATAATAGAGCAAAAATATCTTGAACCTGGTCATACACAGATGGAAGTTGATTCGGTTCATGCAACCTTCGAACAAAAACTAAAAGATAAAGTAATTAACCTACCAGCGAATTACATACCTATCTGTCTAAAAGCAAGACAAAAGCCTACTCCCTACCAAGTAAAATATTTTACACATGATTTTTTCAAAAATCTTGATTCAATTCAGCGCTATAAAACAATTAGATCAGGAAGAGGTAAAAATGATTTAAAAGTTACAGAAATTCGTGCTTTTAGGTATACACCCGAAGGTAAAATTTATTATAAAGTCAGCTTTGTTGATCAATGGAAACCAATTCCTCAACGTAAGAACAAAATTAATTCACATTATTGAGAACAATTTAAACGACTATACCTAGAAAGACGTAAAACCGCCAAAAAATATGAAGACCTTCAGGCAATCAAAAAGACATTGTCGGTAGACTACTACAAATTTTATGAAGATCTTCCCTATAAATAGCGTTATTATTGTTTTTATTCTTTTTGTACTTAGAATAATAAAGTTTCGTTGGGTATAGAATACGTGTGTTTGATTGCATTAAACTGCCAAGTCCATTATTAGCCTAATTTGAAAAACTGATGTCTATGTCCCAAAAAATACTAATAACTAAAATCATCAGTATAATTTTTTATAATTTCAATGATACAATAATTATTATACTAATTTTAAGCAATATTTTATTATTTTCCATTCATTTTTATAAAAAGTAATGCTGCGAAGTCGTTTTTTGCCTCTCCTGTAAAATTGGGTAAAATGGATTTAGCGGGGGCGACGAGTGGATTTATCTAGTGCAGATACAACTTTGCATTTTGTATTTTTTATTTGCAATTTGTATCTTGTTGACAATTGTCAACAAGATACAAATTGCAAGATGATCGTCCACATTCGAAACAAATACTATTTTGAGCAGAATAATTTTCGAAAATGTTCAGTTTGTTTCCAAGAAAAGTAAATAAGAAAGAAACAACGAAAAAGAAACAAGAAAGAAATTAATGAAATGAAATAGTGTTGGAATAATGCTAAAATATTGATTTATGTCTTCGTTTGCCATATGTTAAAATTATATTATCATAAATCATTCACTTTTTTTATCTGTTAACTTATGTTCTCCTAAGTTTATATTCAACAATTCTGTTTAAAAAAATCCTTTGCTACAAGTTAAATGGATTTTTAGTTTCACCATGAACATTCATAACTTATCCATTTGTCCATTTTCTATCTAATTTTCATCGAAGGTGCACTAGATTTTTAGTAATAAAATTACATTTAAGTGTTTTGGAATTATTTAATACAGCTGGAGTAAATTTTCAGTTGAACAATCTCTTTATAGAAAGTAGGAATTGTTTAAGCTTTCAGAAAATCGGTATCTATTCTCTAAACAATTTTCTAAGAAAATATCTATATCAGCCCCCAATAAAAATTTCAACTACCATTGTCGAAGAAATCAATACTGTAATTTACAATTGTCATTCATATACCAGCCAGCTGAATGTTCGTAAAGAATACATCTCAACGACAAGAGAATAGCCCGCATTACTTACCAAACAGACACCATGCAGTGTTACCAAATGTTACCAGAAAATTTACAAAACAAACAGAGAAACACCCTAAATGTCAGCAAACAACTTAATACATCAAGAAATCCCTACCGTCAACATAGGCGGCGGCTCCTCCCAGAGAGGCGTGCTAGTTACATTCCGCAACAGTCATTGGCCGGCTGCTATTGGCTGGTGTGTTGGGGATATTTATACCCTACGTTCCAAACTGGTTGCATTATATGAGTTAGTTTCTAACTGCATTCGTTAGCGAGAGGTTGTGTAGTAGTTGAGTGTTTAGAATTGTGATTAAATTTAAAATATGGTGAAAAGAGAAGACACAGTGTTGATAGTACCTACAATGGCTCGTACACCTTTGAAATCATCTTTTTCAATTAGTTCGATACTTCCTGAAACAGCTTTAGAGGCTCCAAAGAGTCCAGAGCAAACTCAAAGTCCAACTCCGATATCAGAAACCGACTTAAGCGACTCTGATTGTGATCTGGACGTGACTGGTGACGACGACGATTCACCTGTGGTAGACTGCTCAAAATCAGAAGAAAAATCTTCTGAGGATAAGAAATCTAAAGAAAAACCACCGTACAGTTACAACGCTTTGATTATGATGGCGATTAGAAATAGTCCTGAAAAGAGATTGACTCTGAATGGTATCTACGAATATATAATGTGCAACTTTCCGTACTACAGAGAAAACAAACAAGGCTGGCAGAATTCCATAAGGCATAATTTGAGTTTGAATAAGTGTTTTGTTAAGGTTCCAAGGCATTACGATGATCCCGGCAAAGGAAACTACTGGATGTTGGACCCCTCAGCTGAAGACGTTTTTATTGGAGGTAGGCATTGTTCATTGATATTATAATTAAACTTGTAGGTTATAAAAAAAGGATTTAGGTTTACGTTTACGAACTAGTAAACTTTCTTGATTCTTGAATAAATAGTATTATCAGCTTTTTCCCACTTAATTCTAGCTAGATCATTATTAAAATACCTAAATTTTTTGGAAGTTTCCTTTTCAAGAAATTTATAAAATTATTTACCACTATCTACCTTATTTTGATTTATCACCTTTCTATATTTCGTGTTGATTTATAAGGATAATACTACTACTATCTATCACATTTCTGAACTTTCTTTTCTTTATGGCAGGTACCTCTTTTGACTTTACAGATAAATATCAGCTACCTGTGTAGATTTGACCAAATAACTGAACATTAGACAAAATATTACTTTTGCCTTCTTGCTAATTTTGTAAGCAGATCTTTCTACAGTTTATAAAGCGCTTATTTGATCCTATAGATACCATATTTGATATGCGTTATGTAATTTATTCAAATGAAAAATTTTAAAACAGTTAATATTACTGTAAAAATAATTATAAATAAATTAAAAGATAAGAATATTATATAGACAGGTTGGGCCCTGGGCCTTCTTTTCTTTTTATTAATTTATCAAAAAAAGGTTTTTTTTAATTTGACGTTAATCTTAATATGTATCACAGACATATTTTTGCTACCATAAAAAAAAATTTATTTTAAATACTTTTACACACATGTTGAGTTTTAATAAACAAATAATTTTCATTAGTCTAAAAATACCTTTTCTCTTACAGGAACCACTGGAAAGCTTCGTCGCAGGTCAACAGCAGCTTCCAGATCCCGTCTAGCAGCTTACAAGAGAACATTATCCATGTATTCCCCCTTACAACCGATGTACCCGGGATTCTATCCTCCATCACCGGCGCTCCTAGCAGCAGCTTACCAAAGGTACCATCCGTACATAGCAACCATGGGTAGTACAGCCATACCAACCGTCCTGAGGCCATCACCCGTACAACCTCAACCTGGTCCACAACCTTTTAATATGGAAAGGTTACTCGCACCGAGTGTTGACTTCTTCAGACAACCTTTGGATCTGTATAGTAGCTTTAGGTTGCCTCCTCCTCCGCCTAGTATGCTAGCGCATCACCAAATGGCGTTATCACCTACGAGCAGTTCCAGCTCTCCAGAACCTAGAACCAGTCCCGACACGTTGTTTAAACCAGTGGCTGTGATGTCTAGGCATAGTTGAAAATATTTTAAAGAACTTAGGAAAATGAACATTACATAATTTAGAAAAAGCAGGTTCTTTTTTGACTTGGACACTTGTCTATCTTTTTCATAGACGTTTTTATGTACAAAACTTTATGTGAATGTAACAGTTTAGCTTTAATAGGTACGTAGGAAACACATTTCATGCATTCAAAAGTTAGCTATGACTTAATTATTGGGTATTACATTATTTCTCAAAATAATTGTCAACAGTACAACTACAGTACCTATATTATATATTTTCAGCTTTATTGATGTTTGTAAATTAAATATTTAATATTCGAGTAATTAGTTAAACGTGACCGTCTTACTTATTACATATTTTGATCTCTATGACACGTCCAATTAAATTGAAGCTTTTTGTAGTATTTGTAAATAGTTGTAATATAGTACCTACCTTTCTCTTGTGATGTTAGTTGTAAGTAAATTGTACAGTATTAAATTATCTATTATTAAAAAGAATAAATTATATTAAATAATGATTGGTTTCTTTTATTTAAATGTAATTGAATTACAGTCTCCATTATAAATCCAACTAGGTCTAGAGGTGTTGAAAAGTATAGGAATAAACAATTTTTTTTCGTAGATACCTATTTTAATTTTGATTTTTCACGGAATATTTTTTCTTGAAAAAGAAAAGAAAAAATTAGTAATACATATTTTATGTAAACTCTAAAATGTTAGTCGTCTTAAGATGAAAAAAATTATCAGGAACCAAATAATTATTATGTGCCTACATAACGAAAAGTGGTTTGTACGGTAATAACGAATACTAATCTCTAAGTTTAACCACAAATTGTAATAGTTATTTATGTACCAAGAGTATTTAATAGATGTTTATGCCCAGTGGCGAAGATGTTACAAACCCGAGGGTTTATAAGTCGTCCGAGGGTATATACATACAGTGACCATATATATTTAAAAAAAAATTACAAACATGTAGTAAAAACACAAAATGAATCTTTTATTGGACAATCATAACTTTTTGGCATTGAAAATAGAGAATAAACTAGGTTAAACATTAAAACAATATGTTGCTAAACAATAAAAAATTATGTCAAATTATATTAACTTTGAAAAGGTAAAAATCCTGTAAGTAAGAGTTTTTAGATGAGGGATCTGGAAGAGAGTTGAAATGGACATTTGTGGTTTTTCCGACGTCCAATATAATTATTTATTATAGAAAATAAACGCTCTCTAGCTACACTAGTATCCGGAAGACAAAAAATAAATTTGCATCATATTTGTAAGTTTTTCAGTTTGAATTGATCTACACACTTAAAAACTTCAAACCATCGATCTTCGCTATTTTTTTATTCTCTGTTCCACTCAGCAATTTTTTTACTTGTAGCCACGTCTTTCAAAATTCCCAGTTCGTCAAAGAGTTAATATTTATTTAAAATTGTTGCCTTGATATTCAATTTAAAAACTTCCAGAGATTAACAAACATCTTTCAATATTATTTAACTTCTTAGATCTATCCATTTGAATAGTTTAATTTCATGTAAATTTGTACTTCAATTTTCTAGGTAGGTTACATTTTGTGTAAAAATGTTTCATTTAAGCAGTAAAGTTTTCAGTAGCAACTAGCTCGTCGTCAAGTTTACCAAAATATTCCCTAACTTTAAGCGGCAAAAATAATGCGCCCAACCGATGTTATAACTTGATTTTAAGACTAAAGTATTCTTGGGCAGAATCTGTCGCATTTGTTATAACCTTTTACTTATAAAATTATAAAAAAGATTATGAACGAGCCACATCCACATCTCTGCAATGGGATCATTGAAAAGTTGTCACAAAATTGTGAGACAATTCTCAAATGATAGAAAATAGGCTTTAAGTTGTTCAAACATTTGTTTTGGTAGATGTTTTCGATAATTTTTATAATATTTAGGGGAACTTCTCTATTATACAGAAAATGGATTACATCTTTGAGTCTTACTCTGTCCAACTTTCTTTAGGCCAATCAGACTCAGAAATGCTGGTCTATTATACTCTTTTGATTTTTCACTAATTTGATTTATAACGAATATTGCATCTCTACACAATCTTCCACTACAAAAACCCTATTGTTTCTCTGCTAAACTTATCCTTTAATTTTTAACCACTTGTAAAATTTTTTTTTTTTTTTTTTTATTTATTTATGCCTCAACCTCATAGGGTCATTGGCGTTGTACAATTTAGAGTTTTACAGTTTATTTAGTACATTTATGGAATGTAAGTATGATGTCAAATTTTTCATATCAGTTCCGTCACTTAATATTGCCTGTAAGGTATCTTGTAATTTATATTGAAGTCTCTCCATGCGATATAAAGGACACTCCAGTAAAATATGGCGAACACTGAGCACAATATCACATATGTTGCACTTTGGTTTTAATTCACTCTCTAGCAGATGTTTATGGGTGATGGCGGTGTGGCCTATTCTCAGACGAGATAGGATGGTTTGATGTTTACGCTTATTTGGGGTTGATTTCCAAGGTAATATGGAATGTTTTACTTCTCGTAGTTTGGATGTTGATTGATTCCACTTGGTCTGCCAATCATTGATTATTAAGTTCTTGATTACAGGTTTTATATCTAGATGTGGAATGCTTCTGATTTCTACAGCTTCCGGACTCGAGATTGCTAGTTTTGCCAAGGAATCTACTTCTTCGTTACCAGCAATTCCAATATGGGAAGGAATCCATACAAAGTTGACATTTATGTTCATAGTTTGCAGTTGGCTTAATGCTGATTTAATAAGTAGTAGACTTGGATGACTAGGATATAAGTTATTTAGGGCAATTACAGAACTTAGGGAATCCGTAATAATGACAGGGTTTTTGATACTATTTTCTACCACAAAATTTATTGCATTGAGAATAGCAGTTAATTCGGCTGTGTAAATGGATGTTAAATTAGGGAGTTTCATTAATATTTTTGTTTTATTAGACATAAATGCTGCTCCCACTCCATCTATAGTTTTAGAGGCATCGGTATATATAAGTGTATGGTTACTGTATGTCTTGAATTCTTGGAGGACATATTGATATAATGCTTTGGGATGGTTATCTGCTTTTTTATATATGGAGAGTTTGGTATTGATAGATGGGATGGGAACAGTCCAAGGGGAACAGTGTTAATATCGGGTATACAATAGATATCTTGAAATTTGAATTCAAGTTCATTGAGGTATCTATTTACCCTTTCATAAAAAGGAAGGTCAAGCCTAGCATGAGTTTTAAAGATATTCCTAAAACGGTCTGAATTTACATAGTGATTAACAGGATTCATAGGATTTGCCTGTATTGATGCCGCATATGTTAGTGAAAGTTGTTTTCTTCGGAATTCCAGGGGGACTTCTCCAGCTTCACAGTGTAAACTTTCAGTAGGGCTAGTATAAAAAGCACCTAGTATAGTTCGCAAAGCACTATTTTGTATTCGATCGAGTTGTTTTATGATATATGGTTTTGCTGAATCATAAATAATACAAGCGTAGTCGAGTTTGGACCTGATCAATGACTTGTACATAAGGGTCAGTGTTTTACTATCTGCTCCCCACGTGTTGTGTGCAACAGTTTTTATAATGTTAAGTGCAGATTGACAAGTACTTTTTAGATCATGAATGTGGTGGTTCCAGGATAATCTGTTGTCAAATGTCATGCCTAGACATTTAATTTTCTCAACATATTTTATTTCTTTATTAAATAGTTTTAATTCTGGAGTGATATAACTTCTTTTTTTTGAAAATAGCATAGCCTTTGATTTTGTTGTTGATAATTGAAGACCTGTAGAATTTGTCCATAATTCGAGATTCCATAGCACTTTCTGTAGATGGGTCTGAAGGGTTTTATCATTTATCCCCTTAACAAAAATGATTAAGTCATCTGCAAAGAGTCTAGCTTTTACTGGTAAGTCACAAGTGGAGATAATATTATTTATTGCAATAAGAAATAGGGAGACGCTTAAATTAGATCCTTGAGGAATTCCGTTTTTTTGAATTTTTGTATTAGATAAAGTACCGTTAACTCGTACATTAAAAGTTCGATGAGATAGGAAATTTTTTATGAATTGTGCTATATTACCTTTTATTCCCCATCGACTAAGTGTTTGAACAATACCATGTCGCCAAACTGTATCGTATGCTCTTGTTATGTCAAAAAATATTGCGATACATTTTTGTCCACATGCCATTGCTTCATGAATCTCAGACTCTAAACTAATAAGATTATCCAGTGTTGAACGACTTTTTCGGAATCCGCTTTGTTCCGGGGCAAGTAATTTATTATTTTCTAAAAACCACATTAATCTGTTGGATATGATTTTCTCGAGAACTTTACACATTACACAAGTTAGAGAAATAGGTCTATATGAATGTGACAGAGATTTTGGTTGATTTTGTTTATAAATAGGGATGACAATAGATGAACTCCAGATTTTTGGAAACTTGCTATATCTCCATATATTATTATAGATATTCAGCAAGTGTTTCTTTGCAGATGAAGGAAGTTTTTGAAGAAATATTGCAGGAATGTTATCAGGACCGGGAGAAGAGTTTTTTGTATTATTGAGTGAGTATTCTAATTCATCCATGGTTATGGGATAATTTAAAGGAGAAAGGTCATCAGGCGGTATATCAATACCTTTGGATTCCTCTTTCTCTTTTTTGGTCAAAAAATCTGGAGGAAGAACATTATCACTTGAGAATCTTTCAAAACTATTAGCTAGAATATTAGCTATGTCTAGAGGGGAAGTGTATATTTTTTGTTTTTCTTCTAAGAAGTTAATGTGGTTTGGGGTATTTTTCCCGGATATCTTTCGTACCATTTGCCATACTTTATTAATTGGTGTAGATGAATTTAATTCTGAAACAAACTTTTTCCATGATTCACGTTTACTTCTTTTAATTATAAATCTAGCTCGTGCTTTTAGTCGTTTGAATTCTAATTTATTTTCAAGTGTATTATATTTCCTGAATCGATTTAATGCTGTTTTTGAAAGTTTAATAGCTTCTTGACATTCAGAATTCCACCAAGGGACTGACGAATTTAATTGTTTAGGATTCATTTTACCAACGGCTTTTTCGGCAGCATTCAATAATACATTGGAAAACTCTTGAATTTGACTATCAATATTATTATTTGATTGTAAAATTTCATGTAATGCATTCATTTCATTTAAAACTAGATTATAATACTCTTGCCAATTTGCATTTTTGATATTCCATTTTTCAACATTACAAGAGTATTGTATACTGTCAGGATTTGTTATTACAATCGGAAAATGGTCACTATCATTTAAATCAGAAAGTACATCCCAAGATAAGGTAGCTGATAATGCTGGATCACATATTGAAAGGTCTATGGCAGAGGATTTACCAGTAGAAATGTCAAAATGAGTATTTCTTCCATCGTTTAGTAGGTTTAACTGAAAATTGTCCAACATTATTTCGATTCTACG
Source organism: Diabrotica balteata (assembly GCA_918026665.1). Lineage (NCBI taxonomy): Eukaryota > Metazoa > Arthropoda > Insecta > Coleoptera > Chrysomelidae > Diabrotica > Diabrotica balteata. The sequence continues at coordinate 115,527,938 of OU898281.1, read as the reverse complement.
ACCTAATGGAGTAATTATTTTTGATCCCCATATGTAATTATGTGCATTAAAATCTCCAACTATTAGACGAGGTGAAGGTATTTGTTTAATCAAGTCTGAGATTTCATTATTGCTTGGGTTTTGTGTAGGTGGAATGTATATATTACATATGTTCATTTTTACAGGCCCTTTGATAGTAATTGCGACCGCTTCAAGTTGTGTATTGATTTGAAGAATGTCTACATCGATGGATGAATGAGTGTAAATTGCTACGCCACCACTAGCATGGTCTACATTTTCTCTATTTTTATATGTGCATGTGTAGTGTTTTAAATTATGAACTTTAGTATTTTTAAAATGAGTTTCCTGTAAACAAAGTATGGATGGAGTAAGTTTTTTAATCATTTGTTGTAATATCTCAAGGCGAGTGTAATATCCTCGTAGGTTCCACTGGATAATTGAGAAAGCCATTATAATATATCTTTTACAATTTCGTTATCGGATTCGGTGTTAGTTTCTGATTGTATGGATTTAAGTATTTTGTTTCGAAGTCTAGTGCATCTATTTTTTGATTTCCTATTTGATAAATTCTCATGTAGTTGATTTAAAAGTTTCAATAGGTTTTCTAGATCATTTGTATACGTTTTTATTAAGCTTATTGGGTCAGGAGTACCATGAGCATTTTCCAGTATATCTACTAATGTTTCATAAGATATTGAATGGTTTACTGAAGTATCTTCATATATTCGTCTAGCTGAATTTTTTATATCGTCAGTTACTTTAATGGTTCCTATGTTTGTGATTGAAGACTTTGGCTTTTTTAATTTAGGGTCTGGAAAGGGGTTATTTATTGGAGTATCATTTGGTGGAGGGGTTATAATTTCAGAGCGATTTCGTTTGTTTGAGGGAGGATCGTGGGACATTTGTTGAAAATCAGTGCTTTCTTTAACATGAGTAGATGGTAAAATATGGATATCCGGTTTAGTCGATAGTATAGGAGCCGAGGAAGATATGTTTTGCGTTAGGGGAATGTATTCATTGTCTATTGGATCAGTTGAAGTAGTTGGAGCAGCATTTTGTGCTTGAGATGTTTGAGTTTCTTTAGTAGTTGGGCAATTTCCAGCCGAATGTCCCGCTTGCCTACAATTAGTACATAGATCCTTCTCCATTACAAGAAATATACGATATGATGTCATTTCGTAATTCACAATTATTGAGTCGGGTATTGATGAGACTGGGGGAGAAATAAAAGTATGCCTTCTGAAACTGAAAATGTGTTTGTAATTAGGATTTGATGTACCAATTTTTAAAAAATTTATTGGAGTTACCAAAGTTAATCCCAAATTAGAAAGTGCATTTTCAATAATTGAATGTGGGATTGAAGGACAAACATTTGATATCAATAATCTTTCATTTGGTGACATTAATTTACGAGCCTGAATTTTTTGATGGTTTACAGTTATTATCCCTTTGTTAATTTGTAGAAAATTGTTAACTAAAGTTTCGCTTGTTAGATAAATGCAAATTCGACCATTTGACATTCTAGAGGAGAAGAGAATATTTTTTGGATGCATTAAATCACCAACTGCAAATAGATAGTCTTCCAACTTTGTATTTTCCAACGCAGGAAAAACTATTGCTTGTGTTTTGGATGGAAATTTAGGTACATTTTGATTTGTGACAGTTGCAAAAGATTGTTTCATATTTGTATTTGATGAACTTTGCTCCAGTTCTTGTTCAGGGGCCCCAAGAGGCGGAAAATTATCCATTTTTAATTATTATCATCGATAATTCTTAAAAACCTAGTCCGGTCCTGTCCCCTCGATATCAGAACTGATAAACGGTAGCAGTAAAAAGTTGTTGCTTTATAACCAAAATTGATTCTTGTTTACGTGGATTTAACTTAAATGTTAATTATTTAGATTAAATAAATATTTGTACTCACAGATTTTATACTTGTGGTGAGAAAAATCACTTAGATTCACTTTTTAAGTAAAACTGTAATTAGTTTGATGCTTTTTAACACCTAAAAACTGGATTTATGTGGAGCTTGTTTTAAACCTCATTTGACTTCAGAGGTCGATCGATCAAATCCATCTTGTAAAATTTTATTTGTAAGTTTTAGCGTAGTATTTAAAAGTTTATACCTTTGTAGTTTTGTGGCTGTGTGTTATCTCCTTCTGTGAATAGTACAATTGAAGCTATTACTGCATGAAGGTGTCAAGTCACTTTTTAACACTTTTGAGATATTAAGGTTTAAAGTTATATTGTCGGAGCTTTTTTTGTTTAACATAAAATTAAATCAAATTTCATGAATATACAGACAATAAAAGTAATTTTGAAAGGACGATTAGATTGTACAAAATTTTTTTATGTTATATGAGTTTTTTAATTTTTTTTACAAAAAAATTGAGTTACCACCTTTATGCACAGTCATTTATTTTATTATTCGAAATAATGACCAATAAAGAATTAACTCATATTTATTGATGAAAAGAAATACAAAAATGTGGTAATTGATAAATATAAAAGTAGTTATAATTACTTTCAGATCGACTTAAATTCATATAAAATCCCCGTAAATTCTCCGGAATAAATGGGAGCTGCTCTTGAATGTTATCAAATTTTTTGGTTGCTATAGACCTTGATTTATTTAATGGAACTAACAGATCTTCATGTATTTCTGTTGCGCGGGTTGGTTTGTGTTTAATAATATCTACTTCTTTCCACTCTTCGTGCTGATCTAGTGAATATCTATATTTTGTTATACCAAATTCATCAACTCTTATCCATCGTACATTGCGGTAAAGTATCTTTTCCCCCTTGTTAGTTTTCGTTCTGTCAAACAAACTTTACTTTCGTGGCAATTCTTTTAAATCAATAAATTTATCTTCCATTCTAGTTAACCCAAATGGATTCCTTTTTCTAGCTTCCCTCATTAACGTCATGTACTGGTCTACCGTATAAATATTTTGAGCTTTTCGGATAACTTTCTCGACAGCCCCAAAGTCTCTGTCAATATCCATAAAACTGTGGCCAACCTCAGGGGAACTTATGGTCAATAATTTTAAAAGTCCCTTGGCGGACTAGGTAATGCCATAAACAAACTATAAAAAAGTTCTTATTTTGTCCACGTACAGAATCGCTCCAGGCTACTAAATGATTATTTTCAATATTAATGTTTTAAAAGAACGATAAAATACTACTTCCCACTTCTTCTGGACCTTTACCACCTTTGTCCTTAGTCCAGAGGTGAAAAAACCCATTACCAAAACTATCACCTTTACTTACACAATGAATACCCAAATTATATAGCCACACTTGTCTAAGATAAAAGGCAACGCTGGTAGACAGCTTTGGTAAAGGCAATGTTTTTTGCATATCAAAATTTATGTACAAAATGGTACCCTCATTTGCCAAATTTCTGTCTTTTTTCTGTTCTTCAAATGCTGTTTTGTAGCGCCTAACGTGTTCGTCATTATTTTCTTTAGAGTCACAAACCTTGCAGGTATCTGATTTTGGAGATCCAAAACCAAAGTTAAATTCGGAAACAAAAATTTGTCTGTATCGACTGTTTTTGACAAATTGCAGATTTTGTTCAGAACACTGGTTCTTATATAGTTCATACATTTTGTTTACTGACAGCATAGGCGATACATCGTACAGACGATGTTCATTTTTATTTCTCGAATAATGTCACATTTCTGCAGGAAACGATTTAATATGTTGACGAATTGTCAAGCTGCTCGTTGGGTGTTTGATTTTTGCGGGTCATATGGCGACCCCTCTGATCTTTACTTGGGATAGCTTGTCCCTGAGAAATTTGATTACGAATTCGCTGTATTTTCTTTTTTCCGACATTAAATAATTTTAAAAATGCACTTTTGCACACTTGTTTTGATTGTCCATCTAAAGTACAAAATATTTGAACGATTTTTGGCTAACAGCATTTGTACAACTTGGTTGTTTAACATCAAATGGTATAAGGCAACCAAAGAGGTAGACGTTTTTTTCATCAATAGTAGGCAGTGAATAGTATTTATTAAATAAAGTATTTCGATCCTTATCGGCAAAGCTGATATTGCATTTTAGTCTGCATTTTGCTGTGCACAGTGGTATTCCAACTGCAGACGATTTTTTTAGGACGTGTCTATTTTTATAGTCAGTAATATGCTTCTCCTTTTTCTCTCTTTAACATATTTATGTTTCTTTTCCAATTTTGTGGGTGAGCTTTACGCTTCCTTGATTTTTTACCACTTATTAGCCGTTGGTTGACATTAACCTCAGGAATGTTTACATTTTCTTCTCCCATAATGCCTAAAAAAATAAAAATTTATCTAGCAGAAAAACAAGTTCTCTGACCAAAATAATGTCAAACTTCGCTTATTTTTATTATCAAGTAGGTACCATACAATTTGCTTAAGTCTTACCCATCGAGCAAAAGGACAAAAGAGGGAATGTAAAGGTAGTGGGGGCAAACATATTGTTAGACAGGAAGTGAGATCTTTAGAGGCCACATTAAACAAGGAAAGAGAGTCTCTCTCCTTGTTTGACATCAAATTTAGTTGGGTTATGTTATTGTTTGTCCCAAATGTCACATGAAATCTTATTTATATTGAAGTTTTTTAACAATTGTGTCGCATTTTAGACTCTTATCATTAATAATTAATTAACTTTCTCGTCTAAGACACATTCTGAAAAATATTATATAGCTACTGTTGATAAGTGTCGGAAAATTTAAATTTCGCGCATTCGCATTTCCCGATATGTCCGCCATCAGAGGCCACTTTTTTGGTCTTCCTTTCATTAGGATTAGATTCCCTCTTTTGTCTTATTGCTCGATGGTCTTACCAGTAATCTGTTGTTCTTCCTCTTCGGTTATATTATTTTTTGGTTCATTTTCAATCATATGAATAGGATCATTTAGGTCAATAACGTATTGTGTTTGTTCTTTTACTACTTCGATTTTATTATTTTTTGGTTCATTTTCAATCATATGAATAGGGTCGTTTACGTCAATAAAATTTTGTGTTTGCTTTTTCTTTTGATCTAAAAATACAAAAGTTTTTACTTACCAAAATATAGAACATTGTGACTTCTAAAGAACACATTGAATTGTGTAGAAATACATGAGACAAAAATTAGATTATTTTTATATTTTCGTGAATAAAAAGATTATTTTGATTATTTATTACGTTATATTTTCTAGGGATGAAAAGCAATGTTTTATTTTAAATCAAGACAATCATTTATTTATTTTATACTGTGTACTTTCTGGTTTTCTAAAGCGAACATATTATCTACATATTTACTAAAATACCATAGTAATACGACCAGGTCGTATTACACCTTGCTTTTGGTTTTTAAAAACCGTACGTGCATTTTAATTTGATATTTTATTACCTTGTTTTCCTTTCTTAACAACGGATCGTTTTCTCTTTCTATTTAAAATTTTAGAACTTTCTTCTTCTGAGGGGAAATCATACTCTGGGGTGTAGTCTGATCCAGAATCTAAAAATGGGTCCTCTTCGCTTTGTGTTTCCTGGTCACTAATTTTAGCAGCATCCATAGCTAGCTTCATAATAATATTAGTTCTTGTATGTTCACCCATTATAGAGTATTTTCAAAGCTGAAATTTAAAATCCTAGCATTATTTACACAAATTCAGAGCATTTTTTCATTTTGAGGTTATGTATAAAAGTAAAAAGTAGTTTTTTTTATAAGTTTAGCGATAATATTAAGTAAATAATGTGAAAGGAGTACTTACTGTTTTTGCCCAACACAATAAATACAAAATTCACTTTCAATTCACAGCAATACAGCACCGCCAAAAAAACACGTTCATAATAAAAACAAACTAATGTATACTGAATACAGCATGTTAACTGCTTCTCGTACAACTATCAAGAGTTGACACCTTCTTGCTCGGACTACTTTAGACAAAGCTTGAATTGACATGTTTTCAACATTGGCTTTTAGGCTCTCTAGCGACATCTATGCACCAAAGTCTTTACTAACGCAAGAAAATGAGTTAACACTTTCAAGCATACCATTTTTGTCATTTTTGAAAAAACTGAGTTAACACCTTCATGCACTAATAGCTTCAATTAGTTCGCTCGTTATACATTCTTCCGGTGTTTTCTTGTGTTTTATAATTTTATTAATTAATGTTGTCAATTGTTTAATTGTTCTGTTAGTCTAGTTTTTATTGTATATATTATAAATATTTTGAAAACATGAATATTTTTATCGAGAAAAATCTCCGAAAGAAAAAGGTAATAGTTTAAAGATTGTCTGTCAACTTTGACTGGTTTTATCTCAGGAATCACTGCTCGTAATTCAACTTTTTTTCTTAAATACGAAACGTCTTGGCACGCAACGTCAGTAAGAAAACCTAAAGGTGTATCAGCTGCCAGAGGTTTAGGAATAAACAAAACTGATATTTCTGCTTTCACTCTACTTGAAAATATCCTGAATAAAAATTACTTAATGAATAAACGTGGTACAATATACAATAATAACCAGACAGGGTTGAAGCTTAATAACATGTCGGAATATGTTGTAGCAATTATAAAAGTGTTCAAAAAATGTTATTTTAGAAACATCGGCTTAAAAATGAAAAACGATTTCAGTAAACGAATGCTGTAACGCTGAGGGGACCTTTATACTATCGGTGTGCATTTTTAAAGGAAAAATCAAACAAGCGGAATTTGAAGAAGGTGTGCCATCTGATGCAGGAGTCTTTGTGAGTGAAAAATTAGCTTATGTTACCAAGAAACTTTTTCTGCGATAGCTTAAAGAACAATTTCTCGCAAGAAAACCGATAGAAATGGTGTTACTACTTTTGGGTGGCAACTCTTCTGTTTTGCATTTTAAGCCACATCACTCAGTTTTCACATCAAGCCTCTTGATAGGGCATTTTTTAAATCGCTAAAAACTTTCTATTATCAGTATAGTTAAGAGGAAACCGAGGACGAAGAATAGGCAGACTTTAATTTGGTCGACTCTTCGCCACAGCTTGGAAAATATCGGCAACAATTCAAAATGCTGTTTCAGCATTTAAACCTACTGGTATTGCCCCTTTTAATCCATCCTTAATTCCAGAATATTCCAATCCTTCAGTTTCCATAAACAAACCAAAGTGTTCCAGATATATTACTCCTCCGCCTGCAGAAACAGTCATCACAGAAAAGGAAAATTCCGAGGAAGAGACTCCGGGAAACTTACTAGATATCACTTCGCCTGTTCCTGCATTAACTAGTGTTGCTTCTGTCAGAAAGAAAAGTAAGCAAGTTGCTACTATATTAACCGATAGCACCAATATTTTATTAGAAAAATATATTTGAAACTAATCGTAAAAAGAAAAAAACTACTACAGTGCCGAAACGCACTAAAAAAATTAAGAAACCACATACTAAAAATAATACGAAACATAGGCTCTTCCTCTGACAAAGACCATGAGGACGAATTTATTATTTGCGACGATTTTTTCAGTGGCAGATTATGAAAAGACCACTAAGCGCGAAGACTGGATTCACTGCGTCAATAATTGTACCCGTTGAATGTATGAGAATTGTACAAAATACGTAAACTTTTGTAATGTGTGTGAAAAAATATGAAAAATTAAAAATTAATATGTAGACTTGAATATATTCTATAAAAATATTGTTTTTTAATAATAAATATGAGCACGCCATCTCACCTTAGGTGGCGAGTTATGTCTCCTATATAGTAGAGGAGAGATGTCTTTTTATCTTGAAATACATTTTACTCATTTTACTCATTGTTTTTAGAAATATTATCTTTAGTTTATTATTAGAAGGTAGTCAGCTGAATGCTCCATAACTTTATAGTTTATATGTTTTTGTATCTTTTTAAATAAAGATTATAACGAAGTTCTAAATTTTGTACGATATCTCTCCTAGAATTACCCTTCATGGTGTATTTTTTGTTATATACGGTTTTAAAAAAAATCAATTTTTTTAATAAAAGTTAGATTGCAAAATTATTATGCGAACTTTGTTAAATAGACTTTTATTAAAATTAAAGAACTGTCTTACTTTATTATAAAGATTTTCTACACGAATTATGAAGGTCCAAGTGAAGTCTAAGTGGTTGGAAAATATTGATTAAGAAAAGGCTTGTTTCCCCCCTTTTTCTATTGTTATTTTACAGCAACGGTAATCAAATAAAACGTTGTTTACCAGCCGTATCTTATAGAAAATTTAATTTTCGCTATTTTATTTTAGTGTGACTTTAGCTCCAAAATGAATTGTTTTAAAGGGATAAGCAAGGAAAGTAGGAAAAAGTCGATGTTTTAGTAATTTTTTAATATTTTAATTTTTTATTAATGTTTCCGACTTATTTGAGAGAAAGGATGATCTCGCACATCCACCTTAAAACAGATCCGCCCTGCTCTAATAGTAATTGTGTAATTGTGTAATTTTGGAACATTCTCTATGGCGTTGGCAATCTAGCCAATTTTCTTTAAATTAAACTCCTAAGTAGCAAATTTTTTATATTAAGAACTTTGCTACTACTAGAAGCCTACTACGCAACTTTGTTTAACTACAATCCCACTTATAAATTCTCTTTGTATCTCAATTATTATCTTCTCTTGATTATGACTTACTGGTTTTCGTATTGTTTATTGTAAGTAAATGTTATTTACTTGACTTTTACTAATATATCAATAAAGGCTGTATTTATTACGCAGTTTAAAACAAAAGAATAAAAGTATTTTCCAAAACTGTTTTAGATATCCTGATCCTAATCATGAGGGAACTTTCTGAACCTTTTAAAACAAATAGTGGGTTGCACCAGAATGACCCAATCCTGTATACTATTAAATCTAGCTCTGGAAAAAGTAATACGTACGTTACAAATTGCAAACTATAAAAAATCAGTGCAAATCCTTGCCTATGCTGATAATATCAATCTTGTTGTCAAATGGAAAATGCTGTACGAGAGGCGTATGTAGCACTAAAAGAACCGGCTATAAAAATAGGTTTCATAATAATCACCAAAAAACGAAGTACATGATAATAAGTACGCAACTACAGATCCTACGGCTACTTGTTATAGACAACGACGTCATCGAAGCAGTTAACGAATTTGCATAACTGGGAGCGCTCGTCAGTACTGAAAATAACCTAGCCCTAATATATGGTTCAGAGACTTGGACCAGAAAGTAATGAAACTGTGTTAGAATGTTTCGAAAGAATAGAAGTTATTTGAATCTATGGAGCAGTGGATGACAATGGAGTGTGGAAAAGACGATATAACTTCGAACTTTCTAGAATATACCTGGAACCATATATCGTGAACTATATTGTAATATAAAGGCGCGTACAGACTAGCACACGCATGCGGTGAGAAGAAACGCATATGCGTGCATACTCAAACCATTCGCGCTCAGAGCATTCGTTGAAATTAGAAATCACCGCATATGTATGCGTGCTCAAGGCGCTCAATCCATTCGTGAGAAAATGTGGTTTGTGATTATTAGTTCATTAAAAAATAAAATACAAAGGAAAAATAGGCAATGGTAGACGACGCATTTATTTAAAAGAAGAACCCTACAAATGAAGCCCGATTTACTAGCAGATTTGGCGATAGAACCTAATACTAGACAATTTCAAAATTTTACACGTATGTCAGTAAAAGACTTTGAACGCCTTTTAAATGATATAGGTCCCCTAATAAAGAAAAACCACACAGTCTTAAGAAAAGCCATACTGTTAAGGAACGTTTACTGATAACATAATATAAGGTTTTCTTCATACAAATCTATTAACTGCAAACATTGTTCATTTGACCACTCCATTTTGCACATAAATCAATAAAATAAATAAAACTTAATAAATCCGAACTTATCTTGCAAATGCAACAAATCCCCACGCTATCCGTCTAAACTGAGCGCGAACGTACACGTATGTTTCTTTGATGTGTGTGAAAAAACCGACACCACTCTGGCTCGCAGCTTGTGTGCTCAAGTCATTCGCGAGAAGCAACGCATGCGGCGAGAGGTTACGAAAGCGCCGTCCACATTTGCACACGTATGTGTATTCGTGGCTGCTCACCGCATGAATTTGTAGGTCTGTACGCGCCTTTAGAAAGGACCATCTAAGGTGAATGGGGTATGTAATGCAGATAAAACAAAATGACCCAGCTAGAAAACGCTTCTTTGTAGACCAATTAGTAAGAGTAGAAGAGAAAGAACAAGGTTCCTTAATAACATCATGAAGGCATGAAAAATATACCTAAGCATACGTGTTTGGCGGAGGAAGGCGATGCATAGGGACTACTAAAGAGAAATTCTGAATGTGGTTACGACCTACACAGGCCAATAAAGATGATGACGTTTTATAGAAACAAAAGTTAGAATTTTATATAAACAGATTGCTTTGTTTCATTTAAAAATATATTTTGGATATTTCAGTATTGCAATGAAATGATTTTTGGTCAATATTAATGTTGATTAATTTTGATACTTTAATTCCAATCTGATTTTAAAATATGGCATCTGTAGGAGTTGATAATTTTTGTATTTTTCCCTTTTTATACGTTTCTATACATTTCGTTTGCCTTGTATGGATTTTTGTATTAATTTGTGGATATGCACAAACGTTGGGTATGAGCAATTGCTTCATTGTGTAATAAGATCGCGTTGGTTGATTCATATATTTTTATTTATTGATTCATATTTTGCCTAGCGTGTCGCTGTTTCAACTGACGTTTTTATTTATTTTCGGAAGCTTTTCTACTTTGGATTATAAAGTTTATAACGGGTAATAAGGCTACTTTTAATAAATACTATTCAATCTGACCAACCATAGAAAATCACTGCGGTCGAAACGTTACAAGGACGACAACCTCAATTTGTGAAATTTTATAGCTTCTTAAGGTTAAGCTGAATAAAGTCATAAAGTTTATGACATAATTAAAAATGCCGACAAGCTGATAGGTATCGGTTAGTTTTCTTTATTTTCAGAAAATATTGAAGTTCCTAGAAATTTGGTGCAAGAACTTAATTTAGTAGGTCTTTTCGGTTAAATTTAATTAAGAACTGTGGCTGCTTTACCGTAAAAGAGAAATTGGATGCTTCTGGGATTCGTCTTAGAAATCAATTTGGCTTCCTTTCTTGAAATTTTTTGAAAATAGAGTAGTTGAGGAGGGTTTGAAGAGATAATTCTATGAAGATTTTGAAACTTAAGACTGATTAGGATATTAAAAATGCAATTAACTTTAGGAAGACATAGGTTTTTATGTATTGTAGGTTATATGTATATAAAATAAGTCAGGATCACGGTATACAATAGACAAATATAAATTTAAATAATACAATATGTCGCATATCAATGAGCTTGTATATATTTAAAAAAAGCAAATATTTTGCAGAACATTTTGACACAAAACTTCCTTTGAAACAAAACATTACCTCCCCGTTAGGGGAGGTAATGCATCACCGAAACTTAATCTAGATGAGTATCTTGATAAAGTTCCAATAGTTATACTCTTACTATTGAGGAATTAAAAATCATTCAAAATCGGAAAAATGCACTGAGGTCGATGTCATAATGAAGGATATTTTGAACAAATTTCAAAGAAAGTCTGAAAAACTTTCGCTTTCTAAAGAACTATGTCATAACCGCGTGTAGAATATTTTCTTGTTTGATTCCAAGCCGCAAGTTATCGCCCCCCCTCCTATTTTAGTTATTGACTTTTTTATTAATATTTTTTATTATTAATAAACCATTGACTTGATAGTTCGTTTTTTTTTCATAAGAATATTGTCACTCATATTTTTTTTTCTTTTAACTAATGTTTAAAATTTTTATTCTAAACAATAAAGAGTATGAGTAAAAATTAAAGATCTGTGTAAAATAAATTCATAAAAATTTTAAAATTTTTTGTTATTAAAATTTATACTTTTGAGTAACTTAGTTACGACTTATTATATAAGAAATTTACTCATTGATTCAGATGCTTCAATAAAAAAAAAACTACGTTAAATAAAATTCTAAAGACAGAAAGGGAAGGAGAAGCTATTTTCCTAAAGTGGTTATTATGGACCTATATGTTGGGATTCCAATATGTTCAGAGAAATTTAGCGATTTAGAAAAAAGTATTGGAAATTTTATATCATCATCATCATTATAATTCTAGCTTTACAACCCTGCTTGGGTCCTAGCCTCATCAAGAATTTCTCTCAAGTTGTCCCTATCCATCACCTTTCTCCGCAAAGCTCGTATTCCCATATTTCTCATGTTTTCATCGATGTTATTAAGGAACGTTGTTCTGAATCTTCCTCTTCTGCTCCGACCAATGGGTCTATTAAGGAGCATTTATCTAGTTGGTTCATTTTGTTCCATCCACATTACATGCTTTATGCAACTCAGGCCTCCCTATCTTAAGTTTCTGGAACATTCGATAAGATAGAGAAAAATGTAAAAAATCCACAAGGAAAACAATTCCTGTAGCTGGCTGTATACCACGTATCACAAAAAAGAGGTTAGTCTTTGTAAGTGGGTATATTTATTTAAAAACCCTTAAAAGGGCTACATCAAAAAAAAACAAACGTTTTCGGACTAAACAGTCCATCATCAGGTTTAAAATCTGCCTAAAATAAGTACAAACCATTTAGTTAAAACAAACGTGATTATGAAATTTTGATTATGGTTAAAAAAGCAAAATGGTTATACTTACTAGGTTAAAATGCCTGAGCCACCAAAAATACATGGGTAAAAACCCTTTAAATTACTTATAGTTATAAAAGATTATACATCTTGTTGTTAAAAAACTGTGATGTTCATTAATAAATTAAATATGACTTCAGGTAACATACATTGCAAAAAATTTTGAGTTCCAGAGCCGGGGAGAAAACCTCTACGCACGGAGAACAGCTGGAAACTGATTTACAATATACCTATGAAAGGTGTCAAAAACAAAATGTCAATGCAACATAGAACTATATTAGTTATACCTAGTATTACTACAGCCAAAAGATTCAAAAATTATTTTTGATGATTTTAAAAAATAATAGCAGCAATATAGGTGTTGGGATTTAAAATTTGGGTTATAATCGATGTGAAATCACCAATGGTGTTAAAGTCATGTTTAAGAGTGTATTAGGTATTATTACCTGTGTATTAGGCAACCTATGTTGCTTTTTGTCGTATGGAATATGGTCTAAAAGTGTTTTTTATGTTAGATTAGCTTATATATATGAAAATTATCCTTTTATGTTTATCACATCTAGGACAGGTATACATTTTTTAATAGTAAATATTTGAAGCTAATATAAGACCTTGTATTTAAACGACTATTTAAGACTGTTAGTATGGTGAGAAATTAATAAAAACAAGTTTGGTAAATTGAAAATCTACAGGCTGAAGAAATCAGAGTTATAACCTATGTGATTAATTTAAAATTGAAGAGGCTGAGCTCCTCAGAGACTTGATGAGAAATAGTAGAGGAAATGACTGAAGAAGGACGGGATGGTTAAAGGAGAAAAGGAGTTAATCAACAATTAGAGATAATAGGGGTCCTTTATGCTTGAAGCATCTAGCACCCTGAACAAAATGTATTTTAGTAGTAATAAATTCGGTTTGTAAAAATCTAAAATTTGATGTATAAATGTGCTACTTAGTTGTTGATCAAGAGAAGGTGATCAATGTTGACCAAGAAATAATGAAAGAAAAGAAAGGACAGGAATGTGATGTAGATCTGAAGGGTGAAGAAAATGATAAAATATTATGGTATGATAGATGTGGGTGGTTATAAAGTTAACACTAGGGTCGAAAAGTGATGAGGGGAAGGAGTGGCAAAAGTTTAAAGACTGGTTGTTTGAAGAAGCACAAATAATATGAATTTTGATAAAATGTTAGATAATGTTTGAGAGAATAAATAGTTAAAAATATTGAGTACATGTTTAATAAATGAGTTAACCAAGAAATAATGAAAGAGAAAAGAATGGATAGGAATGTGATGTAGATGTGAAGAGTGGAGAAAATGTTGAAATATTTTGTTATGGTAGATATGGATGGTTCTGAAGTTAACAATGGGGTCGAAAATTTTTTTTTTGAGGTGAAGGTGTGGCAATATTGTAGAGGAAGATTGTTTAAAGAAACACAAATATTGTATAGGATTAAAGGTATTGAAGTTTGTATAGGATAGACGGGCAAAGAAAGTAAGGCAATATTGTGAAGCGTGGACTATGAGAAGAGTTGTCGATGTAAGGGCTGAAAGTCCCGGTTAAACGATACATGACGATTGACGCAATTGGGGCTACTTTACTTTTCTTTGACAATTTCCAAGTCTTCATATAGATCTAATTTTAGAAAATTTTTTTGCGGGATATTATGTAATATAGAGACGTTTTTTGGGATGTTGAGGGTATGTTTATGTTGTGCAAGATGTTGGGAGAAGGTTGAAGTGTTCTCTTTTTTAGTGTGTTCTAAGGAACGGGAAGTTGGTGATCTACAGGTTCTACCTATATATGTAGCATCACAATCAGAGCACTGTAATTTATAAACACCACTACGATCCATGTAGTTTATGGGATCTTTTGTATTTGTTAAACATTGTCCTATATTGTTCGGAACTTTGAAAGAAATGTGGGTGTTCTTAACAGATCTTTTTAGAATATATCTAATATCTCCAGAAAGACGTTCTTGAAGATATGGTAAAGAAGCGTAATGTGGTTTGATGGTCAAAAATGTAAAAGACGTAGAAGAGAAGATCAAACAGCTAGAGAGCATGAAAACTAGTATGACAGTGCTACCACCAGTTAATGCAGTAGGTTTAGATCCGGTAGTAAATGAAGAATCACCTAGAGACGAAACGACACATTATATGAGATTTAAATTGCCACCATTTGATGAAAAGTTTTCTTGGTCTATATACCTGAGACAATTTGAAGCTATTGCGATAGACAATCATTGGACAGAACAAGAAAAAGCTGTTTCCTTAACTGCTGCTTTACAAGGTGATGCTGCGGATATCCTAAGATCGATTCCTAAGCGTCAAGAAAAGTATAATCAGACCTTGCTCACTCGACTAGAAAAACATTACGGAGATGCCCATCTACAACAAGTCAACCCTTTTTCAAATTGTTTGTAAATTGATTGTGTTAATAAAACCAGAACGACACCCCTGCATCCTTATTAAGATGGAATGATCGATAAGATGAACCGAACGATAGGTAAATACCTGTCCAAAGTTGTATCAGAACATCAAAGAGATTGGTACCAGCACATTTATTTTTTCCTTATATGGCTTACCGCTCGGCCGTGAATGAAACTACAGATCAGACTCCAACCTGCCTAGTGTTTGGCTGTAGACCTTTCGAAGAATATGTTGCAAGCGAAGATTATGTCGACCGCCCGAAGTTAAGAATGAACAACATTCATGAACTTGCCCGACAATACATCCAGTTAGCCAGTGACAGAATGAAAGATCAATATGATGATCGATGCAAAAATGAAAGCTATCAAGTAGGTGATCTTGTTTGGCTTTATAATCCACAACGTCGTCAAGGCTTGTCTCCTAAACTGAAAACACAATGGGAAGGTCTGTATTCAATTAAAAATAGAATAAATGATGTAGAAGTTGCCGAAAGGTAAATCAAAAGTCTTGCACCATATGCTAGCTCAAATGAAACAAAAGAAGCACGTACCGTTCAACATGAGATCATAAATGACCGGCGACCAAGCTTTAATAAATTTATGTCAAATTACGGAGAGAAAAAGAGTGCTAGATTCGGCGTGACCACAGAAGTTCAGCAGGATCTTTTTATTGTTCCGCATAACGTCTCTCTAGCCCACTGTGTTGCCCAAGATCTTAAGATGACTCAAGGAATCTCATCCGTATTTTATAAAAGTTCGGTCGTTTGGACGAGTTAAAAAGTCAGCAGCCTAAAGTTGGAAAAGTTCCGAGATTAGACGATGGTTCTCAATCTTCGCTGTATTTGGCGACAAGGATGTCGTATAGAGACAGGACAAGCTACGAGGATATATGGCGTGCTCCAACTAATTTGAAGAAAATCGTGTGCAATTATGACATCAAGAATTTGGCTTTACTCAAGATAGGCCATGCACTAGATAATCTGAAATGGAAGATTGTCAGAAGTATGCTTAAAGTGATTTTCCAAGAAACCGGCATACGTATTACTGTGTGTTATATTAATCCGAAGAGATCGTGTCCTTCAAAGTCAGTAAGCTGTTATTCCTTCTTAAAGGGGTTCATGCAGAGCTGGAGAGTTCTGTAGATTCCACCATCCTGGGCTTATATCTAGCATTGCTGATCGGAACGCTCAGATCCAAGAAGAGAGCAGTGTAACGAAATAGCCCATCTCCGATGTTTGGTATGTGTCACAATTCTTAGAAGCATAAATCTAGAATATTCAAGTGATGGCGCTTGAATAGCGCTCGTCCTCGATGCGCTTTTAACGAGAACAATAGAGGTGAACTAACTCAACTGCAACGAAGGATATAAAGCCCGATAAAAACAGCTATTGAAGCGGCACAAATGTTTACTTTTAAGTTATAAGAATTTATAAGAGTTTTTAAAACGAAAACCAAATAATATGCATATTATTTTTATATAGGTTCCATTATTATTGACAGAAATTGTTTATTTCGGATCATATGAATATGATTTGATAAACTCGGTACCCTTAGATGAAGAGCACTATTTGGACTGCTAATAGCTTAAAAATTATAGGCAATAGATTGCATTTTTGAGGAAGATCTTTAAAGAACATGAATTTGATGTAATGATATAACCACAAGTGATATTCCAAGGGCATCATAGTTTTCAGGCAGTTTCAAAAAATGAAACACTGATTTTCACACAAATTTGTAATAATTATGTTTGGCATGCTCTATAAGGTCTAGTACACAAATATTAAAACGTTAAAGAAGAGATCAAGAAATATTGTTTATTATTAACGGACCCGTTAAAACTAATTAAAAATTTTCCCGATATTCTAGTACTTCTGTTGAGAAACAGGCATATTATCTGTTTTCAAAGACAAAGAGAGAAACTTCTTTTCGGATATACAACAAACAACTTGTATATAAAAAAAGTAGATGAAAAAAGCAATAACGTATTAATGATTAATATAACGATTGAACAATTACCAACATCGTAATCAACGGAAATAATTAAAAAATTACTTGCCAGTTAAAACTTCGTACACCAATAAATTAAAACACCCACAATATTTTTCCAATTAGTAATTAAGTAATAAGGACAAGTAAATAAAATATTGTGGAATGTTCAATTGAGACCACCGACAGTTCGGTGTTGAAATTTATATTAGTTGGGGCAGTTAAGAGTTAATGCGTGTAGGTAGACGGACACAATACAATGTATGTATCAGTCAGAGGTCAATATTTATACACAATATGTACCGTGAGAGTAATTCGTATATGCTTGGCTGAAATATTACACCACACCAGTTATCATTTTCTTAGCCTTTAAACAAACGCAGCTTCGATAATAAATTTTTTTTAGCGGTATTAACCCTATTTGCCTGTATGCCTTGTCTAAATGTCCCACCTTCCAATTTTTCACGAACTTAACGTTCAACGTTTTTTGAAAAACAGATATTATACATTAACTTCGCCTCCGGTAAGTGCTGGGTGAATTGAGTAGCTCAGTAAATGTCAGTGTCGGTCCCAACCCGGGTAAAGGAGGAGGGTTAAAGCGATGGGCTAGCAACTCATCCCTTGTCAAAAGAAATAAATACTAAAAAATTCGACCAAAACCCTCTGAATACAAAGAATGGATCAAAACAAAGATGACTAATGCAACGAAAAAGGAAAATGATATTTGCTACATTGAATGTACAAGGATTTAGAACCAAACAAGCAGAAGTATTCAAAGAATTAGCGGAAATAAAAATAGATATATGTATTCTCGCCGAGACCAAGAAAAAGGGAAAAGGAAATGAAGAGATATGAGAATATAATATACATATCTACTCTGGAGTGAGTGGTTGTCGACCGAAATCTACATCCCCCTTTACACCCTAGGACGACAAATTCAGAATCTTCGGGTAATACTCCTGTGGCTTTTCTTCCGTATATTCGAAATGTCACTGATAGGATTGGCAAAATTCTTCGCAAAGAAGGTATCAGGACTACCTTTCGACCACCCAAGAAAATCTCACAATATCTACCCTCTCCTAAGGACCCATTACCGCCCCTATCTTCCTGTGGTGTCTATTCTATTCCTTGTTCATGTGGACATGTGTATATTGGCGAAACTGGTCGTTCCGTCAAAACTCGGATTCAAGAGCATCAAAGATGCATTCGATCAGGTCTTTTCTCCCATTCTGCAGTTGCAGAACACTGCCAAGAAACCGGTCATTCCATATTGTTCGAAAAAACCCATATTATTTCTAGGAGCCCCTTCTTTTATTCCAGGAAAATCCGCGAATCTCTAGAGATCCGAAAAAATCCACATAACATTAATCGAGAGGAAGGATACTACTTGTCTCCCATCTGGAATCTCAGTCTAGAGCCTCCGTCCGGTCCCGCTACCACGATGCAGCCACATGATTGGCCAGCGCGCGCTTCTTGACGTTCGCGCCACGGAGTGTGCCGATACGCCCCGACGCGACAGGTAACCGCGACTATAAATAGAGCGGTAGCGGAGTAATCGTCGGATTCACTCCCCGCCTCTCGACGCGTTAGTGTTCTGAGCTGTTGGACGTGAATCCCTGTCCTGGCATTTGGTTTTCACCTCTGGCTGCGTTGAGTAGTTGAGTTACTGTGACCAAATGCCCATCTTGGTAGTTAGTATTCGCCTCTGGTTGCGTTGAGTAACTGAGTTACCGTTGCTAACTACCCATCTTCCTGTCTTTTGTTTTCTTTTTCTTTTTCTTTGTTCTCCTAAAGAAGCTACATACAATTGTAGCGAAACGTCGAGATGAACCCACTTTTGGGTCACTCACAAATGACACGGTCCAAACCCGAAAGACGAATAAATTATAATATCGCTACTTTATCTTACACATTCCAACAGTGTATGTGACACAGTGTCAACCAAACCGCAGTGAGGGCATATGTTTGTAGCCGCTTTCTTGAACCTGAAGAGGTATAATCTGCAACAGGAAATAATTTAAAAGCCTGTGCCCACATTCGAGCATATAAGTATACTAGAATTTTCCAAAGAAATTAAACTTTATACACAAAAATTTTAAATTTAAGATATATTGTACTATTCTTCTTCCCAATGGCCATAGTTGTCAGAAACAAAATTTAAAATAAAAAAAAAGTTTACAATCTCTCTGAATAACACTGCCTTTGTGGTGGAAAAATTCAGGTACAATTTAAATATAGAACTGTCCCATCATTTGTTATAACTAATAACCTTTAAGAACCTTGATTGGTTAACATCAATAGAATCAATAGCAATTGATTAGTTTACTCATGATCATGAATGAACATTGATAAGGTATACGTATTTAAAGGATCAGTGGTGTAGTTAGTAGTGATAATACGAAAGCAAATACTGCGTACAGACATACAGAAGTAAGTAGTACAAGAATATAAAAATGCCCTTAAACAAACCATAATAAACCGTTTTTCCTATTAATTCTGGATCTCACAAAAGAGTTTGACAGAAAAAATATTTTTTCTTCAAACGCCAAATAATTATTATGACATTACTTATCTAATTTGATCCTGTCAAAGTTTGATGTCTCCGCCGGCAGCAGTTTTTTTCCCATATCTTTACGGCGGAGGGAAAAATGTTGTCATGGCAACAATATGAAACATATCAACAAAGCAACAATACAAATGTCACTAACAACAATTAAACGTCATTTTTATTTATAGTAATATTAAAAATACAATTAGTTAATGAGGCATTTTCAAACAACTGTAACCAGAGAGACGCAAATCCCACCGACGACTTAATTATATTAATTTCTAACATCTAGACGACTTTGATAGTTGTCACAGTTAAATTCGAGTAAAAATAGCGTATGAATTGTACTATTTATGGTTGAAAATTGCTACGTTTGAAGAAAAAATAGTAGGTATACTTTATTCGGCAAAGAAGCGACTTTTCTTGACTTGCTCTCTATTACACGCCTCACTTCGTTCGGCGCGTAATATCGGGCGCGACAAGAAATGTCATGCTTCTCCTCCTCATAAAGTAATATACTATTGTTTAAGAGTACAGGCCGACAGGGATGCCGTGAAATGGGCGGAGCTTGCACTGCGCAGAGTGAGAAAGTTTAAAATCAAAAAAGGATGCACATACCCGAACATTTACGCGTGAATTTACGTTGAATAATCACTGGCTAGATTTTAAAATGTTTGCAATGTTATCAAGATGTGGATGATCACAGTAATATTGGGAATTTTTAGTATCTTACTACCTAACAAAATGATATTGTTCGGAAGCTATTTGCTTGTGGTAGATTATGCAATTTACTATTTTATTTGGCAGTAAGCCACAATTTAAGTTTGAAATTAAATTTATTTGACGACTTCCATTGTTTTTGTTGCTTGGTAAAAAAATTCTTCTAATAATTTAACTTATCTGACTCATTCATATTAAAAATTCAGCCATATATTATATCAACATTTTAAAGTATATGACTTTATTGATATTGTCAATATTTATGATAGGAAATGATTGATATTGCCAATATATATGATAGAAACAGTAAATTGCGAAAGAAAGGATAAGGGAATTATTTTTTGGTTAGGTACAAATAACGTGTAGATCCATAAATAAGGATTTGATTCAAATTTATTTATTTAGGTATTTACCAAACAGTAGTAATTATGATGTCATTACAATACAGTTAAGATACTTTCACTTTTACTGCAACTGATAATACAGGGTAACATAGAGAGCAAACGGGACCCGGAAGAAGACATTCATGGCTTCAAAACTTACGACAATGGTTTGGACTAGCATCGATCGAGTTATTTAGAATCGCCGCAAATAAAATTAAAATTGCTATGATGATAGCCAACGTCCGCAGCGGACAGGGTACCTGAAGAAGAAAAGAAACGAAAACTACAATGAATATAAAAATGAAAGAAAAAATACAAAAATATGAGTAACAGCAGCAAAGAATTGGGAAACATTCGGAGACAAAATGGAAGAAGACAGCAAAAGTAAACAATAGCCATTGTACAGAACCCTGAAGACAATAAGAACAAAAAACAAACAATATATATATATATATATATATATATATATATATATATATATATATATATATATATATATAGCACTAAAAATACAATTTTAGAATTAATATCCGAAACAAAACAAACCGCAAAAAGATCGAAACAAAACACTTTGAAGAACTATTAACATATATAAACCAAGACGACATTAAGGAAGAAGACAATAATATATTGGAAGATAACACAGAAAATTCACTACAAGAAGAACTAGAAGACGCAATAAAGACGTTGAAGTATGGACAAGCTCCTGGAGAATAACAACAGAAATTATAAAAAAAAACATGGAAAAAATGGAGAACAAGTATTACTAAAAAAAATAAATAACACGGAAAAATGAAAATATCCCGGAAGATTGGAAAGTGTCAGCAATAATACCCATATACCAAAAAGAAGATAGGAGAGAATGTAATAGCTACCGAGAATTGACGTTGATATGTACATGTATGAAACTCTTCGAAAAAATAATAAACAAACTATTAAGAATAATGTTATAACACACACAGACGAAGGACAAAGTGGATTTAGAAGTTGTAGAAATATACAGAATCATATATATTTAATTTAAAACAGATAACACAAAAAGCGACAAATTAGAGAAAAAGCCTTCAATAACGTACCAAGACAGAAACTACGGAAAATACCAAGAGAAAAAGGAATGAACAACAAGCTACTAAGAATATACAATGAGAACAACAATGTCGTAATTAGTAATAATTCAATATCACATACGTTTACAATACATCGAGGTTAAGACAGGGAGGAGCACTTAGCCCAACAGTATTTAGAATATATAAGGACAAAATTATTAAGGATAAAAGAAATGATTAAGAAAATTATGCACAAAAAGGAATAAAAGAACTCTAAAAGGAGAAATGAATAGCAGAGTAGAGAAAACGCTACAATTGTATCTCACAATGTACAATATATATGCTGCAAAAAAAATATATTTGATTTTTATTATACATATTAATAAATAATATAAATTAAAAAATTATCTTCTTACCTTTAAAATTTTTAATTTTAGCAGAGTTCTGAAAAGAACTTTTGTATAGAACAAGTACAACTAAAATAAAAAGAAACAATGCAACACTGTAAAAATATCGAACAGCTACCCGTAGAACGTCCGGCGCACGAATGCCTTTGCTTGAAGTTTCTCAACCCCTACTTTCAAATTTATATATGCGCGGTGACAATTTTATTTCACGAGAACCCTGTCTACCAGTATAATGTAACTGTTTGTATGGGAAATAAATATGTTGTTTCTATTATTTTCTCACCAATTAGACCTTCCTAGGACTTCTCATAAATATTTCAAAAAGAAAATTAAACAAATATATTCAGTCGTACTTGATTTATTATAAAAACAGGTATAAGAACAAAAAATGACATTTGCTAAACGTCATTTTATGATAGTTTTTAACTACATGGATCAAATGAATCAAAACTGTAGAGGTGAAGTCGTTTAATACATTTAGAATTTACAATTATAAACAATAAGGGTCGTTTATTGAAATAAAAACTATCCTATCTTATTAGTTAAACAAAATATACACTTTCACACAATTTTATTGCAATCCGTTCAGTAGTTTTAAATATTTGCTTGGACAAACACCATGACACGAGAACGAGATTTTTATATATTATGAAGTTATTATTTGAAGCATACTATTTGATAGTACATAATGAAAAATTAGGAAAATCATACATATATCAACTAAAATCAAATCAGTAGTTTATGAGAAAGGCAATACTAAAATAGAGGTATCAGATGAAATTAATAAAGTATTATCTTTGTACGTGAACCTTACACTACTTCCTTCATTAAAACAAATAGGAAAGGAATCTAAAGGGAACAAAAGGGGATAAGAGTTGTAACGATCAAAATATTAATTACAAAATAAAGTATCTAATATTTTATATGACATTATCGCAATTCATATCCCTTTCCGCAAGTACCCACACAATCGTGTGGGATGGTTTGGAATGGATGTAAAACTGCTAAATCGTAAAAACTATTAGTGTTCAGTACGAACTACGAACGACGATGGTTGTGTAGGTTCAGTGTAATGCTTTGCGCTGCCATTTGCTTGGACAAACACCATGACACGAGAACGAGATTTTTATATATTATGAAGTTATTATTTGAAGCATACTATTTGATAGTACATAATGAAAAATTAGGAAAATCATACATATATCAACTAAAATCAAATCAGTAGTTTATGAGAAAGGCAATACTAAAATAGAGGTATCAGATGAAATTAATAAAGTATTATCTTTGTACGTGAACCTTACACTACTTCCTTCATTAAAACAAATAGGAAAGGAATCTAAAGGGAACAAAAGGGGATAAGAGTTGTAACGATCAAAATATTAATTGAAGGGCCAAGTGGAAGAAGGTGTTATGTAACATTTTTTTTTAAAACTTAGTTTTGTCATGGAAGAATGTTTTAAGTACCTATTTATCATAAATCGTTATTTCTTTAACTCTATCTAGCATATGAACAGCAATACACAAACGCATAAGGTGTTAAGTGCAGTAAAATTATTAATAGATACTGGAATAAGGAGTCATGGGCACATAACGCCTTCTTCCATTCATAAGCCACGCAGTTTATTATACATTGGAAATGCAACACTGTTTCCTCCATCCGTCACCTGATGTCTCGAGGTTATAATAAACGTTAAGTACAACGGAACTATTCTTGTCATTTCTCTAGTGAATTCAGTCGACTATCGATGAGTAATTTTTAACATAATTTCTCTCGCTTAGAAGGAATTATTTGGTTGCTAAATAAATATTTATATTACAAACATATTGGCGAGATATTTATCGTTTGAACAAAAATGTCTCAACGTGGAAAAAGGTTGGTTGAAAAGGCGCAAGCACAATATGCTGATTTAAATTATTATTCTTTAAATACCAGTAATGGCAATGAAATAGAAGGTACGTATTTTTTAAATTATTATAAATTAAAATATTGTAAATAAATAAGAGTGATTATTGTAGATAACGAAATTTAATTTTTAGTTGACACTCGCCACATATTACCTGATAAAGAACAGCTTTCACATTTACCAATGACACATATGTATGGATCAAGTGGCAGTGAATATGTTTCCTGTAAAGGAGTGCCAAAAGGGGTGGAAATGGAGCCAAAATCCATAAATGAAGAAGATAGAGATTTGATTTCTTCAAATATTAATATTGAAAATAAGATGGAAGGTAATTATTTTTTAATTTTGTGGAAGCATGAATTGTTCAATTTTAAATACTTTAAGTTCTAATACTGGTACTTTTTAGTTGACACTCAACAAATGTCTGATGATGATCGGGTTCTACATTCACCTGCGTCATGTTTATTTGAATCAAGTGGCAGTGAATATGTTCCAGGCGAAGAGGAATCCAGTGACGATGGTGACAGTGTAAAGTTGGCAAGTATTGGAGTAAGTAGTCGGGAAAATACTGAACAGGGAGTGGGAAATCTTGAAGCAGAAGAGAATATTACAAACGTAAGCTTAGAAGAGGCCAGTTCAACGAATAATCTTCAGACATTATCTGTAGAGGCAACAAACACAGCTGAAAAGATAAACATTTTTAATTCTAGCATAACTACAAAAGGGACAAAAAGAATTAAAAGTTTTCCAATCAAAATAAAAACTAGCAAGCTTAGGGTAAGAAATCCCGATACATGGAAAAGAAGAAAGGCATTACTTGCTAGAGAACAAGGCAAAGCATACACATCCAGCACAGGTAAAATTGTACCAGCAAAAATAGCCAGCGTAGAAAATCTGTGTACGGAAAAGTGCAGACTAAAATGCAGCAGTAAATTTAAGGATGAAGAACGAAAATCAATTATGAACAATTTTTATGCACTTGACATTAACGGAAAAAATGCTCTCTTATTTAAAAGTATTATTCCTAAACCAGTAGCACGTATCAGAATAAATGCAATAAAACACAAATCTGTATCTTATCGATATACTGTTGTATCCAATAACGAAGAAATTTGTGTGTGTAAAAAAGCATTGTGTTCGCTTTATCAAATAGGGATGAAAAAGTTAGATGTCATTAAAGGCAAGCTGGCCACTGGAGCATCAGCTCCATCTCTAGACAAACGTGGTAGACACTGTAATAGGCCAAAAAAATTAAATGATCTTGTAAAACAGGAGATAATGAATCATATTTTAGAATTCCCTGCAGAAGAGTCGCACTACTCACGCACCAGTAACCCCAACAAAAAATACCTGCCACCTAATCTTAATATGTCAATCATGTATCGATTGTACATTGCTAAATGCAAGGAAAAACAAAAACCCGAAATGTATTTTATAAAAAAATCATCATATGTCAAAGTTTTTTCTACAGAATTTAATTTATCGTTTAGCCATCCAAAGAGCGATACATGCAGTATTTGTGATTCAGGGCAAGCTAGTGAAGAGCACCATGAGAATATTAAGATAGGATTCAACTTGATGAGTAATGACCGCACTAAAGCAAAAAACGATAACACTGTGTGTTACATTACAATGGATTTGCAGCAAACTATGCCTTTACCAAAGATAACAACATCAAAAGCTTTTTATTTGCGCCAAATATGGTTGTATAACTTGGGTATCCATGTTGTGACAGTAAATGGACAGAGATCTGTGTTTCAAACATGGACAGAGGATGTAGCAGGTAGAGGTAGTTCTGAAATTGGAAGCTGCTTGTGGAATTTTATTCAGACATGTGATGATGTTAAATATAAAAAACATCTAATAACATGGTCGGACTCTTGCGGTGGTCAAAATAAAAATTTTAATTTGATTATTTTATATCAGTTAATGATATTTCGAGGTTATTTTGACAAAATAGATCATAAATTTCCTGAAGTCGGCCACACGTATTTGGACTCTGATCGCGATTTCGGAAGAATTGAAAAAATGCTTAGAAGACGTGGAACTATAGTTACACCTCAACAGTACCGGGAAATAATTAAATCTGCCATCGGCAAGAATTGTATGGTTAATGATATGGAAACCTATTTTCGTGACCTTGATAAATTAGGTACTGAGCTTGGCCTGATAAACAGAAAAAAAAATTTACTTAATCAAAAGGTTCGCTTCAGAGATGGCATTAAGTGGATTCGAATCGATGAATTTGGAAGTTATCTGTACAAAGAGTCGTATGATGAATATACTCCATTTCTTAAGGTTTCAATATTTAAGAATAAACCAAAGGAACCCACAGAAAATATTCACTTTTCTAGAATCTTAGAGAAGACTGGAAATATATCAGACAAAAAAATTGCTGATATTGTTACGCAGTTGCCATATATTTCAGAAGAACATCGTGGATATTACGAACGTGTGATTCGTGAATATGAACAAAACAGAAATGCTCCAATACCGCAAAAACGTCAAAGAAAGTAGTAATATCTATTTAAAACATTTTTTATAAGTTTCAACAATAATCTAAATCTGTTACTGGTTTTATGAATAAATAAATTATTTTTTTGTAGTCAACTCTTTATTTCGGTAAATAATCTATTCCTTTTAGTACTTGGTAATAATAGAAGAAGGTGTTATGTACATTTTTGTTAAAAAAAGAGGGTGAAGATGATAGTATTAAAAGACTTAATATATACCAAAAAACTTATTACTCATGTCCTAACATAAACCCTATAATATAATAGTTCCAGTGTTTTTAATAAAAAAATGACAGCATCATTCACTAAAAGTGGATTATCTTGAAAATTAGTTTTTGTAACTTAACACCTTCTTCCACTTGGCCCTTCAATTACAAAATAAAGTATCTAATATTTTATATGACATTATCGCAATTCATATCCCTTTCCGCAAGTACCCACACAATCGTGTGGGATGGTTTGGAATGGATGTAAAACTGCTAAATCGTAAAAACTATTAGTGTTCAGTACGAACTACGAACGACGATGGTTGTGTAGGTTCAGTGTAATGCTTTGCGCTGCCTGATACGATTGTTGGATTTATTTTGTTTCAACAGTCACAGCTGCTTGTCTTGCAACAATGGCGAGTCGTCAGTTCCGTAAGAAATGTAAGTAAATTTTTGTTATTAAAAAATGTCAATATTAAAATGTAAATGCATGTAGATTACTAATATATCTGTATAGAAAGCACCTACACATACACATTTAAAAGAATGATATTAATAATCTCAAAATATCCAATTACATTACTATCAACACAATTGTGTGAGTTGGGTTATCATTATTGTCCTTCTCTCTTTTTGCAGATTTTGACTTTAACAAACCAGAAGATATCGAAGAGGCAATGAACATTATTTATGAAGATTCAGAACTAGAAGGCTTTAGTGATGACTCAGATTCTGATCAGGTGTGGAGTATTGAGCCAAATAGCCTTTGCAAAAGCCTCGGAGACAGCGAATCCTCGGATTTCGACCAAGAAGGAGAAGATACTCGTGACAATTCCCTAATTCACAACAAAAACCCGTCTTCACAAAATGACGTTGAGGCTTCTGGTCCTTCCGGTGTAACTGCAGCTCCCATATTTGATCAACCACAAACCACTGGAAACCGTAGTTCTAAAATGGAAAAGCCTTCATTTCGGTGGAGTAAACGTTCATTTTATAGGTATATAACTCCTGCATAATACCGGTGCTCACCTACGGAGCACAGACATGGACATTTACACAGGCCAATTTGGATAGGATAAGGAAGGCACAAAGAGCGATGGAGAGACAAATGTTGGGTGTATCACTTAGAGATAAAAAAACGTAACCAGTGGATCAGAACCAGAACAAAGACAGTAGACGCGATAGAACAAGCAGCAAAACTGAAATGGAAATGGGCTGGACACAATGAACGTCTCCAAGACGGACGATGGAACAATGCCATCGGAAAGTGGCGTCCATACAATGCAAAGAGATCAAGAGGCAGACCACAGATGAGGTGGAAAGATGACATCAGAAAACAAGGAGGTCCCACATGGCAGAGAACAGCTCAAGATAGGGAAAGATGGAGAGAACTGGGGGAGACCTATATCCAACAATGGAAGGATAGAGAATAGGTTAAAAAAAAACGTTAATTTCAGGGCATCGAGAATAAACCAGATAAAAAAGATTTTCTAGGTAATTGAACAGATGTAATTGTTCAGAGTCCAGTGACCTATTTTGAGAAGTATTTTCCCGATAGCCATTTCCAGCAGGGAGCTAAGTATACGAATATGTATTGTTTGTCTAAGAAAGGTACAGACACCATTTGAAATAATGAAACTCTATGGTACCCATCTTGTTTTTGTATGTATACTTTATCCACGTTTGCACTGGTACTGGAAAACGGGATTAATATTACAGAGTGTTGCTGATATTTTGACCAGGGATCGTTTTACTTTGCTTAGAACGTGTCTTCACTTTGTTGATTCAGATACCAAATGATCACACAAAAAATAAGTTATGGAAAGTTCAACCCGTTATCGAATGTCTGAGAAATGCATGTCTTAAAATTGAAAGATCAGTTAATAACTACAGTATTGATGAACAAATGATTCCCTTTACCGGCTGTTGTCATATACGTCAATATGTAAAGGGAAAACCAAGGCCCACGGGCTTGAAACATTTCGTTGTTGCTTAATCCACTGGAATAGTCTTAGATTTTGAATTATATCAAGAACGATTGACTCCTCTGTCAGATATAAACTATGGACTTGGACCAGCAGTTATTTTAAGACTGTGTTCATCCTTGCCTTAGGGAAGTTTTTTACTTTTTAATAGATATTTTACAAACTGTAATCTAATTTCTCTTCTATATGAATTAAAGTTTTATGGAACTGGTACTCTCATGAACAGCCGAATTTCCAAATTGAATTTCTCACCAGATAAGAAATTTGGAAGGGGAGACAGTAAACAGTTTTATTGCAGTGAACAAAACATGGTTGCTCTTAAATGGTGGGATACCAAATCCGTTACTATGTTGTCAAATGCGCCAGGGATTGAACCAGAACCAAGTGTCAGAAGGTGGTGTAAGATAGAAACACGATACGTAGACGTCAAATGCCCTGAAATAGTAAGAACTTACAATATTAATATGGGTGGAGTAGACATCTGCGACCAGCAACTTGAATAATATAGAACCTGGATAACAACCAGAAAGTGGACATTAAAAGTCATACTTCGTTTTTTAGATTTAGCCGTAGTAAATACTTTGATGGAATACCGTGAAGATTGCCGGTCAAATAATATTCGAAAATATAAAATACGAGATCTTCTTACATTTAGAATGGAAGTCAGTGAAAGTTTATTAACGTCACCTAAAAGAAAAGATCAAATGAAGAAGTGGAAGAACAGGTTGAGGAAGAAGAAACAAAAGGCGAAACACAAATCAGGCCACAAAATTATCGAGCTCCACAATCAGCTGAAGATAAAAGGTTAGGTTAGGTTACGAACATTGGCCAAATATTGACCACTTCACTACAGCAAGATTTTGCAGAAGGTCGGGTTGTAAAAGCAGAACCCGTGTTAGATGTCTTAAATGTTATGTTTACCTATGTCTCACCAAAGACCAAAACTGTTTTAGGAAATTTCATACCAAATAATATGTGTTCTAATGTATTAATATTTTATACAGTTTTAGTAAAATAAAGCCCAACCTACACAATTGTGTGAGTATCTTATTTCTAAACACCCTGTATAAAGAATTATTTTATTATTTTTCCTGTGCTATTTAAGACATAAGAACATAGAGTACAACGTTTCCAAGTTGACAATTTTTGTTGCCGTGCTGGAAGGGATATTGTTATTTTGGTATAATACGCACATTAATATTAATTTAATATTTCAATTATATCCCTTTTCAAAAGACCACAGTATAAGCCACTGATAAAAAATTGACTGTTGTCTACTGCCCATTCCATCAATTTGTTGCTAGGTTTGATAGTTTTTATGAACGTAGGTGTACAGTGTTGGTCATGTTGGCCTGCAGGTCAATATTAAATACTTAAATGTTGACGTGCTTCTTCGATGCGACATGCTGGCTGACTCATTTATTGACCGTTTCAATTGTTCTACATTAGGACAAAATCGTTCTGTAATTGAAAAATTGTCCTTTGTTTTGTTTTTCATTAGATTTTTCGACACAAGTAAATTGATACAGAATTTTTCAAATTCCGGAGTTTTCTTATCTGGTTAAAGAATGAATTTATACTTTATCGTATAAATTGTCAACAGAAAAAAAAGTTAAGATTTTACAAATCTTATAATTTTTTTTAAAAAATCGGGTAAATAATTTTTTTGTACGTTCGATTTATTTCAGCCCAATTGTCTAGTGATTGTTCCGTCGTGTTTTTGAATAGTATATACAGGGTGTGGTATGACAAGTTTTGATTAAAACTAATGACGGATACTAACTATTATGGTAAAAATCTCAAAAAATTTGAAGGTGTAAATTTTTGATGACGCTGAGTTAAATATTTATTATGCTGATCTGAATGTGACACTTCCGGTAATACCTGACGTAGACGTCAACTTTGTTATTTTAAAATAAACCTAATATTTCTTATCTTATTTTAGAATTATACATGCAATTTTAGATAATATTTATGCACAATATTTCTTACCAAAAATGAAATTTTTTCAAAATTTTGAGAGACACCTAGTTCGTACTAAACAACAATATCTCCATTAATAGCAAATCTAGCTAAGTCAAATTGTAACCAATAAACAAAAATTATTTGCCCCTTAACTCAATTTATTCAACTCATTGATATTTTATACAGGATGTTGTTTTAAATTTAGCCGCCAACATGCACAATTTAAATCATTTATCAATTGTTTACTTTAAATAAAAAATCCTGTATTTTATTACATTTTATGCTGTATTTTTTAAGCCAATTCGTTTGGTATCAGCTTTTACTACACCTAAATCTAACAAAGATGTAATAGAACGTTAAGTGTTTATATGTATTCTTCTGACAGTTTTCTTCACCAATTTGTATATAGCTGGGAAAAAACTGAACAAGAAAAGGCATCAATCTTTGCTGCACATCTCTCACACGTTTTTGGTGCACCTGAACTTAATAACAATAATATCGAAGAACAAGTTAAAAACTGCTTACGACACTTCATGCTCAATGATGCTACCAATCAAATGCTTTAATCATAATAATGTGAAAGAACAAATTTCTAGATGTAATACAAAGTACCACTCTTCGACATGATCACCGAGCTAATATTAAAAAAATTACCGAGAAAAGCAATTTTCCTAATAACAGTGATATATAATAGTATCATTAGATTAGCCTACTACCCTATAATTAGCAGTTTGCACAAATAATTATTATTAGTAAACCAAATAAACCACCAAACTTCGTATAGACCAATCAGCTTACTTCCAATAATGTCAAAAATCTTAGAAAGACTTCTGATCCAAAGAATCTCAGAAGACATCGAAATTAATTCAGTGATCTCAACACACCAGTTTGGTTTCCGCGAAGCCCATTCAACTCTACAACAATGTCATAGGATTGTTAAAAACATTAATGTATGCCCCGAAGAGAAAAAAATTTACACTGCTGCCATCTTGGATATAGAACAAGCCTTCGATCGTGTTTGCATGACGGCCTCCTATATAAACTTAAGTCATCCTTTCCCAGCCCTCATTATCTACTCTTAAGATCATACCTCACAGAACGTCACTTTCAAGTCAGATTCCTTACAGAAACTTCTCATTACTAACCCATAAAATCCGGTGTCCCTTAAGAAAGTGTCCTCAAGGAAGTGTCCTGGGTCTCCTCCTGTACCTCATATACACTGCTGATATCCCAACAACAAATACGACCACAGTAGTCATGTTCGTAGATAACACCGGCATAATATCCATCGATAATGACCTCCCAAGTAGCATCAGGAAACCTTCAAATACACCTGAACTTACTACAAGACTGAATGCATAGATGGAAAATCAAAGTTAACCATATTAAATAGGTACAGAAATAATAAATAAGACTTGCTCACAATCAATTTTGATTTTCAAAATTGATTTTGAGTAAGTCTTATTTATTATTTCTTTACCTATTTGAAATGGACTCACACAAGCAACACATTCATGATTTAACCATATTATGTCTAATAAAATTACACTCACCAACAGGAACATCATATGTCCGAGAATCAGACTGAACAACATATTACTAAAGAAACTTGATAAAAAAGTTCACTTGGAAAGCACACGTCTCGGTAAAAAAATTCAAATCAACATGAAAATGCGTCAAATAAATTGGCTAATAGGCTGAAAATCACAGTTATTTACAGATAATAAACTTCTTTTGAATAAGTGCATACAAAGCCTATATGGACGTATGGATTGCAACTATGGGGCTGTGCAAAGCCTTCTAAAACAAAATCATTCAGAGAATCTAATCCAAAATACTCAGAATGATTTTCAACACGCCGTGGTACGTTAGTAACGAAACTCTGCATGATGACTCTGGTATACCGTTCGTTGAAGACGAAATCAGCAGACTAACAAGAAATTATTTAGAACATATACCACACCACCCCAACTTGGAAGCAAGATAACTACACCTCCAACCAGAAGCCAGACGAAGATTGAAGAGACAGTGGCCAACAAACTTTATTCACTAATTTCAATTTTAATTTTAATTTTCATTTCAATTTTAGTTTCAAATTATAATCCTACATTAATTTAAATTGTTAGTGTTAGTATTGGGAGTGTTATCAGTGGATAATTTCTCCTCTCATGTATTTGCAATACTCACATTTACTAATAGCTTGTAATAGCGGATTGTAAATTTGCAAATTCACTTAATTAATAGTAAATAATGGCAAATGTAGGATTTACTAATAATAATTTTTTAAATCTTATATTATTCACGGAGAGTGTAATAAAATTGTTGAACGAACTTTCCCGTGATTTTGTAAATATATCCAAAACAAATGCAACTGGTGATAATATAAGAAGATTTTTTAAAAACTGCCGTTAGTTTGGCCAATTTAGGACAAAAATTAATAAAAATAAACCAATAGTAAACAATGACAAACAAAATTAATGTTTGGGTTGTTTTGCAGCCTCTCCAAATACCTCCTTTCGAGATTGTGAAATCTTACTTTGTCGACGAGAACATTTCATCGCATATAAAAAAAAACACAAATGAAAACCATTTTTATATAATTTAATGCAAACAAATGGTATAATTACTATAAATGGTTTTAATGGATGAAAACTTCACAAGGAAAATAATATGATCTGAAACAAAGTTTAGCAAAAATGGATAGTTTAATCGACATAATTGATCTAATAAAAATCTATTGTAGATGGTTTTAATGGATGAAAACTTCACAAGGAAAATAAAATGATCTGAAACAAAGTTTAGCAAAAATGGATTGTTAAATCGACATAATTGATCTAATAAACATCAGTATGTTAGTAGAGAATGTTATTTTAAAGATATTTGGAGTATTAATGTTTTTTTTTGTGCAATAAAAGACGATACAATTTTATCATTAAGATTTTATGGTGAAAATTTAAATGTTAAAAGATATTGCCAACTTTAGAAGCAGCCAACTCTATTTCATACTTTATGACATAGAGTTGCGGCTTCAGCTTGGTATAAGCAAGATGGAGCACCCTCTCATAAATTTGGGCATGTTGCTCAGCGTCTTTACAGGACAATGTTTGATGATAGATAGATTGTCAATTAGAGTCCGTTTCGCTGGCCAGCTCACTCTCCTCGCTTGGCTCATTTGATATGATGCAGAGAGTCTTACTTGCTTTTAATTCTCTAACAACTGGCTACAGCATTACAAGACATAATATTAACCCATCACTGCATTATGTTGTTTAAAAACAACATATCAAAAGTGAACATTTATTTTGATATCAAATAAAGATGAATCAGTTTGTGCATGATGTTGTTCACGAACAATACAATATTAATCAGCGTAAGTAGACTAAATAATCATAGACGGCGTTGGTTACTATTTTCACCAAAATCATACACAATAGAATATATAACAAATGCTTAGCAAATATATCGGAGTCACAGTTCGGATTCCGAAGCGCATTGGGCACAAGAGAGGCGATCTTCCGTCTGCAAGTTTTAATTCAAAGATGCAGAGACATGTACAAGGACGTCCACTTGTGCTTCATCGACTTCTCCAAGGCGTTTGACAAGGTCAAACATGATAAACTCATGGAAATGCTCAGGAAGATGCATATTGATGGCAAGGATCTGCGCATAATAACCAGTCTCTATGGGAACCAAAGTGCTGAGATAAAGATGGGCAACTTACACAGTGGGAAGATAGATATTAAAAAGGGTGTACGACAGGGATGCGTTTCCTCGCCACTTCTGTTCAATATATACTCTGAACAAATCTTCAGAGAAGCACTGGGAGAAGTTTCGGAGGGTATCAAAGTAAACGGAGAGGTAATCAATAATATTAGATATGCTGACGACACAGTTATTGTCGCAAATGACTGCAACGAGCTTCAAAACTTATGCAAAGCATATACACAGCAAGTCAAGAATATGGTTTAGAACTCAATACAACCAAAACTAAATGCATGCTCATCAGCAGAACACAACAACCTCCGATGCAATTGACATTAAGCAACCGAAAAATAGAACAAGTGGAGACATACACATACTTGGAACCACAGTCAACACAAAATGGGAACAGTCAACAGAACTAAGATCACGAATTTAAAAAACGCGAAACGGGTTCAACAATACGAAAAAGTGGTTCACAAGCAAAATCTCAATGGAACTAAAATTAAGACTGGTCAAGTGTTATGTCTTCCCGGTCTTGTTCTATGGAGCAGAGGCATGGACCACAACAGAAGCCACCCTGAAGAAACTAGAATCCTTTGAGCTGTGGATACATCGCCGTATTCTTCAGATATCCTGGACAGACCACATCACTAACGTGGAAGTAATGCAGAGAATAGGCAAAAGTAAAGAAATAATCTTCACCGTAAAGAAACGGAAGCTTGAGTACTTCGGACATGTCATGAGGCATACTAAGTACCGGCTGCTACAGTTAATAGTCCAAGGAAGAATCGACAGTAGGAGGGGACCGGGAAGAAGACGACACTCATGGATGCATAACCTGCGACAATGGTTCTAACATCTGCGATTAACATCGACCGAACTGTTCAGAGATGCCGTAAACAAAGTCAAAATAGCCTTGTTAATAGCCAACGTCAGAAACTGATAGGGCAAAGGAAGAAGAACGTCACTATTATTATGTCTTCTTAGTTAGGCAGTGTATATAATTAGATAATGACACGTGTTTTTTTTACCAAAGTAATTTGAATGAATATATTTCACGTGTTATAAATAAGGTAAGTAAAGTGCATGATTTCCTGCGGTATACAGTACTACGTATATTTTTTTCATAACGATGCGTTTTGTTATTGTTGTTTACAAACAATATCATGCATATCTAGTAAATTTTACCTTCAAGAAAACATCATGAGTTGGAAAGATAAAAGACCGCTTACTGACAAGGAACTTGCCTACATAATAGATAGGCTTCGGGATAGCGAAGATGGGCTGGATGAGATGGAATTGTCGACCCTAAGTTCAATACACTCTGTATGAAATATTGGATAAGTTGGATACATTGAGTTAACGGACAAGCCCTTCTTATTTATTGGCTACAATTTCACGTTCCTAGCCTTGTATACGTATATGTACGTACTTATAAAAATATTGTTATTCAATATTCTACCTTATATTTTATGTACAATTTAAAAATGAAATTACAATATTAGCTTCTATTTAAATTAAAAAAGTTGACACCTACTTTCTGCATAACCGGAAGTACCACAATCAGTAAAGCATTATATTTCATAAAATTGAAAAGTTGTAATTTTTTAGTTATTTCTCAATTTAAAGGTGACAACGTTTATTTATAAAAATAAAGAAGCTTATAACATTCCCTTAATAAAGACACCCCTTTCATTAAAAACTAATCCTTCCGACTATTTTCTCTTCCAGTCTTGGGTATAATACAATATAAAATACAAAATATATTAGGCCGTGGATAGCTGCTAGCAAAGTACATCATAGCATATTTTAATGAGGTGTCGGATTAAAAATATTACTATGAATGACGGATTTAGACTTGTTATGATGAGACCCATCAAATGTCAAATCGAACATATCACACACCTGTGTACCACACTTGGGAGTCTAATTTTAAGCTTCAAATTCGAGAGATTATCTTTTAGTAAAATATAATGCTATTATTACGCTGACAGCAGATCGGTTCGGTTTACTATAAATAAGATTTTTTTTAATGAACAAAGATGATTTAAACTATACGAGAATTATCCATCGGATCTTGCAAAAGGAATTTAATGGACGATATGTTTTTTTTTATATACAATTAATTTAGTTCGCAAAACGTAAAATAGTTATAGAATATTATTTTTCTTATTTTTATCCTTCTTCTGGTATATATCCATTACCGATTCTTAGCATTCATTTGGTAGTGCTATTTTTATTTGTTATTGCTTTGAAGAATCCCTCAGTGGACGTTGCAGGGCTTTAAGTTGTTTAGTCGAAATATTTTTTTCTGTACACCCCTTTTATAAATGTTTCAATTTTCTTCTTTTGTTAATTTCACCTTTATAAAATACAATAAAATCTCACAAAATAACACACATTTCATAAATATATCTCTTGAATAAATATAAATAACTTTTTAATGACTCAATGGTATAGAACATCAGTTTCATCTAACAAACAATCACATTACACCGATCTCTACTTCATTGGATAAAATCTATCTCCTCAAGAACTTCCCCGTTTATTGTCAAAAAAATTCAATAGCAGACTTAAGTTCTCCATTCAACAATACAGGATAGTTTGAACCATGTTCTTCCAACCATCAATTAATAGAGTACCGGTATGTAAGTAACGTTATATTTATTTGTTTATTTATTAATTTATTACAATTTAATAGACTATTCTATACAAATTTGTGGGTCTTACCTTGTCTGCTTAAACATTTTATTCATTTTGAAAAACCACAGACATGTAATATTGGCATAATTACTGTAATTTATATCATCTATCTTTGTTTATCTTTATTAGACAACATCCTAATAAGGGTTTTATTATTTCAGCGTTTAATTAACTTTGTATCGAGACCTGAAGATGCTTTGTATATTGTAGAAAGCGAAACCGGTCGGCTGGATAGTTAAATTAAATTAATTGTGAGTAAGTCTTATTTATTATTTCTTTTACCTCTTTGAAATGGACTCACACAAACAACACATTAATGATTTGTTAATTGTATTTGCAGTTTAGGAGACATGTCTCGACGACGTTGTGGATTGTAAAGCCAAACGAGATCAGCTACTTCAACGCTTTCATTCTTGCATCGAGAATTGTTTATTCTTAACTTTAGGAGGTCGACATATTCTTTGTTCGCAACATGTTCTTCGAAAGGCCTGCAGCCGAACTCTAGGTCGCAGGGCTAACGAACTTCAAGACCTTCATGAATATCAGGCAGGTTGAAGTCTGGCCTGTAGTTTCATTAACGGCCGACCAGTAGGCTATTAGGAATAAATAGATGTGCTGGTCCCAATATCTTTGATTTTCGAAACGTTTTGAAAAAGGATTGACTCAAAATTTCGCCATTTTTCGGAGTACTGTTACTCTTTTCATAAGACTACCAACATTGTACTATTTCATGATTGCCCTCTTTTTAACAACTAAACCATTATTGGTTACACAGTTTAAATTTTCAGCACAATCTTCATACATCATCTATACAGTTCACCAATAGAACCTTTCTCTAACCTTTTGCAGAGTCTTCGTAATGTATGCTGATGCACCGTCATGCAACTAACGCAATACTTCTGACACTGTACTTTTAGGTACAATCAACTGAAGCTTAGATTCTGTACTATCACCGTGTTCGAATGTTCTATACAGCAGATCATCTTTTAGTGCTAGGCAAGTAAAAACAATATAACATTTTTATGATATACATAAAGAATAAAATAATGCTACAATAAATAAAAGTTAGCTGCTCAGGAATCCAGTATCGTAAGATGGCATACATTCCACCATTAAATACATATATCCTAAACTGTTAAAAAACGTAGTATCACAATACGGTACAAAAATATAACGGCACCATTACTGCAGTGCTCAATGATAGTATCATAAGAAAACAAGATAAAGATGATATTCAGTCCAGGGCATATAGAGAATGAGTATCATTTTTTTAAGTTATTTTAATTTTTTAGTTTATAAGTGAGAACAAACAGATTTGAATAATTACAGCTACAAACCCCGTCTTTAATATTATCCCCAATATTAAATGCAAAACTGCAACCTCACATATCAAATTATCGCAATAAATATTTTAGGTAATCATGTTTAAGCCATAAATAACAAATATCCTCAAGTTTCATTTGAGAAGTGAGGGACGATTTCCAGATGAACGAGCCCTTAACTTTATCCCAAAATGCTCACCACCATATTCTTCTTTTCTATGGACCAATTTATCCGTTGCACCATTGACTGGTATTGCGGCTTGCACTACAATAGGCCTTAAATATGATTTATGAAATATTTTATATGGGGCAACAACGAACGGCCACCCCAAAACAACAGAAAACACTGATGTCTGTTTGTAAACACATAGACGTAGTTTAAAAATTTTAGTGTAATAGCATAATTTTTGTTTTATACAATCTTAAAAAAACGATATTATTTTAAAGCGTTGTATTACATGCTATTTCTTCCATTAACTACTCTATACACAACTACATAGAAATTAAATTTGATTTTGTTTATCTTCTACATACTTAAACGCTCATCATCATCAACGGAGTTATAATTCTTTATGAGTGTTTGTCACGTTTACTGTTGCCTTCCACTCTTGTCGGCTCTTTGCCACTATTTGTCATCGTCTCATTTCAATTTTTCCACATCCTCTAATCACACATCCTCACCACACAAAGTTATGTCGATCTCTTTTAGGCTTTCGCCTCTTTAAAATATGACTACTCTCTTCTTTTCTTGAATAAAACGAGATTGGGGGCGATAGTAGACGTTATTTGGAGGAGTGGTGTTGCAAACAATTAAAAAAGGAGTATTTTAACCAATGTTACCAGTAGAAGTTATTACAAATTGCCCTTGAATTTAGTTTGTTGAGCTATGCAGGATATTATCTGCGGTATTTATTGTGTTTAGTTTCAGGAGTGTCAAAATACCAATCACAAAGTTGTAAACTAAGTTTAGGAGCTAAGCTGGCGTGATTGTAACTTTGTATTTAGGAATTCTGGTTAGTAATTGCCTTTAGGGGTGACAAGGTGCCTTAAGAACTTTTCTGCTCTAATGTTTTAGGATTAGATGGTTCTTAGGATGTATTTTTAAGAAAGAGACTAAATACGACTTTAAACTGTACTACTGTAAGGCAATTTTTTAATGATTGCTGGAGGATAACCACAACTTCAATTTATTAATCTACTCAGGTTTTTCTTTTCGGTTGCCTTAAGGATGTTCATTTGACGTTTATTTATCATCGATTAGAGACACGTTTGGTACTCAAAAATAGGTGATATACCTGTACGTGTTGTACGTATGGAGGAGAGTCCGTTGGTGGGTGTTCTCTAATTTACAATATAATGCACCTGAAAGGAGATTCACTCTTTGTCTCACCC
The DNA here is from genome assembly GCA_918026665.1 of Diabrotica balteata. Lineage (NCBI taxonomy): Eukaryota > Metazoa > Arthropoda > Insecta > Coleoptera > Chrysomelidae > Diabrotica > Diabrotica balteata. Next base: position 115,488,049 of record OU898281.1, on the reverse strand, counting down.
TATATTAGATGATTCTGATATCAGTGTTTCAGTTGAGCACCTTAGTACATTTTTTGCTCAAGTAGGATACTTATTATCTAAAATTAAGACTTCCTACATGGAGTAATATATATTTATCATCATCGAGAAAAGGATGGGATAAGTTAGGACATTTAAAAATAAAAAGTTGTATTTTGGTGGGGTTGACTCTCTGACTGCAACTTTTCATCTTCTTATAGGTCGTCCTATAACTCTTGTTCCATCTGGCATTTCCCAAAACACATTGTTTTTTGGCTGCTTATACTCTGTATCTGATGTACTCTGTGTCTCACAGAATTTCTAATTCATTGTTTTATCTGCGCTTTCATTTGTTCGTCATACTGTCTCTGCAATGTATATAGTAACTCAAAGGATTTTGCGTTCCACACCAGTAATTTGTTAATTTAATTTTTGTTAATGTCTCCCTTTTACTTCCGTATGTGATCAATGATCCCATTGTCTTTGATATGTTTAAATGTAGACCAAATACATTACTTTCGTTTTTAACCACTCGTATGGGATCAATTAACTATTCTTGAATGTTTGCAAGAAGAGCTGCAATGTCTGCAAAATGTAGTTTGTTTATTTTCCAGCCATTTATTGAAATGCCTTTTTCTTATCCTTTAAGCACTATGGTCATAATATGCTCCATATATATTAAATAATTTTAAATACAGCATACATACTTGTCTGACTACTTGTTCTAGATGGAATTATGGGTGAGGTTTGGGGATGGGTTTGAGAGTGTGTCAAGCACTTTGTGCTGTTTAAGTACATTTGTTTAAGTAGTGTTATCATATGGTTCAGTTATAAGCGAAATTAAGTGCTGTGGTACGCCTTCTTTTTTGGTATTTGCCATAAGTATGGACATCAGACGTTGTTGAATGCTTTGCGATAATCTTTAAAATAAATGTATAACTAAAACTAAAAGCGACGACCACTTAATTACATTAAAGTATTTATTGAGCCGTCCTCTTTAAAGTGCAACAGTTTAGTGAGAACCGAGCAGTAAAATTTAGAAAATATCTAGTAACAATAAGCCTTAAGGAAAGAAACCTGACCTTAAAAGCTGTTTATAGCAATAACAGAAGGAAGACGACAGTGTACAGGAACCAAGGTTTGTAGGGTGTTGCAGTAAGGATTGGATATGACGTGGTAAAAGCGGAAGGTTATATTATACAGGTAGCACCTTTTATAGGAGCTATTACTTTTTGTCGAGCATCACCGACGGCAGACGGATCTTGATAGCTGGTCCTCATAAGATACCTAACTCTTACTTTTAGCGCCACGTACCACACCCCAGGTAACTGCATTAGTCTGCAAGCTAAACTAGCTAGCCAAATATGGCGAAAATTTTAACGAGTGATTCACCTTCTAAGCAATCGCATATTTACTAGCCAACAGCTTCGGGTGAAGGAGTTAGTAGGCGATAGAGAACTTTTTTGCCCTAAGGTAAAAAAAATTATTTCAAAGGCGATGGGATTATTTTAAAGTAGTAAATTCTGTAAAGATGTGGGAAGACACAAAGATTCTCAAGACTATCCCCGGTATAACCATTATGGCAATAAGTACTAAATAAAAAAGAGTTATTAAACATGAAAATCGGAGCCCAAGATCTCGCAGTGGAAGCAACAAGGTCTCTTAGGGCGTTAGTAGAAGAAATTCTTGTCAAATAAACAAAATACAATTCTCCAACATAAAAATTGGCAAATGGAACATAAAATGCTTGTGTCAACCTGGTAAAATACATATTGTTCTTTAAGAAATGACCAGATTTAAATTGAATATATATATTTAGGCGTTACGCCTGTCCGGTAGGGATCTATGGAGGAGTATCACCGAGCCGCAAGCCCTTATCTCTTGCCGTACTGCTCCACCATAGGCCGATCAGATCCCAGCATATCCTAGTCTAAGCCGCAGATTCATCTAGAATTTTAAACTGCTGCGTTAGACTTTTTGTTTTCTGTACACCGAGCTGGGGCTCGAACCCACATCCACTAAACCATTCGACAGTGAAGCGAATGAGAGGCAGCCGCACATCCCGCTGAGCTATCTGACCGACTTTAAATTGAATATACTAGAAGTAAGCGAAACGTGGTGGCCTAGCTCGCGAGGCTTTCCGATAAACATCAGAACGGTATACTATTCTAAAAGCACTAAAAACCACCATAGACATGAATTCGGCAATATTATCGATAAGGAAGTGAATAAAGCAGTACAAATATTTGTCCCGATTTCCATAGAGTGAATACATTTTATACCAAATTTATTTTGAATTTTACGTTGTTTAATTTTTGTTCCAACATTGATCACAATGCTCTGTATTAAAGTAAAAAGGGGCAGTTCAGCATACCATAAGAAACAATATTGACTGGATGGTAGTCCAGTCCAGTCGTCAGAGATTTAATCTCTAAAAATAAGAGAAACAAGCTGAATTTTTCTAAACAACAAAATAGAAGTACAAATAAACAAAACACTGTTAGGTTTCAGAAACATCCTTAGTAGAGAGAAACCATAGAAGCATTTTTCAGTTTACAAAACCTGGTTCAAAGATGAAGGTATATAGAACAACCAGTATTTATATGTGTTTTATCGCCTTAGAAAAGGAGGGAATTGATGACCAAGACCTCCGTCTTATCAAAAATTTGTATTGGCATGAATGTACAAACATACGAACTGGTCAGAATACGATAAAAGGAGTGAGGCAGGTGTGTATTTTATCTCCCGTACTTTTTAATATCTACCTCGAATTTATTTTTAAAGAAGCCTTAGATAAAGATGCAGGCATTCAAATCAACGGGATTAACGTCCACAATTTTAGATACGCAGATGTGGATTTACACCGAAGTTTTACACCGAATAAAAAAGAACAGAGAAATAGCAAAAACAATAAAAATTCGAAAGTAACGATATTTTCGCCATGTAATGAGACATTCAGGGAGATATATCCATACCTCATAATATAGGGCAAGATCGACGGAAGAAGTGGCCTAGGTTCGAAGAATAACATCCTGGTTCCAAAATCTTAGAGAGTGGTATCAAAAGACATCCGCTAATCTGTTCCGAGTTTCTGTAAACAAAGTTATTATTGTGAATAAGATCGCCAACGTTCAGTAATCGGACAGGGTACTAAAAGAAGAAGAAAACTGACATTTAAAATCACCGGTCGCTTCAAAGAAAAAAAGAGGTCGCCGAAAAACAAGAAGGAACTTATGAACGGCGAAGTCATCAATAATTTCCGATATGCGGACGATATACTCCTAGCTTCCAGTCAAGAAGATCTGCAAACACTACTTGATAGTGTCGTTGAGAGTTGTAGGGAGACAGGTCTGGATCTTATATATATATATGTTACAGGATCCAATTTGTAAATAGAATACATCTTGGAGACGTCTATCGCCGTATTCCCGTCCTCCTCCGCCAATCCTCTCGGTCCAAGGCATGCTCCTCCTCCAAACCTCTCGATTCCATTGCTCTTCTAATACCTTCATTCCATGAGCGTCGAGGTCTACCTCTTTTTCTTCTACCAGGGGGCTTCCATCTGTGAAGATTTTGGGGCCAACGTTCGTCAGGCATTCTTAACAGGTGTCCAAACCATTTTAAATCTCTTCTTTCTGTTCTGTCTATGACCGTATCTGTAGCATCTGGATCTTAACATAAGGAAAACCAAAATACTCGTAATAAGTAAAGAACAGCATATAAAACCGTCTATATATGTAAATAATACCAAACTTGAGCAAATTGATAAAATCGTTTACCTTGGACTGCAATTAAATTGTAACGCAGAAAGTCACGGCGAAATTAGATCCAGGATAGAGCAGGCTAGAGCTATTTTTAGAAGGATGTCCAAGGTGTTATGTAACAGAGACATAAAATTGGCATTAAGGATCCGTCTACTTCGCTGCTACGTGTTCTCGGTCTTACTTTATGGTGTCGAGTCCTGGACTGTGAGTAAAATCGATCTAAATCGCCTTGAGGCTTTTGAAATGTGGTGCTATAGAAGAATTTTAAAAGTTTCCTGGGCGGAGAAGATTCGAAACTCTACCACAATACTAGAACGTCTCAGCAAGACTACTGAGATCATAGAAAGCATCAAGCAGAGAAAGTTGGAGTATTTCGGACATGTAATGAGAGGTCCCAAATATAGGTTGCTACAAAATATCATGCAAGGAAAAATAGCAGGCAAACGCAGCCCAGGACGAAGAAGAAACTCATGGTTGAAGAACTTGCGAGATTGGTATAGTGTTGATACAAGCATGCTATTTAGGGTGGCAGTGAATAAAATTAAGATAGCTATAATGGTAACCAACGTTCTGAAAGGACATGGTACATGAAGAAGAAGGTCGCTTTAACCTTTGTTAATCAGAGAACGGTTTATTCGACACAAAAAAGCGCTAATTGACATTATTATTTCAAAGTATCTTAGCTACATTCCTTATTTGAAATATTCTTTACGGAGTACAGACTTCTGGTTAACTGATGTTTTCTATTTCCCTTCCCCCTACGAGGGGGTGTTAGGAAAAAAGCCCGTGGGTAGAAGTGATAATTTGCAACTTTTTTGAGATTCTAAAATTGTCATTCTCAACAAAATTTAGCTTGTTCGGATGATTTTTAGTGTCCACAAGAAAACCTATAGTTGGCTGTATACCATGTATCACAAAAATTATATTTAAAAAATTTCTTCATAAATAGTATAATAATAAAAACCCTATCGGGCTACATCATAAAACATTTTCGAAATTAATATTCCATCATCAGTGCTGTCTTTAAACATGTGCATCCAGATAGCACTGATAAGGGAATAATAATTCCGAAAACGTTCTGTGATGTAGCCCGATAAGGTTTTATTATTATACCATTTATGAAGAAATTTTTTAAATAAAATTTTTAGATTTTTAGAGGTTATATGGCATTTTTGCCTCTGACGACTGAAAGAATTCAGGTTATTATTATTAATTATTCTGTTATTTTTGATACCATTTTTGGGTATATTATAAAATTTAGTTTTTTCTTGTAATGGGACAGTAAATTGTTTTCATATTATAAAATTTAGTTTTTTCTTGTAATGGGACAGTAAATTGTTTTCTTTATTTAATTACAAAATTTATGCCTTATTAATTCATTTAAAATTTACTAAAGCAACTTGAAAAAAAAATACGAACAACGCCTCTGTATCGTCCATTTATAAATGTAGCGAACGCACCCTTCGGATTGATACGGTGGTGAGAACATACGTACAAATGTAAACCCAACTATGCATCAAATAAATCATCGGTAATATCTATATTCTACAATTACAAGTCTCATTTGCATATTTCCGAAATATATCTTACAAGATTAATGGTGTAGCTAACACGTAGAAATCTGACCGTAAAAATGTCGATGATGGCTCTGTTAGGCGTTAGCTAGTTGATGTCATAGGAACAATTTACGCTAACTAAGAAGTTGAGTAAGGATATAAGAGATTTAAATAAAGGTAAAGTAAAGGTTATAAATTACAAGCGGTACGAAAATAGAAAAGAATATGACATATTTTATTTAAATCTCTAAAATAAAAAATTATGTTTAGGAACATCCGCCTTGCTTCTTCTTCGTAAGTAATATAATAGCTTAATCTTATACAATTGACCATTTTTTCAGTGATTAGAAATAATATCGAAACCACAATGAAAACAAATTAAATTATTTCCTTTTTATTAATTTAATATTTCAGTACACTCGCCTCAAACAGTTGCATAAGTACACGCGGCGGACTGTGAGTCCGTATATCGAAATAATAAGTATGAGACGAACAACAACGGACTAATCATCCCAAGCGAACTCCAGAACATCATCAAGGACAGAAATAAAGCCAGAAGAGCTTTCCAAAGGACAAGAAGACAGGAATTTAAGGAATATGGAGACACTCTATCTGAAGAAATAAGAGTAAGACTGAGAAGTCTTACTGAAAACCAATAGCACAACAACATCAGAAAAGCCGAAGAAAATCATGGAAGCGTATGGAAAATGCTGAAAGCTAAAAGAAGAGGGAAACAAATGATGCCACAAATCATCAACAACGAGGGAATACACTACGAATCACAAGGAAAAGTAAATGCAATTGCAATAAGATTGTCAGCTACCTACAAGCAAAATCAGGACATGTCGGATGCAAGAACCAGACAAGAAGTTATAATACAACAGGATCAAAAGAAGAAATGAATTCCTAATAGAAGAAAAAGACTACACCAGTCCTAACGAAGTAGCAAAAGTCATCAGGAAACTAAAAGCACTATGACCAGAAGGAATCCACAACATCATCTTCTTTCCAAACAACTGGAAACACTTCTAAAAACTAGGAAGGATCGAAGAAGACCGAAAAGCTATAGGCCTATTTCTCTCCTCCAAACTATGGGAAAATACTGGAAAAAATCATTTACAAAAGACTGATGAAACACACAGAAAGAAGAAGAATTATCCAAGAAGAACAATTCGGATTCAGAAGAGCAATGAATTGCGAACTCCAATTAGCAAGAATAAACAGCGACACGAAGATAAGGTTCAACAGGAAACTAAGGACAAAATTAGCCATACTGGACATAGAAAAAGTATATGACAAGGTTTGGAAAAAAGCGATAATCTTTAAAATGGAAAAAGCTAGACTTCCTCACTACTTAATCAACATTTGTAATATGTATTTATCTTAGAACTTTTCAAGTTTCAGCTTACCAAAAGATGTCAACAGTTCAAGAAATACAGGAAGGGGTGCCTCAGGGCAGCATTTTATCTCCAATATCATACAATATTTGTGTGTCAGATCTTTCAACAGATCCAAGAACTTCAACAGCGCTCTACGCGAATGATACAGCAGTGTATGCAACCGAAAAAGATGATAGAAGAATCATCCGAAATATGGAAAACCACTTAAAAAAAACCACGGAATTCGCCGAAAAATGGAAGATAAAGATCAATGCAGAGAAGATCCTGTTCATCATTTTCACTCAGGAGATGAGACCACCAGCGAACGAAATCACAGTAGAAGGAAACAGGATCCAGGCAGGAGATTTAGTCGAATACCTAGGAATCCACCTCGACAGAAGACTCAACTTCCGGTTGCATACACAAAAAACTCAGGTAAAAGCCAATACAGCTAAAAAACATCTTGGGAAGAAAGAATCACGAATGCAACCATCAAAGAAAGGTTCTAGTACACACCACTGAGGGAGGTTGATGAGAAAAGGACAAGGTACTTTTTCCACCAGGCCACAAGAAGACTCCGTACGACCAGGGACATCCTCGAGAAGAACAGGATCCAGAGGGTGTACAGAAATACCCATAAACTGATCGACCATTTGATGAGGGTCTAGCTAGATGGTTGCTGGAAAACAGCTAAGCAGGGAGGTAGGTACGATGCCGAAACAAGTACCTACAGAAGAAGATATCACCCAGAGAAGTCCAGGACTCCGCAAGGAAAATTCTCCAGAAGAAGATGGTGCAAGAGCGGGACATCAGACAGAAAAAATGAAATATTAAATTTGAAATGTAAATATAAGTTAGGGCAATAAACGTTTTTATTTTTATTTTTATTATAAGGGCCGGTTTTCACTCGATACAGAAGTAGGCAGATTGAGATCTCAGTGCCGTTTGACAGTTCTTGTATTTATTATACAGAACACGATACTGGTACATCGCGAGTAAGGGGTGTAGGCAGATTGAGACCCCGAACGGAACCGTATTATTACTCTTAAAAATGGCTTCAAAATGGGTGCCGAAACGTCGAGCTTTTAATTCTCAACTCGGTACTTTCCGAGAACTTAGTGATTTTTATTTATCTGACCGCGGAAACCTATCCGAACATATTTCGATAAAATTATATTTCTAGATGTAAGCAAGTGATCAGTGAAGATTAATAAATTCTTTTTGGTGAAAGTGGAAAATTTCATAGGGGAAAACCAAGCCGGATTCAGAAAAAATAGATCGACTATACATCAGATTTTTACTCTCAGGCAGCTGCTTGAAAAAGGATGGGAATTCAATAGAACCATTCATAATCTCTTCATAGATTTCCGACAAGCATACGACAGCATTAAAAGGGATCAGATGTGAAATGTAATGGCAGAACTTTCAGTTCCAAAAAAACTTATCCAGCTCATTAAAGTTTGTGTAAATGGCTGTAGATCTAGAGTGCGGATAGGTAACAAGCTCTCAGAGTCGTTTGAAATAAACAGTGGACTGAAACAAGGAGACGCGCTGTCACCCCTTCTTTTTAATATAATCCTGGAAAAAGTAGTAAGAACCGCACAAATTAGAACAGAACTACTGATAGTAAATGGACCAAAATTACTACTAGCATACGCGGATGACACTGACATTGTAGGAAATACCGTCACCAATGTAAAAGAAACCTTCAATAAATTAGAGAGAGAGGCAAAAAATACCGGTCTAAGGGTCAATGAAGAGAAAACCAAATATATGTGCATTAACAGACAAAAGAGACGAGATAGAATAGGACAAAATGTAACAATAGACCCCTATAACTTTGAAAGAGTGGAGAGTTTTAAATATCTCGGAGCGACTATCACCACAGATAACGATATCACGGAAGAGATAAAAGGGAGAATTCAGGCAGCAAACAGATGTATGTATAGCCTCCACAACACTATTAAATCCAAGAGCCTAACACGAACATCAAAAATCAGGATGTATAAAACAGTAATTAGACCGGTGCTTATGTATGGATGTGAGACGTGGACGCTGACAAAAGCAATGGAAAGTAAACTCAGATGCTTTGAGAGAAAAATCCTCAGAAAGATCTTCGTTCCCTATCACGAACCGAATACTAACCAATACCGAATGAAAACAAATGCCGAGGTCAAACAAATGTATAGTGCTAGCGACGTAGTCCAAGAGATTAAATCCCAACGTCTAAGATGGGCTGGCCATGTTCATAGGCTCCCTAATAACCGCCTTACCAAGTTAATCTGGGAAGAAGTCCCGACAGGTAGAAGGCCCTTAGGACGTCCACGAATGCGATGGAGAGATAATATATGGTCAGATTTGAGAACAATGGGGCTACCCACTGACTTAAACATCATGGACGACCGTTCGAGATGGAAGCAGGTTGTGCAGTCAGTCAAGACCCACCCCGGGTTGTAGTGCTACCAGAAGAAGAAAACTAAGACATTGGTTAGAAAGTTAATTTGAGTATGATTAGAATGATTTCATTTTCAAAGAATTCGACTTAAAAATAAAAATTATTCGAAATAAAAATAATAAATTAAAAATATACGGCAATCACTTTTATATTGTGTGATGCGTTGTTTTTTTAGCGCTTGGAAAAAAATACTTGCGCTGTAGTTCAGCACTATGAAAACACCGGTCATATACTAGACTATTTATAAATATTCAAAATAGCCAACATTCACTTTATAACAACTAACTTTAATAATTAATTAAAGAAATATCATTCTTCTAACGTTTCTTTTATTGATATTTTTATTTTTACATTTAAAGTAATTTTAATTATCACTCAAAAATGCATCAAAATAAGTAGGTAAAATAAATAAATACCTTACAATAAAACGTTGATTTTACATGTGAAAACTCTTCTTAAACTTCTAAAAGTTTAAAATTCATTATATTTTAAATTTTATTCCAGTAATACCCGGCGGTAATATGGGCTTTAAAAAACGCTAGTTTCATTGAACCAATCGCTTCCATCAAGTGAACATCTGATGGTTTCTGTCCGTGGTACCTCTTTAAAATCACCGATTTGTAAAGACGTTTTAAGATACACATTTTATAACGATTGTTAAGATATTGAAGAGTTAAGCTGATACCGCGCCTGTTTATCTGATCGTTACTCTATTAATGTAATGTTGTTATAATCGCGGTGCCCGCTCATTGTTTGGTGAAAACCTTTAACATTATTGACGTGTGTGATCCCACAAAAAAGGCAAACGATCCACCTCAATGGACATACTCGAAAGACTTCTTTTTTTGTCGAAAATTAACCGCTACAATGAACTAAATGCCTTTTAACAACAGCGTGGTCGAGAATCCATTAGTACACAGAAGGTGGATAACAATGGATAGAAATGGGAATGCTCTTGAAAAATAAGCGAATTGTCTTGGAAGATCTGTGTCAAAGTTTATATAGGCAAGGGTTACATTATGAAGAAAACTAGATAGGTCTACTGTTTCTGAAAATAAGAAATATATTAAAGATTTTGACATGTTATTTAATCTCCTTAAAAAGGAACATTTGATAGCACTATATTTATATTACAAAAAAAATCAATATCAAAATATTGTACGTCCGATATTTAATCACTTTAACCCTGAACCTTGTTCCGATGCATAATTTTGTTTCTATGAGCGGGATGGTTTTAAAGTCTATCAGTAGGGTGATAACCTGGCTGTAGACCCCTCCTCCTTTCTCCGGGATTGGGACCGGCAACAGTTTTGTCGAGCGACTTGATCAACTAAATAAAACTGCAAAATACAAAAGCACAAAAAGCAAATAAACTGGCAGGATGCCTTAATAACACTATATGGAAAAACAGACAAATTAACACTGAGATGAAGTCAACATTTTATAAAGCCAGTGTAAGACCAATAATGACATATGCCTCAGAACAAGACCCAATACAGCCACAACGTAAAGGCTACTGGAAACTGCAGAGATGAGAGTACTGAGAAGAATTACAGAAAATGCGCTGAGAGATCGAAAGAGAAGTGAAGATGGAAGAAAATGTAATGTACAGTGCATAAACGAATGGCCACAAAATAAAAAAAAGAATGGAATAACCACATAAGTAGAATGGAGGAGACTCGTGTCATCAAAATAGTAAAAGATGTCACCAATCGGCAGAAGAAGTATCGCACGACCGCGCAAAAGATTCCTTCCATAGAGGTATAAATCCGACAATGAACCAGCAGAATTGCTTATTAAGAGGAAGACAAAGAAGAAGAACCCTAAACCTGTTACATGGAGTCTAGGAGAGTTTTGCGAAATTAAATGGTGTTATAATTGCTGCTATGGATGGTCATCTGCTAAGTCTCTTTATAAAGATAGTTTTGCAAATCAAGCATTATTGTAAAGATGTTTATGTTTAACATGATTTAAATAGGTAAAGGAGTACCCCTGGAGTACATCAGGAGTGATTTGTTAGTATGACAGATAATAATCTTGACGAGAATGTGTTATTTTTGCCAATGATGTATAATATAATACATAAGTGATACACATAAAATAAGTGATATAAATGATAATCGGTAAAAATAAGTAATTTTATGACGGTAATATACAACATTTAATAAACACAACAAAGAGCTGCCCTTACTCCTAAAAGCTCACCCAACCGAAGCTGTTGACTATAGAAGCAGACTACTTATACCGGCAGTCACTCGGTCTCTGCTGCTTTACTAAGCTACGCTTCAAAGTCGGATTGCTACTTCAGCCAAATTTACCGAATGAAACTCTTATCGTCATACTCCATGTGGTCTTCATTTGTAACCCTAGACAAGGTGCCTCCCAGAGTGCTATCGGCCGGGTCAGCTGAACTCTTAATTTTTCATAGAGATGTTACTCCCATATTCTTCCTCTTTTTTCCTGACTTGAAACCGGCTGCAGGTGTAAGCCATTCAGTTCACCCTGAGACTAACATATAGACAGAGTCAACACACCAAATATTAGAGAGCAATTAAATTCTGATAGCAATATTATGATTTTCACATTAGAGAATACACAAAAAATAAAATTTATTATTTATTTATTTATAAGCTTTGTCATCTTTAATATGTACTACAGCGTTTTGAACCGGTAAAATTTTCCATATAATTGTAATTTAAAAATGTTTTTTTTTTATTTTACTCAACGGAACTGTTCTTATTTAACATTTAAATTCTAAGAAAATAATAAAATAATAAAAATAATATTAACACAGATTAACATTTATCATCCACTATATTCACATAATCGTAGAAAATACAGAATTGAGCAAAGCTTTGTAAGTATTTATCAACATTATCGCTTTCTATGCGCAATTGAAAATACTCGTAAGTCTAGTGTGTTTTAAAGAGGGCAGTAAGACCTTGTAATTCTGGTTTAATGATAGAGGTTATGTTTTACTTTGATTTTGTGTAGTGTTCTAACTACTGTTGGTGCAAATAAAGCAAAACGACTTTTAAACTGAAGAAGCAAAATAATCCTTTAGTAAGTAAAATCTGTATTTTACAATGTAATAATGACTATTTAAAAATATTTGTCTTTAAAATGTGATTAGACTTACGAGAATTTATAAACATTTTGGTTGTGACATACAATGTTTTAACTTCGCTTTTTAAATTGTATAGTGAGTAATCTGTTTTAATAATGTAATAACGGTTTTTTAGTAAACATTAGGTTCATATTTCCAACTGATAATAATCTGCTGTGTCGTAAATTTTTGATTTTATAAGCATATAATACGCAATTTGTCAATCTATTATCTATAGGAAAGACCAGTGCAATTTAGGTACGAGTTACAAAATAGGGAATTTACCCTTAGAAACATACGAAAGTCACTTATTAAAAAAGGAATTGGCAAGAAATGAAAATGTCTTATGACAACCAGAGTACAGATCATGTAGTTACAGTAGACAAGCCAGCTATTTTATTAGCACCATGATAAAAAGCTTCTGCTTTATATCATAAATCAAAGCTAGTTGTACACAACTTAACGGTGTATAACAACAAGACAAAAGATGGAGTTTGCTATGTTTTACATGAGGTAGAAGGAGGACTCACTTCCAATGAGTTTGCTTCTATAATCACTCACCACGTCGAAAATTATTTGAAACCGCTTCCTAATGAAACAGTAATAATTTGGAATGACGGTTGTTGCTACCAAAATCGCAATTCAAATTTGACAAACTATTGTACAAAAATACTTGGAACATGGGCATACACAAATGGAGTGTGACTTCATCCATGCTCAAATAGAAAATGAGTCAGAAATCGAGAAATCTATGGTCCAGCTGATTATATAAAAATAATTAAAAGCACCAAAAGGAACCCAAAACCTTTCGAATTAGTTTACCTGGACCATTCTTTTTTTATTTCTTCTTCTTCTAGTTCCATGACCGTTATCGATCGTTGGAGATCATGTTGGCTACCATATTCGCTATCGTGACTCTATTGACAGCAGCTCTAAATAACGATGTAATTGATTTTCCATACCATTGCCTTAGATTTTTCAGCCATGATGTTCTTCTTCTACCAGGACCACGATTACCTTGGATCTTTCCCTGAATGATCAGATGTAAAAGATCATATTTTTCAGGGTGTCTCATAATATGACCGAAGTATTCCAGCTTGCGTTTCTTTATTATATTGACCAGTTGTGTTGTTTGGTTCAGCCGTCTAAGGACCTCCTCATTTCTAACTCTGTCGACCCAGCTTAATTTCAGTAGTCGTCTGTATACCCACATCTCAAAGGCTGTCAAGCGTTTAAGCATAGCCTCAGTTAGGGTCCACGCTTCTACTCCATACAGCAGGACAAGAAAGATGTAGCAAGATATCATACGAACTCTAAGGTCAATGCTAAGATCGTGACTGCAAAGTACGTTTCTCATTTTTACAAAGGCAGCTCGGGCTTGTTCTATTCGGCTTTTAATTTCTGCAGTTGGATCCCAGCTCTTATTGATATTACTGCCGAGATACACGAGTTTCTCTACTTTGTCCAGTGTGGCATCTCCGACTTTTATACCGTCATCATGTATATAATTTTGTTTGCTAACTATCATATATTTAGTTTTCTTAACGTTGAGTTTTAATCCATACTGATCACAAGTCTGTTTTATTTTGTTCATTAGATTTTGAAGGTCTTCTCCGCAATTGGCAAGGACTAAGGTATCACCGGCATATCTAATATTGTTCACGGTTACTCCATTCACAATAATACCTTCGGTTGTCTCCATTAAGGCTTCCTTAAATATTTCCTCTGAATATAAGTTAAAAAGTAAAGGCGACAATACACAGCCTTGTCTCACTCCTCTTTTTATATTTATTTCATCCGACAGTTCTTGTTCAACCTTTATTCTTGCCACTTGATGCCAGTATAGATTTGTAATTATTCGTAGATCTTTATCGTCCAATCCAGCTGTTTCCAATATTTCTAGTATTTTGTTATGTATAGTATTTTGCTTTGTCAAAAGCTTTTTCAAAATCGATTGCACAAATATACACATTTTGATTTATATCTCTGCATCTCTGTACGTCAAAGTCCGTCTTATATACCTCAATAAGACCAGGTACAAAAGCAGGAGAATTCACTGTTATAGACCTGTCATCATTAAAGTGCACTCCGGAGAAAGAAGTCTTTTATAAATTAAGTTTTGATGAAAACTGCGTTTTGTTGAGAAAAAGAGTGCGAAAAACTGATAGATTTGAAGAGCCAAAACAGCTGTACCAATGCCCACAAAAGATTAAACTCCATAAGTACCAGCATTTGCATGAACTAAAGAGTCTAATTCCCAAAGACTTCCACGGATTCTATGATTATTTAAAATACTGATTTTTTCAATATTGAATTTAGTCCTTGTTGATTTTTTAAATATTATGTTGTGATTGTATCCTCTTCAAAAATCTGAGTTTTTTTGTATGAAAATTTTGTTATTTGAAATATATCTAAGTTTTTTTTTTTGATAAATCAGTACAGTCTACAAAAAATTCTTTAACTTTGAAAAATTAAAGGCAGTTATATCGAGCACAATTTTAGTAATCAAATCTTGCCCAAGTACTTTCGCTTTCTACAGCATCATCAGGGGCATTTCGTCAAATTTGGGCTATGAAATGCCCCTGTTGATGCTGTAGAAAGCGAAAGTAATTGGGAAAGATTTGATTATTAAAATTGTGCTCGATATAACTGCCTTTAATTTTTTAAAGTTCATTTATTCGAGCATTCAACCTTATATCAAAAAATTCTTTATTAACATTGCAAATTATTGCATGTCTCTTCTGCTGAAGTGTTAAGACTTGTATATCTCATAGTAACAATAATTTACAAGATTACATTTTTTGTTTTTTTTTGTACTATTAAATATGCTATTAAAGTATCTAAAAAACCACTCATGTTTATAAATCAAACCACTCAAAATCGTCTTCCATGAGTTTCTGAGTAGGTATCATCTTATAGGGATGCAATTTATTTTCTTTTAATATGTTTACTATCGATGTATGGCTAGCATTCAATGTAGTGGATGCCTGTCTACTCGATGTATGTAGATTTTCCTGAAACTCAAGCAACACATCTAATTTGAGTTCATCACTCAGTGCATTGGAAGCTGCTTTTTTATTTGCCTTACATGACCAAACTCGCGAAACTGCTTTTCTATTTTACTTATTGTTCCTTGGGATATAGGTGGTAAATTAGGAAATTTCTCATGAAATAGGCCTGTTATGTTCGGGTGTTATCTCCGTAACCAATCATTTGTAAAACTTTTATTTTATGCATGTCCGGTAATCTAACCATTTTTTAGAATTGAATTGAAGGAACTTTTAACTTAAATTAAAATACTGACAACTTAAATAAAACAATTTGCTAATGCGTGTTAAAATAACGTTACCACGGAAATTTAAAGTTTTTTAATGGTTACCATCTAAAAACCATATTGCTATGGTTTTTGTTCACTTTCTCATTATCAAGACCTAAAAGGGAAATAAAATTGGGGGTTGTACCTGTTATTCTAAGGGGGTTGAAGGTAGGGGTTGCATTTTCACGTTAAAGAATGTCAAGTTATAATTTAAATTTGACGTGTTTCGGAATTTTTTATAAATATGTACAGTAACCCAAATAATGAACTTACTTTGGCTTTTACACACCGTATATATATATATATATATATATATATATATATATATATATATTTATATATGTATATATATGTATAATAAAATATGTGTATAAGATGGAAGGCAACCGTATATACGTATTTCGTCTTCAGTACGGTGCAGCCAATGAGCATATTAACTAGGGAAAGGATATATATATATATATATATATATATATATATATATATATATATATATATATAGATATATATATATATATAATATATATATAATATATATATATATATGTATATATATATATATATCTATATATATATATATATATATATATATATATACATATATATATATATATATATATATATATATATATATATATATATACATATATATATATATATATATATATATATATATATATATATATATCAGCGATATCTAAAAAAAAACTTGTTTTTATCAAGTAGTGTATAAAACACATGCACATAATTAGGCAGCAGATTTCATTAGAACAATTAAGAGGAAATATCTCCCTTCTAATTTGTCTCGAAAGCAAGCAGACATCTGGATAACAGTATCTGCAGAAATTAAACATATTTACTGGCAGTGCTTGCGACAATAACGACGTCGCCAGTGACGTAATTGGTCTCATTTCCCCTATCGGGCGTACTAAGCGTCACGGCGCTTCGTATCGCGCGTCGCATCCTCGTCGTGTGGTTTGCCAACTTTGCAAAACTCGACTCACTATTGCTGATTCTGTTCTGTGCTGTTCTGTAACAATAATTATGTTCGGGAGATGACATCTTTGAAAGATTCTTTGATAGGTTGGTGTTGAAACTTAACGGATTGTCTGTTCAATGAATAATACCCAAAACTAGTTATATTACGTATTAAGGAAAAAATGGAATATTATCTTTCATTATATATTTGCACTTTTCTTTTTTATTTAGTTTTTTTTTTATTTTTTCGAGATTTTTTATAGTTTTTGGGAATGTCTCAAAGTGTAATTCTGTACAAACTCAAGAATGGTATATTATACTGTATAATCCTTATTCGTTTACAACCAATTATTACTTTTTGAAAGCTATACATTTAATTTTGAAAGGAGATATTTCAACTAAAAAAATTCCAAACAAGAATGTCCTTCTCCTCTGTCTTTTATCTTTTGTAAGGATATATGGTGACGTTATAGAATTTGATGTATGGGTCCTATGCATTCTTATACCTCCTGCACTTGATGTGTGAGAGAGATAGAGTAACCCGTGGTGTTCTTTATTTGGTCCTACCAAAGGAGCGATCTTCCTTTGGGAAGAGTTCTTTCACCAACTACTTTTCCTTCAATTACCAATCTCTCCATGCCTTTCCTGCATCTCGCTATATGTTCAAAATATCCCTATATATTTTGGTTTATATTTACAATAAGCCTAGCGATGATGTTGAGTTCTATTAATATTAAGATATTTGTGTAGTGTGAGATGCAGGGTATCTTATCATTATACGATAGACCCACATTTCAAAGACCATGTTGCGTTGTGAATCAGACTTTTTGATAATCAGTTAAAGTTTCTGCAGCTTAGGTAGCGATAAGATCTAGGTCTGATCTGGTCATTGTGAGGCGTCGACATATTTTTTATTCGCATCATCCATTATTTGTGATAAAAGAGCCTAAGTATGTCGTCAGACCATGGAGTTGGAGTATCTACATTGTAAAAATGTCGTGTGCCCCACCCTCCATGCTGTGGCATGCTGGACGAGCCATACAGTCTGTAGTCAACACCCCGAGGTAAGAGCGGGAACACAAAGTGTATCAATACTCTTACGCTTATGAAGCGCATCTGGCGCATCATAAGGGCCTTCACATTTTACTCTTTTTCAACTTCGAGTAAAATTTCTTTATTCTTTCTTATCAGCCTCTCTTGACCAACTCTTGTTTCTTCTGACCCTGAATGGCGATTAGGTTTCCGAAAACAGACGGGTCACTATATTTCCTTTTACTACACCCTCTACTAACCGAGCGATTACCGGTATAAGTAATCCCCCATCTACCGGCCAAGCGGCCGACCAGCTTCGGGCAAGGTAAAAAAATCCCTACATAGGTAAAAAAATCTCATTTTTTTACCTATGTAGGGTCATACGTCGCCATGTTACCAATTCTAACGGTAACTTAAATATCATTTTTGTAACCACATATAATGTAAATCAACCATAAATTTATATCATTTAAAGGGTTTTGACCCATATATTTTGGTGGCTCATAGCATGTATACCTCGTTCACATTGATGATGGATTTAACAATCCGAAAACGTTTTGTAATATATTTGTGATAGCCCGTTTGGGCATTTTATTATATACCTTTCATAAAGGATTTGAAATAAAAATATTGTTAGTTGCATTTTTGAAGGTTAAAAGATTATAATGCTTTTATACACTCACCGGCAGACAAACAGAGCGCTTATAATAACATAAACACAAACAAAACAAACTGTTTTAAGTAATTTCTAATTAAACTTACGAGCTCATCTGAACAAAAATGTATAAAAATTCAGAAATAAAGAATACACTATTCTTATCAGTTTTAAAAGCGCAAAAGTAGCTGTTGGTATTTTATTGTTTTTTTGTTCTTGTTGATGTGAGTAAACTTTCAAGTCAATTCAAGTGTCAATCACAATTTGAAGTTGAATTGCGTTAATTTAATTTCAAGAATTATGCTTGCAAATCCTGAAATAGCGGCCGCTATTATTGCTTCAAGACGGAAGAAATGAGCAATATGTTGCTCAAAAGTATCAAATATCTAAAAGTACTGTGCACTGCATCTTTACACCTTTCTTGTGACCCAGATCTTACACTAGACGATCTAGAACCGGTCTCCAACGAAAAATAGTGTCCATGATGATCGCTTCATCCTCTTTCAAAGTCTACGAGATCGTCGTGCCAAAGCTGTACAAATTCGAAATCAACGTCAGCAAGTTTGGAATAGTAACTTTAGTATACAAACAATTAGACCAAGGCTTAGAGAAGTAAATTTAAGTAGTCGCAGACCTGTAACAGGCCTACAACTTCGCAGGCGGAATCGGGTAAGGCGCCTCCAGTTTACCAGAAACCATGCTCATTTTACTGCAAATAAATGAAGGCATGTTTTATTTACCGATAAGTCCAGGTTTACTTTAAGGTCTCCACATGGTCGTGAGAGAGTATGGCGAACACCATATAAGCGTTTTGCAGAATGTACCTTCAGTCCTAGGGTAGGCTATATTCTTCCTCAAGTGCCATCTCCGCGGCGGAGGTCGGCAATCATCACTTTTGAGACAGCTGCTCTGAAAAGTTTATTTGATGTACATTCGTACCACTCTCTCAGGTTGCGCAGCCATGACATTCTACGCCTCCCTATGTTTCTCTTTCCTTGGATCTTTCCCTGCATAATCAATTGGAGCAGGGTGTATTTCTCTCCACGTGTAATATGTCCGACATCTTCTATAGGCTATCAAGAAGGCTCAATTATGGTGTGAGCTGGAATTTCTCTATAGGCACGTACAGAATTGTACATCGTTCCGAGAGGTTCCATAACAGCTGCCAAGTACATTAATGAAATTTTCCAAGATTTTTTTGTGCCATTTACTGGTTTTGTTGGCAACAAAACTTATGACTTTTTCTGATGCATGATAATGCGAAGCCTCACAGTGCGATAATCACTCAAGAGTTTTTATATAAAGTAAAAATTCCTGCAATGGATTGGCCAGAACTGTCTCCAGACAAAAAAGCAATCGAAGTTGTTTGCGACATGTTTGGGCGAAGGATACGATGTCGTGTTCCTGCTCCTTTAACCTTAAATCCGTTACATGAAGCTCTTTTAAAGAAATGGGGACTTATTCCTTACCAGGACATTTCTCATTTGATTTTAGGCTTGCCAAGGAGAATTCAGGCAATAATTCGAGCACGTGGAGAAAACATTCATTATTAAAATCAGTTTAATTTTTAAATTTTTATTTACTGAAACAGTTGTTTGTGGAAAAGTTAAATTCTTATTAGAAATTACCTAAAGCAGTTTGTTTAGTGCTCCATTTTTCGTGCCGGTGAGTGTAGAATTACAATTCATTTAGTAGTTTTTTAGAAAAACAAAATCGGAAGATCACTAATTAAGGCATTTTTCAACAAAAAATTACAAATAACTGAAATAGATCAAATTTAAAAATTACCAAGATAGGAAAATCCACATAGAAACTGAATTCCTGTAGTTAGATACCATGGACGGCTATGCTGACAAATATGGCAGTCCTTGAGAGAGCAAATGCTGCTCGCGATCTGCTTGATAACATCAAATGTAGAAAGATGGCCTATTTTGGACACGTAGTAAGGGGAGACCGATATAATATTCTTCAACTTATTATGATGGGTAAAATCGAAGGACGCAGAGGAATTGGTAGAAAGCTGGCCTCTTGGTTGAAGAATATCAGGGAGTGGACAGGAATAAAGTAAGCTGAGCAACTATTTAGGATAGCTCGAGATAGAGACAGTTTCGCCATGTTAATCGCCAACGTCAAGGGGACTTGATGGGGCACGTTAAGAAGAAAAAGATACCATGAATCACAAAATTTTTTATTTAAAAAGATTTCTTTATAAAAGATATATTAATATAATATATAGCATGATAGAGTTTTTATATCAGTATATTTTTTATAAAAGGAATTTTTTTTTTAAATTTAGAAAAAGTATTAGTTTTAATAAGACACTTAACCCTAAAAAAATTTACTAAAAGCGATTCGGAAAATGGTATTTTGTTATAAGTTTTATAATAATTTCCAGATCACTTGGAAAAGTTAAAAGAAATATGTTTAAACTTGAAAAAAATATATACAGGGTGATTGATTAGTGTGAGGAAGCTCAGTAGATCTGTTATAGTAAAAATTACAAAAAAAAAAAAGTTATTAAAAAAAGTTGTAGGCAGCTTTAAACTCCACATTTTAAAATTAGTTACAATCTTACAGGGTGTTCCATAAGATGGTGGCAGACCAAACTTATGTTTTGTTAAACGGAACACACTGTATTTTATTTTAAATTAGAAATCTGCTTCAGTTCCACATCACAAAAATGTAAAGTTTTATTATGTTATAGCGGGTATTTAAGAAAAGTTATAACCAATATTACCTAAAAATCGTATCAAGTTTAACTCCCTGTATAATTAAATATATATATATATATATATATATATATATATATATATATAATATGATTAAAAAGGATTATAGGAACATTGATCTATTGCAATCATAGTTTTTTAATAATTGGTAGAAATTATAAAACATATCATATTCGTTTTCATAATATTCGTTAAATCAAATACAGAGTAAGTCAAAATGCAAGTACATTATTTTCTTGGTAATTTTAAATAAAACACCATGGATTTTATATCACTATCGAAAAGTACTAATATCATACTTCAAATTTTATGAAGTACTCCCTATAGGTACCTAAAGTTATCACTTTTCTAGATATTTTTATTTTTCTATCAAAGTATTAATTTGGTAGATAATTTAACGTTAACCAATAATTATTGTGAGTTGGCTATGATTGAGTTGTCAGAAACTGACAGTTTGACATTATTGTTTATTAATTCAGTATTGGGGTACACCGTAAAAGAGCAACAATTTTTATTTAGTAATTTAGTAATTAATTCAATTTAAATTAGCAATAATGAATTTTACTACTGATGAAATGGTAGATATGATCTGGATATTGGGGAAATGCGATAAAAATTCATTACTATTAGACAAGATACATTTGAAAAAATGAAAGATCGATTTAACCGCACTAGTTCAGTGAATTATAAAAAACATGAACGAAGATAAACTAGTTTTACAAGAGGGAAACGAAATGAGTATGTTGATGGAAGTTACAGAACACGCACACAGATGCATAAAGAGTATTTCCAATGAACACTTACTTACTACTCTGTTCAAAACATTCTATCTAAAAACAAGATCATATTCAAAAGCACTAAGAATTAAATAATGATGATTTTCAGAAACGTATAGTATTTTGTGAATGGGCCTTAGAAAAAATTAACGAGCAAAGAGATTTTTTTGATTATGTTCTATTTGGTGATGAAGCTACATTCCATCGAAACTGTTCTGTTAATAGGCATAACTTTCAGTACTATTCAACAAGTAATCCATACCACATAGTAACACATATTCATACAAGATGTTCTCTAAATCTGTGGGGAGGTATCGTCGGTAACCATGTAGTAGGACCATATTTTTTTGAAGATAACTTAAATGGTGAGATTTACTTAGATGTTATCGTAAATCAGTTACCGATATTATTAGAAGAGGTTTTACTTAATATATGTAAACAAATGTGGTTTGGTGGTTTCTACATACCGGTGCTCCTGCGCACCACAACGAATTAGTTCGTGGTAAACTTAATGATCAGTTTGGTGAAAGATGGATCGGAAGAAACGGACCCCAAGGTCACCAGAATTTAATAAAATAGACCCTTTCTTTGTGGTTACGTTAAGAACGCAGTATGTAAAATACATCCAACAACAAGGGATAATATGAAAAATAGAATCCGAATTGCATTTCAAAATATTTCTTTACAAATGCTTAGTAACGTAAGCAACTCCTTAATGACTGCTTTCAAGTACGCATAGATGTGTTGGGAGGTCATTTTGAACACCTTAATTAAGTAAGAGTGTAACAAAGAGGAGTATCTTTGTTACACTGACCAGTATAACAAAGATACTCCATAACCTAAATAACAACAACGTAACCAAAGTTAGAGCAGGAGACAAATTCACTGAAAATATTCCAACACCGGGAGGAATTAGACAAGGCGACAGTTTAAGCCCCTTCTTATTTAATCTTGTCATGAGCAAAATTATCAACAAAGTAACATCTCTTAATCTCGGATATAGAATGGGCAACAAAAGAATTGGTATGGTGTGTTACGCAGACGATGCAGCAATTATTGCCGAATCAGAAGATGATCTCCAAAGGCAGCTCTTTCAGTTCTTTCAAACAAGCCGACTACTAAATATGAACATATCTACTAACAAAACTAAATGTATGACAATAGCAAAAGATCCGCTCAGATGTAAGTTAGTGGTTGAGGACAACCCCATAGAACAGGTGATGCAATACAGATATCTGAGCATAGATATATCAAGCACCCACGACCCAGTAAAGGACCCGAGGAGTCAGATCAACAAAGCATCTCCACTGTCAGGATGTCTGCGGGAGATAGTCTGGTCAAATCCGTATATGCGCACAGATAGTAAAATTAGAATCTATAAGACTTGCATACGACCTATCATGACATATGGCATAGAAGTGCGCGAAGATACCAACAAAACGAAACAGATGCTAAGGGTTGCCGAAATGAAAACCCTAAGAACAATAATAGGGAAAACAAGAAGAGACAGAGTGAGAAATACAAACATTAGAGAGCAGTGCAAAATTCAAGATATTGTAAGATGGGGAAGGCAGCGCAAGAGGATGTGGTACAACCATGTAAGATGAATGGATGAGAATAGACTCCCAAAAATTGCCCTAGAAAACAATCCGCCCGGTTCAAGACCCCCCGGAAGACCACCTAAAAGATGGAGGGATAGTTGGCAATCTACCTCCCAAGAAATTAACCAGAGGCAGCTTCAGAATTAAACAGATCGAAAGATCTACAAAAAGTAGAAGAAGAAGAAGAAGTTAAAATTACTGTTGTTTTTTATTTTTCTATGTGTTGTTATTTTTTTTTTAATTTTCCGTCGGTTACTTTTTATAAATTTTATTTGAAATAAATTGTTTTCTTTTCTGTGTCGTTATTTCGTTACTAAATTAATAAACAAGTTTGTCAAATTGTCAGTTTCTGTTGTGATGTGAAACTGAAGCAGATTTCAAATTTAAAATAAAATAAAGGGTGTTCCCTTTAAAAAACATAAGTTTGGTCTGCCATAATCTTATAGAACAGCCTGTGAGATTGCAACTAATTTTAAAATGTGGAGTTTAAAGCTGTCTATAACTTTTTTTTTATAATTTTTACTATAATCGCAAAAAATTAGTTTTTTTATGCTCTGTTTGTAGGGTAAACCACCCGCTTATATATTCCACAATACCAGTAAAAAATAAATGAAAATTTTGAGAAAATAAATTTGAGTACATATTTGAAATTATTCTATTATTCTCATTTAATCCCACTACACAAAAACTGTGTTTCGTATGTCGCTATCACGAAGTTTAAGAATAATTGAAAAGACATATGACGTGGTCTTTACAATCATAACTAATAGGATAAAGAGAACATTACACTTTACAAGAAATTCTGGCTAAATTGAATAACATTAACAACAATAGTGAGAATTAGAACTTGACCTAAATCCTGACCACATTTTAAATCCCACTTTATAAACTTTAAGTAGATTTACGTGCTTCAGAGAACTCAAAAAAATGTTTCCAATCTAATATTTCAATTAGGTAACTCGAGAACGTTTTTTTGGTGGGTAAAAAGTGCAACTGTTTTCATGTCGACAATGAATGGTTCAGATGAGATTAGACCCGGAGATAACCTGATGCGTACAAACAAATGCACAATGAATCGTATACAAAAGTATTAGGTTGCTTATTTGTGATTTTACAAGCAAGCAGACAAGATAACATTCTGACCAAAGCATATGCCGCACCCCTCGTTCTTTCAAATGAAACATTGTTGAAAGAAATTACCATATAATGTGTTCGAGCATGTAAGATATCTTCTTTCGATATATTAGATGGTCAAAATTTGACGTTCCCGTTTTGTAAATTAGCATTATTATGTATGGATAGTTACCTAGGTACTATTGGAAGGTTGACGTTATTTAATTTCTACATTCGTATATTCATAAAGGTGTTAATGTTAAGAAGGGTTGTACATTTAATTTGAGTATCTTTCAGGTATCGATTACATTAATAGTCGTTAGACACATATTTTATGAAACTTTATAGAAATATTATTATTATTTTTATTATTATATAACAAATAAGGGCAGAGGAGCGAGCTCCTATTATTCTCAAAAAGCAAAAATAAACAAAAATTAAATATATCCTTATAAAACTAATACTAGTTATAAAGTTAAGTACAGTTAAACAATTAACAAAAATTGAATTGTGACACAATAAATAAATAAATAATGCTGTCCGAGAAAAAATATCCTATCCTATAAAAAAAAATAAAGTGCTATCAAGTTTATTTTTAAAGATGTTAACACTAGCTGCCGATATGGTGTCTTGATCCAAATTGTTTCAGATATTAAAGATTATGTTTGGCAAGAAGTTTACCCTGGACCTTGCAGTAGTTTGTTCCCTCTTTAATTTGTATCGATGGCCTCTTAATCTTTCGTCTTGATTCAAAGTGAATATGGTGTTTAGGTTCCCAAAATTATGTTTTAAAATACGTAAAGACATTATTAGATCACCTCGAAGACGTCGCTGTTCGAATGTCGTAAGATGAGCCATGAATAGTCTATCTTCATAGTTAGGTCTTACACGGCCGTATGCCAGTCTTGTGGCTTTACGCTGAACGTTTTCAAGTAGGATTTTATCGCGACTGAGATCTGGATTCCACACTGGTCCGGCAAACTCAAGAATAGGTCTAACGTATATTGAGTAAAGTTTACTAACAGAGATTAGAGATATGCGTGCAAAACATTTACGGATCAAAAACAGTTTCGAGTTAGCACGTTTACACACCGACACTATGTGATCAGACCAATTTAAGTCACTATTAATTATCACTCCGAGATCGTTGTGTAAGGTTACAGAGTTTAAAGGATGTCCATTAATAAAGTACGGCAGTGATTGGTTATTTTTGCCGATATGTAAAACAACGCATTTTTCAATGTTAAGCGGAAGTAACCATTCTGAGGACCATTTGAATATTGCGTCAAGATCTTGTTGAAGAATATGTTGGTTAATAGTTGGATTCACATATAACTTAGTGTCATCAGCGTAAATGGAAACCTTACTGGATACAATGAGCGGAAGATCACTAGTGTAGACACAAAAAAGTAGCGGTCCACGTACTAATCCTTGTGGAATTCCACTCTTGGCTGGCTTATCTAGTGAGTGGTCTTCCCCAACACGAACCCTGAAGTATCTGTCGGATAGAAAATCTTGTATCCAAATGTTTAACTTTCCGCGGACACCATAGTGATCCAATTTATATGCTTTATTGTCACTGAAAATTATACAATCTTATGGACAAAGCTTATAAAAGTTAAAACAAAAGTAATAATAACAATATCACAGAATAAAACATAATGAAATATACCATGCATTGCAAAATTTCACTATATTGCAAATTGCATAATAAAACCTTACGAACTAGTTTACGAATATGTTTAAGCTGCTGCATATGATACCCAAATATACATAAAAATACTTGTTACTTGTACCTAAACGAACTGTACTTTCTTAATTATTCGTTAAGAAACTCTTCCACTGAATAATATGGTCTTTCAGATAGATAGGCTTTTGTTAATTGACGGAACTTAAGGAAAGAAGTTGTAGATTTAAGTTGTAAAGGAAGATGGTTGTAAATTTTTTTGCCGAATGTTATATAGATTTATTTACTAACTCAGTGGATGGGATCAATAAATCTACATCAAAGCTTGAATTAGTAAAAATAAAACGAATTCAAAGAAATACCCCGAATTCCGTAGAAATTTAGTTTTTTCATCAAAATGTCATGATCTACACAATCAAAAGCTTTGGCATAGTCACAAAAAACAGTGGCAGTATAAAAATTATTGTTAGTGAAAGCTGAACTGACCTTGTGATAAAATGTTGATTTTTACGAGAAAGGCCATAAGTCGGGCTTTTATAAGTCTCTCAATAATTTTGGATAGGATAGGCAGTAAGGTAATATTTCCATAGCTTCAAACATTAGATTTATCACCACTCTTATAAAGACGAACAATAACAGCTGTCTTTAGGCACTTTGGAAATATACCTTTTTCAAAGGAATCATTAATTAGTGAGACCAGGACTTCCAACACATAATTTGGGAGATTTAATAAAATTTTTATGGATAGTCCATCAGTACTACAGGAAAATTTGCTTTTGATACTACTGATAATGCTCCTTAAATGTTATGTGTACTCAGTGCTTCTATACGGAAAGTCATATTTTGTTGTAGGAGAAAAATCATTATTTGTAGAAAGAATTAGGGTGGCACTATGAACCGAACTTGGACGATCATACCAAGCAATTGTGGTATATTTTTCTACTAAAAAAGGCTCGTTAACTTGAAGCCAGTGTTCGGTAACCGCAACTATCGGGGGAAATCCAAATTCCTCCAGAAACAAAAATAATTCATCTGTTTATATCTTATAGAACAAATATTAATCAAAACCATGCTAAAGTTGTCATCACTATAAAAATGTGAAGTTTCTAGTCCCACAGAACAAGCCATATTATTTAAAAATTTCGTTTTGAAGAGGCAACGGAATAGTAGTTTTGGAGACTTTCTCTTGATTTTTGTAGTTGAATAATTTTTTCCTAAGTGAGAAAATACCTAAAATCAGCAAGATCAGCTTCCACTTCAGTTTTAAAAATTTCATAGCCATCGTTAAATTCTAGAAGGGTTTTTCGTGGATCTTTAGTCTTAGTGCGAAGTCCTTCGGAAGCTAGAACGAGTTTAAGGCTTGTGTTGGTGAATTCTTCGTAACACACTGAATCAGATTGGTCGTGTAGAAAAGCAAAATGTAGTTTAATGGCTTTCAACATAATCTTGCTAAAAGGTATCGACTGTTCGAGTTATTGGTAAATTTAACTCTTGGTGGGATCAAAGGATCCAGATTTATCGATGGTTTCAAAGTATCCTTTTTAATGAAGTTAATATGAGAATGGAAAGCATTCTTTTGTTTGCAAATTTCGATCGCCTGTTTGTCTGTAACTATTCTTGTAGTTTTTACTTCACTTTTGTTGTTGCTTAAAATGGTAATTGAATTCTCCAAGCTAAAGGGGCTTGTGATGTATTTGGCCTTGTATTTGACTCATATGAAGGCGTTGGTTCGGAATATGAAGATTCTGTAGACCATTTAATGTTTAAACTAGGTGGCCAAATTGCCTAATTAAATAATAAGTCAATGAAGGTTTTAGATTTTATGTCTATTTTAAATGAGGAACCACTCGCTATGTCTGAATTTTGAAAGAGGACA
Organism: Diabrotica balteata; assembly: GCA_918026665.1. Taxonomy (NCBI): domain Eukaryota; kingdom Metazoa; phylum Arthropoda; class Insecta; order Coleoptera; family Chrysomelidae; genus Diabrotica; species Diabrotica balteata. Next base: position 115,460,029 of record OU898281.1, on the reverse strand, counting down.
TAACATCTAATATATGCTATTTCTTGATACCCAGCTTCTCTTTAATAAAGTGAACAACTTAAATATGGGTGAAAATTGGGGTTAAGTTGGTAAAAACTACATAATGGCATTTATCTTCTGTTATTTTTTACTTTTTCTCTGTTGATTCTAATTGTTGAGGGAATTCAGTTTGTGTACCTAAGGTGACATAAAATGTATTTTTCTTCCGTACTTCTTTTTTCGTTTGTATATTAGATAATTTGTTGGTAAGATTACCCATTTTACTAAATATTTCACTGAAGTTTGAAGATATCTATCCCCATCTTAATCTCAGATGAATTTGAGTCTTGGATTTGAACCTTGATAGTATTATCAAAACAGCCCAAAAAAACTGACGATATATTTAAAATATCTTGTTCCACCTGCCTTATAGATTTTAAAACATTGTCATCATTTAGCAGGTTATTTATTTTATGGATCTCGTCAATTTTTTTTTGTTTAAATTACATTGGAAGAACCTAGAACAAAGGTAGAATTATAAAACCTCGCAACTTCGTAAGTAGGTGATTACATATAATATTGATATTAATATTGAATTAATATTGAAAAAATTACATTTTCTAACCGAGTGATGCCGATATCAGATCTAGTTAGTATCCACCCGGTCAACCACACCCCGTGAACAATAGTCACTAAGTACCCCTTACTTTAATTATTTAGTTCAGAATAGCAATTTTCAGGAAAATATACAGCTCGTTTAAGGGTTTATTATTATCTTAATTAGCTTGATTAGCCTTACATTTTTTATAATTAAAGTTAGACACAGGGAGGTGACTTTAATTGGAATAAATAAAAAAAATGGAACATTTTTCTTGTAAAGTTTCTGACACTCGTCAATTCTTATTTAAAGTTTGTATAAATACTCAAATATTGATATAAATACTATTAATGTTTAAACTGACAATGATAAAATAGAAATCATCACAAAAATTAAGTACTCTGGTTTTTAATTTGGTAATGTATTGTCTTTTAATTTAATTTTAAAGATTTTTTAAAAATTACTTTTTTTTCAGAAATATCTAAAAATTTGTCAACTTCAACTAAAATTACAGTTTTTAATGCGATTTTTTAACCTCACTTTAATTTTTGCTCATCGGTTATTTTTCTCTTCAATTTAAATCAATCAGTCCAGTTGCAAAAATTACAAAATCGTGGAATGAGAATCATTCTTGGTGGAAGCAGATATACACCTATAGCAACAATGTTTAGCATTCTGCAGTGAGTCTTAATTCAACAAAGGGTCGTTTATCTTACAATGGTTAAATGGTTTAAAATTTTAAATAATTTGGCCCCTGCTAACTTTTGTGAGTTTATTATGCGAAATTATGATATTCAAGAACGCTATGACTCAGTAGGAAAAATTGATCACCAAGAACTAGCTAGCAAAAGGACTTGTCCAAACGGACCATCTACCTTATTGCCAATATGTCCCCAACAGAATGACAACTTTTAAATGACAACTACAAACTTAAGTGGGACCGCACTGTACTCACAGACCAACAGTGTACATTATACTATTTAATAAACTTACTAGACAGACAACACTAACAGATGCGGCGATACATAACAATAAAAATTTGCATTTGCAATTTGCGTGGTAAATACAACGAAACAATCGCTAAATACAGAGATCTGAAAATACAAATAAAGAGATAATGGAGGATGGAAAGTACTCAGACGATACCTATTTTTCTCTTTACCACTGGAGTTATTCCACAGAGCCTCTTAAATAACATAAAACAGCTGGATCTTAATTAACTTTTAAGATCATGTAAAAAGCAGTACTGCTCTCAACATCTAGACGCATAAGAAAATTTTCTACGTGTTTCCGTTATTTTGTTTATTAAGTTTTGCAGACTTTCTATGGTTTTGGAAAAAGACTATTGTATTATCTGCATACCGCTAGTTGAGCCATTCCATTTATTGAAATGCCTTCATCAATATATTTTAGAGCTTCTTCAAAAATGTGCTCTGTGTACAGATTGAATATCAGTGGTAAAATTATGCACCCCTGTCTCACTCTCCTTAAGATTTTGATATAATCTCTATATTCTCCATCTATTCGAAGCATCGCTGATTGATTTCAATACAGGTTAGCTATTATTTTTAGATTTATTCCGCCAATCCCTGTCTTCTTTAGCACTTCCATCATTTGTTCATGCCTGGCTCTATCGAAAGCCTTGTTGTAGTCAATCACGCATGCAAAAATATTACAGCTGACATCTCTACATTTCTGAAACAAGACCTGCAAGTTAAATAAAGCTTCCTTCGTACTAACGGCGTTCAAAAATCCAAACTGATTGGACGCAATTTGTTCCTCGCATTTCCGGTAAATTTTTTTATGGATGACTTTTAAAAACAGCTTTAGCAGATCGCTCAATAGGCTTGTGGTCCTCATAAGCTGGTCTTCACAAACTTTTGCTCCTTGTTTTTGAGCAATAGTACGAACTCCAATTTGAGCCACTCTACTGGTATTTTTCCTGCCTTGTATATTTCATGAAATATTTTATTATTAGTTATTATTTGTCCTGCATCTAATAGCTTCAGCAGTTCTGCAGGGATTTCATTAAGTCCCGGTGCCTTTCCATATTTCATTTGTTTGACGGCTGCCGTTACTTTTCTGGTAGGGGTTCGGGACCTCAATTTTCTTCAATGGTGGGTTCTTGTATTGTCCTGAGGTTGTGGAAAAGTTTTTTCAAGTATTCTGTCCACACTGTCTTTTTATTTTCTTGGGTTATGGCAAGATTGCCTTCATCATCTGTTATTTTTTTGCAGTTGCGTTTTTGGAACTTTACAGATATTTCCTTTACCTTTTTTGTATATTGTTTCTCTTTGGCTTTTCTTATCTTTCTTCTGACAATGGTATGTATTCTTTTATATTTTTGAAGATTTTCTTTGTTTTTTTTTCTTTGATCCATAAGTTATTTAAATTTCAAGTATTTCATCAGCCATCCACGATTTCCGTTTCTCTGCATCTTTCTTCAGGTGTTATTATTTTATTCCTCTCACCGTTTCTTGTATGATGGTCGGACTGCTAAAATGCATTTTTGCATTTTAGCATCTTTGTATTGAAGTTTTCACTCACCTTCAGTCTAACATTGGAATCTTTCAGTTTTCTAACATCATACTTTTTCATCGACTTACTTGTAACCTTCTTCATTCTAACTTTGAAATTACCTACAACTGGTACATGATCAGAATTTATATCTGCCCCCAGGTATGTTTTGATAGATGTACAGCTTTTCTCATACCACTTATTTACTAGCATGTAATTAACCTGACTTCTTACAATCCTTCTTATAGAATCCTGTGTACGATTTCCTTGGGTGTAGTTTAAACCAGGTGTTCAATATTACTTATTGCTTTGCTTTCGCAAAAACCTCCAATGTATTTCTCCGATCGTTCCGGTTTCCTAGTTCAAATGCTCATGCAGATGATTTTTTGCTGGCCCCAACTTTGACGTTTGGAGTCACCCATGACAATTGTTAGGTCTTGCTTTTTCAACCTTTTTACGACTTGATTAATGTTATGATGCCAATTTATTAAGTATTAAATACCAATTATAACTACCAATTAAATTCTGGACTCTCAAACAGAACAACATGAAAAATATTGAAAGTTTCGAGATGTGGTGCTACCGTCGAATGCTGAAGATTAGTTGGGTTGAAAGAATAACAAACTGTGAAGTAATACGAAGAATAGGAAAAGACCCAGAGATTTTGTTAACGCTAAAGCGAAGAAAACTCGAATATTTTGGTCACCTGATAAGAGGACATAAATACGCATTACTTCAAAACATAATGCAGGGAAAAATAGAAGGAAAACGGAATCGAGGCCGTAGAAGAATGTCATGGTTGCGGAATTTGAGAGAGTGGTTTGGCTGCACCACTAATGAACTCTTTAGGTCAGCCGTAAACAAGGTCAGAATAGCCTTGATGATTTCCAATCTCCGATAGGAGTGGCACAAAAAGAAGAAGAAGACCAATTATAATCAAGTATAAACTATCCAAATACTCTGAGAAATTATCATATAGCTCCCGGGGACCAGAAGATAAAACAGTTCTATAAAAAACATTTAAATAAAATTTAGAAATAAACCCAGTAATAAGGGGAGAAACACGAAATCTTAAGTGGCTGCAAGATAACCTAAACAATGCAACGTATTAATTAACAATGAAAAAATCATAAAATCTCACATCAGGGTGTGTGAGAGCAATATACACCTGGGAATGCACACCCCAATACACGCATACATATTAGTAGTTTGGTATGAAGTAAAAAATAAAAAAAAAAACCCAAAAAACATATACATGGGGTGTGTCAAAGGAGTATTTAGGGAAAAACAAAAAATCGCTTACTGTCTAAACCAAACCACGTCTTCAACCGAACATCGAATGTCATATGCTGTTTCGTCACAAATTAAAAAAACCCAATCCAAAATGTATAAAAGGTCCGTCAGGCATAGGCCCCCCATGCAGATCGTACGCAGCTCCTATCGCGAATTTAGAGCACCGAGGTCATATGCGGCATACATCGGCTCGGTGGCTGGACCCCACTCGGAGACCAGAACAAAATTTATTTTGCCAAATCAGCGGCTGACTGTCCGAGCACACACTTTTTTCGAAGAAAGAGTTATTAGCCAAGGCTGGTGGCTCTCTGTTCGGAACACACACTTTTTTTTTCTTTTTTTAGTGAAACCAGTACCGTTGTCTCAAGTTAGAGTAACTTCAATAGAGTCAGTTAAGTAAATAGGGAGAAAAGCCGATATCTGTGCTACCTCTACAGCTACCTCCACAGTCAATAAAATCAGAAAATGTTCCATTACTTAGGACATCCAAAGTAACCTTCTGATCATAAGCCTCCTCACGTAAGTGACACGTTAAGGAGGGATGGAGAAAAAGCCTGGGGGTCAAATAGATAACACTTCAATAGCGAAGTGTGACCAGTTTGATCTTCGGCTATGTGGATCCTACTTTACAATGGTATACACATGTTCCTTAGGGATAAGGTTGATCACATGTGTGTGTGTGTGTGTGGGTGTATGTAAAGATAGTTTAAGTATATAAGCAAAAAAGCAGCTGGTAATACCAGTTCTAACATATGAATCAGAAACGAAGTCACTTACATAGAATGACCAAAATCTGCTTAACTGTTTTAAGAAAAAAATTCTAAGAAAAATTTATAAAGAAATAAGGTGTATAGAAGTTTTGAGAAACCTGACGTAGTAAAATTCATTAAACTAGCACAGCTGAGACGGATAGGGCACGTTATCAGACGAAAGAAAGATGCAACACTTAAAGAAAAGTTTTTTGCCGAAGACGTAAATATTTAAAAATATTTACCTGGCTCATTGTCCTATTGGTAAAATTTACCAATAGGACAATGAGCCAGAAAAAGACCTCAGATTATGTATCAAGACAATCTAGAGAATGATTTAAAATCTATTGGAGAACAATTGTCTATTCTGAAGAAAGCATTCGCTCATAACAGCTGCTTTGCAAAGTTTTGATGCCATCAATGATGATGATTTATGGAATGTTATCCGAAATAATAAGGAGAGTGAAAAGTACCTATATGCAAATCACGTAAAATATAAACCAAAAGCAAAAGGAATATTTAAAGAGTAAGAGATAAGAACCTTAAGACGAATTTAGGGGAAAACATCATCATAATCTTCAGCTCGACGATCCTGTGTGGATTCTGCCCTGGTCTAAGATTTCTGTTAGCTACATGATATTATACGAGGAAAAGACAAAGAACACAAGAATTCAACTAGTATTTTACACAAATAGATAGTAAGAGACTAGCAAGAGATTAAAGCAAGAGCATATAGCAAGAGATTTAAGACACATTTAGCAGATATTTAACAAGCACCCGACTCCCAGGAAGACTCATTAAAAGATGACGAGATAGCTGTCATTTAATGTCCGAACTACAGACAAAAATATCTACGTGTAAGGCCTAATATAAGAACAGGAACGAGAATCCTTCTTTAACAGCATATTTCAGATTATTAGCTGAGATGCAGTTGAAGTTTTTCCTAAACAAATCTGTAACCTTTATTACAGGAAAATAATAGGAATATTTTTTCATCAAATTTGGTTATTGGCATTATATTATATACTTTGTATATAAAACTGATTTTGAAACCTATTTTAAAACTGATTTTATGCTATACATTTAGAACAGAGACCTTTAGAAAAAGAGCAAATTTCTTCCATCAACGTAACATAGTATTCAACAACGTCATATTCATCAGCTGTTTATCGTACGTTCTGAGTGATTTTTCTAATGACATAATTGTTTTCATTGCTAATAAAAAAGAGAAAGACAGGCCAGAGTTTAAAGTTCACGTAGCTCTCGTGCCAGCTCACCAGCTGCTCAATTAATAAATAAAAAAAGTTAACTTCTTCCGTTTTATTACAATAAAAGTAAACGAAAGATGGTCGTAGACATGATGCAGTCGCTGTTAAATTATTTAATTCTGGCCTTAAATTGAACGGCATTTTCAAAGTTTAAATGGGACGAGCACGAGTTGAAATAAATATTATGACCCTACTTCCTGTCCTTTTACCACTCTACTTAATTGGTTAAGTGAAGAATCGGCTTTATAAAACTATGTTCGATGTAAGTAACACAACTGCTTTAGATAATAAAACTAATCATGCGAGACGTCCCCACAATAAATATACTAAAAATGTCGCATTTCAACTAGATCAGGTCAGATCAGGTTAAAATATGTTCTGGTAGGTTTAGGTTGGGTTAGGTTACCTATAAATGTATATTTTTTGTAGATTTTGTTTTTTTTTCTATTTTTCTGCAAAACATTGTACATTATAGGAATTTTATGTTTACTATTACACTCTACTGAGTAATAATTAATTTTTGCTTTAATTTTCTCTTGGACACTTAAATTGGAAGAGGTTTTTATTTTGACGTCATTCCATAATCTTAAGTTGACCTTGAGCCTTTGTCGCACCATTGTGTTAATGTTAATGATCGATTGCAAAAGACTTCATTTTGCAGATGAGAACATAATTTGGTAGATCTTGTTAGATATGTATATTTTTACACTATCGGTCAGCACTACCAATTTTTAGTAGTATTTTATTTTACAAGACTGTATTTTTTATTAATTTTTTGTTATTAGCACTGCCTGCGGTAATTGTGAGGTATATCGAGTAGGTCTGTGATTATCATAGCTGGTCCAAAGCCTGGATAAAATGTGAAGAATAATTGGCAAGGTTTGCTTAGTAGTAACCGAGCAATAGGAAAAACAAATACTGCTTAAAGCAACAATGTAAGCCTCGGAACATGACAAGAGAAAAATATCCAAAACAGACGAGAATTACTACGTGGACCATCAGATCATTCAACACAAGAGACCAAAAAATAATCCAAGTGCTAAAAGATAAAAAATCTCTACAGAAAATAAAAACGAAAGGAAAATAACAATCAAAATTATGTGAATATGTCCTAATCTACAGTCACAAAAGCAAACAAAGTCAAAGAAGGTGAATCCTTACTAATACAATGAAGCAAATATACAATACAACAGCAGAGTTGAAAAACTTTAGAAAAATCGCTAGTAGGACGCTATTTAAAAGAGCTAGAACTACAGATTTACGACAAAGATGCAAGATAAAAAACTAAGGGTTGGATAAGAAATAGAAGAGTAGAATAGAACGATCGCATAAGTCGAATGACAACAAATAAAGAAGTAAATTGATATAAGGTTGAATGTTCGAATAAATGAACTTTAATCAAATGAAAGGCAGATATCGAGCACAAATCTATTAAATAAATCTTGCCCAAGTACTTTCGCTTCCTAGAGCATCTCCAGGGCGTTTCGTCAATTTTGGCGTATCCAACAATCACAGAATATCCAACAATACACTACACAAGGACAAACAGTTTAAAATTATTTAAAATAGGCGAAGCTACATTATGGTCGGCAACACGAGAGAGAATGACGGCAAGATTTACGCGGTGATTTATTTTTCCTTTGGTTATTGTTTTTGGGAGATCATATCTCCGGTGTTAAGGCATATTTCCTAGAAATGCTGTCTTTGTTATCTTGAATAATATTCACAGTTCCTTTTTTGTTCTCCAAACTTTGTCGTTTTTGATATAATCTAAAATGTTTTAAGTATACGTCTGTATACCAACATTTTGAAGGCTAAAGGCGGTTGTACTCATTTTTATGGTCAAAACCTCTATTCCATACAACAAGACAGAGTTAAACAAATTTGAAGCTGCTGTGTTTATTACGACTTATTTGTTTTATCGTGAGACTGTGAGACATGGCTTAATATTATTATTTCTAGGTCTGGGTTTAGGTTCTTTGTTATACATAAGGTATTTAAATTTTCATACTTTTTGTTTTAATTTTTTTGTGCTTGCTTCTTAGAAAATTATATGTGTCTGAAAATTAGAATTTCGGCCTTTAACTAAGATCTTTGTTTAGTAGAAGATGATGATATTCTGCGTTACCTATTAACACCAGTGTATCGTGAGTGTATCTTTTATTGAATGAGGTTTTACCAATTGTTTTTTCTATTCATTCATTCATTCTTTCATTCATTCATTCATTCATTCATTCATTCATTTATTCATTAATTAATTACTTAATTCATTCATTCATTCATTCATTCATTCATTCATTCATTCATTCATTCATTCATTCATTCATTTTTATTCTCTTGTATGTTCTAGTGCTCGTAAGATGCATTTGAAGTAGTGATTGAGCAGATTGCGCGATACAAGATATCCTTCACTTATACCGCTTTCCTGGGCAGCCTAAAAATCGAAAATAGACAGCCTTAAAAAAAATGGAGCAATCTCCTTAGTAGAATAGTTGCCACAAGCGTCATAAAAATAGCAAGGAGCAAATCACAAATTAATAGAAGAAGTATTGGTCGACCACGCAAGAAATGGAGTGACAATATTCCATAGAGGTGTTAATCCGCCAATGAATGAGTAAAATTGATTATCAAAGAATGGCAAATCAAAAAATGGAAAAGAAAAGTGTTTTTAAAATTTGTATACATTTATTCCCTATCTGAGCGTTTTCGGCTTACAAAGTTATCATCACAGATATGGTCAAGTTTTTAAGTGTCACAACTAGGAAAGATCTCATTTGGTAGGAAAATTCAGAAATGTTGCTTTAAGCTTGTTTTGTGTTAACTCTTTAATGGTACTTGGTATAATTATTTACCACCTTGCATTTAGGTTCAATATACACATATTTTCTATGCGTTATGCGCCTCTAGTGTAAATGGAAGGTTAACTACTGATATCTGTATCACCATTTACCGCCTACGATGAGTCATGTGGCAACTGCTGTTGTGAACGTTTAAAAGTGGTAAATTATTATTATTCACGTGTTTTTTGTTTTGTTTATATTTTGAAGGTTCTGCTAAAAAATTGGGAAAACTAGGTAAGTAGTTTGATTTTGATAACAATCCTTGACACATATTAGCTATTAATTACTGAATATACCTTTCTGATTAAACAAAATAATATAAATTTCATTAAATATTTTGAGGTTGGAATTATTTTTTAACTTTTTATATGACACTGTAAGTCTATAAAATAATGGATAATCTTGATACTGATAGAAAGTGTTTTCAGGCATTATACTCTCTGTAGATAATGAATTGAAAAAGACTGTAAGACTTGTACACACTTCTAAATAGGTCTAACTGGTAAGCTGGTTTTGTATGTTTTCAATAAAATTGATAGTGTGTAAAATCATTTAATAATTAAGCTAAGTATACTTTCGACATAATAAATGTCATCATCAGAGCTATCCTAAAATAACGTTAAGTTAAGTAAATTTTTTATATAAAATACAATGATAGAAAAAACTTACGTCAATTAGGCAATAAATACTTCATAGAAGGACAATTGTGCACAAACGACATATTAAAATTCAAAGATCGGGCTCTGTAGGCACAGATCTTGGGTCTAACCCTTATACATATGTATAATTCACATTTAAAAAGTTTTTATAAAAACATGGTTACCACATACAGTAACGACAACAGCTGTCTTTGACTTACATTTTTGAAGTAAAATGAAAATGAAATAGGAAGCTCGGATATACGGAAATAAGTCCTAGAGCGACCTCTGTATTTAAATTATTAATTAAAAATTGAAAATGTCTAAAATGACGTCTGAAGGTTATTGATTATTAATGTTAGCTACTGTAGAATTTTAAATTTAAATATTTTAAATTGATTAGTTAACGTGAAGATTTAAATATACATTTATCAAAATTATCAAAAAGTTTAAAATTTAAAGTTTTGTTTTTTGATAATTTTGATAAATGTATATTTAAATCTTCACGTTAACTAATCAATTTAAAATATTTAAATTTAAAATTCTACAGTAGCTAAAATTTTTAATCAATAACCTTCAGACGTCATTTTAGACATTTTCAATTTTTAATTAATAATTTAAATACAGAGGTCGCTCTAGGATTTATTTCCGTATATCCGAGCTTCCTATTTCATTTTCATTTTACTTCAAAAATGTAAGTCAAAGACAGCTGTTGTCGTTACTGTATGTGGTAACCATGTTTTTATAAAAACTTTTTAAATGTGAACTATACATATGTATAAGGGTTAGACCCAAGATCTGTGGCCTACAGAGCCCGATCTTTGAATTTTAATATGTCGTTTGTGCACAATTGTCCTTCTATGAAGTATTTATTGCCTAATTGACGTAAGTTTTTTTTATCATTGTATTTTATATAAAAAATTTACATAACTTAACGTTATTTTAGGATAGCTCTGATGATGACATTTATTATGTCGAAAGTATACTTAGCTTAATTATTAAATGATTTTACACACTATCAATTTTATTGAAAACATACAAAACCAGCTTACCAGTTAGACCTATTATACTCTCTGACTATATACATATCTAGTCGTATTTATTTTTGGCAAAGAAGATAGTTTGAATTTTTTACCTGGTGGATTAGACATGAAATGTGATATTTTATGTTTTTTCTGGTTTCAGGAATGAAAGCCTGTAATTTGACCAAAATGAGAAGCGATAAAGCTCATCGATTAAATCGGTTAATAGTTGATATAACAGATGAACAAGCTGAGGATTCCGATATTGGCGGAGACTCTGAGGCTGAAGATGAGTTGTTTGGTTATTCGTCTTCAAGATCAACCCCATCCATTAGATTATCAGGCTTAAGTAAAAATCAGTATATGCATAATACTTATACCCAAGCATCAACATCTAGTATGATTTTGGAACAAAGTGTTGATCCATACTCTTCAGACGACAGTTTGGAAGAATCTGATTACAATGATAAAGATCAAAAATATACTCAAAAATGGCTACAAGCAGACAATTTCTCTAGTAGCGATGATGAAGAGCCAGAATTGGATACAAAACTGAGACTAAAGAAAAATGCTCGAATACAGCCTGAATTATTAAACTGGATGAAAAATTCTTCACTACATCTTGCATATAAACATTTTGTATTTGACCAGCCCTTTGATGTACAGTGTAGTATTAAAACAGATAATATTCTTTCTATTTTTGAATCTTTCATGGACAATAATATTATGCAGGTAATTGTAGATCAAAGCAACTTATATCCATCACAGAGAGGTTCTGAAATGAATTTATCAATGGATGAGCTAAAAGCATTCTTTGGTTTACTAATTTTGTTTGGCCTTAACAGATTGTTAAGTATAAGGTTGTATTGGTCGAATAATGCATTTTTTCACAACGAACGAGCATCATCTGTGATGACAATGAAACGTTTTTTGAAGATACTCATGTAGTACTCAAGATTTATTTATGTAGCGGACAATACTCAAACGCCAAAAAAAGGAGAGAATGAATATAATAAATTATATAAAAGTCAACCCACACTTACGCACCTTTCTACAAAATTCAAGCACAATTTTAAATCCTCCAGATATATTTCTATTGATGAGAGCATGGTGGCATTCAAAGGCTGCTCTATGATGAAACATAATATGCTGTTAAAGCCCATCAAACGGGGCTTCAAAGTTTCTGCAATTGCTTGCAGCGATACTGGCTATATGGTAGACTTTCAAGTATATCAAGGCAAATCCGAAAATCCGGAGAAGTTATCTTGAGGTGAAAGAGTTGTTCTAGATTTATTAAAACCTCTAAAAGGACAGGGATACTGCCTGTATTTTAATAATTTCTTCTCATTCTTTTCACTTCTAAAAAGGTTATTAGACGACAAACTTTTTGCATGTATTAGATCGAATAAAAAACAATTTCCATCGGACAAATTGATTGCAAATAAAAATTTATCGTTAGGTCAATTTGACTTCGTTTCTGCTGCAGATATCACGGTATATAAATGGAAGGACAGAAGTGTGAAACATGTTGTACTTGCCAGTAATATGCACGATCCATCAGATATATGACAACAGTTCAAAGATGAAATAGAATAGGAGATAAGAAAGATGTGATGTGTCCAAGAGAAATTCACAGTGATAATCGCCATATGGGAGGTGTTGATTTATTTGACCAGATTCATTTGACATATTACATTGCTTGGAAATCACGAAGATGGTGCATCAAGTCGTTTTACTATTTTTTTGATGCAGCAATCGTGAATTCATAATATAATGTATAAAAACAAATACAATAGCGAAAATCATACTTCTTTCCCATTTACAGTTTGGAAACTGCTTAGTAGATCAACTTATTGGCACATTTTCTAGTACAAAACAACGGGGAAGGCCAGTAATCCCAGTGGGATCTGGATGCAAAAATAATTCACGCTATGGACGAGGCACAGTAAACAATTCAATTCGTTTGTCAAATGTAGCTGCCCACTTACCTATAATTTTTACTTATCGGAGCTGTGCATTCTGCAGTACTAAAGAAAAACAGAAAAGAAGTAATTTGTGTTGTCAGGTTTGTAAAGTTGCTCTTTGTAAAAAGTGTTTCGAGCCATTTCATACAAGTATGTAATATTTTTGAGAGATAGCAAATTAAACATATTTTATATTTTCATATACTTAGGCTGATTTTTATATTGTAAAAAATTGGAATGAAAAGGTAATAAATATTGAAATGTTGCCTACCCTAATCCCCAAACATATTGCAAATCAGGTTGGCTATCATGACAGAAGTAATAAAGAAGTTGTCATTCTGTTTTGCACATGGAGCGGTGTTTTACTTTCTCAAATAATTAATTACACTCATTTAATTATACTCTGCAAGTCTGAAAGTTTATTCAAAAGGTTATGGGCTCAGAGTACATTCCATAATAAGTAAAGTTTTTGTTTAGTGTTCCCAATTTGTGGAAACCGGCAAAAAGTGTTATTAGTGGCCGGCACTAAAATTAAAAATGGAAGCTCAAAGTTTAAATAGTGCGAATTCAACCGTGAGTTTGTATCCGCAATTAACATCTACGAATTTTTTGTCCTGGAAATTTAGATTAGGCAATCTTCTAGATGCCAGAGGTATTAAAGATTTAATTACCACAGAAGCAACTGCAACACAACTAGTAGCTTTATCAAGAGACGAGCAATCTCAGCATAAAAAGCATGATGCAACAGCGAGATCTATTATCGCATGCATTACAGATGAACATTTAGAATATACACGTAATTGTAAGTCAGCTTTCGAAATGATAAAAAATTTAGAAAAAGGTTTTGAAAGAAAAAGTATTCTTTCTCGTTTATATGTGCGAAAAAAGTTATTAACCTTGAAATATAAACAAGGCACAGAATTACAAAAGCTTTTCGTTGAGTTCGATTGTTTAATACGCGACCTCGTATCCACTGGAACCTCAATAGAGGAAGATGATAAGGATTGTCACCTGTTGTTAACAATGACAAATACGTTCGACACTGTCATTACTGTATTAGAAACGTCAAATGACAAGTTAACTGTTGACTTTGTTAAAGCAAAATTACTTATTGCAAAACTGAAGTTGAAAAATAATGAAAAAGTAAGTAAAGAATCCTCGTTTTATACAAAGCAAGATAATAAAAAACCCCGTTGTTTATTTTGTGGAACTGAAGGTTATTTAGTGTCCAATTGTTTCAGAAAAAACAATAATTATAGAGGTAACAGCAGTGGAGGTAGATTTTTTCATGGAAATAACTATTCCCGTAATAATACACAAAGTAAGCATAGTGTCCATGCCAAAGTAGCTGAAGGTGGAGTAAGTTTTATCACAGCCCTATCAGCTGAAGATCTCAAGAATGATGACAACCAAATTTTATTTATAATAGATTCCGGAGCATCACAAAATATGTGCAGTGGTAAATATGAACAATTTATAAGTAACATTGTTAAAATTGGGCCTGTTGGCATTAAAATAGCAGATGGAAGGGTAATGAATTCTTGTAAAAAAGGTATGTTAAAAGTTTATTCAAAAATAAAGACATTGTAAAACTATCTATATTTCCTAGGAACATCTAAACATTAAAATAGTGTGTGCTAATTTTCTCTTAAAAGGGGGTAAACTAGGCATTTTACCAAGTTTAAGTCTACATTACTTTTTGCTTAACACACATTGGTATAATACTTTACCACTGCCATGTTACAAGTTATATGGGACTCTAATAAATACTATTTACCCAAAATAAACTGTGAATTCACCATATCAATAATTTGCCTATAAAGGGTTAAAATATTTCATTATAAAAAAGCACATTAATAAAAAGTTTGAAACAGGACAACAACGCCATTAGAGTTGAAACAGGAGACAGAATGAGGGGAATCGAATGCAAGCCTTTTAAATTCACTTATGTAAGGAAGGGGTGTAGATTTGTGTTATAGAGGTAGTACCTTTTATCGGAACGACCACATCGAGCGTCATAGACGGGAGATGGTTCTTGATAACTGGTCCTCATAAGACAACTAACTCTCACTTATGGCTCCACGTGCCACACCCCGGGCAACTGAATTGGTCTGCAGGCTAAACTAAGTGAGGGTAGCCAGATATGGCGACAATTCCACCGAGCGAATCCATAATAGGATCTATAGAAAATTAGACGTAGAGATCAGTAACACTCAGATGGGATTCAGAAAAGGGCTGGGTACAAGAGAGGCTCTGTTTGAAATGAACGTTCTTTCACAGAGATGCTTAGACATGAACCAAGAGATTTACGCCTGCTTTATTGATTTCGAAAAGGCCTTTGGCAAAGTACAACATGAACGACTAAGAAAAGTTCTAATAAAGAAAAATATAGACAGCCGAGATATTCGAATTATATGCAATCTATATTGGAATCAAACAGCAAATGTCAAGGTTGAGGGCAGACTAACAGAAGAAATTCAAATCCGTCGAGGAGTCCGACAGGGATGTATCTTATCGCCACTTTTATTTAATCTGTATAGTGAAGCTATCTGTGAACAAGCGCTCGAGGAAGAAGATCTTGGTCTGATAATAAATGGTAAGACGATCAACAATATAAGGTATGCTGACGATACAGTTCTCCTAACGGGAACGCTAGTAGAACTACAACATCTCGTTCAAAGTCTCAATATATACTGTAACAGTTACGGCTTGAAAATTAATTTGAAAAAAAACTAAATTTATGGTAATCACGAAATCAAAGAACATCAGAGCTAATCTAGGTGCTTGGATCACAGACGATACTGATCAAACAAAAGAGTTTAGATGTAGAATAGAAATCGCTAGATCAGTCTTTAATAGAATGCGCAAACTCTTTTTCAATCGTGATATCAATATAAAGTTACGAATACGAATGCTGCGGTGTTATGTCTTTTCTACCCTATTATATGGAGTTGAGGCTTGGACACTAAAACAGTTGACCATAAAAAACATCGAAGCTTTCAAAATGTGGTGCTATAGGCGCATTCTCAGAATATCATGGATGGACCGCGTCACTAATACGCAAGTACTCCAAACTTTAGACAAAGGATGCGAAATTCTAAATGAGATAAAAACTAGAAAGATGGAAAACTTGGGGCACATTGTGAGAGGTGAAAAGTACGAACTTTTAAGAAACAGCATGCAGGGCAAAATTAAGGGCAAAAGAAGTGTGGGAAGAAGAAAAATATCGTGGCTTCGTAATCTACGTGAATGGTTCGGGTGTAGTTCGATTGAACTTTTTAGGCGCGCTGCTAACAAAGTCGCAGTGGCCATGATGATTTCCAATCTCCGCTAGGAGTGGCACGAGAAGGAGAAGAATGTAAAGGAAGAAGAAGAAGAAGCAGAACAAATCAAGTGCACGTTATTTACAATTTACAAACAACAACATATAAGTAATAACAGGCATACAAGATCAGAATTTAATGTTAGTTTTAGGGATATACATAATTATAAGCTTGTTTACTTTTTTTAGATACTTTTTTTTTGAAGAAAACTTGAAGAAACGTCAAATATATATAATTTAAATTACAATTATTTGATTTTTATTCCTAAAAAATACATCATTGAGCACCTACTAAACCAATATAATCATAAACCATAGATAAAAAAAAAAACGTAATTTTAATACAATATAAAAAATATTTTTCATTTTTAAGATGAATATATCTAATAGATTTTAACTAATTATAAAAAGCTTTGAATAAAAGATATTTCCAGAATTTTCGTAAGTTTGCGTTAATAATTTCTTTATTTATTTTAAAAATCTGTCTCTCGTCAATGAATCCATCTATCAAGGAGGCTAATTTTAACGATACCGGAACTCAAGCGGAATTTCCACAACAAAATAAATAAAAAATTGGAAAACCAGAAATTCATGTTTCTTTGAACCGCAAACAATCCTTCGTAAAATTTAGTGTGGCATTTGTATATTTATCCAAAACTCAAAAGCACATCGATATTATTACAAATGTTTGTGGTATTGTGTCACAACAATAGTCGCACAACCACCCAACGAAGTACAGCCTGAGTTTATATAAACATTCACATCCAAGACCACAATCGGTCGATTACCAAGGGTTAACTACCCCTCTCCACTTTAGTACAGCTGCCAAATCCGGCTATTTATTAAACATACGTGTTAATCTGGCATCTATACAGCCATTTTGACCCTTATGTGGATCGCTTCAGGGACTGGTACAGGGGGTGATGTGTTGCGAATTGTCACACTAACATCTTTATTTGTTAGAAGCCGCTTTTGGTATTTGATTGAGCAGCTCATATACCGATTAGGGTAAATTATTGTTAAGGTTTTGTAGTCGTTGGGAGAACATTTGTACGAGTTTAATCTAGTAGACTAATGGGTGCTGATGGTGTTGGGATTTTTGAATGCGTGGAGGTCGTAAGATGCGGTTAATTAAGTATTCAAATTTTGAAAATAAAATGTATAAACTTTATGGACTCTAAACTAAAACAAATGCGTCTTTTCATCTGTTCTAATAAAAACGTTAATTATTTCAGTTTTATATTTGCTTTTTATAGGGATACAGAACTATAAAATAAATTTTCGAAACAATCCGCCGTGAAATTAGTATTTTTTCCACATAGATTTATTTACATAGTTTACTTTTCTATTACAAGTTAATTTTAAGTGCTTCACATTTTAAACTGTTTTTTAAGAGCACATAAAATCTGACATTAGTGAAATCTATTTCATTTCAATTTTATTTTACATAAATACAGTATTCGCCAAAATAAACAGTACTGAAAGTAAACATTGCATTTATTTTTTAATTTACATAAATTCATTCACTCATTAAGCGTTATAATACTTAAAATAGGGATTAAAGGGATTAACCCATTATGACCGGAATTAATTTTTAGTTGTAATACC
Organism: Diabrotica balteata; assembly: GCA_918026665.1. Classification (NCBI taxonomy): domain Eukaryota; kingdom Metazoa; phylum Arthropoda; class Insecta; order Coleoptera; family Chrysomelidae; genus Diabrotica; species Diabrotica balteata. The sequence continues at coordinate 115,442,231 of OU898281.1, read as the reverse complement.
GATTTTTTTATTAGTAATACCTATCACTATTTTTTTTTTCAGATTCTTTCTTGATTCTAAGGGACAGTTGTGTGGTAGCCTATCCTCCCTAAATGTACCAGTAGCTCCATAACGATTTAGTCTCAAAAAAATGAACAACGTGACACTAGTAAATAAATTGTCCAAATAGAATTTGTAACGCAGATCAGGATTTGGTAACGTTTCCAGCATTATAGCAAAGGGAGCTGCATTTTTACCAAACAGCTCTTCGTATTCAGGCACAGCATATGGATTCTTTCCCTGGTACATGTCGAAATTTACCAGGTATCCTTCGCACGTATTCAGCCACCACATCTTGAAGCCAAATCGAATAGGTTTTCCTCTGATACATTGCTTGCACCCGTGACGTCCATAATATTTAATCATGAATTCATCAAAATCCAAGTTTTGTACGGGTACAAACTGTTTCGAAAAATTGTCTTTTAATTTGTTCATGAACGGTCTAAGTTTATACATTTTATCAGACACATCAATGGCATTATTGTCTGAGCAGTGCATAAACTTTAAAATTTGTATAAATCGGTCTCGTCTCATAGCTTCGCTGACAAGATTATTTTTCATATCTCCGAGTGAATCCCAGTAGTGTCTTTTTGAAGGTTTAACATCGTAACCGCTGACAAGCAAAATCTCTATGAAACATTTAATTTCTTCGGCTGTAATTAACGGATCAGGACAATTCTTGAAAGAAGCATATTTAGTTGACTCGGTTTGTAATAGACTAATTATATCCTTATCAATAAATTGCTCGAACATATCCACACAAGACATTTCACGATATTTTTCATAATTTGGCGATGGAAATGGTATGGCATGATTATCTATGAGATCCCCATCTAAGGCCCAATGTATACTATCTTTGAGTTTTGTCTTATCTGGCAGTATAAATGTTGATTTTTTCTCGCGCCCATTCGATACTTGCTCCGTGGTTATATTGTCACCAGATGTACTGCAAGTTGGTTGATTTAAAGTAGAGTGGGAAGAAATTCTTGTTGAATCTGTGAATTTAATTTCGACTTGTGCTCTCAATATACTAACTATAATGTTCATTTTCATATCTTTTTTAGCCATATATAATGAAAAATAAAATCAAAATCATCAATTTGTACTTTAAAATTTTTTTCTTCATAATAACCTAGCGTTACATATGTGTAACGCCAACAAAACACTGATTTTGCGTACACCTATGAACATTAGTTTTGAAAATTACCTAACCTAACATATACATAGAACTATTAGCAATAAAAATACATATATTATGTCGCATAAGTAAAAAAAAATTATCTTTATAATACTTACTCAAATCGTACTCCGGTTTCCATTGAATCGGCCATGTTCACCAAAAATAAATCACATAAAACAAACAATATATTTATTCAAATTGTTCACACACAGCTGACCATAAACACAGTACTAGCTGTTAACTGACTTATCACACCATCTACCTGCTAATATCCTAACTAAGGCCGCACAAGAGAATTTTGTAGGGGTCTACAAACGTTACATATATGTAACGCCAGGTCATAATGGGTTAAAGCTAACGCCAGGGCGTTCAAAAGCCTCTTTTTGACTGAGGTGGATTATTCCTCTATGTAATTTCTAGCTTACTGTGTGTCTTTGCTGCTGTTCTGACTATATTCCAGTTCTTTCCTGCATTACAGTGAACTTTATAGTCATTAACAGTCATTATTATATCTTCTGCCGGTATAAGCAATCTCCCACTTACTGACCAATGGCTTCGGGAGGATGAGTTGGTAAGTGATAGGGAACCATTTTGTCCCGAGGTTGTGAAATCGGCCTCGAAGGCGGATGAACTAAAAATTTAATCAAGGGCATAAGGATGGAGAAGCACAAGTAGGGCTAACACTCCATTAAATATCCAAAGAGATACGCCCTAGCTAATTAATCGTGGCAATGCTAAATACTAAAATAAATTCTGGAGTAAGTCCTCCGATCGGGTCTCCGGGGAGGACAATTTTGAGTTTACCAAAAGATAATAAATTAAAGTGTAGAAAAAATATCAAGATCTGCACATAAAATGTCAAAACTTTATACAAAGCAGGCAAAATCCACAATGCAGTACAGGAGATGAAGAGAATGCATATTGAAATCATGGGTATAGCAGAAATGAGATGGCCAGATTCTGAAGAAATACAAATAGAAGATCACAAGGTATATTACTCGAAAAAAAGTGATAGACCACATGAATATGGAGTCGGAATAATCGTATCACCCAATGTTGCCAAATGCATTACTAACTTTACACCAATATCAGAGAGAGTGATGTTACGACAAGTAGAAGCCAAGCCTATTAATATAAACATCATCCAAGTATATGCTCTCACTGCAGACAAAGAGGAGGAAGAAGCAATTGAGGTCTATCAGAACATCAACAGTATTATACAGAAAATTCCTCGATAGGAAGTTCTCATCATTATGGGCGATTTTAAGATTGGAGCTGGAGATAAAACACAGTATATTGGAGCACATGGACTTGGAGTCAGAAACGAGAGAGAAGATATCATAGAAAAAAATTCGCAGAAGACTCAGAACTAGTTGTCACCCACACATGCTTCCAATTACCACCACTTAAGCTGTACACGTGGAAATCACCTCAAGACAGACCCGGGAGAATTATTAGGAATCAAATAGACTACATTTTAGTAAATAAAAGATTCCGAAACAGCTTAAGATCTGTCAAGACTTATCCTGGAGCAGACTTGGAGTAAGACCACGCTCCACTGGTGGGAGTATTTTGACTCAAACTTCAAACTCTGACGACGACCTACGCATGCTTGCATACGACCTTGATACAAAGATGAGAGTCCAAGCCACGTTAAACGAGCAAGTGACTGCAATTAGAGACGAATCGAAAGAAGAACAAACAAATTACATAAATAGTGCAAAATGTGAAGGATAAACACTTAAAGATAGATAGATTAATAAAGAAAAAATCATTGATAACAGATGATATCCTTAAAATAATGGACGAGAGTAGAGAAGCCAAAGCCAAAGCCAAAAATGACCCTGACAAATATAAAACCATAAATATATTAATAAAAACGAAACTCAGAGAAGCAAAAGAAAAAGAAGCAAGGGAAAGATGCGAAGAAATTGAGACTCTGAAGTCACTGAAGTACGATAGTCACAATGTACATAGGAAAGTTAAAGAATTCACAGGAAGACGAAGACGAAAGCAAAATGAAAATATAACTGATTCTGACGGAAACATCATCTTGGTCAAACAGAGTAAAATAAGAACGTGGAAAGAATATCTAGAAAAACTATTTGAAGACGAAAGAGATAATAACACCTTTGGGCTAGGAGAAGAGGTAAATTATGGACCAAGAATATTACGATAGAAAGTTTATTCCGCAATAACACAGTTAAAGGATGGAGGAAAAGCGGCAGGCACTGATAATGTACAAGCAGAACTACTCAAACTTATGGACAACGAATCAATAGCAATAATCGCAAATATATTCAACAGCATATACAACTCTGGAGAAATACTAACAGAATGGCTGAAATCTGAGTTTATTGTACTTCTAAAAAACAACAGGAGCCAAAAAATGCGAAGATTACCGTACTATAAGCCTCATGAGTTATCTCCTAAAATTATTCCTAAAGATAATTTATAGGAGAATATATAAGCTCTGTGAAAGTCAGATTTCCTCCAACCAGTTTAGATTCACAAATGCTGTTGGTACTACAGAGGCTTTGTTTTCAGTACAAGTCTTGTTCCAGATATGAAGAGACGTCAACTGCGACGTATAAGCATGTCTGGTTGATTGTAAATACTTAAAGAAGCAGGAACTAACAACCAAGATCTGAAAGTAATTAGAAATCTTTATTGAAATCAGACAGCAAATCTCAGAGTTGAAAGTGAACACACTGACTATGTGAAAATCATGCGTGGAGTGAGGCAAGGCTGTATTTTGTCTCCTCTAGTCTTTAATCTGTACTCTGAAAAAATATTTATCGAAGCTTTGCACGAAACTTCGTATTCGAAGGTATTCGAATACGAAATTCGAAAACGGTATTCTACTAAATGTTTACCGGCTAAACAACATTAGATATGTAGATGACACCATAGTATTTCCGGACAACTTAGAAGACCTACAAGTTCTTATGAACAAAATCACGTATTATAGTCAACAATATGCACTCAATATAAACTTCCACTCTCTTCGTATTTGAATTTCCAGATCCCTGTTCTTGGCGATTGTTTCGTTCTGTTTAGCACGAAGATTATTGTTGTTGGGTATCGCCACATCAATTAATGTTGTCTGTCTTTTAGTTTATTAACTACCTAGTATGAGATCTGGTCTATGATGTGCCACTGTTTGGTCTGTGAGCACAGTGCGGTCCCAGTATAGCTTGTAGTTGTCATTCTCAAGTATACTCTTAGGAACATATTGATAATATGGAAGATGGTTTCTTTAAAGTGGTTCCAGTTAAATAGCTATCTCTTGATGAAGGATTTTTCCTACTGAGTCGTGTCGTTTTATTTATTCATTTGCAGCAAATGTCTGACAGCCCCCGGTAAGATGTTGGATGGTTTTCTGAGCTTGACATCTATATCGGCATTTGTCATTTTGGATCTAAGGGTCTTTGACGATATGTTTCATGTATTTTTTGTTGGTATAACCTGATCCTGAATGGCCAGTAGTGAACCTTCTGTTTCAGGGAACATCTTTCCTTATGTCAGTCAATAGTTCGGCGCTATATTGTCGACATGGTCTTGACTGACCTCATTGGGATGTCGCCCGTGTAGAGGTTTATCCATCCAGGTACGCATTTTTCCATCCATCCTAGTAAGATGGTTAAATTATTAATCTCTTTTTCTAGTGGTTCACTTATATTCATAAGCCCTCGTCCTCCTAAATACCAGCGGTAATGTTGTTCTTTCTACTGCACTTCGAGAGTGGTGTTTTTGTGCCTTTGTGAGATGTGTAAACACATACGTCATTATTAATATAATTTATTATTTTGTTAACATTTTCAGAGTATTATTAGTTTATTATCAACCTTTTTCCCCGATCACTTATGAGGTAGAATCTAGAGGTGCGTCTTTTTAATTGGTATCCCCTTTAGGCCTAATTCACTAACAGTTATTTTCCAGGCGAGATAATATTGACCATAATTAAATATTTAAAAAGTTGAATTTTAGCTATTGTTTTTAATTTTTTTTTAATACTGCGGTTTAGGATCTAATTCAGTATCGAAGGTGAATATTTGCGAAAGAACGAAAGTTGGAATTGGCGTCAGTGTGGGTAATTCATCTTCGAGTTCTTCAATGTTTTCTATTCATATTAATATTTCTATGATGTAACTGCACATTTCACCAGAACAATTGAAGCACACTACAGAGAATTTAAGACCTACTAAATTTATTTCAAAATTTTGGGAGGTACTAGAGTTTTGAAAGTTTTGATTGGTATCCAAATTCTCTATGCTTTTTTCGGCCCCAGTCTTTAGGATCGCACTGTTTCCTGGTGATAAAATTTAACACTATAAAAACAAGCTGCATCTTATGCTGGCGGAAGCGATGATAAGTTAAATGTAATTTTTGTCACCGTCTTAGCAAATCGTTTGTATCTTATGCTGTAAGAGAATTTTAATTATTTTCGTTCGTTTATTCAAAGTTAATTTAAAGGAGTAATTGGTCATCGCTTTCTTTAATTATAATCGAACTTAATACAAAAAATTATATATTAATAGTGTAAAACAAGATACTCTTCCTATAGTAAGTAGATAGACGAAAGAGAGACTTCGGAGTTAAGAAAAGTTTAAGAGGAATAGACACAAATTCAATTAAGGTAAGACTATTTACCTGTTTACTCAGAAAATGTCATATCACACTTAATCATTTAAGCTTCTTTCGTAAAGACTTCAGAATTAAAAAGGTTAAACTGTATTATTTAAAATTCTCTAAAGCTCGTAACAAAATCCTCTTTACGAAAAACTATATCTACACTAATTCAGTGAGCTGTAAAAAGAATAAGTATGATAATAATTAAAACCATTGACGAAAACAAATTACGAAATGAAAAGTAACCAAAGGCTATTTAAGCCGCTTAGCTTAATGCTTCTTTATCCTTTTTTATCCTAGAAGGATAAAAGAACTGTTTCAGAGGAGGACCTACCACAACGTCAGTGTGTAACTGTTTATTTTTGACAGATAACATAGGAATTTATTATAATATTTTGATGGTAATTCCAGATATACAATGATTTTAAATATTTGTATTGTAAAGAGTAATTTGTTTTACATCGAGAATATCCGTCAAATGCTTTTGTTCTTTTGATTTATTTATAAAATCTCTATTTATAATTTGTATACAGTTTAATTTTTTATCCTTAGCAAAAAAATTCCAATTTATTTCCAGTATATCCTATGGTAAATAAAATGTGCAATACAATTTCAGAAATAAGTATTTCATTGTCATAATATCTTCATCGCAATGAGCTTTATTTCAAATGTAGATACTAAATTAGACCCGTGATAAAATAGCAACAAAACTGCTACAATATAGTGTTCTGGTATCGCTTCTCTACAATTTTTATATTGATGAAGTCTCACTTCTCACTATGGGACTAATGCCCGGATTACACGAGGCTAGTTTTCAAGCTAGGATAGCAAGCTAGTATTACTAGCTTCATATATACAGAACTAACTTCGCGTGTAGGCTAGGAAGCGAATAAAAAAGACTGTAAGCCAGTGTCTTAAGCAAGAATAGTTTCATGGAGCTTAATTTTGTTCAGCTATTTGCGTCCCCCTCTAATGGTTTTACTATCATGGCTTCTGTTCCGCCCTTGCCTGGCCGGCAAAGCTAGTGTTTTCGAACGGCAAGTACGTAGTGTCAACCTGTTTTATATTTTCTAAGAGATAACCAGGTGATTCTAAAACTAATATGCCAAAATTAAGTGCCAAGATTAATTTAAAGTTTGTACAACTGTATCACAAGAAAGAATGTCTGTGAAACGCCACTATCCCATCATATAAAGATGAGTCTATTTGTGATTCAGTATTACAAAAAATAATTTCAAAATTATTAGAACTCGGTATAGAAATATCTATCAAAGACATAAAAATGAAGACAAAAATTTTAAAATGAACAAGGTCTAGAGCAGATTCTACGAATGAGTGTAAGTCAAAACTAAACTGGTTCGATGAAATGCACAGTTTTATTAAATGCGCACCAATATAAAGAAAACCAACGGTTAGTAAGATTGCGGTTGACATAAGTGTCAACACACCGGGAAATTTTAACAAGAAACGTGTTTTCCCAGAGGCGCGCACAAAAATAAACAGACAAGAAATCAATTTTAATTGCCAAGGCCCTGCACCATCATTGTTAAAGTAGGTTTTAAAAGTCTCTCTTCTCGCCATTTCTGACATCGAACAGTTTCTGTTTTCCAAGAGCCATGATAAGTGTTTCCTGCATCAATATCTTCTCGGTGGACATCATTGCTAATTAAAAAATTTCGATTTTCATTTCTCTACCAATTATGTAAAACACATGCTGTCAATAAAATTTTGTTGACTGCTTCTACATTGGTTGTAATTTAGATTAAGGTTTTATAATATAGGTTTTTATTAAAAATGCGGCATCCACAACAATCACTCCACCCTCTGGTAGAAGATTATTTTCCAGTTTATTATATTTGAAGACATTTTTAAATGCACTTCCATCTGATGCCATTACACAAGCCCTAACATCAACATAATGAAAACAATAGTCATCATCTACTAATGCCACAAGAACAATACTGAACACTTTTTTATTATTGAAATACAAACTCCCACTATTATTAGCAGTGACACATTGAATATGTTTTACAGCAATGGCATTTCCTTTGGCATTATTTGGTCCTCCTCCTCAATCTTTTCTCCTTCGTAAGAATGTAGTGGCGTCATGTAATTTGTTTAACTATTTTTGTCCAATTATCTCTTTCCAGTGCGTGTTGTTTTGCTTCAGAGAATAAGTAACCAGTCATCTCCTTTATTTGGTCTGACCATCGTACTGGAGATCTTCCTCCGGATCTTTTATCCGCTATATTAAGTTCAACTATCATTCGCTCCATGCCTTCTCTTCTTTTAGTTACATGTCCAAAATATCTCAGTATATTTTGGTTGATAGTTGTGATAAGTCTAGTTTTTATTTATTTCAAATCCAAAAACGTTTTCGGATTGTTAAATCCATCATTAGTGCAAACCTGGAAGTAAATAATCACTTTAATTAAAAAGAACGTTGAATTTAAAATGTTGACTAAGGTTAAAGAACATTGTGGTTAATACTTACGAGGTATACATGCTATGAGCCACCAAAATATATGGGTCAAAACCCTTTAAATGATATAAATTTACAGTTGCTTTACATTATATGTGGTTACAAATTATGATGTTTAAGTTACCGTTGGAATTGGTAACATGGCGACGTATGACCCTACATAGGTAAAATGGTCTTGAGACGAAATGTCTGATCGAAATGACATTGTTGACATGTTAGAACGGATGTTGTGTCAGAGCAGTCAGTGTAACTTACGGTAGTTGTCTAAAAATGACAGATGTCAGCATTATTTAAAATTGAAAAAATTCAAATTATAATAATGTAACAGTATCAACCATCAATGTTGTAGTCTGTAATGTGAATTAATCATATGGCTATATTGGAAACATTGAAAAATTTTACCAAAATGAATGAAACCAAAATATTTTGGTGGCTCATAGCCTGTATACCTCGTAAGTATTAACCACAATGTTCTTTAACCTTAGTCAACATTTTAAATTCAACGTTCTTTTTAATTAACGTGGTTATTTACTTTCTGGTTTGCACTGATGATGGATTTAACAATCCGAAAACGTTTTGTAATATATTTGTGATAGCCCGTTTGGGCATTTTATTATATACCTTTTATAAAGGATTTGAAATTAATTGTTTGTGATATATGGTATACAGCCAGCTACAGTAACTTAGTTTCCTAGTGGATTTCTAGTTTTTATGTTAAGTTCTGTTAGAATTGAGTTATTTGTGCGATAAGCGCTCCACGGTATACACACATTCTACGGTAGACCCACATTTCAAATACCATTATACGCTTTGAATCGGCTTTTTTTTTTGTCTAAGTTTGTGAGGCATACGTAACGATATAAAATCAATGCTCGATCAAGGCGTAATTTTGTGTTTTTTGTGATATCAGTGTTCTTTCAAATTTTTCTGAGTTTGTCTGTTACCTCTATTGTTAGTAATATCGGAGCACAGGTAATTAAATTGCCTGACCACTTCGTGACTTGTCATGTTTCTTATCTCTGCTTGGTAGTTTCTGATTCTATCGATGATCATAAATTTGGTTTTCTGTATATTTATTTTATATATATCATCATTGGTTCTTTTTTGCTAATGTTAGAGATGGTTTTATGTATCAGTTGGTATGTTTCTCCCACTGTATCTTCTGCCGCTTCAGATATTGGCATGTATACCTGTATAATATGCATTTTGGCTGTTTTACCGTTTAAAGTTATTTTATTTATTCGATTATTTACTGGAAGGTATTTATGTACATATTTTGCCCAATGATCTTAAATTAATATTGCTACACCTTTTTGTCCTATTTTTTAGATTCTTACATGAAGACTTTGTAGTGTGTGGCCTCACAATGTCCTTGGCCTTCACAGTATGTCTCAGATATCCCACAGATATCTATCTTCTCCGTGATCAGTTCATTTTCTAATATATACAATTTACCTTGCTGTAGCAGCCCCCTAACATTCCATGTTGCGATGTGGCGTTTTTTACGTAATGTTAAATTTGATCTTTCTGTATCTCATTTCGCAGATATTGCCTGGTCGTCCATAATCATCTGCTCGGTCGCCCATTTCACACCATTCGACCCGGAATCGATATGGCGCCGGTTGCTAGCCGGATTGCAGAGCACAGAATTTTATTGTTTAGTCGTCATTTCATAAAGCTTTTTGGGAAGAATCAGCTGGTTTCCCGTTGCCTACTCGATCGCAGTCTCACAGCCGGTTGAACTAAGATGTAGTTGTCGCCTGTGCGTAATTTACACTAGACCTGTATGGATCATACAGCTCTAGTGCAATAATGACATAGCTGCTGCCCTAGGTCATGCCCTCAATTGATCTGCGGGTACTTTGGTTAGACCTTATTCGCACCTGTCCTGCATATCTACAGGAACGTTCCCTATCAGCCATTGGGACGCGCCGTGTCGGGGTTGAGGACTTTCCCCGCCCCATTATTTGGTATCTAAAGAAAAACAATAATATAACATATTTATTATAATTATTACCACAGTGTTTCTTTTTTGTTGTCGTAGGACAGTCAAGAATCAGCAATAGATGAAGAGCGAAGTAACGGCCAAGTGAGCCAAGCCAACATTGAAAATAGCAAAGCAAATAATATTGACAACTGCTGCAATGACAATAGTGATAACAGAGAAGGCGTTTCAAATTCTGAAAATTGTTCATCATGACCATCTACATTTGGGTCAGGTAATACTACTGTAAAATTGACTAGTAAATCAAACGATAAAATATCTGCTTTAACTCCGAAAATGGAAAAATTTCAGAAGTGGCATCTTTAGTTAGAAAAATAAAGTCATAATATGCTTTAAATAATAAATCTACTGGTGAGTATTCTACACCACAAGAAAATCTTCTTCTTCTTCTTCTTCTGTTTTATAAGCAAAATGCTTGTTCAATGTCAATTAATGACTCTATTGGAGATCACTCCATCTTTTGCGTGGTCGCCCGATACTTCTTCTACCTTTTGGTGATTTGTCCCTCGCTATTCTGACTGATCGGGTCTCTTCCATTCTGTTTATGTGTTCGTTCCATTCCTTTTTTCTGTTCAGTGTCCACTCGTTTATTTCTGGTATATTATATTTTCTTCTGATCTCTTCACTCCTCATTCGATCCTTCAGTGTGTTTCCTGTAATTCTCCTCAGTAAACGCATCTCCGCTGTTTCTAGTAGTTGCTGAGTTTTGGAGGTATCCGGTCTTGTCTCTGAAGTATATGTCATTATTGGTCTTATTGTTGCTTTGTAGATTCTTGATTTCACGTCGGTATTAATGTGGGGATTGCGCCATATCGTGTTATTAAGACAACCTGCTATTTTCTTAGCCGTTTGACAGTATTAGTATTAGCTAGTATTAGCTAGACAGTGTAATTCCTAGGTAATTTGTCTCCATTACTTGCTCAATGCTGATACCGTCGATTTCCAGTTTACATCTAATTGGTTCTTTACTGATTACAATTGTTTTAGTTTTCTGTGTAGAGATCACCATATTAAAGTCCTTTGCCCTTGTATTGAATCTATGGGTTAGTCTTTGTAGATCGTCTTCATTGGATGCAATTAGGGCCGCATCATCTACATAGCGGAGTATTCTGATTTCTTTGTTCCCCATTTTGTATCCTCTTCCTTTATTAATAGTATTGATGATTTCATCCATGATTAGAGTGAATAGCATTGGACTAAGCGAGTCTCCTTGTCTTATTCCATTGCCCATATCTATTAGATCTGTAAGCTGGTCATCTATTCTGACTTCCATATTGTTGTTCTGGTAAATGTTCTCTATTGTTTTTGTAACATTTAGTGGAATTTCTCTATCGTAAAGAAGGTGAATTACATCTTTAAGCTTTACTTTATCGAACGCTTTCTTCAGGTCTATTAGACATATGAATGCTGGTCTGTTATACTCTAGTGCTTTCTCGGTCATCTGTTTTATGATGAATACTGCATCTGTGCACGATCTTCCTGTGCGAAAACCCTGCTGTTCATCCGCTAAGGTAATTCTCTGATTTATTTGGCCTTGCAATATTTTGGTTGTAAGCTTCAAATTGGTGTTTAATAAGTTGGTACCTCTGTAGTTTTTAGGTTGTTTTTTTATCTCCTTTTTTGTATAGTAGGATAAGCTCGCTTTTCTTCCACTCTTCAGGTATTTTATTATGTTTGATGATTTAGTTAATTAGTGCTGTTAGCTGTTCTGTTAATGCTTCTCCACCATATTTCAATAATTCATTTGGAATTCCATCTTTACCTGCAGCTTTTCTGTTCTTTAGTTTTTCTAAAGTTTGTTTTACTTCTTGTACGGTTATCTCGACTTCCTCGTTTGTAACGATTTCTGGTGTTTCTGGTTCTAACATCATTTGCTGTTCATCATTATAAAGCTTCTTTAGGTATTCAATCCATGTGTCGTTATCTATGTGTTTCGGTTCGATTAAGTCTTTCATCTCTGATCTTTGGCCTCTTATGAAACGCCATATTTCCTTTTGTAGACCGTAAAAGTCGTGTTCCATTTCTTTTGAGAAGCGTTCCCAGTGTTCGTTTTTAATTTTTCTTACTAGTGCTATTGTTTCGTTTTTTATCTTTTTGTAATTGTTGTATTCTTGTGGTGTTTTGTTAGACATGTATCTTAAGTAAGCTTTCTTTTTTTCTTTGCATTTTTCTTTCACTTCTGCGCAGAACCACGGAGTTTTCCGCTTCTGGAAATCTTTTTTTTAAGATTTTTTCTTCTTCAACAGCTTCTTTTGCTGAATCTAGGATGCTTGCTTTTTGCTGAAAGCAAACAAGAAAATGAGTATGATAATTATGGAACTTTTGTGAGCAGCGAACTGAAAATGATATCTATAGCACGAGCTATTATGGGTCAGGACCAAATCAATGCCATATTATCAGTTTCGCATGGAAGATCTGAACTACGTAAACACCACATTTACATACCAGACACCTAGTAGTCATTCCTCTTTAGATTCACACACAACAATTAATACTGTACAATGGCCACTTACATCACGAGAGTCGAATTTGTCAATAATTACAGAAAATTAAGCTAATAATGGCAACAAGTTAAACCACCTCAGATTTGCTGACGACATAGTGATTATAGCGAGCACATTCGAGGAACTGCAAATTATGTTGGGGGAACTAGCAGCCAGCTCACGATACGTCGGCCTAAAAAATGAATATGAACAAAACAAAAATAATGACAAACACACATGACCCCAGACATATAACTATAAACGGGAGTGAGGTAGAACAAATTCAGGAATATATCTACCTAGGCCAAATACTGAGACTTGACAAAGAGAACCAAAGTGCGGAAATTACTAGAAGAGCAAGACTAGTATGGGCAGGATTTGGAAAACTTAGTTGGATACTTAAGAACCGCAAAATACCCCAATACTCAAGGAGCAAAGTGTTCAATCAATACATCCTTCATATCATGACATATGGATGTCAAACCTGGACTCTAACCAAGGCAAACATGAATGAAGTAGCCACAACAAAAAGAACAATGGCAAAAGCAATGTTAGGTATACGACTGTCAGATAAAAAGAGGAACGACTGGGTAAGATCCGAAACAAAAGTAGAAGACATATCAACAAAAATTGACAAACTTAAATGGAGCTTCGCGGGCCACACTGCTAGACAGAAAGATCAACGTTGGAATACTACAATACGACATTGGAGACCTTATGAAAGTAAACGACCAAGAGGAAGACCACAGATGAGATGGGTTGATTACATTAAAAGAATAGCCGGAACAAATTGGATATATGTTGCTCAGGATATGGACCGATGGAAGGAGTTGGGAGAGGCCTATGTCCAAACATGGACTACAGAAGGCTAAGAAGAAGAAGAAGAAGCTAATAATTATCAACGACAAAATCCAATCGACAAGATTAATTACGATTTTGTACGTCAGATCAATGACAATCCTATTGCTTTAGCATTCCACAATGCATAATTTTTTTATTATCTTATTTCTAATTTTGTGATATATATATAAATATAAAGTTATTATTAGTATAATTTATGTTTTCTTTCAATGCCATGAAGATTTCTTCACATACCTCTGGTATGAATTTAGATATGGAACACCTTGAAACTCGGTAAAAGTGGCTCAGTTTTCTATAACTAATGCCGGATGAATCCGGATGATTCCCGAAAATCCAAAGTGATTGCTGGTAAAGTCTCTCTCATAATAGTACGCTGTCGTTAAATTTTTGGCATCACAAGATTCAACAGAATATTAAACACATCTGGCATCCGTTTTTCAATGTGCTTCCAGTACATTGAATGAAAAACCTTGTAAGTCAGTGTAAATATTTTAGGTTTATAAGCAAAATAATTTGCAATTTAAGTACTAAATTAACGCCCGGTTCCACCAACGTAACTTAAGTGAAAATTTGATCTTAAGAAATAGTTTTTACTTAAGTCCGTTAATTTTCGTTCCACCAACTAAAAATATTATATAAATATTTTTGCTTATAAATATTTTTGCTGTATAAATATTTTTGCTTAAGCTCAAGTCAGCTACTAGTAAAAATTTTAACTTGGAGCACATTCATCTGTCATATATTGACATATAAGTGAGGTTAAATTTAAATCTATTCTGTATATATTATGTTAATTTTCGCATTTAGTTGATATAATTTTTTAATTTTTATATTCCTATTTTTTATAAATTCTACCGTAATCTTTAATAAAACGTAGTATATAATAGTTGATAGTGTATATACAGTGAACATAGATATTTTAGTGTTGATAGGATTTTTTCTAAGTATATATTTTCTTTTAATTCCACGGAAGTGTATAGTTTATCGTGTATATAATAGAAAATAGTGTGTGATATTTGCAAAAATGGATCATTATCATTATCATCTAGCCATCATTATCATCATTATAAATTCTAAAATTTTACTATACTAAACATATTTTCATTTTATATTTCTCTTCTATTTTTTTTATGTATACTTTATTAACTTCTATGCAATTTCAATACTTTCATATTTTTAAACATAGAACAGTTATTGGCTTCAAATGTATTGTAAACAAATATATAAAAACTAATTATACTCCACAAAGATCATAGTATATAAATAGACTTCATACTTTACCTTAGTTATATGGACTTGTAAATTTTATTCCAATAAATAAATAAAAAAGATGACATCAACTACAATGTGTCAGTATATAACAGAAATAATAATATAGATAATAAATAATGACTTTTTATTGAAATCTTATTAACTGATTAATGGTTACATTTTTTTTATTTCATTCTCTAGAGGTTCATTGTCGAACATAAGTTTTCTTTTTTGTTGAAGCATTATTTCCAATTCTACTTCTTTTTGTTTTATTTGTAGGGCTTGGAGTTTTGCTTGAAAGGCTCTCTATTCTTTCTTTATTTCCTTCTCTATTTCTGTCTACTATGAAACTCTACATGAGCACAATCCTCTATTTGATTTTCTTCTCTGAAAACAAAAAAAAAATAAATAATTTGAATTGTATTAAATACTGAAGATTACATACCTGTTACTACAAAAAGCTTTTATCCAGTGCAGATTCATCATCATACGGGTTGTTCAACCCAACGACTGTTTTGTTGTTTATGATTTCCAATACAGTCTCATCTGGTTCATTCTGAGACTTGTTCAAATTATTGTCACTATACTATTACTATAAATTACTATTTTTCAAAACTATCCCTAAATTTTAAATTATTATTTACCATTATTAACTAGCAACAGAATAAATTCGCAAAATACACAAGGATTACCATTAACAATAAATATAAATATTATAAAATATTGAAATGACATTAAAGACAGCATCAAAAATGACAAATGACACAAATTTTTCTTCTTTTTTGTTGTTTTTTTGTTAATAACGAGTCAACAGGTTAAGAATTTTTGACAACTTTGCGAAGTTGGTATCTTTGATAACTTAAGTTTTTTCTTGGTTAAGTTAAGTAAGAATTTGTATGGTGGAACGCAAATTTCAACTAAGAATTTTTTTTGACTAAGCAAAACTTACGTAAGATTTTACTTAGATCACGTTGGTGGAACCGGGCGTAAGCCATTTAAACAAATTGAGTAATACCGTTGGGGAGAAAAAACTGAACAAACATTAGTAGTAAGATTGTTAATAAAAAAATTTGCTCGTGAGTCTAATTTTTGTGACTTGTTGTAAATTTCCAAAGCACCTCTTAGGTATTTATTGCAAAAAAATGTTTAACGAGTGTTTCCATCTCTTAAGTTTGTAACTTGTCTCATCTCGTAATTTCAGATCTTAACTTATAAGTCCACCCCTGATTACGAATACATATGGCCTACATTTAATCTGTTTATTTTGTTGTGTGATGGAATTTGGACAACTCCATAAAGACCTTTTACTGTATTCAAACTTTGATGGCATCGCTATTCAAATTTTAAGCTCTTTAACTTACACCCTTATGCCCAATAAAGTTGGTTATTTGTTAAGTAAATACAACGTATGACGATAATTTTTATTGTAAATAGAATGATGACAATATATTTGAGTTTTTTTTATATCTTTTCAATATATATTAGTTATCTTGTCCAGCGTTGAATTGAATCATGTTGTCTTTTATTCACAATTTTCACTTTTAGCTATCTCTTTACACGAATTGCCTTTCTACCATAATTTTTGTTTCTTAGACTCTTTTTCATCATTTCGTCATTCATGATGGGTAAAATCGAAGGACGCAGAGGAATTGGTAGAAAGCAGGCCTCTTGGTTGAAGAATATCAGAGAGTGGACAGGAATAAAGAAAGCTGAGCAACTCTTTAGAATCGCTCGAGACAGAGACAGTTTCGCCGTGTTAATCGCCAACGTCAACGGGACTTGATAGGGTACGTTAAGAAGAAGAAGACTCTTTTTCCGATTTGATCTTACATGCTTTTTTTTCGTTTCCAATTATTTTCACTACAATTTTAATTAACATACAATACTTGTCATGTTTTGCTGAAACAACAGATGCATGGTTTTAGCAAAATATGAATGAAAAACTTGCCGCCAAGAACACCGTTGGAGTTCATATAGGTATGCCAGATATACGCTATAGGATAAAGTAAGAGGAAGTATATACTGATTTAAAAAAAAATTGTTGCTAGAGTACCACTAGAAAGCACCGTAAGATTAGTTTTGTGTTTATTGTACAAAAAATTGCACCGTTGAAGAAAATTCAGGTCCCGAAATCCTACCAGAAGAAATAACGGCAGCCGTCAGACAAATGAAGGATGGAAAGACACCGGAACTTGATGAAATTCCTGCAGAACTGCTGAAGCTATTAGATACAGAACAAATAAAAATAGGAGCAAATCTGTATGTGAACCAAATGAGAATTGAACGTGTCTCACAATACAATTACTTGGGAACTATAATCAATGAGTCGTGGGACAATGCCCAAGAGATTAAATGTCGCATCGGAAAGGCCAAAAGTGCATTCTTGGCTATGAGCTCTGTGTTCAAAAGCCATGACCTCACCCTGATAACAAAAATAAGGCTCCTTAAATGTTACGTATACTCAGTGCTTCTGTATGGAGTAGAAACGTGGACATTGAAGGCGGAAACTCTATCAAAACTTCAGGCGTTTGAATTATGGTTATACAGAAGAATCCTTAAGATACCATGGACAGACAAAGTCACCAATGAAGAAGTACTGCGGGAGATGAACACAACCGCGGATTTGGTAAACATTGTGAAGAGCCGTAAGCTGGAGTACTTGGGACATATTATGAGAAATCAAGGCAGATACGAGCTACTCCAATGCATTTTGCAGGGTAAAATTAAAGGAAAAAGAGCCCCAGGACAAAGAAGAATATCCTGGCTTGCTAACCTGAGAGCATGGTATAGAAAGACCTCAACACAGCTATTTCGTATAGCAACCAACAAAATTATCATAGCCAGAATGATCGCCAACGTTCGGAACGTCACCCTAAGAAGAAGAAGTACAAAAAATATATTACTGATCATGAATGTGTTGCTTGTGTGAGTCCATTTCAAATATGTAAAGAAATAATAAATAAGACTTACTCACAATCAATTTAATTTAACTATCAGACGACCGGTTTCGCTTTCTACAATATGCAAAGCATCCTCAGGTCTCAATACAAAGTTAAACAAATGATGACGGTACTCTATTAATAGATGGGTGGTAGAATAGAATAGAAGTAGAAAATCTAATAGATACAACATAAAAAAACTCATTGTGCCCAAGACTATGATGTAGTGCATTAAAGTCCTTCCCCCTTTTAAATTCAATGTTTGTTTCGTCCCTTCTAAGTGTTTTCTGTTTTAGTGTGTTTAAATTATCCTTAATTGTTTGTATTTTACCATTTTATTTACTTGACTATTCCAATAATTAACTCATTGCCAATAGAACTTTATCAAACTAATTTGATAACTACAAGTTGGAAAATAATTGCACACCCACACAATTTTTACATCTACACTTATTCATTGTCATAAAACTGTCACCTTCATAAAACAATTACTCAATAAATAACACACATTTCAAAAATATATCTCTGGAATAAGTATAAATAGCCTTTAATAACACAATAGTATATTACATTTAACAAACAATCTCACACATATCTCAAATTCATTGGATCAAATCTATCTCCTCAAGAACTTCCCGTTTACTGTCAAACAACTGCAATAATAGTATTGAGTTCTCCATTCAACAATATAAAGTAGTTTCAAACATGTTCTACCATCCATTTATTAATAGAGTACCGGCATCATTTGTTTAACTTTGTATCGAGACCTGAGGATGCTTTGCATATTGTAGAAAGCGAAACCGGTCGTCTGATAGTTAAATTAAATTGATTGTGAGTAAGTCTTATTTATTATTTCTTTACCTATTTATTACTGAATTAAATAAAAGTACCATTGGTACCTGCGCTGATGTCACCGCAGTTGTTCTATGTAACGAACTGGGTTATTTTACATTAAAACAACTGATTATTGCGGTAGCAGATGGAGTTAAAATCATTAAAATAATAACCAAAAAGTAGATAAAAGTAAACAAATCTAGACACTTAAAAAATGCAATTTTTAAGTATTAATTTTTTTTAGTTTATCGTTTCTAGCATATCATTTTAGGATATATTTCAACCTTAATGATCTTAAAATATAGCTACTTATATTACACAATTAAACTATTTTTAAGAAAAACGTTATGATTCTAACAAGCCAAGTCTTACTTCCTATATAAACAACAACTCCATGAATGAACCCGTACATAAGTTTGAACTTTAACTCTTTAATAAGATAACGACCGTCTGATACTAATTTAAGCATCTGCTCTTGAAAGTACGCATATATACAAGGATCATTTATTATTTGATCCTAATATCTAATATTTCACCAATATGCAAGTGGCTTCAGATCAAAGACGGACATGTCAAAAAAATAAAAATTTAGTTAGTTGTGGTTTCTTATAGAATTGTTCCTGTTCTTTTCAACGGTAATAACAGTTTCTTTCCAACACGGACGCAAATAGGTTATTTTCAACTTCACAGTTGAAGGTCTATTTAAAAAACGAACTCTTGCTCTGAAGGTTTATTTCAAAAACAGATATCCCCGAACAGCCGATGAGAACGCCGTATTGAGATCACATGACTGAGAAATCAACAATGGCCGTCATTGCTCTCAACTTGTCTGATGTTAAAATTGTTTAAACTGTTTTTTTTTTCGCATATTATTGATTTACAAATTATATTCATGGAGTCAAATACATGTAAGTTTGATATGTTAGAAGTTACTGTATATATTCATCCGAGTTATGAATAATTTTGAAGTGATATGATAATATTTGATTATAAAATATGAAGCTTAAAAATTGGGTGTAAAAACATGACCAGCTTAGTACGCACTTGCTAAAGGTTTTCATAAAATTTTTTTTTTTTTTTTTTTATTGAGTTTAATGCGTCGACAACTAATGGTCATTGGCATGGTACAGTGAACTGTTACAGTAAGGTAGTGTAGTGTGTGTGTAGGTGTAGAGTAATTGTCTTGATACTTAGCAAAGTCGACGTCATTGTCTCTGCTAAGAGACGCTAATTGTATCCGAACGTCTGCGGTCCCTCCGGTGTGTACCGATCACACAAGGATAGAAATTATTTTCATTTATTCATAAAATTAAAAGATTCCTAATGAATCCTTTTCGTTCAAGTCAACTATTGACTTGAACAAAAAGACTACTCATTGAATTAACTAAAGTTTAATTAATTTCTCCTTTTGTATGTTCAGGCAGGTACTTACCCAAAGGTCTTCCCCTGTACCCACCTGCCATCACCGAGTTGGATACCAGTATCAGCTTTTAACAATTCGTGATGTCATGGAGTTCCACAAAGCTTTTTACTCCATTTCAGTAAAAAGCAAGCAATATGCAAATTACTATCGGGCTGACCCACTTACTCCCAAAATAAAGAAGCTTGAGCTTATAAAGGAGAGAACGATTTTCGGATTAAAGGGTATATAAAGAGAAAAACGGAAAAAAAAATTTGCAGCGATGTTTTTCTCAAGGTGTTGCAGCCTATTACTAAGCATAGAATTATAGGAGTATTCCGAAAATTTAAGAATGGTGTATCTCACGTCCAGTAGAAACCTGAGGCGAACACCACAAGGAAGTTAAGTTTGCTCCGAAAAGAAAAGAATTATAAAAGTTCATCTGTAGTTTTCAAGCTATTGAATCGCATTATTGACGACATCACTCATCACGTCCCTACCTACCATCAGACTTGAATATCACCAAAATGTAGAAAATGTTTAATTATTGTAAAGAAAAATCTGAGAAGGTTACTCAGGGATTCTTTAGGAAAATATTTTGCTTAAATTTCAACATTGGATTCTCTTACCCTAGCATGGATGAACGTAGTACTTGCCTAGAATTACAAAACCTTATCCAAGTGGAAAAAACGGAGGAAGAAAAAAGGTGTCTAAAAATGAAAATGGAGCTACACAAGAAACAGGCCCAAACCTTCTTCCAATACCTGCGAGAAAAAATTTAAGGATGTTTTATTTGAGTTTTGATTGTCAGAAGAACCTTGTTTTACTGTTATAACCTTTTAGTCGTTAAAGGATTGTACAATGAATCCCTGAATAACAGTACTATCTCAATTTATATCTGAACGGAAGACGAAGTAAAAAAATTATACAACGAGGTTGCTTCCATTAGTATTTCAGCTTCCAAAGTATTAAAAATTTTTTGTTAGAACAAGAAATTCCGCTCTTATCATGGCTTCGCAACTCAAGGGACATAAACTCCATTGAAAAAGTCTGGGAGTTCCTTAACAGTAAGTTAGCTAAGAAACTAATTACCAACAAGCTTCAGTTGTTAGAAAGATACATTTTTCATTGAAATCAGACCAGAAACTTAAAAGAAATCGCAGAAAAATGCATAAACACCATGCGTAGGAGAGTGGCTGTACTGCTTGGTTAAACCACCCTTGGCTTTAACCAATGGTGGTTTAACAAAATATTATTGTTATAGTAAAATATTGTAATAATTTACGTTGTTTTTGTTCAATAAATATGCAAAAAGGTTAGTACTATCATTTGTATTATATTTCTTACTTATAACTAGATAACATAGTTATAATTATAAATGATTATAAAACGCAGAGAACAACTCACTCTAAGTGAGTGTAATAAATTGAGCAGGGAGTGTATATTAAATAGTTTTGAAGACAGTATACATCCTTGTCTGACACCTTGTTCTGGATGAAATTTATTTGAGTGTGTCAAGCACTTTAAGTGTTCTAGTAGTATGTACTTATAGTTCAGTTATAAGCGAAATTAAGTGTTTTGATATGCCTACTTCTTTTAGTATCGTCAATAGGTATTTCCGTTTGACTCTGTCGAACGTTTTGCTATTATGTATAAAATAAATTTCCATAAAAACGATTCCAAAAGACTAGAACAATGCAGTAATAGTCTTGTTACACAAAAAAGGCGATATTACTAAATTAGAAAATTATAGACCCATCAGCCTCTTGACACATATGCACAAACTCTTTATGAAAATCTTAACAAAAAGACTAACACCTAAACTTGATTTCTATCAGCCCAAAGAACAGGCAGGCTTCAGGATAGGATATGGCACAAATGATCATTTGCATACCATAAAGATCTTAATAGAAAAGTGCATCGAGCACAACATACCACTGGTTCTTACATTTGTCGATTACGAGAAGGCTCTTGATTCTGTAGAGTTTGAAACAATACTGGAAGCCCTAAATCAAAGCCTAATAGATTACAGGTACACGACACTAATCACAACATCTACGAGAACGCTACATCAGGTATACGACTACACGAAGACATAGAAAAATTTAGCTTACGTCGAGGAGTTACATAAGGAGACAATATTTCACCAAAATTGTTCACGGCAGCTCTAGAGACAATATTTAAGAGCACTCAATGGCAAGATATGGGCATCAATATAGATGGAGAAAGATTAAATTACCTGAAGTTTGCAGATGATGTTGTATTAATCGCAGATAACTTACATGATACAGTTTCTATGATACATTCGCTTAAAAGTCTGTCTGAAAGAGCAGGATTAAAGATAAATTTTGAGAAAACTAAACTTATAACAAATCTCGTAATGAGTGGAAATATACCTATTGTCAATAATACCATACAACAAACAGACACTTACAAATGTCTGGGATACGAAATCGAAATAAGCAGAGACAATCAAACACATGAAATACAGAGGCGAATAGGCCTAACATGGGCAGCATTTGGCAAATTAAGCCATATTCTAAAAAGTTCAATTCCCAAGTGTCTCAAGCGAAAGGCTTGTAACCAATGCGTTTTGCCTGTACAAACTTATGGAGCAGAGACTTTAACCCTAACGCAAAAATCTGCGAATAAACTCAGAGTTACACAACGACCCACGGAACGTGCAATGCTGAACGTAAGCCTTCGAAACTACATAACAAACCAACAAACCAGGCAAAGATCAGGAGTTCAAGACGTCATCGAAAGAACCACGACGCTTAAGTGAAACTGGGTAGGGCACTTAGCCAGAACACAAGATGGATGGTGGACAAGACGTATTATGGAATGGAGGCCCAGAAACTATAAAAGAAGCCGAGGACGACCACCGATTAGATGGACCGATGATATAAAATGTGTAGCGGGAAACTGGTTACAAGCGGCTCAGTGTAGAAAACACTGGAAAGAACTGAGGAAAGCCCATGTCCAGCTGTGGACGCGATTGGCTGATTGATGATGATGATAAAACAAATGTATAGTGGGATATTGAATTTTCTATAATCTTTCTATTAATTGCCTTATTTTTAGAAGGTGTTCTCGAGTATCGCTAACTTTGTTAAATCCATTTTGCTCTTGGGGTATTTCTCTTCAGTAGGAAAGTTTTCATAATCTCATTGATTATTTGTAGCATTATCTTTCTGGCATGTAAAATAAAAGAGATAGTTTTATAATTCTCGCATTTATGGAATCTGTCTTTTTTATGTATCGTGTAACAATTAGGCTACAATTAAAAGATGTCAAATTTCAATGTCAGCGTAAGCTGGTGTTTTATCCAGTTTTCTATTTATGAATGAATGGATAGAATTATGCAAGTACGAGGTTTGTTTAATTGGAATTAAGTATCTGACCTATCTAACAAATTTTTTTTGTTTCGAAATATATCTTTGCTACACTTACAAGAAAAAACAAAAAAATTGTAAAAAAAATTCTGTATTTTCTCTACAACTCCATTATTTTTTCATATGATAAAAGCAGAAATGCTCAATGCCATCAAAAAACATGAAATAAAATTGCTTCGAATTGCTCAGTAATAAAATATGGCATTCCAAGCAATGGCCTGACAACTGGAGAAAATGTACAGTCGTCATTACAGCAGTATCGTCATTACTGTACATTTTCTCCAGTTGTCAGGCCATTGCTTGGAATGCCATATTTTATTACTGAGCAATTCGACGCAATTTTATTTCAGGTTCTTCGATGGCATTGAGCATTTCTGCTTTTATCATATAAAAAAATAATGGAGTTGTATAGAAAATACAGAATTTTTTTCACATTTTTTTTTGTTTTTTCTTGTAAGTGTAGCAAAGATATATTTCGAAATAAAAAACTTTGCTAGATAGGTCAGATACTTAATTCCAATTAAACAAACCTCGTACTTGCATAATTCTATCCATTCATTCATAAATAGTAAACTGGATAAAACACCAGCTTACGCTGACATTGACATTTGACATCTTTTAATTGTAGCCTAATTGTTACACATTTAGCGGATGTGAATCATGAATGCAATCTGTCGAATCTTCTAAATTTTATGAATGAACTAGGAGCACGAGTCAGTCATTAATTTTGGGAATTATGAAATCATAACTTCTATTTACTTCCCTAATTTAAATGGGTAATGATTTAATTAATGTGTCATATGTACCCTTAGTAATACTGGCGTTAAAAAATTTTTATTAACTGTTTTGTTTTTGTTGACTCTTATTCAAGTTTTTCGTATAATATGTCGTCCTTATTATTGTTCTGAAGCTATTTTCTTGTTGCATTTTAAAGTAATTACTATTTTATTGGAAATAAATCACAATTGAAGATTAAAGTAGGCTTATTGACGTTTCAATTTCCTCTTTGGAAATCGTTCTCAAAATAAAAACGTTAGTCATTAATGTTACATACAAGTACCATATCGGCTTTTATCATTGACCATAAATACTTAAAAGCCTAACAACTCCAAATAGACTTTTCTTATACGTTTATGTATATAGACGTTTATATACGTATATAGACGTATACGTTTCAATACGTAAGTATTCGGTCCTACACATATTTAGCTTGAGCCCCCTAGCTCATATTATTTCTTTAATTTCCTTATCGTACATTCCATATACACCCTCCCCCCTGTTTTGTGCAAAAATGACTTCGTCATCTGCGAAAAGTAGAGTGAATGTAATATTATATTCTCATGTACAGATATGCCCATTCTTTCGCATTTGAAGACTACAGGGGGAATTTGAACGCTGTAAGTCAATTTTTTAAATTTTTGGAAAACGCGATTTTTAGATTCAAAACTTCATAATTCATAAATAAACATGCTAAACCACTATTGTATTGAGCATTTGACAACTCATATATACAGAGTATGATATTATAAAATTGAAATTGTCATGTACAGTAGGTAACGAGAGAAATTAAAAAAAAAACAACCAAAGGTCTGGAGGAAAAAGGCAAAAACGCTGTAATTGGCAAAATAATATAATATGAATTCAACGAAAGAAAATAATAAGCAGAACTAGACGTGTTTAACTTAACTAAAGCTAAAAACATTAATCTTATCTGTTAAGCGAATCAATAACATTGTAAAATTCTTAAGATAAAAAATAAGTCATGTTTTTTTAGCTGATCAAAATACATTCATCCTTTTTCTGAACAATTTTTTTTTAAACTTGGAGATCTTTGTATTTTGCCATTGGAATGGGCAGTGACTCAGTATAGGATCGAGAAGGAAAATCGAATTCTTTTCGCTTTTTTGTTAATGACAGCCGAAATCATTGTTCCATTGTAGGTGTCTCTGAAATAAATTAGTCTGGGATGTTGCTTTGAAATGCTTAATTCTCTTATTGGTCTAGTTTTCAAAGGTGCTTTTGTAACATACATAGGTGCAAGAAAAGTGTCCCAGCTATGCACCAAGTAGTTATCAACCACTTCTACTTTCTAAGGCACAGGTTTTTGACGAGCCAATCGTAACACTGCTTCCCAATCTTCTGGGGTTTCTGCTGCACTTTTTTGATTAACGATACCAAAATTTTTATCCGTCTCCATGTAAGAGTAACCTCTTATAGTAAAGGTCACAGAAATAGAGTCAAATCTGTTTATTTTTTATTTTGGCCTCCACACGAATCACAGAAAATCACTAAATTACGAACTTCAGGAGGAATCTGGATTGTCACATAGTCATACAGAAATGAGCAAACTTCATTGGCACCCTTTCGAGCTACTGTCTTAGGGTACGAGTACATAACAACATCATTATCACTAAGTCGATGGACATTAAAGGAGTAGAAAGACAACTGACTTTTATAATACACGTCGTTACTCGTAATATTAGGCATTGGAAGGTTTTTATTATAGTCCATGGCTATGACTTCATATTCTCTTGAGATCCTTGCTCGTAGTTTAGCTTTTGTTTTTCGTTTGTTAAATATCTGTGCTTTCAGCAAGTGAAGTTTCTACCCTGTTTTAAGTTTATTAATTAATTTTTTATCTTTACATTCTCCTATTTTTATTTTGGAAGCATCACAAATGCTGCAAGTGTCGGTTCTGGGATACCCAAAGGAGATATTAAAGCGTGTGTTGAATGTTTTTCTGTATACTTCATAGCACACTGCTCTATTGGGATGTTTCTCAAGGAACATTTTCTACATCTTTTTAATGTTAAGTTTCTCTGGAAGCTACTTCCTGCTAGATTTTTTTAGACTGTAGTGACGCATGAGTCCTTTGAAATATTTTATGTAATTTCAAATTAACTGCATAGTTTCTTCAGACAATTTATTGGGTCTTGAGCCATGTTTACCTCTATTGTCGTTGGTGGTTGTACCATGTTTTAGGGCTTTTTGTACAGTTTGTAATCTTCTCGTGGATATGCCACGAAGAGCAACAAAAGCTTTTTGACAAACCTGAACGTCTTTTGCAGGTGATGTATGCCCCTCATCATTAGTTACCGCAAGGGGAATTCTGTAATAATAAGAGCCATCTCTTACGTTGCAATTCTCTTCATCTTTTCTTGACCTTCTTTGAGTTACAGGAAGTATGGATATTAGACCAACCAAATACATACTTTGCTCGTCCCAATTCAGCATAGAATTAAAATTACGAATAATTGTATTTCTTTGTTCAACCGTTATATTTTCAAAACACTGATAACGTTTGCAATCCTCACCTGTTTCGTGAGTTTGCACTTTTAGCGCTTTAGCTACATCACGTATTCGCACAAAACTTTCGTTTTCTTGTAGTTTTTGACTGTAAAGCCTCTTCAATTTCGCTGTCCTCACTTTCCATATTAATAAACAATAGTTCAAACTTACCAAACATTAAAAAACAAACTGTGATTATAATAATATTGATACTTAAATAAACAACTTGTATGAATGCTAAACACTGACTGTGATTTTCCGTTGTAAATTGTCCCTCAGGACAGGCGCACTGAGCACCTAAATCTGACTTATAGCATTGTTGCCTAGTTTAACCTTAACTTGCAGCGCTCTTCCATTCTTCTTTCTTCTTAGAGTGCCGTCTCCCTACGGAGGTTGGCAATCATAATGGCTATTCTTATTTTAGAACTTGCTGCTCTAAACAAATCAATCGATCTGCATTGGTACCAATCACGTAGATTCTTTAACCATGAGTTCTGCCTTCGGCCAACAGATCTTCTTCCTTGAATCTTTCCCTGTATTATCAGTCTCAAAATTTCATATTTTGGTCCCCTCATCACGTGGCCTAGGTATTCCAGTTTTCTGGTTTGTATAGTGGTGATTAGTTCTGTTTCTTTACCAACCCTCTCCAGCTCTTCCATTGTACAGCATTATTTTATTCGTTTGTAACGTTTGACTTATTGCAGTTTTATTTTGTTTGATATTTGTGGATTGTACTACGTGTATCCAAGTATCGAAAAATGTATTCCTCAAGAAATCGATAAAAATTGACTTACAGCGTTTTTCCCCTGTAGTCTTCATTTTGTATACCATTCTTCAAAGCCTTATCTATCCATATGTTAAAAAGTGTAGGTGATAGACCATATCCCTGTTTGAGGCGTTTTGTTGCAGTCATTGGTTTTGTTATTTCATTGCCTAACTTATCTTCACTCATTTCTCTCTAACGTGCATTTTTTAATTTTTCTGATTGCTTTCCATAGTTATTTTTATGTATACGCTACCATATGCTTTCTCCAAGTCGATAAAGTTCATATGTGTTTCAATATTTTTCTCCTCGTTCTTTTTAATCACCTGTTTTATGATGAATATATTGTATAGACACGTTCTGGCTTTTCAGAATTCTGCTTGTTCTTCGCCATATGTCATAGTGATCCATGTGGTGTTTTATTTTTTTTTAGTACTGGAAAGATTCTTGCTGTTAATGGAGTTACTCTGTTCTTCTATAGTTATTTGGTGACCTTTTGTCACCTTTTTTAAAAATGATGGACGTGTATGATAGATTCCACTCCTTAAAATCTCCTCTCCTGCTTCGATTTTATTTCTGCTACATGTATAATTTATATGATCCTTGTGCCTCCATATTTCAACAAATTCATTTTTATGTTCCCTGATCCTGTGCTTTGGTGTTGAAACAATATGAAAAAATATAATCTAAACATAGTACAAAGATATAGAAGCAGAAAAGCAAGCGAGTTTTACAACCAAAAGATAGACGGTCGACTAATGATCTTGCATTTTGCAACTAATAGAGAAGAAAGCCGCTTGGAACCAAGATTTAAATTTATTATACGTCCACCTTAAAAAAGTATACGATAATGTCCTAGACGATTCCGAAAATTCTTAGAATTAATCATTATTAATAAAAATTATATAGGTAATTAAAGAATTATATAATAAACATACTCGAGGCTCGAGTCCAAGTAGGGAATAAACTTTCAGAAAACATCAAGTTAATCAAAGGCCTCAAAGAGCTGCTGGTTGTTGCATCTTACTAACGCTTTTAAAAATACTTATTGAACAGGCACTAAAGGTATGGAATAACAAATGTGAAGGAATAGGTATTATAATAAACAACAATAAAACCCTATATACATTTTGCTTCGAAAACGATCAGATAGTGATGACATATATGTATGTACAGCGTTAACAGGCCTTTTAGACCCATTGGTGGATGGATAATTTCCATTGTTTTCTGTTCTTAGCTATCAGCTTCCAATCTCTGATTCCCATCTCTCTTACATTTTCCATCACTACATCTTTCCATTTCTTTCTTAGTCTTCCTCTCTTTTTTTACCCTCAGGTACTCTCCAAGCAATATTCTTGACTAGTATATTACCTTGCATTCTTTCTGTATGATCGAGCCATTCTAGACTACGTTTTTTCACCACATTTGCTATTGTAGGGTTAAAATGCAAATGGTACACTTCTGCATTAGTTCGTCTTCTCCATTCTTCCTCTACCACTTTTATACCAAACATTCTGAGAAGTGCCTTTCTTTCACATGCTTCCAATGTGTTCTGTATGTTGTTGTTCATAGTCCATGTCTCGACAGCGTATAGCATTGTGGGTTTAATTATACAGTAAAACCTCCCTTAACCGAAACCGTTTTAACCGAAACATCGTTTAACCGAAACGGATTCAGTTTAGTTTCAATAATTTCGTCAATAAAAAGTAAATTTTTATCGCAAAACATAAACAAAACCATTAATTTCACTCACCGATTGATGCCTGTGTGTGTTGGGAAATCGAAAAAACCAAGAGCTCTAAAATATATTTCCGAAAAAGCACTTCGAGTTTTTTATAGAAGCCAAAAAAGCTCATGGATGTAGACCACTTTATTTGTAGAATGGTTGGAAAATGAATTCGTCCCAAGTGTAAAATCCTTTTTAAAATAAAAAAATCATTTAATCAAAGCATTGTTGCTTGTTGACAATGCGCCAACTCACCTTCAAAATCTACAAAATGGTGACAATTGTCAGATTTTTGCCACCGAATGTCACGAGCTTAATTCAGCCGTTGGACCAGGGAGTAATAGAAACATTCAAGAGACATTATAGAGGAGCATTCTTAAGACATCTGTTATTACAGGAGATGAATGAATCCAAAAGTGTTCCTGAAATTCACAAATGTTCAACAATGAAACATGTTGTTTATTGGTATATGTGCTATATCGTTCTTCATCCAGACAACATCAGATGACGACCCAACTGTCAGACAACAGGCAGCACGAGACCGCGACGAGATTTTCAATGCCTTAGAGATATTTCTAGGTTCTTAATTTTTGTTGTCGTTGCATAAAGTTTTTTCCTTTTTAGCTTGCTTTACGTTTCGTCCAACAATCAAATGGGGCAAACTATGGCGTTCTGCAAATGAACAATGGAGAGATATAGCTTTAAAACATTATTGTCGAATGAAAACGCAAAAGAAAATAGAAGATCTTTAAAAAAGCATGTTAAACTTGTTTATTTTCCTTTATTTTATTATTTTATTCTGTATTTACTTGTAAGAAAACATTACGAAATCACCTAAGAGTATTTTTTAATACTAATACTTTGACCAAATATACTATAAAAAACTGTTATTTTTAACCGAAATTCTTGTTATCCGAAACGGCTTCCCCCCAATTATTTCGGTTAATGGAGGTTTTACTGTACTCTTATTTTTGTATTACGAGATATATCTTTGGCCTTAATTATTTTGCTCATGGCTTCAGCACACCTGTTGCTCTTGGTTAGTCTCAGGATGATTTCAGTTTCTTCTAAACATGTCTGATCAATAAGAGTACCTAAGTACATATATTCATCCACCTTTTCGAATTCTACAACTGATCCATCACTCACCTATAATTTAAAGGATCCCCTGATATTATTTTTTTTACTCGAGATCTCCATGTACTTCAATTTATTATTATTTCTTTATATAACTTTCAGTCTCATTTTACAGCTTTTCCGAATCAGTCTTTTTGCTATATTTGATAGTTTTTTCCATTTCTTGCAATAAGAACCACATCATCAGCATATGGTAAGCACTGGTGCTCCTTGTATAAAATAGTTCCGGACCTATTTATCCCACTAACCCTTACAATTTTATCTAGAACTATATTGAATAGCAATGTAGAAAACGGGTCGTCTTGGCGAACACCTTTTTTCACTTCGAATCTTTCTGAGACTGTATCGTTTCATTTCACAGCACAAATGGTTTGTCTAATTGCCATTTTTACCAATCATATTATTTTTTCTGGCACTTGGAATTCTTTCAGCGTTTCTATTAATTTGTTTCTGTCTATTGTATCGTTGGCGGCTTTATAATCAATGAAAAGTACTTATGCTGAAATGTTGTATTCATAGCAATTGATCAAAATTTGTTTTAGCATAAAACTTTGATCGGTTGTTGGTCTTCCTTTCCGAAATCATCCCTGGTGTTGACATAGTTTCTGAAAGACAACAAAAAACTACCATATGCAACCAAAAAATACTGACTGAAAAAACTAGGGCAATAATAGCTTATTTCCCTTCTAAGTGTCGAGCTTCTTTGGTTTGCTAAATTGTTCAGGCTCCGGCACACCAGTGGTGTTCCAGTGGTTTAATAGACAAACACAATGACAAAAAACAAAAAGACCAATGAACTATAAATAGGGACTGATATGATCTCAGATACTAGACACTAGATTCTAACGCGGACAAGACGTCGGGTAAACGTATCATTTCCCAGGATGCTCACATGACTCGGACTTAAGAAATGAGAGTATTCCATCACAGTATAACAGGGGAGGGGTAAAGTGTATGGGGAGTATTAGAGTTAAGAAGTTTTATTACTGTTTAAATGATCATTTCACTAGTAACCCTGTATGATTGATGCGACCAATAAAAAAAACAAAGATTAAGATAAATTATGTCATTGATTAGAAAATGATTTTTATTTGTTTAATATTTCTAGATCATTAGGTATATATTTGTTATTATTTTTATTTTTCAAGAGTATGACCAAAAATTATTAGTTTTTTTTTTTTAAATACTACTGTTTTCTTCTGTCTTTTCCTAATTAAGATGTTTGTATTTATACCTACCAATTTCGTCTTACAAAAGACATATAAAACGAACAGGATGTGTTGTGTTGATTCATAATACGAATAGTCAACAGTAATCAGCATAATATGTTAAGTTCAATTTGTCGACTTGAGACATTCAACACGCCGTTGTAGTCATGCACCATTACGATTAGGATTCTAATGTCACATCCTGACACAACCAGTTGGTACTGCAAACAATTGAACGTTTTAACAACAACAAACATATTTATTCTATTTAGACTCATTTCATTGTGACTGAATTTCTTAATTCTACTGCTATTTTCCTATTGAGGTGAACCATTAATCAAAACAACAATTTAATGCAATGTAAGTGGAAGGGAATTATGAGTATTTTGTCGCCTTATTCAACTGTTCGGAGGACCGCACAACCATTATTTTTATTGACCACGCTCAAAATAATAGATTTTATACACAAGATCACCCTGTAGAGTTATTTGGCGATGTTGAACACAATAGTATATACATAATTTTAATTATCAAATGCCGACTTTCTGAATAAATAATTAATAATTTTCATTTAATAACAAACTTTGTATCTTTCAATGTCAGGCCAACAAAAAAGTTTTAAGTTGAAAATTTTTTTGACTTGATTTTTATCGATTTCAATGTGCTAAAACTATATCTGGTCTTAGTTTTTTGTATCACCGTTAGTTTTTGATCAACCTGCTCTTTTTTATATTATAGGCAGTTTAAAATTTCTGTGATGTATATGGTAAAATTAATAAAACGCTGTGTTAAATCACAATCATGGTTTCATTTACAGTAGTTTACTTGAAATAATAATACATTGCAGTAATGTAAACTTTACTAGTCAGATGGAATTGGTTTATACTTTTCTTTTTTCTTTGAACCATCTTGTGTAGCCTTTTCTACGATAAGTTGCTTCTAGACCTTCTTGGTGAAGTTACCAAGAGTAGCGTTTTCCATCAATTTCTTATCCTGGGGAAAACGCTTAACTTGCTCCTGACTAGTGTCTCCAGATATTCTGGGAAGTAATCAAAATGATTGTTCAAAATGTAAACTTTCAGGCTCATCAAGCATCCTAATTTTTTAAACTTCTTTAACATGTTAGCTACACTAGTAACATCTTCTGTATCTTTTGTATTTCCTAAGAATTTTGTGACTACTTGCTTGAATGATGCTTATACTTCTTTCTTGTTAACAAACATTGTAGTTTCAAAGTTTACGTCATCATTTTTCGAATGACAGGTCCTGCAAAGACGCTTTCTTTTAGTTTAGCTTCTAAAGGTTTGGTAACGTTTGGCAGAGATACTTGAAACAATGTCCATCTGTAGACAATACCTTTACAAACTGTTTCATGAGGCCTTACTTTATATGTAGAAAAGGTAGGAGAATGTTTTTAGGATCTATAAGGTTTTTGCGGAGAATATTTACAGGCCAGTTCTTTCTTCATCAAAATCAATCCCTAGCTTTACTGTCCTCATTTACACAAAAAATATGGAAATTTGATTAGACCACTTTGCTGGTCAAGTAGCATACATGTTACTTTTAAATTGCCACATATCGTCCAACCATGAGCAGAATAGCCAAGTTTATTCAAAACTAGTGCTAGGTTTTTATAACTCTCTTTCTTACTTTTTTACCTTTTTGTGATTAAACAGCTTTCAAACAAGTTTTGGATAAATCAATAAGTAGTCTTTGGTGTTTTTGTTTATATTCAACACCGAACAAGACCTAGAATGTCTGAGCTGTGCACTAAATCACAATCTTGTTCAAAAAATATTGAAAACTGCTGCTTTCTCTTGCTATACACGTACATGCTGGTTCCAACTGCCAACAAGTTTTTTTCTTTTAGTCTAGAACCAAGCAATTCAGCTTTTTCTTTTGTTAACCCAAGATCCCTAACCAAGTCGTTAAGCCCGTTCTGCGTAAACAGTTTAGGAGCTATATTTTTATCAGAAAACACTTTAGTTTGAACAGAATTTAAATAATGAAGGTTCTGGGACCGATAAATCTATATCGTGCCCAACTGATAGGCCCAACAGAATGACGCGCTTAGTATTGAACAATTAAGTGATGTAAAGGTTGAATGACGTGTAGAGATGCAAGATGCCATTAATATAAACAATACACAGCTGCAAGAAGAGATGCTGCTAGGGTGACACTATCACACAGATGCACACAGAGATGAAAGAGATGCACTATGCTATGGGTAAAACATTTACACACGACTGAAACAGGACTAAAACAATGAACCAGGTAAATATTGCTCAATTTACAGCTCATTCTATTCCTACTAAAATTACACCACTAAAATTCTATAGTAGAAATGGTTGTAGCTTTATACAAAGCAGCTTCTGGCAGTAACATAAACCAACTCTTGGTTCGAAAGCAACGTCACTTATAGTTTCCCTCCAACGCGAGACGTCTGATGTTTTACAAACAATCTCAGTGGAGCAGTAAAAGATTTTTTAGAGTTTAGTCTCTCAGCTAGAAATGAGATATGATGATACAAATTTACAGCAAGTATAGTATGAGTATAAGTTAGGTGAATATCTGCTTAAGCCGATATTGAAGTCGATATTGAACATCTAATCACATTAGCCCATCCAACAGCACCATATTACCTCTTTGGAACAGTGGCAAATCTAGAGATTTGCCTTGAGAGGACAACTTCCAACTTCCAACATTTAAACTTCCAATGAAACACTAACCAGAAGTCATAAAAAAATAAGCCCAAACTACAAAATAATATGGCTTTCTTTAATTTTGGACCATCTAGGAGGAGGAAATACCTCCTTTCCTGTGTCTCCGCCAATGTTCTGAAACAACTTAATTTGAAAATGGACTACAAGATACCAAAATTCAGCAAATTCTGAAAATAGCCAGAAATTGGTCATTGGAAAACTTTAGGAGAGATATTGTCCATGTTTTAGAGTATAAATCAGCCAAAAATGCTTCTAGAAATTTTGTTCGGATCAACCAAATTCAAATCACTTACAAAATTAGCGAAAATAGCAACTATCAATTGTGAATAAATTATGAAATTAACTGGTTTTTACTCATTATCGTTGTTTATACAAAGAACATAGACTTACCCTTTGGTTCTGTTGATGTATTCGTACCAGGCTGAAGAGTTAGTTGCTGGGAATCACGACGCCGCAGCCTGGGACGCCGAGACGAATAACACGGGACCGGTCAAAATATGGTGTGTTTCGTTTCACCATTTTTTCATGCCTGACTCTATCGAAAGCCTTCTTCTAGTCATCAGGCGTGCAAAAACATTACAGCTGACATCTCTACATTTCTGAAACAATACCTGCACACTAAATAAAGCTTCCCTCGTACCAACGGCGTTTACAAATCCAAACTGATTGGGCATTTCTTTTTTTTTTGTTTGTTTCTCGCATTTCAGGTAAATTCTTTTGTGGATGACTTTTAAAAACAGCTTCAGCAGATGACTTATTAAGCCTATAGTCTTTACAAACTTTTACTCCTGTATTGAGGTTTGTATTGAGGTTTTCACTCACCTCCAGTCGATCATTAGGATCTTTCAGTTTTCCAACATCATACATCTTCATCGACTTACTTGTAACCTTCTTCATTCTGACTTTGACATAACCTACAACTGCTGAATTGTGAGTAGGTTTCCAGGTGTACAGTTTCCTTGGGTGTAGCTTAAACCAGGTGTTCATTATTACTAATTGATTTATTTCCGCAAAACTCCAATGTATCATCCCAATCGTTCCGGTTTCTTAGACCCAATAGTCCAACTGCAGATAATGTTTTGCTAGCCCCATCTTTGGCGTTACATGAAGTTACCCATGACAATTGTTATCTTGTCAACTTGTTGCTTGGTCTTGCTTTTTCAACCTTTTCACGACTTGATTAATGCTATGGTATAGTTCTTCTATCTTTTCTGCTGTTCCTTTTGTTGTAGGTGCATACACTAGAATTATATTGATGTCAGTTGGTCTTGCTTTTAGTTGTATAAGCAGTACTTTTGCTGAAATTAGTTTTCGAAAATGTTTTCGCACGCATGATTTTGATTGATAGCATGCATGAGAAAATCCAGAAACATTTACAAATGGCAAGCATCCGGATAAGGGTGCTGAGAACTATTATTAAATAAGGCACACGCCATAATATCAGAGAAAGTTTATTTGACGGTGATGAGGTATTATATTGACGTTTTTGTCAAAAGTCAAGTTGTATTTGAATTTAGCTGAATAAACGTTTTTATTTCAAATCCTACAGTTTAACCAAAAAGCCCAAGCTGTAGAGAAAAAACGTACATTAATTAGTACATTTTTTAAACTATTGTCTATTGTCTATTGTCTATTAGCTTAGCTAGGGCATATTTTGACAGACTCATTGTAGGAAACCTACAACACAACAATTCCTACTTCTCAGTATAAATAGCTCAAGTATACTACTATTGCAGACCTCTTTCTTTGAAAAAAAAAAGAAGAATTATTCTAAATAGTGGAAGTGTATACTAAACCCATCAAATTTTCCCTGTATATTTATAATATAATATTTGAATTGTTACAATTTAAAATATTGTAGTAAATATTTGTATTATTCGCGTTGTTTATTTAAATTTAACATTGTTTTATTATCTTTGTTTAATTCTTTTGTTAGTTCTATTCAGTTAATTAGTTAGTTATATTTTAAATTTTATTATTATGGATAGTCAAAGTTTTCCATTTGTTCCATCAGCTAATGCGTTGGTAAGTTTTTCTTAATAAATATGATAAAATGTTTTTTAAAAAGTTTTTTTAAAGTTAATATTTTTAGATTAGTAAGGATTGTTCCTAGATTACAAGGTAATAAAACTGCACAAAGGTTTATTAAAAAAACCTACCATTTTTTTTTACCGAATGAAAACCCTGTTGAGGTAAGTTGATCATTAAAATGTATTTATCGAATTATGTAAATGTTGTAAATACATAAGGAACTTGCTGTGTCTTATTCATCGAGCAATAAGACAAAAGAGGGAATGTAAAGGTAGTGGGGGTAAACATATTGATAGACAGGAAGTGCTATTTTGAGAGGCCACTTTAAACAAGGATAGAGAATCTCTTTCCTTGTTTAAGAAATCAAATTTAGTTGGGTTATGTTATTGTTGATGTTATTGTTTGTCAAAACTGTCACATGAAAGCTTATATTTATATTTTCTATTGAATTTTTTTAACATTTTAGACTATTATAGTGTTAAAAAAAGTATTTTAACAAATAATTTTAATAAAAAAATAGATAAATATATAATATAAAATATTATGTAATATAAAATAAATAAATAGATAAATTAGAACCCCTACACCACTGTATGATTATTGTCAAGTGTCATGAAATTTAAATTTGGCGCATTTGCATTTCCAGATATGTTCGCCATCAGAAGCCACTTTTTTGGTCTCTTTTTCATAACGATTAGATTCCCTCTTTTGTCTTATTGCTCGATGGTCTTATTCTTATTTAACCTCACTTTGACTTTTTAATTTTGTAGAATTTATTCCCACTTTTTTATTTTGTACAATAAATAATTTTATTATTTGTTATCAATACATTATACGGTGTAAATAAATAAATATTGATTGTCGGCAAAGTTCTACTTTATTTACCTTTGTTTACATTAATATTGACTAAGAGCACGTATGTTTGGTTGTATAGTATTTTCCAGCCACTTCGAGTCTGTCAAAAAGTTACTAACTTCGAAAAAAAATAATTACTAAAATCACTAGACAGTTCGGACTGGGAATAGCGAACCGGGTATAGCACATCGTTATGAACAACAATTCCTGGAGTAATCTCCAAGTGTTTAAAAGTCCAAACTGTTGGTTATAATTTTATATATATCACTTCTAAGGTGCAAAAAGAGTGTTTTTTGAACATTTTTTTGATAATTTAAAAATTTGATAATTTAAAAAGAAATGTAAATAGTCACTAAAGTGTCATTCGCAGCAAAAAAATATCACCACTGTTTATTAAATTTTCTGCTGACCCAGATAAAAAAGAACGAAATTGATCCCAATTTAGCGGACATATTATGATAGTTTTTTCACAGAACCAGGGATTTGAAGTTCGGAATTTTTTATCGCCTAGTGGCAGACGAGGCAGTGCGAGCATCGACTCTCCTAGACGAAGGATGTTCAATGTGATACGTTGTAGATTTGTTAGTAAGACATCATTCCAGCATCAGTGGCAAGGTGAGGCGATATAATGAAACAGGGTCGTACCATCGAAGACCAGAACAAAGGCGAAAACGTTGCACTAATCAAATTGATGATCGTTTTTTGAGACAATGTGCTCTCAGAGATAGGAGAGTCATTAGCAATTTGCTAAAAAATGAACTAGCAGATGTTCGAAATGTCGCGATATCATCTTGAACAGTTAGAAAACATTTACCTGAAGCAGAATTGAGCAACAGGAAACCGGCCAAAAAACCTGAGACTAGAGTAAGCCTAAAAGCTCTAGATAGTCGTGAGCGTGTCTGACGAAGGCGAGGAGAAAGGTTTGCCAACTGCAGTATCTCTCCTAAAGCACCTTTAGAGGGTGGCCCTAAATGTTTTGAAAGGGAATCTATTTTGAAGCTCGTACTAAGTTGGTCTCCAAAGGTACGAGGTCTATGAATGCCCATTATTACTTAGACAACATTATTGTCGAACATAAAGCCTTTTGCTCCGTTTCTTGGACCTAATTTTTTATTCATGCAAGACAACGCTCGTCCTTATGTGGCTCGATAGGTTGTTGGCTACCTAAACGATCTTGATATTATTATTAGTGTGGCCACCTAACAATCCGGACATGAATCCTATAGAGCATCTATGAGACTGTCTCAAAAAAAGATTCGAAGTCGTACACCCCCTATTGCCAATCACAACCAACTCATTGAGGCCGTTATTGGAGAATGGGAGAATATTCCGCAAGCTTTTGATGCCAGACGCATTTTATTGTGTTACTTTACTGATTTTTTTTGCAATTTGGAGTTATGCTAGCTTATTTACGCATTTCTGGCTAAACCAATTTTTTAAAGAATCAATAAGGCAAATTAAGGTCATGATAAAGTCATATTGGACTTTGTAGGTGTTTATTATTATTTCAATGTAACTTAGTTTTATTTTGTGTTCATATTGTAAATATTTAGATTAATTTAAGTGGTGAGTTAGTTTTGTCCAGGAGTTTAATTAAAAGGGCTCAAGTATATTGATTTTTGTATAGAAAAAATGTTTACAAAAGACATTTTAAAAACTAAAAATGGAGAAAAATTGATATTTATGGACCTTCGATCATTAATTTTGCATAAACTGTTGGCTCAAATTTAATGTAGCGTAGCTCAAATGAAAGCTTTTTTTATACTTTTATAATAATGTACTCATTTTACCCTAGCATCTTGATTTGATACAATAAAAATTATGCCATAAAAATTATAACCAACAGTGTGGAGTTGCAAACATTTGGAGGTTATTTAAGGCATTGCCCTTCATAACGCTGTGCTGGTTTCAAAAATTCTTACTGCTCCTAATCATTCATTTTTGTCTCTACAGCTTGGACTAAAACAGGATTTAAAATAGTTCACTATTATATTAGTACTTGTAGCTATATTTCAAGTAGGTACAAGCTTAACCTGCGGTTTTTATTTGCATTCCAACTCCCAAATTTTGAAACAAGTGTACAAAACTTAAATTTATATTACTTTACATATTTTTCTGTTTTATTGTCCTGGTTTTAAGAGGATTATAAATAAAACTTTAGAAAAATAATTTTTTGAACTGTCTACTTTGATTAATCATCGCATTAATAAATAGTAAAGAGAATCTTTTGATAACAGATGTTTAAGTATTAATAAACAAACATTTATTACATCAGACTGGGATCTTCGGTCCAAAGCATACAGCCATACGGTGTATACAGATGTAAAATTTTACAACATAGCGCTTATATTCTCGTAACAAATATATCTATTTCACCAAACCAAACTATATAGACATTCATCAAATTACATGGTATCGCACACACAGTCACACAATTCGTTTGGTTTGTGTCGTGTCATAAAAATAGAAATTCTTTTCCTTAGAAAGGGCCACACACGGAATAAACCACCTTTTTCATGTTTACGATCCATTCCAGTTAGTAAGAACAAGAACGTTATCTAAAAAGTTTGAATCTGGTTATATGGTGATATATTAGATTACTATCTAGAGATGGGAACATAGACTATGGTTCACAATGCAACAGTGATCATAGGAAAGTATTATTTATTATACTTAAAAGTATCGGGAGCTAGGAATAACGTTGTATAATAATATTTATGAATAAGTATTGAAAGGAACAAAAATATTTTGACAAAAACTATTTTTTCAATGCAGGTCAACAAGCAAAGTTGTTATAAATGAACTAGAGAAAAATTATGTGGTAATCAAACAATCCTAGATAATATGCCAGCTTTCTAAATCTTTACCTCAACTTCCACCATAACAACTTAAGTAGCAGTTCTTAAGTGAGAGGAGATTTACATAAAAATTGTGCAGAATTCTGCAAATGTTTCTATGACTGCTCCTCAAATAAAATAGAATTTCCAGAAGATTAATAGTTATCGGTTTTTTAATATCTATTAATATGTAATTAGTTAAACGAGTTAGCTCGTATAGTGTCTGGCTCGCTACAGAGAAACTTTGTAGATGTATATCATAAGTATTGTTTACATATTATTAAACAAATTTCGTGAAAGAGTCGAAGAGACTAAGTTAGGAAAGGTATAAGATAAAATACAATTTACCTTTAAAAACTCTGGAGTATTATATACTCTGAAGACTTTCAGAGGTACTATCCTTTGCAAGGTAATTCGGATATAATTCCCAGATTAAGAGGCTCGGCCGATATCAAGCACAAAATGACTGTACTCCTTTAATGCTGTAATGAATCATCATCAGTTGGCGCTACAGCCCTTCGTGAGCCTTGGCCTGCTTCAAAACATTCTTCCATCCTTCCCTAACGAGTGTCTGTCTTCTCCAGCTCCTCACTCCAATCTCCCTCAAATCTTCCTGTACATCGTCCAGATATCTCAGTTTAGGTCGCCCCCTTCTTCTTCTTCCGACCGGCCTGTTTAGCATAGTTATTTTAGTGGTATCACTCTCATCCATCCGCATAACGTGGCCTACCCACCTTAGGCGGTTTATTTTGATGGTCTTCACAATATCTGCATCACCAAAAAGTCTATAGAGTTCAAAGTTATATCGCCTTCTCCACAGACGCTGTTCGTTTACTCCGGCATATATGGTCCTCAAAACTTTTCTTTCAAAGACTCGTAGTAACTCTTCATTTCGGGTCGTCTAGCTCGTAGTATTTTTGTAGTCTATCAGTGATCCTAAGTAGCAGAATTCTTCTACCATTTCTATCGTTTCGTGTTGCACCTCTAAGTTATTTTGTTGAATTCTTGATATGGTCGGCATATATTTAGTTTTCTGGATGTTAATCAGAAGTCCGATGTTTTCTGCGGCATTTTTGATACGTGTGAAAGCCTCCACTGCTTCATTTTGGGTTCTTCCAATTATGACGATATCATCAGCGTATGCCATTAATTGTATACTACGGGTATATATCGGACCTTTTGAGTTTATTTCCGAATCTCTAATAACTTTTTCTAACGCTAGGTTGAACAGCGTGCATGATAGCGCATCTTCCTGGCGCAGTCCTCTGTTGTATTTAAATAATTTTGAAACATCCCCTTGTACGCGCACTTTACGTTCGGCTTTCACCATTGTCATTTTAATTAATTCTACCAATTCTTTTGGTATATTGACCTGTCAATAGTATCGAATGCTGCCTTAAAGTCTACGAAGATGTAATGGCAGTCTATGTCGTACTCCGTCGTTTTTTATAATATTTGTCTGATGGATGATATGTGATCAACGGTAGATTTGTTTTTCAAGAAGCCTCTTTGGTAAGATCCTATTATATTGTCAGTACACTGTGCCAGTTGTTCGTTAAGTATCAGGGACACAATTTTGTATGCTGTATTAAGAAGGAAAATCCCTCTAAAGTTGGAACATTCAAGAACGTTTCCTTTCTTGTGTATGGGGCATATAAGTCCAGTATTCCAATCTTCTGGTAACTCGCGTTCTTGCCATACCTGTATTAGTAGTTAAGTAGTTAAGTAGTAGTAGTTGCATACCTTCTCTATTAAGTAGCGTACTAAAATATTCCTGCCATCTTTTTAGTACTTCCACTCTCTCGTTTAAAAAAATTCCGTTAAGGGCCTTGACTTGGTTCGCTTGTGGCTTGAAAACTTTTCTTTTTGTGTTAATCTGTTAAATTTTCTGTATTCGTGTACTCTATTGAGGTTTTTCATTTCTTCGAACTCTTTATTGATTTGTTGCCGCTTTTTCTGTTTGTGTTTTTGTTTTTCCTCTTGTCTCTTTACTCGATATTCTTCAACATTGCTCCTAGTCCTTCTGTTGATTATTTTCCGATACGCGTCGTTCTTCTCTTTCGTTACTCGTTGGCATTCCTCATCAAACCAGTTATTTCGCTGTACTTTGGGTAGTTTAC
This sequence comes from Diabrotica balteata, assembly GCA_918026665.1. NCBI lineage: Eukaryota > Metazoa > Arthropoda > Insecta > Coleoptera > Chrysomelidae > Diabrotica > Diabrotica balteata. The sequence goes on along the minus strand of OU898281.1, from coordinate 115,400,043 downwards.
CCAGCACTTCCTCTGCTGTCTCTTTGAGCGTGATTTTTATAAACTCCCAATTTGTGTTAAGTTTAGTGGGATATACCTCACTTCTGGGATGTTCTGATATTTTACGATCTAAGCATATTTGGAAGTTTCTTACGACTTTAAACATAGTTCTTCTTTCGACGATGAATAAATCAGAAGTGATCAAAAAGACGGTTTTTTGAAACAAGTGCCACCATCCACTGTGTACGAACTTATAAAAGACGGTGCAGTATTGGGAAAAAAGAAAAGAAAGAATTCTGGTGCTCATTGAGTATTACCGAATTTTTATTTATCGGCTATATGGGAAACAATATATGCTACGTATTTCCATCCACGATTCATTTTGTTGAGGACTCGGTTTGCTTTATGCTTGATTTATAAGTTTTCATTGTGATTCACTAGCACCGCCAGGTCATCCGCCCAGGTCGAACTTTTAAACCTCACTGTACAGAATATTTCAAAGATTTGTTTATAGGACGGAGCTCTCCTGTACTCCTGCCTTAGTCTTTAATAATGTTTATATACTTATTTGTAAATTTGTCTCTAACCAAGTTCTGAAATAGGAAGATATCCCCACGTCATCCAGTAGTCTAGATTTTCCTTTTTTCTTATATCTCATTTCAGATTCCTTTCTTATATCGACTGAGAAAGCTACCATTCACCTGCTCCTACATATGCTTATCTCCTTCTTGATTCTGCTTATGGCGTCTACCTCAGATTTTCCTTTCCTGAACCGATACTGGCTGTCGGATATTCCACCGTTCCACCTTATTCTATTATCTCCTCTAGCCATTTCTTCATAAGAATCTCAAAGATCTTGGCTAAGGTTACAGGCATATAGGTCTGTACGCCCTTCTTCTTATTAATATGCCGTCTTTTAACCAAGGTTGATGATTACTTTGTAAATGCTTCTACATTCTCTTCAATATCTGTTCAACACTGAGGTTAGTTCAATTTTTGATATTCCTCAGCTAAAATTTCTTATTTCTTCCCAAGCGTTTTGTTCTCTCTACTCTTTCTTGCATGATGACGTGTAGAAGAGAGTATTTATCATTTTGAAGTATATGGCCCAGATACGAATATTTTCTTATTTTAATTGTATTCGTCAGCTTCCTGTTATATCCAATTTGTTCTAACACTGCTTCGTTTGAGCTGTTTGCAATCCAGGGAATTTTAAGAATACGCTGTACGCACAGGCATCACTAATTCTATCCAAGTTTCAGGATTAGTATGAGATTTGCCATTTTTAGATTTCCTTGGAACTCTTATCTCCTCAACAGGTTGATCATAATATCCTGTACCCATTGCACCTACTCCTATCAGATCCAGGCGCTTTTCCCGCATTGAGCATTTTGCCCACTTTCACTTCTGCCCTTGTGAATTCTCCCCTGGATTGGAGTAAAGCTTACTTCTTCGTACCGTGAAAAAAGAGCTTTGGCCACTTTTTTCCCATGACTCTCGTCGATCTTAATCGCCCCTTCTGCCTCTTAAGGTCTTGTTACCTATTCGGTTGGCGTCCCCCCAAATATAATTTTCGATGTTTTCGTATAGTTATTCTTTGTATAGTTGTTCTTTTAACATCAGGACAAAGACCAAAATAAAACATATACTTATAACTACATTTGCTATATTTGGTCAATAGACCAAAATGGAACAGAAGGAATACACACCTTAGGTCTCCAATAATTTTTTTTTATAATATCCACTATTTTTATGAAAAAAAAAAACAATATTTGGTTATGAATCAACCTTATACTCTACAAAAGAAACATATAAAAAAGATTCTCTTGTAATATGATAAAGTACCTACAAATAACCAAGGTTCCATCTCTAGAACAAAAAAGTTTCTTTGTATATGGTAGTATAGTTTACATCGAGGATTTCGGCGAAGATGAAAAGAGTTGCGGCAGTTTTTAATAGAGAACACATGGCCGCCGTGTCAAAACATTCACGAACTTTCATCTCGATATCTCGTTAAATCATACTTAGAGAGAATTACTTAGGCAGTACTGCATGGGTGCACGGTTTTAATAAAAATACTCCCATACTAAATTCCATAAAATATATACTGAACGTAACATGTTTTGTATCGAAAATTTACAAAAACTCATTCTTAAACAAATAAATTAATGTTAAAAAGTATTCTTCCGTAAGCAAAATAAATAAAAAAAAGTTAATTTACGATTAAAGAAAACAGACCGTTAGACAGTTATTTAAGAAAAAATAAGATAAAAAAGCAACTTGACCTAGAGGAAGGTAGGTATGTTTTTTTTTTCTTATTTTAAGATCTCAGACTTTCTTTGCTAATTTGGTTTTGTTTTTTGATATTTCCTTTCTACATTCTTGTATCAAAAGATTCTACAACACATTATACATATTATATAGATAGTAGTTGTCATTAAGTCAGTAGCATTTACTCAAAACATAATAACAAAAATAAGAATACGATACTGCTAACAAAACATCTTTAAAAAACTTGACTACATTCAAAATATGTGCTTGAGATTAGTTTTAGGTGCCACAAGAACTTGTCCAGTAAGTAGCTTACAAGCTCCGGCTAATGAACTGCCATTAAGCCAACGAAGGCAACTCCTATCACTAAATTACGTTACCAGAACTTCAGCAAACAACAGCAACGTAACCTACTCAACAATATTTTGCAGAACAAATATATCGTCCGATCTTTACAGAAACATTGCAATAAAAAATCTACTTTTTCCCGAACGAATAAAACGTATTGGTTTTAATTTAGAACAGTTCAGTCTGACTATGCCTATTCGTGTAAATATTCCTCCTTGGATGATCAAACCTCCAAAAATAGACACGTCTCTAAAAGAACTCCCGAAACATTCCACACATCCTTTGCTTATACACCAAGCTTTTAAAAATGTAATATCCAAATACCCAACAACCCTTCAAATCTTCACTGATGCTTCCAAAATATGATGAAGGACATGCTGCAGCCTACATCTACGAAAACGTCAAGTCTACCATACGAATCCCAACAAATTGTTGTATGTATACCGGAGAACTTACGGCAATTAACCAGCCCATGAAAAAATGTGGTTCTATCAATGAATGCAAATTTGTTATCATCACCGATTCAATGAACGCATTACTTGGAATAAAACAGCTATATACAACTCACGCCATTCGTCTCATGATCAAAGAAGAGTTATCTTATCTACAGACTCAACAAAAAGATATTTCCCTTAACTGGGTACCTTCCCATATGGGAATAAGTGGTAATGAGGAAGTGGACTCTCTGGCAAGCAATGCAACCACCGACCAAAGTATTGCTATTATAAATCAAATGCCTTGGACTGATCACAAAGTAGATATCAAAGCCCACATGTACATCTTACCAAGTCATAGTAAAGACCAAGTCATCATCAACCGACTCCGAATAGGACATACTTTCCTTACCCACAAGCATATCTTCAACCAGGAGGCTGCTCCGATGTGTACCAAGTGCAACACTCAGTTGTCAGTGAAACATATAATTGTTGAGTGTCCAGTGTACAAGAACGAAAGAATAGCGTGTGCCCTTAGTGACAATTTAAAAAGTATACTAACGTCAAATTTAAAAGTCTTTATTAAGGTATCTTAAAATGACTAAACTATATACCAGATTGTAAAAACTATTTTTTTTTGTGTAACAATATGTATCTTACTGTTTGTGTATGTCCTCCCGCTAATAACCCCTAGTGATTGATGCGGGTATATTTGTTTAAATAAAAAAAAAAGAATCTAATACGAACAAAGTATAGGTTATTCTACGAATATACGACTGTTTTGGATTATTGCGACAACGAATATTTTACTGTGCAACTAGAAGTATTAATTACTATTTATAACTGGGAATAAGCCACATTAAAGATAAAAATACATTTATTGACGTTTCAATTTCCAATTCGGAAATCGTTCTCAAAATACAAATATTTGTATTTTGAGAACGATTTCCGAATTGGAAATTGAAACGTCAATAAATGTATTTTTATCTTTAATGTGGCTTATTCCCAGTTATAAATAGTAATTAATTTACAATGCCACAAGAAAATAGCTTCAGAACAATATTTAGAAGTATTAAAGTAAATTGGTCTAATTATTATTCTAATAAAAAGGATCTACTGTTAGGATGACATCTTAACTAAAATTATTTCAGTTATTAGATGTTCAGACAGACGTTCAAATAGATGTTTAAATAAATACAATGACGTCTATGAGCCAAATGTGTTCATCAGACATTTGGGTTGGATTTCCGTGAAAATGCACGAAAACACCAAAGAGGCGTGCCGGGTTTCTTTGATATTACACTATTGTATTACTTTATTAATATAAGTGGAAGGAAAGAGATGGATTGGTCGAAAGAAACTTTCATGGCTGCGTAATATTAGACAATGGTGTGGTTCCACAGTAGAAGAATTATTTCGCGCAGCAGCCGACAGAGAAAGGTTTCAGGAAATTGTAAACATGATGACGGCCAACGTCTGAATACGGATACGGCACCCAAAGAAGAAGAAGATTACTTTATTAGGTACTACAACTGTAATAAAAAGAAATGTACTATTTTTAATACAATTGAAAAGAAATTGACAGAACGATGGTTCAGAAATCAGAAAAAGAGGCTAATATTATTTCACTTTGTTAGTTTTAAATATTTATTTGCTTTGAGCGGAGTGTAGGAGATTAGGAGAATAAGAGAATAAGTAAGTTTTTTTTGTTTTTTAATATTAATTGAATATTCGACTAAATAAATTACACTATTTAATCACTTAAGTATTGTTACACTTCTTTTAAATCACCTAATTCGAAAACCTACTTGTTTACAATACTAAACTCAATGATAGTAATTATATACTTCAAAATCTGAATTACACCTGTTCTATAAACTATATGTATATCAAGACGTCATATTTAAATCTAAGATTTAAATCTGTCATAACAATATTTTAAAAATGGGGAGAATTTACTGTTGTACAGTTCAGAACATTGGACCATTTAAATCGACACCTTAAACCGAATTTAAAACAATCGTATATTCGTGGAATGGAGTATATATACATTATTATAACGTTAGTTTTATTTGACTTGACCACATTTTTTTAATTCTGTTTTTATTCAATGTTTTGTTCAAATGTAGGGCTCTCCCAGTCAAGATACGAGACTATCTGAATTCTTGCTATATAACTAAAGATAATCGTCAGGCACTCATAGAAGGCAGTACAATAATTTCTTTAAGAAATAATTGTACAACAAATTAATTAAACGAAAAATTTGCTAATGATAATGCATGCGATCTTCTTCTTCTTTTTTCCCTTTATAAGCAATTTAGCTTATTCATTGGCGGATTAATACCTCTATGGAAGGTTGTCATGTTACTCCATCTTTTGCATGTTCGTCCGATACTTCTTCTGTCGATTGGTGACTCAACTCGTGCTGTTTTGTCGACACGGGTCTTCTCCATTCTGCTTATGTGGTTATTTCATTCTTTTTTTCTATTTTGTGTCCATTCATTTATACACTGTGCACTGTGTTGCATTTTTTTCTAATATCTTTACTTCTCTTTCGATCTCTCAACGTATTTCCTTTAATCTCTCTCTCTCTCTCTCTCTCTCTCTCTCTCTCTCTCTCTGCCGTTTCCAGTAGCCTTTGCGTTGTGACTGTGTCGGGTCTTGTTTCTGAAGCATAATGTCATTATTGGTCTTACACTGGCTTTATAAATTCTTGACTTCATCTCAGTGTTAACGTGTCTGTTTCGCCATGTAGTGTTATTAAAGCATCCTGCCAGTTTATTTGCTTTTTTTACTCGATCTCGCACGTCTTTGTTCAGGTCTCAATAGTTAAATAGTGTAATTCCTAGGTATTTTATTTCCATTACTTGTTCAATACTGATGCCATTAATTTCCATTTTTATCTGGTTGGTTTTACTTGTTAACGCTTTTGATGATTTCAATAGCATGGGGCTTAATGAATCCCCTTGTCATACTCCGCTGCATATTTCTATAGATTTTGTAAGTTGTCCATCTATTCTGACTTTCATCTTGTTGTTTTGGTAAATGTTTGTTATTAATAGTATTTTTAATATTTATTGAACTTCTCTATGCATGCGATGATGATGCTTTTTATATCTTAGAAAGCTGGACAAATAATAATAATCAATGTACAAATGTAATACCTTTGCCAAATTGCTAGTATCTTGCTCTCCCTTTTTAAACATTTGTTTCCTGTTTAGGACTATAATTAAGTTTGCGATTGGTTTATATTTATTTTTTTTTTGGTTCTGTACATATTAAAGCTCTTTATCTTTAGCGCCTTTTTGATACATTTCGTGAAAATTGTTTCAAGAAGTCGATTGTGAAGTATCGTTATACATATTTAAATTTTCATGTCCTTTTTACATAGAAACTATCATAAATAATATAATAATATATATTACATAGAAACTACTGGAGGTACGCCCCTGAAAACCTATTTGCTGTTTCCTACAACCCTATATGTATCAAAAAGTCGGTGTCTTGTGTACTCGAGTGTCACTTGATCACATGTTAAGCATGCAAAAATTTCCATGGAATCTGTACGGCTCTAACCGTGGGTGGCCCCATTTTTCACTATTTCCATGGTAAAAAACCATGTTTTATTCTCTAGTATCAACACTTATCAGTTTTTTGTGGCACATCAAAAAGATCTGCTGTGAATGTTTGTCATAAATAAAGGATGATTTGGTTGGATAGTTTTTAATGGAGTTTGAAAGCATATTGAGGGTGTCGGCAATAAAAATTAGATTAAAGATGAGTACCGACATGAATAATGTAAGTAATCATCTGTTGGAACAAAGCAGGCGCCATATAGAACGAGGTGTTACTTAAAACAAATTTTATATGGGAGATATAAGAGAGATCTATAAAACTTTTATGTCAAGATAATTTACATTATATGAGATAAATAATAATATACAAGTCGAATAAAATAACATACAATACAATAACATACATATCTAGAAAAATTAGCTCAACTTATGTAACGAACATATACAGGAACGTTAAACAGGAATACAAACACCTTTGTGACTTTAAAAAGAAAGAATTTTATAAGAATGCTGCATTGAGTTTAAGAAATACGAAGAATCCAAAAAAAATTTGGAAGGCTGTTGGTCTGTATAAGTTTGGAAGCTCGGCCGTTGGGGAAGGTGTTAATTTAAACAGTTTACTGCAACATTTCGCAAGACTTTTGAATACGGAGATAACATCAGATCCTGTGCTGTATGCAGAACCACTTATCCTCAATGAAGATTTAGACCGGCCGTTTAGTATGGAAGAACTTCAAATAGCATTGGGTTCTTTAAAACCAAATAAAGTGCCAGGAGTGGATAGAATTGCTGCTGAGTTTTACAAGTTTCTTCCAGAAAACGGAAAAGTGCTTGTACTTGGGCTTGTCAATAATTTTTTCGACAAACCAGACTTTCCTCAGGGATTTTATTATGCAATAATTTTTCCTCTTTATAAGAAAGGAAACATGGAGAATGCAGAAAGTTACCGAGGTATTAGCTTCTTAAATGCAGTATCCAAACTCATTGCGGCATTGACTTTAACTAGACTTACCTCGTGGGTACAAAATAATAAAATTTTAAACGAGTTCCAGGCAGGATATAGAACTGGCTATTCAACTATAGACAATATTTTTAATCTTACAAGTATAGTAAAAATCCAACATGCACGGGGAGTAAAAAATGTTTATACATTTTTTGTGGACTTTAGTGCTGCTTTTGATACAGTTGATCGGCAGGCACTTTTTTACAAGTTGAGTCATTTAGGATTATCTACTAAAATGCTGAATTTGTTAAAAAGTATGTTTGCGAATACAAAATCGGCAGTCTGGTCAAGGGAAGGTCTATCTGACTGGTTTGACTGTAATGTAGGAGTGAGACAGGGATGTCTTTTAAGTCCATTGCTGTTTGCGCTTTTCTTAAATGACCTACATGAAGCATTGGGCGGCGGTTTGGAAGTAAATGGTTTAATTATAAGACTTCTATTATATGCAGATGATTTGGTTTTAATGGCAATCAATTCGAAGGTGCTACAGCGGATGATTAATGAACTATAAAAATACTGCAGGATGTGGAATCTAAAAATAAATTTAGATAAATCCAAAATTCTTGTGTTCAGAAGAGGAGGTGGTGTGATCAGGGAATCTTGGAAACTCAGTGATCGAGTATTAGAGGTAGTGAATAACTAAAATTATTTAGGAATGATATTAACAGCCAAATAGTCGTATAAAGCTCATCTAAAAAAGCGCCAGAGTTTGGCAAAAGTGGCGATTCACACGGCATGGAGTAGTTTAGTGTCTAAGGCTGAAATACCCTTTTTGGCTAAAGTAACAGTATATGAGTCAGTGGTAAGATCGATTTTGACTTATGGGTCTCAGGTATGGGGTATTTTTGAGTACGATGAGGTGGAAATAATCAGAAGATTTTATATAAAAAAAATGTTTTCTTGTCCAAGGTATCGTCCTAACTTTATGTTAGATTTGGAGACAGGTATTGCTAGAGTCAGCCTATATACGATGAACTTACATAAAAACTATGTTAAAAAAATACTAGGATATACGAATGATAGGTTGCCAAAATTTCTTTTGAAGGAAATGATGAGAGCAAGGTGTGGCTGGTGGAAAGATTTAATGAGCATGGGAGAAAAATTTGGTATTGAGGTTAGGTGTGAATGGGGAGATAGCTGGCCTAGTATGATTGATAATATGATAGAAAAGAAGAAGGAGGAGATACAGCGTCAGGCTGAGAACAGGGCACTCGAATCAAATTTTTGTGGACACTGCAAAGAACTGCGGGAAGAAGGAGTAAACATGCATTACCTACTGGAAATGGAAAATTTTGGGGATATTCGATGGCTCTTTAAATTAAGATGTGGGGTTCTATATTTGAATGATCGACCTGGCAGAAATGATGAAAGAAGATTTTGCTCAATGTGTAACACAAAGGAAAGGGAAGATGTGATACATTTTTTGGGAAAATGTTCGTTGTTGAGACATATTAGGTTAAAGTGGTTGGGTAGACATGAACTTAGTAGAGTGGAAGTAGTTATTAAGATGAGACAGGGCAAGGCTGAGTTAGCAGGTTATTGTATGGAGGCATGGGTGTATTGGTATGAGTTAGTGAGCCTATTTAACTACTAAATCTATATAGCGTGGTGTTATATTAAAAATAGGATTAATAATTTGTTTGCTTATATCTATTATCTTTTTATCTATCTGGTCTATCTTGACTAATATTGTTATTATTATTGTTACTATTATTATTGTTGTATCTGCAGCTTTCACTCCCTCAAAGGGATATTCAATATTTTCAATTGTAATCTATACCTCACTGTTATACATTGTTATTATTGTTAAGTCTAGTGCGAAGTGTTACTTAGTAGGATATATACATTTAGTTTATTAATAACCTTTATATGAATATTTACATAATTTATTTTTTATTTATTTTAATGGCCTTGTTAGATAGAATAAGCCTTTGTGTAATTTTTTGTATATTACTTAGGGAATATTAATTTGTTTGCCAACCCTCCTGATGGCATGTGCCAAGGAGAACAAATGTCACTAAAAGTATTGTATTGTATTTTTTTTTATATTGAGAAATAAAAGGCATTATTGATTGATTGATTGATTGAAATAACATACAAATGCTTTAAATCACTTCTACTGTAAAAAATTCAATGCAAAACAAGTCCTTAATTATTATAACATTCTTCTTCTTTGAGTACCGTGCCCAAGTTTTAGGCGTGGGTAGCTTCCATGACGATTTTCCGATATCGTTCTCGACTTTGAGTGGCATGTAATAATTCATCTGCTGATCAGCCAGTCCATTGACGAAGGTTTTAGAGCCATGAGTATTTCTGCTCACCAATTCTCCTTTTCCGTCAATCTTTCTATTGAGTATCAACTGCATTATCCTTTATCTGCTTCCTCTCATTATATGCCCAGATATTCGAGTTTTTTCGTTTTCTCAGCCATAAGTTTAGCTGAGAATTGCTCAGAATAGATCTAAGTTTCATACATGCTCTTGCAATTCTATACGAGTTTTAGTTTCTTCATCCGGATATAGTATCTCGTTTATCCAACATCCTAGGTATTTAAAATATTTAACTTTTGTTATCGGTTTATTATTGACAATTAGTTGTACCTATAGCGCCAAAGTCTTGTTTACTAACCACAAGTAACTTTGTCTTTGTTGTATTTATGCTTAGTCCGTTGTTAGAGCATTCTCTAATGACTCGATCTATAAGGAATTGAAGATCTTCGATATTTTCAGCCATGATCGCGGTGTCATCTGCATATCTGATGTTGATAATAGTTTCTCCCTCGAGTCCATATTGCGCTTCCAAGGCTTCGCTAAACATTATTTCCAAGTAAACGTTAAACAAAGTTGGGGATAACACACAACCCTGTCTAACACCTCTTTACATACAAATTGTGTATGTTTCTTTTCCGTCTACCAGAAAAGTAGCTTCTTGATTTCAATATAGATGTTGTAAAAGTCTCAGATCTTTATTATCTTTTCCAATCATTTTTAGATATTCAAACAGCCTACCATATTGGACCCAATCAAACGCCTTTTTAAAATCAATAAAACTGACGTAAATTGTATTTACTTATTTCCTTTCTGTACTTCTCATGATCGTTATAGTAGTGTTAGCATTGAGAAAAAAGCTTCCTTTGTTTACAATCCTTATCTGAAATCCAATTGTTTAGTTCCCATTGTATCTTCACATTTCTGCTTGATTCTATTAAGAATAATTATCCTAAGAAGTAGCTTAAGAGAGTGACTTATGAGACTTATTAGTCTAAAGTCTTTACATGATGATCTATCTATCTATCTATATAAGGAATTTTACAGCTGTCGCCGCCTTCCTTCTTTCAGCCAACGTCTCCAGTCCTTTCTGTTCTGCCATTCTCCACCTCTAATGTCTCCTTTTTCCATGGCCTCGTCCACTTCATCCCTCCATGATCTTCGGGGTCTACTTCTTTTCCTCCTTTCTACTGGGCTCCAATCCGAAATCTTTGCTATTTATCTTATATGATATGTTCTTCTCACATGTCCATACCAAATTAAACGTTTTTCTTCATTCACTTCTTCATTCTTCTTCACATTTCAGTTTCTGTGGTTTTGGATCTATTTCGTTTATTTATTACCCAGTTCTCTGTTCCATAGATCATTATACTGCGTACCAAGGTGTTATAAATTCTCTTCTTTGTATTTCTGGTAATTTGTCTATCCCACAGTACTCCGTTCATTTGTTTAATACATGTCCTTGTCTTAATCCACCGAATAAAATCTTTAAAATGGCAGTGGGCGGGACATTTAGCAAGAAGAACTGACAATAGATGGTCCACTAGAATTACTCTGTGGTATCCAAGAGGCGTTAAGAGACCAAGAAGACGTCCAAATTTAAGATGGGACTATGACATAAGGAAACAAGCTGGTACAACATGGCACAGAAAAGCGAATATTAGACAGTCGTGGGCAGACATGAAGAACGACTATGTAAGGGAGGCTGCACCATAATTGGTAGAATACGCTGATAATGATGATGATGATGATGATGATTCCCCAATTTCCATATTTTCTGTCATAATTCATATTCTTCTATATCCTCCTTTGTATCTCTTATTTTTCTATATATTTTCTAGGATATAGATTGTATCAGAATTATGTCGTTACTTAATTGATTCATTATTCTCTTTTCATTTTTACTGGTATTTTGTATAAAAACCAGTTGGCGTCCAAATCTATCTCCTCTATATATATCTACAGTATTTCAGTATCTACCTCTCCTATTTTCTTAATAATCATCATTTTTATCTTTTACTCAAGTTTCTAAAGCGTAAATTTTATTTTCATCTCTATTTCTGTTACTTTGGAACGAGAGGTGCCATCTTTATTCTCTGTTTAGTTCAATGCTGTTGACATTTCCCCCTTCCCGTTCGATACAAAAGTCGATATAAAGACTTCTATTTTCTAAAAATGTCGATTTTCTTCATGACTTCTGTAAAAGTATAATAAACAATTGTTGTGTCGTCTCCTGATTAAGGAGTCAACCTCTGGGATACATTTCTCAGGTGCAGGTCAAATTCTATTAACATCCAGAAGACCAACCGGCCTGAGAATGAAACCATCATTCCAATAGGAGAGTTGACTCCGGGATAAGAAAATCCAAAACTAACAACATGGCTTGCTAACAACCAGAGCAGAAAAGACCAGGGTAAAACTTAGGATTTGGTGACAAACATTGTTCTTTCATATACCTAATGTAACACTGTAGCAAGAAGTCGAATAATTTTTATTTAAATTCAATACGATACTTAACATTTATTTTTCTGTTTTTTTATATTTTAATAAACATGTGTTAATTTAACTGTGTATTGTTTCTTCTGTTTACTTGTTTGTGTGTGTTGCTCCAGAGTAGGCCATATTCACGTCCTGAGTGAGCTAGCCAGGGAGTGTTTCGTATAACGTCTAATGTAGCAATTTTGTAATTGATACATTAGGGGTTATGACGTTAAAAATTGGTCCCAACGGGAAACGATTTGTCACTCCAACGTGGTTAGTGATGTTAGTCAGGTTGTAGCAGCAAACTAAGGTTTGCGGTTACAGGTTGACAACAGCAGCTCAACGTTGGGATGTTACAAATTGAGCCTCGAAGGGTTACAAATTGGCACCCAATGAATATTTGTTGGCACGTCATAGATTGACGTCCAATGAATGTTCGTTGGAACGTTACAATATAAATAGATATAATAATGCAAAATATGAAAACATTTTTTTACCAATGCAAATACATAGAGAAACCTGTTTTATTCAGAACTTTTACAGGGTACGAAAGGCAAATAAAAATGTTGGATTGAGTAACAATGTAAATGTTAAAAGAATCTCATTAAACTATTTTATTTACTTTATAAAGTAAAAATGAATGTAGAAACCAAAGTAAACATTTTGTCTATTACAACAAAATTTCCATAACACGAATATCCCCTTATATAGACCTATTAGGTATTATACGATTAAATAATCTTGTTTAAAAAAGAAGATTTGCTTTCAATTCTTTATTTTTTCTTTTAACGTGAAACCTAAAAGAAAATAAATATTGGACGAATACAAGACGTTACACACAATTAATGCTATAAAATTGTCTGATAAAAATTTACAACTATATATGATTGCATCAAATATATAAATAAAGGCGAAGAAAATAAGGGTTTGGACGTTAATGGTGATGAGATATGTAAATTGGTCGGAGTATCTAAAGTCGCCGGCAACGTTCCACTAACGTGTGATATGTCTGTCTGTACAAATGAGATATGTGTGTTAATTTAATCCGCAATATAAAGAAGTGGTAAATTCTTAACATTGCAGGGGGCAGTTCAGGGAACGGTGGTGTTGGTTGAAATGTGTAAAAAATCATTGGCGTTTCAAGGTTGTAACGAGAAACTAATGTTTGGGATTAACTTGTATGACACAAAATTATTAATATTTAGGATCACTTGGTAACAGTAACTGTAAACATGAAATAATTTTTAGGTCGTATTTAGTATCACTAATCCTTCTTGGACGGGTAGCGGGTAGGTACTTTTCACGATCCCGGTGGAAACAGACCTACTTCAGAGATTAGCGACCCTGCCCACGCTAGCTCATGATATTCCACTATCTCACACCGTGGAATCTCATGTCCCAGAGCCTTTATCCTACACCCTCCATATTTGTCCCTCCTAGTCCTCAACCCTGGTGAAGGGCAGCAGCGATCACCAGTACCAACGCAAGGCGCAAAAGAAATTATCTTGAACCGGCTTGTTATTGGAATTCCACAGGCATGACTAGGACAGTTTGAATGGCTATGGTACTGCGGTGTTGAAAGTAACGGGATACTACAACACTACCTTTTCCCCAGGATAACTCATCTTATTATGGCAGAACAAAACAAAACTCAGATGGCCCTCAGTCCCGGGCAGGCCTTAGATGGTCAGAGGGTGCGAAGAATCTCCCGGTGCCAAATAGATGATATCCAACGAATTTCAACATGGAATGTTAATAGTCTTTACGAACCAGGTAAACTACACAACCTTATAAAGGAAATGAATCGGCTGAAAATAAATGTAATGGGAGTCAGTGAAGTCCGATGGTCTGGATCTGGACAGTTTACGAAAGATAAGATTACTATGTATTACTCGTGTAGTGACCCAACAGATAGACATCACCGACATGGAGTGGCTATTGCTCTTGACAGGAAGACCAGTAAATCGGTAACAGATTTTGTTCCAATTTCCGAACGAGTCATATTGATCAAAATGACAGGCAAACCAGTAAACATAAATGTGACACAAGCATATGCAGATAAGTCAGAAGAAGAAATAACTAAGTTCTATAAAGATCTGGAAAAAGCAATAAGACTAACAAAGAAAGAGGACATAAACATAATAATACATAATAATAAAAACATAAACCCAAGATGGGTAAAGGAAGATATGAAGACATTATTGGAGAGTACGGCATTGGAGTTAGAAATGATAGAGGCGACCTGCTGTGTTTTGTCGTCATGAACACATGGTTTTAGCTCCCACCTCGTAAGTTATATACTTGGAGATCACCAGGAGACCGTCCAAATCGAATAATTAGAAACCAAATTGACTACGTTTTAATAAACAGAAGATTTCGTAACGCTATCAAAAGAATCGCAGCATATCTAGGTGCTAATATTACATCTGATCATAATCCGCTAATAGCAGATGTGAGATTAAAACTAGCAAAAATTAAGAGAACAAATACAAATACCAGCACACCTATAAATACAATAGAACTGATGAGAGACGAAAATCTGAAGAAGAGTTATGCGAATCAAATTAATGAAAGAATGCGAGTAATAGAACAAAATGGATATCTCTTCCTTAGGATATTACACTCAAGAATGTACAAGATACTAGAAGAACTTAGCGGGTCAAAACAATTCGGTTTTAAGGGAGGACTAGGAACAAGAGAGGCAATTTTATGTTTGAACACCTTAATAAAAACTGCTTAGATCAACGAAAAGATGTCTACCTCACCTTCATCGACTACGAGAAGGCATTTGACAATGTTAAACATGATATCATGATAGAACTACTACATAGGGCCAACATTGACCAGAAGGAGATCAGAATTATTCAGAATCTATACTGGAACCAAATGGCAAAGGTGAGGATTGATCAGGACCAATATACGGATGAATTTGAAATCCGGAAAGGTGTCCGCCAAGGCTGCATACTCTCTCCGATGCTTTTTAATTTATATGTTGAAAATATATTTGCGGAAGCATTAGAAGATACGGAATTAGGCATTAAGGTGAACGGCATACCAATTAGCAACCTACGCTATGCGAACGACACAGTGATTATAACTGATAATTTGGAAGATCAGCATTACTTGATAGGGTGAATAGCATAGGTAAAAAATATGGCCTCAAAATCAACATTTTGAAAACGAAATATATGGTCATTAGCAGAAACCCCTTTAGAAAACCCGATAATATGCATAGGTGACAATCGTATAAATCGCGTGAAAACTTTTAAATACCTTGGCACCACAATCAATGACCAATCGGATCCACAACACGAGATAAAAACCCGAATACAAATGGCAAGACAAGCTTTTGTGAAATTCAGACCGCTCCTATGTAATCAACACCTAAACTTCGAAATACGCTACAGAATGGTCAAGTGCTACATATGGTCCTTCTTGCTTTATGGCATGGAAACGTGGATCTTGAAAAAAAAAACATCTATCAACAAACTTGAAGCATTTGAAATGTGGTCAATGAGAATAATGATGCGCATACTTTGGGTGGATAGAGTTCGAAACGATGACGTCCTTAATAGAGCCGGCGTGGAAAGAGAACTCTTTGAATTAATTAAAAAACGCAAGAATGGTTACCTTGGGCACATATTGAGAGGAGCAAAATATGGAATACCACAGTTAATCCTACAAGGGAAGATCGAAGTTAGGAGAGGAGCCGGCCGCAAACAATTATCCTGGTAGGAATATTAAAGAATGGACAGGAATACACAATACAGGTGAGCTGTATCACGCCGCCAAGAACAGAATTCTAGTAATGAGATAGTCGCCTACACACTTTTCTGTATGGCATGTTATGAAGAAGAAATCCTTCTTGATAACAGTAAAGAAGAGTTAATAATTGATCTCATATGACTGGTTGAAAATTAAAGTAAAATATATATAAATGCTGTTAAACATATTGAAGACAACAATCAAAACAGTGTATTGGTTATACAACAATTATTCAAACTAAACACATTGTATAAGATTCTGACCACAATTATAAGAAATCGAATAAATTATCTTCTTCTAAATGTAGCTATTTTGTAGAGATGATGGCGACCACATTGACCCATCTTATTCTATTCACAGCAACTCGACATAGATCGGTTAATGTTAGATATACGTATACGTCCAGGGCCTCTCTTACCCTCAATCTTGCCTTGTAGAATCAACTGTAGAAGTCGGTATTTATTATTACGCATACTGTGACCGAAGTAAATCAATTTTCTGTTCTTTGCGGTGTTAAATGTTAAGGAAAGGTACAGGAAAGGTACAGGCACCAGAGAAGCAATAATGGGATTCACACTAATGGCAGAAAGGTATCTCGAGGTTCAAAAACAGCTGTATGTGTGCTTTGTCGATTATAGAAAGGCCTTCGACCGCATTAGACACGAAAAATTGATTGAGGTGCTAAAAGAAGTAGGGCTGGACGGACACGACATAGCTATAATAAGCAATACATACTGGAACCATACAGGATGTGTTCGAACAGACAACGGAAATACCAATTATATAAACATAGAACGAGGAGTGCGTCAAGGGTGCATTCTGTCCCCTCTTCTATTTAATGTCTATGCCGAAAATATCATCAAAGCTTCTCTTGAAGATCGCCCTGAAGGTGCCAGAGTCAATGGAATCATCATTTAAAATGTTAGATATGCCGATGACACCGTAGTATTAGCAGAAACAGAAGACCAACTAAAAATATTGATGAACATACTATCAGAAGAAAGTCACAGACAAGGTTTGGATATTAATCTTTCCAAAACCAAAATCATGGTATTCCACAAGAACCCCCATGAACAAATTATACCCAACATACAAATCAATGATATCACCCTTCAGAGCGCTCCCAAAGCTTCATATACCTGGGCAGAGAGCTAAACAGTCAGCTAGACCACTCAAAAGAAATTAGAAGACGTATTGAAATAGCAAGATCTGGCTTCATGAACATGCGTAAAATGCTCTGTAACCCCAAGCTATCAATCACAATAAGGTTAAGAACACTAAAGTGTTATGTGTGGTCTCTACTACTATATGGCTGTGAGACCTGGACATTAAAACAGTATGACGTCAACAAACTGAATTCATTCGAAATGTGGATGTACCGCCATATGCTAAGAATAAGCTGGACCAGCAAAACTACAAATGAAGAGGTACTGGAAATAATGAACACACGATCTCATCTGGTTAATATAATTAAAATTAGAAAGACGTCATATCTAGGACACATAGTGCGCCATAAGGAATTTGAGCAGCTCCAGGTAATATTAGAAGGCAAAATCGAGGGTAAAAGAGGTATAGGAAGAAAGAAGAAATCCTGGCTCCGAAACATCAGAGATTAGACTCACACAACAGGAAATGACTTAATCCATCAAGTCTAGAACAGAGAGAAATTTGCCATATTGATC
The DNA here is from genome assembly GCA_918026665.1 of Diabrotica balteata. Classification (NCBI taxonomy): domain Eukaryota; kingdom Metazoa; phylum Arthropoda; class Insecta; order Coleoptera; family Chrysomelidae; genus Diabrotica; species Diabrotica balteata. Next base: position 115,382,238 of record OU898281.1, on the reverse strand, counting down.
GCCAACCTCAATAGAGAAGGCACTTAGGAGGAGGAGGCGGTGTTAATAATTTCGTCTTTTCTTCCCCTGTCATCCAGCCTCTGGAGAATAGTCATGTTACTTGTGTGGTGTATACATGAGATCCTAAATATTCTTCGATAACACCACACTTCAAATGCATCAAATCGTTTTATGGCATCTTTTGTAAAGCTTCAGGTTTCTACTCCATAGAAGAGGACGCTAAAGATGTAACATCTAAGTATTCTTATGCGTATATTGATACTTAAAAAAAAGTGGCAGAAAATCTTCCTAAGGCTGTTCAAACAGCTTCTGGCTTTTTCAATACGAGTTTTTATTTCGTAGCTGTGATCCCAAGTATCCTTAATATTGCAGCCCAAATAGCACATTTTTGTCCAATCTTTCTAACCGTGTATCGCCTATTGTAATTTGAGCGTTTATGTTTGGTTTCTAAATAATGATCATTATTTATGTCTTCTTGCAATTCAAGGTCGTATTTATTATATGTTTCTACAACGTTATCCGTCATCCTTAAGAGTCCCTGCGCACTATCTGCCAGCAACACTGTATCGTCTGCATATCTAATATTGTTTATAAGTTGGCCATTTACAGCAATTCCATCTTCTGATTCGTCCAAGGCCTCTCTAAAGATGTTTTTAGAGTATATGTTAAATAATACTGGTGACAATATGCAACCCTGCCTTACTCCTTTTTCGACTGTGAAGATCTCGGACAGTTTATCTTCTAATCGCACTGCTGCTTTTTGTTAGAGATACAAGTTTGAGTTCAGTCTTATATCCTTACCATCGAGTCCTGATGTTTATATGATATCGATTAGTTTCTATGTGGGACTTTATCAAATGCCTCCTCGAAATCAATGAAACATGCGTACACATTCCAGTTGACATTACTGGCTTCCTGTATTAGAACTTGCAAACTAAAAAAAGATTTCCCTGTTCCGAGTCCTGCTCCGAATCCAAATTGAACTCCACTCAGGTGTTCTTTTAATTTGGTGTATATGTGCGAGTAAATGATAGTAAGGAGTACTTTAAGTACATGGCTCATCAAACTAATTATTCTGTGTTCTTCACATTTTTTAGCGTTGGCTTTTTTAGAAAGTGGAATGAATATTGATAGTAGCTATTTTTTTGGTAAGTAACCAGTCTCGTAGATGTTATTGAATAGCTTCGTAAGAGCTATAATTTGGTGTGTCTCTAATAGCTTTAAAATTTTACCATGCACCTCATCAGCTCCTGGTGTTTTTCTATCTTTAATTTGCTTAATGGTCATAGTTACTTCTTCGTTTGTTATTTCTGTGCTGTAGAGATTGTTTATTTAAGTCGGACTTCGAGCTGTATCTTCGAATAATTCCTGCATATATTCTTGTATATATTCGTAATTTATCTTCAATGTCGTCAAAATCTGGCAAAAATATCTACAACTATGCCTGTATTGCATTATTTTCTGGTGTTCTGTACCTCTTTAGTTTTTTTCAAACAGATTCCAAAATGCAAAAATTTTCGAGTCTGTTTACAATAAGCATATTGCTCTTTCTATTGATATCGATTCCGCCTATCAGATATTTACGCAGAAAATAAACAGGAAACTTTTCGATGATGTTAACGTTAAAGTGCATTGGGCACAAGAAAGGCGATCTTCAGTCTGCAAGTTTTAATTCAAAGATGCAGAGACATGCACAAGGACGTCCACTTGTGCTTCATTGACTTCTTCAAGGCGTTCGACAAGGTCAAACATGATAAACTCATGGAAATGTTCATGAAGATGCATATTGATGGCAAGGATCTGCGCATAATAACCAGTCTCTATTGGAACCAAAGTGCTGAGATAAAGATGGGCAACTTACACAGTGGGAAGATAGATATTAAAAAGGGTGTACGGCAGGGATGCGTCCTCTCGCCGCTTCTGTTCAATATATACTCTGAACAAATCTTCAGAGAAGCAATGGGAGAAGTTTCGGAGGGTATCAAGTAAACTGAGAGGCAATCAAGAATATTAGATATGCTGACGACACAGTTATTATCGCAAATGACTGCAACGAGCTTCAAAGACTCATGCAAAGCATACACACAGCAAGTCAAGAATATGGTTTAGAACTCAATACAACCAAAACTAAATGCATGCTCATCAGCAGAACACAACAACCTCCGATGCAATTGACATTAAACAACCGAAAAATAGAAAAAGTGGAGACATACACATACCTTGGACCCACAGTCAACACAAAATGGGACCAGTCAACAGAAATAAGATCACGAATTAAAAAAAGCGCGAAACGCGTTCAACAATATGAAAAAGTGGTTCACAAGCAAAATCTCAATGGAACTAAAATTAAGACTGGTCAAGTGTTATGTCTTCCCGGTCTTGTTCTATGGAGCAGAGGCATGGACCACAACGGAAGCCACCCTGAAGAAACTAGATTCCTTTAAGCTGTGAATATATCGCCGTATTCTTCGGATATCCTGGACAGACCACATCACTAACGTGGAAGTAATGCAGAGAATAGGCAAAAGCAAAGAAATAATCTTCACCGTAAAGAAACGGAAGCTTGAGTACTTCGGACATGTCATGAGGCATACTAAGTACCGGCTGCTACAGTTAATAGTCCAAGGAAGAATCGACAGTAGGAGGGGACCGGGAAGAAGACGACACTCATGGATGCATAACCTGCGACAATGGTTCGGACTAACATCGACCGAACTGTTCAGAGGTGCCGTAAACAAAGTCAAAATAGCCTTGTTAATAGCCAACGTCCGAAACGGATAGAGTAAAGTAAGAAGAAGATGTTAACGTTCTTAGTGTAGCAATCAAGAGAACAGCTTAGGGTCTGAACCTCTGAACGAGGAAACATGGTTTTTGGAGTGGTTTAAAAACCGGCAAATTTTCATTTAATTTCATGAGTTTTGATAAAAAAAGGTGATTTAAGTTTAAAATGCTATGTGACAATCTTTGTAAAGAGAGATAATGACCGGTTTGTTGTTGTATTCGGTACCAAGGGATTTTGATAACAGCGTGTCTGAGGACTAAGTGACCGTACATGATTGTAAGTGAAAACTAAGCAGCCGAGTTTTAAAGAATCATATTCTAAGGATGCGTTCATTACGGAGACCATCGCATCGTATCCTTGCCTAGAGCATAGCACTGACAGTGAACGCTCGAATTCAAAATAAACTGCATTTATTTTACCTGGCATAGATACGATTGTCGCGAGGCTCGGTGGTTGGCACCTTCATAGTGTCAATCGTCAAGTACTAGGCGAGAATCGAAAAAATACTAAGCTAGAATAATATGGCCCAAGTCCATGTTCCGATACCTGGCTCGAGGCTGGGCGCTGCGCTTTGACGGTGGACGAAGTCAATTTTAAAATAATGCATTTATTTTACCTAGCCATGATAATATGATACTGAATGACGGAGTGAGCAGACAACCTACCCGCAGAAATATTTAAATGTGGCGGTCAAACATTTGTAACCCTCCTTCACAAACTACTAATACAGGTATGTCAAGAACGCGCGTTACCAGAAGACTGGAATACTGAAATTATATATCCCATAAACAAAAAAGGAAACGTTCTTGAATGTTCCAACTTTAGAGGGATTTCCCTTCTTAACACAGCATACAAAATCGTATCCCTGATACTTAACGAACGACTGGCACGGTATACTGACAATATAATAGGATCCTAGCAAAGAGGCTTCTTGAAAAATAAATCTACCATTGATCACATATCATCCATCAGACAAATATTAGAAAAAACGACGTAGTACGACATAGACTGCCATTACATCTTCGTAGACTTTAAGGCAGCGTGCGATACTATTGACAGGTCCTAATTATATTCGGCGATGATCGAATTAGGAATACCAAAAGGTTTGGTAGTATTAATTAAAATGACAATGATGAAAGTCGAATGTAAAGTGCGCATACAAGGGGATGTTTCAAAACCATTTAAAACCAACAGAGAACTGCGCCACGGAGATGCGCTATCGTGCCCTCTGTTCAACCTAGCGTTAGAAAAAGTTATGAGAGATTCGGGAATAAACTTAAAAGGTACGATATATACCCGTAGTATACAAATAATGGCATATGCTGATGATATCGTCATAATTAGAAGAACCCAAAATGAAGCAGTAGGGGCTTTCACACGTATCAAAAATGCCGCAGAAAACATCGGACTTCTGATTAACATCCAGAAAACTAAATACATGCCGGCCATATCAAGAATTCAACAAAATAACTTAGAGGTACAACGAAACGATAGAAATAGTAGAAGAATTCTGCTACTTAGGATCACTGGTAGACTACAAAAATAACACATCCAACGAGATAAAAAAAGAATATGCGTGGCTAGCCGCTGTTATTTTGGCCTGGGCCCTCAACTAAGAGCGAGAAGTATGTCAATAGCAATAAAGTGCAAACTTTATAAAATAATAATACGCCCAGTGCTTACATACGGATCGGAAACATGGGCAATGACGACCCGAGATGAAGAGTTACTACGAGTCTTTGAAAGAAAAGTATTAAGGACCATATATGGCGGAGTAAACGAACAGGGTCTGTGGAGAAGACGATATAACTTTGAACTCTATAGACTATTTGGTGATGCAGATATTGTGAAGACCATCAAAATAAACCGCCTAAGGTGGATGGGCCACGTTATGCGGATGGATGAGAGTGATCCCACTAAAATAACTATGCTAAACAGGCTGGTCGGAAGAAGAAGAAGGAGGCGACCTAAACTCAGATATGTGGACGATGTACAGGAAGATCTGAGGGAGATTGGAGTGAGGGGCTAGAGAAGACAGACACTCGATATAGAAGGATGGAAGAATGTTTTGAAGCAGGCCAAGGAACACGAAGGGTTGTAGCGCCAACTGATGATGATATGGTCCAACCGATGATATGGCGCCTCGTTATGAACACACACTTATCATCCAGGGTAAGCTAAGGCCCAGTTTGGGTGTTTACTAGCCTTCATTTTGTGTCATCCATGGGTCGGATCCAGATCATTTGAAGTTAGTGGAACAGTGGTTTTGGTATTCCAATCTAAGGTAACAAACTTTTTTAAAATAATTTCAAAAGAAATAGTTAGCCAATAAAGTAATAAGTTTTGTTAAATTTTTCTAAATAAACATTTACCTTTAATACATTTAGATTTGCCCTCATTTCAGATTAAAGGTTTTTAAATAAATATGAGATTTATGGATCAATTAATTGCTGTATTTTAGTTTTCTTTTAAACAAGATTAACTTTGATAATTAATTAATAATTCAGAAAAATTTGGTATTTCATTTCGACATATTTGGTACGTAATAACAGTTTTAAAGTCTGTTTTTTAGAAGATTCAATATAGTATTTGTTGATGAACATAGTTTTAATTTTGCTTTGTTAAAAGGTCCAATTTAATAAAGGTTTGTTAATAGATTAAAAAATGTTTAATTGTAATAACTGTTTATGAGAAATAAACATAAATATGTAATGATTCTCTTTAAATCAAAAGTTTAAAAATTATTTATTTGAAAAGATATTCAGCCTTTAAATTTTTTAGGAAAAAAGCCTTTCTTTCCAAACAACAAGAGAATTTTCTTAAACGGCGTCCTATTTTAAATAGTCTGTAAATTTTATTTTAATTTCTTTATTAACTTATTAATTTCTTTACCTCCAGTTTAGTTTTTACGATTTTTTATTGAAAAAGTAGTTGGCACACCCTATTTTTCTTTTCTTCCTCTTTCTTTCTTTTCTCTCTCTTTCTGTCCCATAGAATAAATATTTGACATCTCTCTCTTTCTGTCCGGTAGATTAACTATTCTGTTATGTGTTTACAGAAAAGCCAATTCCATCGTATAGGAACATCCTATGACATCTGTGTCAACTTCATTCATTCCCCTACTTTCTGTCAGTCAAATTGTCTAACGTAGTCGGAATATAATTTTTTGCCTGTTTTTGTAATTTATAAGAGAAGTCAAACATTATTATAAGATTCATTTTATGGTCTACAACATTCTCTTGGAGTAAGTACTTTCATTGTAATCTTTATTCTATAATTCTGACAGCATTTCCAATCTTCATAACCTTATTTCTTTTGAAAGCACGGTTTCTCGATTATGTGCATCTAGGGATCTGAACAGAATTGAACTAAGTAGTAATAATTATATTTCATTTTATCCTTGCCATTTGCTATTTGTATAATTGTTATTTTTTAAAATGACAAGGAAGTTAAACCTCTTTTGATGTGTCTCTAATACAAGTTGTTGTATTTTTAGTTTATTGACCCCATTCAAGACCATATTTTATTGACCACATTCAAGACCACATTTTATTAACTGTATGAAAATTTATTGACCATTTGAGGACCTAACCACAGGATTTAACTGAACTTAATCAGGAGGCTACATCCACATGTTACTGCTGCTCTCCGGAGGATATAATCTTTAATTGGGAGGACACACAAGTATCTTATCGAAGCCATAAGTATCATCCTCACTAGTTTATTAGTAAGCTTCGACAGGGTTCATTATTATTTCTTATGTTTTTTTATAAATATGATTGGTTAAAATTTGTTTTATTTGCTACCAGCTAAGAGCTCAGGTTCAATCTCTACTTTAAGACAAGATGAACTCACACTTAAGATACTGAGCTAGGCAAGGCATAGACAATAAGTTGCCATGGTTGATAGAGGTATTATTTTTACAATAGTACTTTAATTCTCTGGTAGTCTTATCGCTACAAGTTTAGGAATCTTCTTGTGTATTGTTGCCCACCTCTTAAGTATTTTTTTTATTTCTTTTTTGTGTGTCCCAGTCCTCCCCAAATAAAGGAATTCTTATCCACGAGTCAGCTCTTCAACCAAAACACGAGCAGCCCTTCGCAAACATTTCAATTTATTTGCTGACCGTATCTCCAAGCCCAGTAATTGTTTAGTCCCCCTTTTAGGCCCCTATATCTAAGCAAATTATAATTGTTACAATCTTGCAAATATGCTGATCTGGCCAAAACATTGTTTCTCGATACAAGTCTTCGTGCAGTAGGCTGGTAATGATGGAGTGAATCTCAGAAATGTAGAATTTGTTTCTTTTTATCCACACCGCTAGATACTTCTCTTCCTATAGCAGGTGAAGTGATACATACCTACATGATAGGTATCACTTCTTATATAATAGAGTGGGTATAGGTGTGGGTTTCAAACATCAACTGAAAATTTTTCTGACTCATTTCTACATCTACGTGTCTAGCGTGTGCCAATACTTCCCAAAACTGCCGAAGTATGAGACTAAACCCCCTCTGTGGCTTAGTGGTAAGAGCGCCTGCCTTTAAACCTAAAGGTCGTGAGTTCGAATCCCACCTGGGTGGAAATTTTTGTTTATTAAAAAAAAATTAATAAATGAAAATAATTTCTATCCTTGTGTGATCGGTACACACCGGAGGGACCGCAGACGTTCGGATACAATAAGCGTCTCTTAGCAAAGACGATGACGTCGACTTTGCTAAGTATCAAGACAATTACTCTACACACACAAACACACACACACACTACATTAATAAACTTATCTTGATTGAGACTGGCTGAATGACAATTGTCCAAGCCAAAACACACACAAAAAAAAAGTATGAGACTAAGCACAAATACAGAGTGCAAGTGTCGATGTTTAAAGGGTAGAAGTATGTTCGCCTCATATTTGGTTTACTAGCTTAAAAAAATATTATTTCTGACCGTCAGTTTGCCTGATAGTATTAAATAATATTGTTTGAATGACAACCTATGATCTAAAGTAACTTACAGGTATTTAGAAAAATTACAGTATTCAAAGATTTCATTACACCACTGAATGTTCAGTTTTCTGCAAGCATTTCTTTTTCGAATGTGGAAGGAGCTTCTCTGGGGTTTGGCTTAATTTAATTTGTTTTAGGCCAACTAGGTACACAAACTGAAGTTATGAAAAACATCATCACATTAAACATGAAATTATGTTTAAATTAGTATATATTTGATTTTATCTTAGTTATTGCTTGCTTTTATTCTCTTTTGCTGTTGATATTAAGATCTAATAAATAAAGTTCTCCTTCTATCGAAATTTGTCTTAAATTACTTTTTTAGTTCTATGTTAAAGAGTAAACATACAAGCCTGTAGCCCTGTCCTAGTACTCTATGCGTTTTAGAGGAGACTATGAGGAGGGCCATGTTGTATAAAATAAACTACGAAAAAAAAATGCAATTAATATTGTACTTATTAACAATTGCAATTTATAACTGAAAGCAAAATTTAAAGTAAACTTGGTTGGGACACAAGACAAAATTATTTTTACCAAAGTTACTTCAAAAAGAATGGGACACAGTGTATATAATGAAATAATAAATTTGCTGGACAATTGGAAACCAATACTTTTCTTTATTATTAATATTATATAAAATAAAATTGCATCTGGCATCTGTCGAATCCATAAACAATGAAAGATTGCTGTAATAATAAAAAAGAAACACCTATGGTAAGCAGTAAATTCATTGAAAATGCAGGGGGTAGTTGGAGGCTGAAAGTCTGACGATGATGTCGTGTACATAGTGTAGGTGTTGAAAGGAAGCTGAGAGTCTAGATCGAGAGATTCGAGAACCAGGTGGATAAATCGAAGGTTACAAATAATAATAATAATGGGCAGAGAAGCGCTTCGCATCCCAGCCGACGCTACGTTGAGTTAGATATGTGAGTGGTTCGTGTTTGGAGCGTATTAATATGGTGTTTAACATATCTTTACATTGCACCCACCCGCTGCTATCATATTCACCTGATGAATCAAACCAGTGGTACTTAAATCGTCTGAAATACAAGTCTTTATAAATGTACCAATGAAAACAAAAAACATTTGAATTCACATAAAAGTTTTCATTTAAATTTTCATCACAATAATATTACCTTGAGTAAATAATTTCGTAAAATTTTTTATAGAAGAACAACAGAAGACCATTTCATTACTTATCTTTGGTTATCCATCACGAGCTATCGATTTTAGTCATATTTATCCTTTTTTTTTGTTCATGTAATTAATTTATATATAATCATCATCATCTGTGACCTTTTGAGGGCCGTGGTTGCCCGTTGGGGTTTCTAGGCTCAAAAGTTTTACATGATGTGGAGGCCAGCCACACACATAACTCCTTAAAAAGTAGAACGTTTTATATCTAAAATCGTTACTTCCTAGTTTGTCTTCTTTCATAGTTTGAGATCATTTTAGTGGCATGTTTATTTTGCTTCCTTTTTTATTTAGCTTCCTAGCTATAGTTAACCATGTTTTGCTTTTCTTTGTTTGTTTTTCCCATTCTCATATTCCTAGTTCTGTTAAATTCTTAAACACAATTAATCTATCTCTTTCTGATCCTATCTCTCGGTTTCTTCTTATCTAATTATTTTCTAAGCACTGTATTTGTGTTTCTCTTACCATTCTTCCTTTCTACATGTCCCAACCAACACAGTCGTTTACTTATTTTTTTTTTCTGTGATAGTCGATCCAATAAATATTCTATTTATTTCGTAGTTCATTCTTATCTGCCATTCCCTATTCTCCTGAATAGGTTCATGATCCTGTTTGGTGGTGGTGGTGTCACATTAACACATCTACTACAAGTCAAATTGACTACTTTGTTCAAGCAACCGTTTAAAAAGTGTCATTTTAATTAGTTGCCATCAAAACCGATCCAGACATTGTCTTAGGGTCAGCAACAGCCCCTATTATTTACGTTGCCATTCAGGAAATCTATTAAATACGGAACATCACACCATATTTTCAACAAAAATGTAACACATTTTCAACAAAAATGTAATTAATTTTTTAACTTTTTAAGGGCTTTTACCTAGATATTTAGTGTTTTGACTCATGTTTACTCAATAAATATAAATTAGTAATAGAGGAAGAGTACCGCGTAAGGAAGAGGGAACTTTACAGGAAAATCCGTACAGAAAAAAGAAGGCACTGGAAAAAGCTGTGTGAAAAGCTGGATAAGGACATCTGGGGTAAGGGATACAAGAATGCCATGAAGAAGTTTAATGCTTATCCTCCCTGTGGAATGCGAGAGCTCTTTCCGGACAACAGATGATATGAAATATGAAGGGACGAGGGAGCTGAGCGGGCCGTAACCTTTACCATGGATGAACTTGTTGAGGCATTCACTTAAGGCGCGTAGGTTCCCAGGACTGGATCAGATGGGAAAGGTGGATTAAAAGATTAAAAGAAGAATGAAACAACACGGAGGATGGGGCACAGTGGACAAAAATGCTGGACTGTGGCCATAGGCGACTGGATTATTTCATGACGCAAGTGCTCACAGGGCACGGGTGTTATAGGGCCTACCTCTATAGGTTCGAAAAGGCTGACACAGATGAATGCCTATACTGCGGACACTCGGACACTGTGACACATTCGATGTTAGAGTGCAACAGATGGATAATAGAAATAAACAGAATTTAAAGAGAGACACGTGTGAATTTTGTAACAGTGAGAGAAATGATTGAGAGAATGATTGAAAATAAAGCTGGTTGGACTAGTGTACACAACTAAACCCGTACAGTAATAAAGAAAAAAAAAGAGGAAGAAAGATAGCTGGACCAATGGCAAAGATAAGAGGGAAAGATGCTGCAAGTTTAAGGTAGACAAGTGGGGCAGACTGTATGAGTTAAACTGTGTGAGTCAGACTGGGAAAGGAGAAATTGCCTGTCTGGGAGTGATGCCGTACTAGTAGCGATGGTGGTCTTCCATGCGCTACCTGTAACGAGACAGGAAGTCTCCTTGCTGACAGTCTGTGGATGAATAAAGATAGTGTTTCGAAAACGATGCCGGCCTTACAGCGGCCATTCCGCTTCCGGAGCGCTGGATGACAGATTAGGGTCAGGTTTAGCAGGTAAGCATTTAAATTTTAAAGTACCTCGGGAACTATAGCAGGGATTCCGAAACTGTTCTGGGATGTAGCCCGAAAGGGTTTTTAATTATATTTCTTTAATAAAGGATTTTTAAATAAAACTTTTGTAATTCATGGTACATAGCCAACTACTACATGGTACAAAGCTAGTTTAAGAAACCTCAATAAAGAAATAAAACGAAGATGTAAGGCCGACAAAAAACAGTACTATCAAAGTATATGCAAAAAAATTGAGAGACATGGTCAGAATAATCAGCCGAGAGATCTATTTAGAAAAATACGCTACCTGACAAGAGACTTCAGAGCCAGAACTTGGGCCATTGAAGATAACACTGGAATCCTGAGAACAAACAGAGAAGACATAGCAGAGACATGGAGATCGTATTGCAGGGACCTATATAAAGATGATCAACGCCAAGAGCTTGTTAGCCAAATCTCTGAAGAGGTGGAAGAAGAACCTGATATACTCGAAAATGAAGTAAGACATGCTATTAACAAGCTCAAATATAACAAAGCACCAGGTCCAGATATGATAAGAGCAGAAATGCTTAAAGCCACAGAAGAAATCGGCGTAAAGTTACTTCATCTACTCTGTAACCAAATATGGCATTCCAAACAATAGCCTGAAGACTGGACAAAATCTACAATAACGACCATACATAAAAAGGCAGCTTCCATAAATGCGACAATTATAGAACTATCTCTCTTATATCCCATGCCAGCAAGATAATGCTACATATAATCAATGAGAGACTGAAAAAATTCCTTCAAAGAGAAATTCCTCAAGAGCAAACTGGATTTACCAAAGGTAGAGGCACTCGAGAACACCTGCTGAATATAAGACAGATAATCGAGAAATCTAGGGAATTCAACATCCCACTATACATCTGTTTTATAGATTACCGCAAAGCGTTCGACAGGGTCAAGTGGAGACACTTATGGCGAATACTAAAAGAAGTAGGCGCACCACAACATCTAATTACGCTTATAACTGAACTATATGAACACACTACTGGATCAGTTAAAGTACTTGACACACTTACGAACGAGTTTCATCCAGAACGGGGTGTCAGACAAGGATGTATACTATCTCCACAATTATTCAACATATATGGGGAGTATATTATGCGAAGAGCACTTGAAGGATGGGAAAAGGCCATCCCAATAAATGGTCATAAACTAAACCACCTACGTTTCGCAGATGACACAGCCCTTCTTGTAAATAGTCAAGCAGAGCTGATGGAACTTATACGACTGATCGAAAACGAAAGTCAAATATTTGGTCTGCAATTAAACATATCAAAGACAAAGATCATGATAGTGGATAGACTACACAACAATCATCCACACATAACCACAATTGACCGGTTCGAGGTTGTGAGCTCATACTTATATCTGGAATCATTAATCACAAACACAGGGTCATTAGAAGAAGAGATTAAACGTAGATGTGATCTAGCAAAAGTTGCCACAGCAAAAATGGCCAAAATATGGAAAGACTGTCAAATTTCAAGAGCGATAGAGATGAGGTTGATCAACTGCTTAATATTCCCAATACTGATCTACGGATGTGAATCGTGGACTCTGAGACAATCGGAGAGAAGAAAGATAGACGCCACTGAATTGTTCTGTTGGAGACGAATGTTAATTCCTTGGACCGACCGTAGAACAAATAATTCAATTTTAAGAGAGCTAAAAGTTAGCCAACGACTCTCTAGTAGAGTCCATCTCCAACAATTAAAATATTTTGGGCATGTTATGAGAACAAACACAGAAAACATGGAAAGAATCATAATACAAGGAAAGGTAGAAGGCCGAAGATCACGAGAAGATCCCCAACAAAGACCTATGCATGAATTAAAAGAAATGACCAGAGACAGAGATCTCTGGAAACGGACAATACACGACATCACGTCGACCACTATACTCACTCAGGATTGAAGAGAGATAGAGAGAGAAAGAGAGCCAACTACACGAATTTCATTTGTGTTGTAGATTTTGATTGTAAGTCTTATATTTATTTCTTATCTTGTTACAATTTCCATCATTACAGAGTTACTGGATACACATCTATCCATTTAGGCAGTGCCACAGCAACTAACTGCTTATGGTTATATGCGAAAGCTACTAATGGTAATATATGTCAATGACACCTGATAAATAATGAGCCCGATAGAAATTTCCGACAATGGCAGCGTAGACGACAGCGATATAGTTCTGCAACTGTTCTGCTTAGGCTTGATTGATCCTTTCTAAATGCGTAAACTTTAACCGATTTAATATAAATCTCATAGAGGAAAAGTTACTACAATTTTTGATTGATCACCTTTACTTCAGTACTACAATATATTTTTATTTTTTAGAACACAACTTAGTTCAATATGGTGTGGTTTTCCCGTTTCCATTTGTGATGTGATCTGCATAGTCCTAGTCTTTTCCTATATGGGGTTTATTGAGTAAATATTTATTTAAATGTTATTATTTCTCAGAAAAACTAAAAACCTTTACAATACCTGCATTTTGAAGTTCTCATAAAAGCATAAACAAAAAAATAAAAGAAGAAGTGTCTATTTACTGTTACAGTTTGAATTCTTTGTATTCCTTGTATTTATGTACAAACTTATTTTAATAACAAACTTATCTATTATGTGAATTTATCTTAAGATAGAAGAAAATGTTCGATACATTTTTAGAACCGCAGAACGAACATTACTGAGATATTCATATCCAGCAGTGTTTTATATGTTTGTTCGAATGCAACATCAAATAAAACGAAGACATTCAAGTTCGTTGTTGCTGATCACTTACGACATGTTCTTTGTATTCCTTTGCAAACTTACAATAATTCATAATAATGACAGCGCACATACTTTTAAGTTGATCATTATATGATAACCAATATGTTTACAAAACAGTTTCTTTACCTTGAGATGCCGCATTGAATGGTATAATCTGTAATTTTGGTAACTATTTATAATGGAATTTATACAGGAAATTTAAAGGGAATATTGTTTACAAAATAAAACACCAAATTCTTAAAATAATATTTAACTATCATGTTGCGATAGTTACTAGAAAAAGCAATAAAATCCTTTTATATCAAATACTTTCCTCATAAAATTCTTTTTGTCACACTGAAAAATGAACAAAATATTATTATTAAAGAAAACCCAACGGAAAACAAGTTTTACAAACTTTTAGATTATCCAAATTATTTGACAAATTACTTAAAAGCTGTATTGTACGCAAATACCAAGAAGCACTCAAAAATCAGTGAAAATTTGTAGCAAAGATTCGGTTCAGCAGCTCATAACTACAAATAAAACAAAAGTTTCTTATCAACCAAGTTTTGATAAGGATCTTTGCAGTTTGCTGATGAGTTGCAATGAAAATAAACACAAATGCAAACAGAGATGCAAAAAAATGCAGAAAAGACGCCAACAGCCAGTTTCCTGTAATTTCGGTCCATGAAATCAATGCAGCAGTTTTGCAGACTAAGACAACAAAATATCATGCCTAATATTGAAAATATGGAAGGGAAAAATAATGAGAGTAGATAAGTGTCTGCGGGCCCCAAGTCTAATCGTCGTAGGAGATTTGTGATTGGACGTGAATCTGAATCTATCAACATTCAGGTGGTTCTTAAATTAGCGTCTCTGAATGTTACAAGATTGGCTCCTACTAAACCAGAAGACTTAAGTAGCAGACTTAGATACAAGTTTCCACAAGTGACCTGCAAGTCTGTTGGATCTGTTGGGTCGACACGCCCAGACATTTATTTCTCAATGAAGGTCACTGTTAACCAAGATAATTTTAGAAAGGTTTGGAATAGAGAAGTGTGGCCTAGACGTGCAGTAGTTTTCCCAATAAAATTAATATTGTAGATGCCTTAGTGCACATTTTAGCAGAAAAAGCAAACCATTGTGAGCCCACATTTTTTAATATTGAAAAGAAAGAAAACATACTGGAAAACAGTTTTTTAACACGATGGGAGGTTTGAGCCATGTATTAAGCCTCCCACATAAAATATGTTCTTCCTTCCTCTCGTACTAGTAGCCACAATAAATTACGATTTTTCCTTTAACACATAACCTAACAAATAATTAAATACATGAAAGTATGTTAAATCAGTATCATATTTGTATACGTCGTCTCATCATCATTATCAACTAGCCTCTAACGTCCACTGCTGAACATAGGCCTCTCGCATGCTTTTCCACTTTGTCCGATTTTGCGCCATCTGATACCAATTTGTAGTCACTCTTTTTATGTCATCTGTCCATCTCGTTGGGGGTCGACCTCTATTTCTGTAAGCTTGTATTCGGGGTCTCCATTCCAAAATTCTTTTTGTCTACCGGTCATCAACTGATCTTGCTACATGACCTGCCCAGTTCCACTTTAGTGTTGTTATCCTTTCAATAACGTCTGCTACTCCTGATCTTTTGCGTATAGTAGCATTGGGTATTCTATCACGTAGAGAAATCCCCAACATAATGCTCTCCATTGCTCTTTTCGCAACTTGTAGTTTACTCACTGTTGTTCTTGTGAGCATTAGGGTTTCTGCGCCGTAGGTCATCACTGGCAAAATACATTGATTAAATACTTTTCTTTTCAGACACATTGGAATCTTAGACCTAAAAATATCCTTCATCCTTCCAAATGCAGCCCAAGCGAGGTTTATTCTTCTTTTCAGCTCGATTGTTTGGTTGTCTCGACTTATTCTGATCTCATGGCGTAAGTATTTATAGGAGTCAACTGGCTCAATACCTTTATCTTCTACTGAGATGTTTTTGTTGTGGACTAAATTTGTCATAAATTGTGTTTTTGAAAAATTTATTTTAAGACCAACTCTTTTTGTGGCAGTATGGAGTTCTTGGAGCATTATCTGTGCCTGATCAAAGCTGTCTGCAATAAGAACGATATCATCTGCAAATTTAAGGTTATTTAAAAATTTTCCATCTACATTGATGCCCTTTTCGTTCCAATCTATTGTTTTACAAGCGTATTCTAGCAAAGTTGTAAATAATTTAGGAGACATGTTGTCTCCTTGCCGAACGCCTCTTTCAATACGAAAAGTCCCAGTATCTTTATTAAGTCTTACACAGGCTGTAGCATGTTGATAGATGTATCTGATGAGAGATATGTATCGGTGATCTATTCTACATTTTGTTAGAGCTTGGAGCATTTCACTTTGATTGACCGTATCAAATGCTTTTTCAAAGTCGACAAAGACAAGTATTAGGGGTCTATTATATTCAATGGTTTTTTTAATCAACGACTTAATGGTTTGCAAATGATCATTTGTTCCGTATCCAGCTCTAAATCCTGCTTGCTCGCAAGGTTGATAGAAGTTTTGATGTCAACCTATTAGTTATTATCTTCATAAACAACTTATAAACGTGAGATAACAAGCTAATAGGTCTATAGTTCTTTAGCTCTGTTATATCTCCCTTTTTGTGCATGACTACTATAACAGCTTTATTCCACTGAGATGGTGTAACCTCGTTTGAAAGGCATAAGTTATATAATTGCGTCAATGGTTTCAATACTGTCTTTCCTCCTGCTTTAACTGCCTCAATAACGATTTGATCATCACCAGCTGCTTTATTGTTTTTCAGTCTATTTAATGACTTTAAGACTTCTTCGATTGTTATTTCTGGGATATCCTCTGAACCCACTTTCTGGACTTTTCTCAACTTGGTGCCGTCTTTCTTCCCCCTTTCTCTATATAATTCTGTGTAAAATTCTTCAACTACCTTAATTATCTTATCTTTATCTGTTACCACTTTTCCATTTCGATCTGCGAGCTTAACAATGTTCTTCTTACCTAGAGCTTGACATCTCTTCAGCACCTTTAAACTTTTATTTTTCTCGACAACCGTTGTAATCTTTTTTGTGTTATATTGTCGTACGTCCTTTCTCACTGCTTCATTAATATCTTTATTAAGTTGTTGTAGTACGCGTGCATTCGTATCGTTTTTGTTCTTAAGTTCTCTTCGTGCCTCCATAAGTCTTTTTGTTTCTTGACTGAGATTTTCCTCCTTATCTCTCCTAGAATTTGTATTGCACTTTTTCTCTGCGTTCTTAATAGCTTTTATTAAGTTATCATTTAAGGTTTCGATATCCATAACGTCTATATTTGTTGTCTCTAGGCATCTCAGAATTTCCTCTTCGAAGGACATGGTGTTTTCGATTGGATTCCATTCTATTGGGTGTGTTTTTGTTATCATTTTGTATCTTTGTTTTTGGAGATTTAGCACGATCTTCGCTCTTACCATTCTATGATCACATCCCACTGAACAGCTATTAAGAACTGTTACATCATGGATCATGTCTTTGTTGTTGGTTAAGACAAAATCAATTTCATTTTTGGTGACTCCATCTGGACTTGCCCAGGTCCATTTTCTTTGGGGACTTTTTTGGAAAAAGCTATTCATTGCAAAGAGGCCATTTCGTACCAAGAAGCCCAAAAACATTTCGCCTCTTTCATTTCTTTGTCCGAATCCATAGGGACCTATTGGTACTTCGGTCCCGTCTAGTTTACATCCCAACTTAGCATTAAAGTCACCCATTACTAGGTTGTGTGTAGTAGGCGCTAGTTTTACAGCATTTTCTAGGTCTTCATAAAAGGTTTCCACTTCCTCGTCCGAGTGTGTAGATGTAGATGCATAGGCTTGAATTATTTTAAGGCTGGTTTTTTTATTAAGCTTCAGTATGCAGAGTATTATTCTTGGGTTGATACCTTTAAGTTGTTGGATATTTTTAGTGTGTCTCTTATGTATAAGAAGTCCAACTCCTATTTTTTCTTTGTTTCCCATATAGAAAAGTTGATGCCCTGATTTAAGAGTTATACAGTTTTCTTCTTCACGTCTTACTTCACAGAGACCTATAACGTCCCATTTTATGTGTTTTAACTCTTCTTCTAATTCCAGTAATTTTTTTTCAGATGACAGTGTTCTTACATTGTACGTGGCGATATACATTTGTCGTCGTCCGTGGTAGCCTGATCTGACCCGGGGATTCTTCGCACCCTCTGTTTGCTGTCTTTCTTGATCGCTACCTTGACCAAGGATCAGCTCACTGCCGGGGACTGAGGGCCGTGTTTTTGTCGTGTCAAACATGCTTGGATTTTAGCCATACTCTACCGCGCTGGCCAGTGCGAGTTGGTAGAGGGTAGGATGAAGGTAGGAGTTTTAAAAGGGGGGGATAGGAAAAAGGTATGAGGACCTGGTTCCCTCAGGCAAGGAAGGAGGGAGAACCAGAAGCTAGCATAAGGCAGGGTCACTAATCCCTGTAGCAGCCTGTCTTCTACTGGGATTGTAGAAGAGTGCTACCTGCCACCTATAATTCGTCTGCATAGTTCTAAACATAATAATGTAAATAAAGAATCCTTATACATTTTGATAAAAAACTTATATTATTTAGCCTCAAAAACAACTTTCACTCTAACTTTTCTAACAGACTTCGATTTGACATGGGACTTAGATAACGTCAAAGAAGCAATGAGTAAGCATTCACTAAACGATAAAACTATTTATTTAATTATTCGTTCTGGATGTAATATTTATGGCTCAAACCTCCCACTGGTTCAACCCTCCCCAGGAAAAATAAGAAATATCCATATGTGGTCTCATATAGGGTAATGTTAGACTCATTTCAGTTGCAGTCACTTGCCACTAGAAGAAACAGTCAGGCCATTATGTTCATATACTTGATTGTTAACAGTATTAAGTACACAAACTGTGGTTTAAGTGAATTGATTTAGTTAAGAGTACCCAATAGTAGGTTAAGGATAACTAACCTAGATTTATTCTTTACAAATTACCATAGAAACATATCACCAATAAACAACAAGTTAAAAATTTGTAATGAAGTATTTAATAGACTGATTCATGTCAGTAATTAATGTAAAAAGCTGTGAACATAAGATATTGCTTGTTCGTCAGTACTAGGTTTGAGAAGTTTATTGTATTTTTTTCTTATTGTATTATTAATGTTCGTTTCTTTCATTTTTTTATTGTATTTTTTGGTGTTAAACACTTTACATATAATTACGATTAGTCTATAGTGTTTGTAAAATAAATAAATAAATAAAATATTAAAAAGATCCCTTGACTTTTACTTGTATTGACTTGAAATAACTTGTATCTATATTTTTTGTTACTATAACATAATTTTTATTACTCCCTTGTTATCTCTGTTGGATACTGGGGATGACAGTAATTGTTAAATTATCAGATACTTCATCGTTTTCTATTTTATATAACGTACGTGTCAATTCGCAGATTATCACTCAAGGGGCACATAGAGACCTTCATTTTTTTCATTATACCGCTTCTATTTTGTTTAGTACGTAACGTCGCGACGCTAAGAGATGCACAAGAGGCAGCACGTGTCCTCCCTGTTATCGTCGTTATCAAATAACGTCGTTCTATTGTCCGAGCACGTGGCTGGTGTTTTGTTACTCATTTGTTTCGTATTTTCAGCAGAAAATATGTGACCATGCAAACGTTTAACGTTTTCTGCCGACTGGGAGTGCTTAGTGAAGTTGATGATGAGCTTTGCCCGTGTTTGAGAAGTTTTTGTATGTGGATATACGTATATTCCAAGGGATAGATTTGTTTGGATTTTCGTTTGTTATCTTAATATAACGAGGTTTACAAATCATAATTTGTCATATCAGTAATAAAAACATGGTATAAAAACTTGATTAATTTTGACCCCTTGATTAAGTGATTTACCGAATAGGTATAGGATATATTTTTTAAAGATTGCATTGGTAATTATGCCCTTACGTCTAAGTCGCATTCACTATCTACTTCACCCGCAATGCCTTCCGATTATTTTATTCTTGGCCACATGTTTATAGCCCATTTTCCACTAGGTGTATTTTGTATACCTTTGAACTGTATAATAATGATAGATCCGAAGAACTGAAGACTTAAGTTGAAGGTGAAGGACCAGAAATACTAAAATCAGAAATACTGCATGCTATAAAGTTAGCAAAGAACAGGAAAGCCGTTGGCCCTGATAACATACCGACAGAGATGTTAAAGCTTATAAATAAGGAATAAACATTAAAATACTGGTCAAGATTTTCAATGATGTTTATTCGACTGGTGATATCCCTGAAGATTGGTTAAAGTCCAAATTCATAACACTACCAAAAAAACAACGTCCGAAAAACTATAGCGATTATAGAATAATAACCCTTATGATCCACACTTTGAAAATATTTCTACGCATCATACACAGTGTAATCAGAGATAAATGTGAAGAAGACCAGGATGAAACACAATTTGGCTTCAGAAATGAACTGGGAACTCGGGACGTCCTCTTTGCACTAAATGTATTACTGCAGAAATGTCGAGACCAAAGGAAAGACGTCCTTGCTGTATTTATTGACTATGAAAAGGCCTTTGATCGAGTACAGCATCACAAATTAATTGCAATATTAAAAGATAAAGGAGTTGATAGTCAAGACATAGGATTCATAGAAAAGTTATACTGGCGTCAAACAGCGACAGCTTGCGTAAACGGAAAATCAACAGAAATATGTAAAATACAAAGATGTGTCAGACAGACATTTAAAGAAGCGCTGCCTAATTTGGAATGGGGCGTGAAAGTTAATGGAATTCTGATAAATATAATCAGATATGCAGATGATACAGTTATTTTAAGTGATGACATGAATGGACTACAATACCTTTTAAATGCCATTGATACAGTGGAAAGAGAGTTTGGCCTAAACATAAACTGTTCAAAAACAAAACACATGGTGTTTAGCCGTTTAGCACATCAAGATGCTCGATTATATGTTGATGGTCATATAATTCAAAGAGTGTCCAGTTTTAATTATCTTGGTTGCCATATTACTGAACAACTAAATCCAGATCAAAAGATAAAATCGTTAAATCAATCAAGAATCGAGATAGCCCGCATGACATTTTTAAAAATGAGGCCTTTCTTCTGTAATGATAACTTGCAACTTCAACTTCGAAAGCGCATGGTTAAATGCTACATTTAATCAGTTCTCTTATACGGTGTCGAAGCATGGATATTAAAAATATCCACCATTAATCGTCTGGATGCCTTTGAAATGTGGCTGCGCAGACGTATACTAAAAATTTCATGGACGGTTATGCTGACAAATGTGACAGTCCTTGAGAGAGCAAATGCTGCTCGCGAGCTGCTTGATAACATCAAATGTATAAAGATGGTCTATTTTGGACACGTAGTAAGGTCGAGACCGATATAATATTCTTCAACTTATTATGATGGGTAAAATTGAAGGACGCAGAGGAATTGATACAAAGCAGGCCCCTTGGTTGAAAAATATCAGGGAATGGACAGGAATAAAGAAAGCTGAGTAACTCTTTAGAATAGCTCGAGACAGAGACAGTTTCGCCATGTTAATCGCCAACGTCAAGGGGACTTGATAGGACACGTTAAGAAGAAGATACTTTTATTTTCTGCAAATTTGGTAAATGGTGGTCGTCGCCGTTGTTTAGTCTGGGCTTGCATTATAAAATTCATTTTGCTCTCGCGCTGTTCACTTTCGTCTCTTTAGTTTTTTTTTTATATTGAACTTGTGTTATTCAACTTGTTTGTTTGCTTGATATATGTACAACCTCGTAATTTTGCACCTTGCAGTTTAATATGGTGAACAATAAAACACAGATCACTTTCTTTTTACAACTTCCACAAAATTTATTATAAAATCTTTCTTTCGGCAGAGTGCCTTTCTCAAATGATCTATTTTCGGTATGTCTTTACACTTTATAGTCTTTACCGAAATAGGTTGACGAGAGAGAACTGTGTGTCGTAAGTTGGTCATGCAGAATTATGTCTGTGTTTTTTAATTTGTTAATTTTCATAAAGATAATTTAAGGCATTTATTTTGGATGTGAAGAATTTTAAATTCGTCATTAAAATAATGATTCTGATCTAGAAGGTGAAGTGTGTATCTATAATGTGTTTTTCTATTATTGAAAGCCCTTTTATGTTCTGCTATAAGTTTGTTAAAAGTTTTACCAGTTTGACCGATGTAATTTTTAGGACAGTCACCATATTTGCAACTTTGTATACACCACTGTGCTTTTTATTTTGGCACCTGTTATTTTTAATATATTTTCCTAAGTCGTTGTTTCTTCTAAAAGCTGGTGATATTCCCTTCTTTTTTGTGTGTTTGGCTATTTTTGTTAATATTTTGCCTGTATATGTAATCGAGCAGAAGGTACTGGGTTTTTTCTCTGGTGGTACTAATTAATATATTATTAGTATTTTTTTAAGCTGTTCTCTATCCTTCCATGGTTGGATATAGGTCTCCCCCAGTTCCCTTTATCTTTTCCTATCGAGCTGTTCTATGCCATGTGGGACCTCCTTGTTTCCTGATGTCATCTTTCCACCTCATCTGTGGTCTGCCTCTTGATCTCTTTGCATTGTATGGACGCCACCTTCCGATGGCATTGTTCCATCGTCCGTCTTGGAGGCGTTTATTGTGTCCAGCCCATTTCCATTTCAGTTTTGCTGCTTGTTCTATCGCGTCTACTGTCTTTGTTCTGGTTCTGATCCACTGGTTACGTTTTCTATCTTTAAGTGATATACCCAACATTTGTCGCTCCATCGCTCTTTGTGAGTTCCTTATTCTATCCAAATTGGCCTGTGTAAATGTCCATGTCTGTGCTCCGTAGGTGAGCACCGGTATTATACAGGAGTTATATACCTTGCTTCGTCAGTATAGAGGGATTGTTTGATTTTTTAGAACGTAAGAAACTTTGCCGAATGCTGCCCATCCCATTCTTACTCGTCTCGATATTTCGGCTGTTTGATTTTCTGTGTTAGCTCTGATTGCTTGTCCTAGATAGATATACTCATTTACGTGTTCTATTTTTTCTGTTTGTATTTTTATTGCCTCTTGGTCTTCCGTGTTTGTCATTACTTTTGTTTTGTTGAAGTTAATTTTTAGGCCTTTTTGCAGTGATTTTTCATGAAGTTCATTCAGCATTAATTCCAGCTCTTGTCGTTCCGAGGAGATCAGGAGTATATCATCCGCATATCTAATGTGATTTAGGTATTTTCCGGTAATACATATTCCTCTGTTTTCCCAATCTGTTGATTTTATTATGTCTTCGAGGGTCAAGGTAAACAGTTTAGGTGAAATTATATCGCCTTGTCGAACTCCTCGTTTAACTTTTATATTATCTGTTATTAATTTGTCGTCCAGAATTACGGTCATGGTTGCGTTTTGGTAAATATCATGTATCAATTGTCGGTATCTTGAATCTATTCTACTATTGACCAGAGCTTCTTCAACCGCCCAGTGTTCAATGCTATCGAAAGCCCTTTCATAACCAATGAATACAACCTCCCGCTGTACTTAGCATTCGTAGATTATGAAAAGGCTATGATTATTAGTATTAGTAATACTAATTTCAAGGCTTTCTTGTGTGATTTTTGATTTAAAATTTTATTGTTTGTTCGTTGTACCCATTGTTTACTGCTATTTCTTGATGCTATTTAATTCAGTCTCAAAGTTGTATTTTGACACCAGAATTTCTGTTAATCTATGTAACATGCTATGATAGGCTGCAGTTTATGTTATGTAGGATGGGATGATGAATTGTGTATAGTCGTCTTAGTATGGGTATGTTTATAAAATACGGAGAACTGTTTGTTTTTAAGTCTAATAATTTTAAATCTATGCATTGAATTTGTTTTGTTTCTAATGTAATTTCAATATGACTACGGAGTGAATTAATATACGATAAAAATTGGTCAAGCTGCCTGTTAGTTCCTGTAAAAGATACCAGTACATCGTCTACGTATCTCCACCAATATAAAAACTGTTTGAATACGGGATATTTTGAAATATTTATATCTATATGATCCATAAAAATATCTGATAGCAATGGGCTTAGATGATTACCCATTATAAGTACTGCACTGTTATTGACGACAAGTTTGTTGAGGTCGTAGTATATTTTTTAAATATTTTAAAAATACAAAAAAAAATTAAAATGTAGTAACAAAACTGCGTTCTACAAAATCCAAAATAACAAGATAATTAATCCTTGAAACTTAAACCAATTAATCTTCTTACTCTATTAGGCGTAACTCTCAATTATTGTATTTAAAAAATTTTGATCTTAAGTTTAGAGACAGTCTAGACAGCTAAGTCTAAAAACATTTAGTTGTCGTGTTACAGCGGCCCAGATATGTTTTACGCTATACATATCTGGTGACCGAAACGGCTGTTTTATTTTGTCAATGCCGTGATGCTTTAATCTTTCGTTCATAATTCTTGCACGGTGGTCAATAAGGATGAAACTTTCTCCGATTGCAGCCAAAAGTATAATAACTGGTTCTATGTTAATTACTATTTAACTGAGAATAAGCCACAATTAAAGAGTAGAGTTCTCAAAATACAAATAGTAAATTAAACAAATTTTGTTTTTTGTTACATAGTGAAAAATTCTTCTAATGATTTAATTTTTTCTGACTCATTTATATTGACAATTCAGACATACATTATGCATTTTAAAGTAGACGACTTTAAAATGATATTGCCAATATTGTTGAGTTGCGCTCCTGGGACGACTTTACTTATAAGATGTATGTACATTCGATTACATGAAATCAGCTTTAACTTGAGAATATCCGTCAGAAAAAAATCATAGCATGTAATTCGTCTTTAAAAAGACAAACACATGACATGATGACAGTAAAATTCTCCTGTTAGTGATTCCATAGTAAATTATGAGGGAAAAACCAGGAAAAAAATCTCATAATACTATCCCGACATGGTAAGTATTTGTTCGTGCATTTAGTTTCCCCAAGTTAAAGTTGATTTCATGTAATCGAATGAACTATCTTATAAGTAAAGTCGTCCCAGGAGCGCAACTCAACAATATTGGCAATATCATTTTAAAGTCGTCTACTTTAAAATGCATAATGTATGTCTGAATTGTCAATATAAATGAGTCAGATAAAATTAAATTATTAGAAGAATTTTTCACTATGTAACAAAAAACAAAATTTGTTTAATTTACTGTTTGTATTTTGAGAACGATTTCCGAAGTGGGAATTGAAACGTCAATAAACGTATTTTTATCTTTAATTGTTGCTTATTCCCAGTTAAATAGTAATTAATTTATAATGCCACAAGAAACTAGCTTCAGAACAATATCTGGTTCTATAAGCATATCTCTCTATCCCTGAGCCATCATCGTAACATTTGCGGCCATCAAAACAAATACCACCCCAGGCCCATTATACCTCTCTACTCGTTCCCTTAAAACCAAAATATGACCATCGGAATTGTTTATACGCAATCTAAAATCATCTAGAGGTCTGTAGGATAAACAGCTTCTCCATTGATTGTCAAGACGTGGTGTTCTTCAGCTCATAGTCTTCTCAATCTGGGATGTTTCTTGGTTGGTACTGGTTGAGATAAACGTTTGCTTGCTCGTAAGCTGGTCATATGTAAGCTTCCTTTAAGGATTTGGTTTATAATTATTCTTCCAATTGCGTTACGCAATATTCTGTTGCGTCAAAAAGCAGTATATGTTGTGTTCCGTCTAACGATAATTTGTATATTATATCGATCATCAACAGGCTCGGTCGCACTCCATCATAAACAGATAAGTCTATACTATCTGTGAAACCCCAAACGTTGAGCTACTTCACGTTACGTTAACCCTTCGGTGACCCATCTCACAATCTGTGGTATTTGGACAATATCTAAACATCTTTGGGGTATAGTTTATAACTAATAAATAAACTCCATTGCTTAAAACAACTGAACCCATACTTTGTTAATATCAAATGAAAATATACGAGTGAGTGTTAGGGAAGAAGGTCTTATACTTACAATCCGCGAAATATTTTGCGACTGGTTTTGCTGTTTACAAGTTATACAGCATCATCGGGCCCTAAAAAAAACTAAAGATAGATCACATAGGTAAGCTAATATGCATACAACTGAAAAATTCATTTAAAGTGGTACTAAGAATATATGGGACTTACTTAATAGTCAGTTATATAAAAGTATAAAAATATAGAAGGTGGTCAGCAATATATAATATAAAAAGTAGTATAAAGGTCTAAAAATAATGTAAAATTGACACAACAGTAGTTAGCTATATAACGTAAAGTATATTTCAACATGAGTGTAAGACCTTCTTCCCTAACATTCATGCATATTTGCTCACTCCAGCTACCTTTTTATCATTTGAAAATATCATCATTATCACTTAGCCCTTTGCGTCCACTGCTGGACATAGATCTCCCTAATTTTTGTCCATTGTGCTTTATCTTGAGCACTTCTCATCCAATTTCTTGATATTTTCTTCAGACCGTCAGACCAACGAGTATGGGGTATCCTCTACTTCTTTTGCCTAACCTCGGCCTTCAGTCAAGCAATCTCTTCGTCCACCTTTCATCACTGATTTTAGCGACATGTTCGGCCCAGTTCCATTTCAATGTGGCAATTCGGGAAATTTCATCGATAACTCCTGTTCTTCGTTCTATGTCTTCATTTCTAACTCCCTAGCTAGCATTGACCTTTCCATTTTTCTATGAGATATTTGTCAATGTCAATGTCAAAGTTTCGGCACCATAGGTCATCACAAGAAACACACGTTGGTCAAATGTTTTACGTTTTAAAGAAATTGGTACATCGCTTTTAAAGATGTCTTTGAGTTCTCCATAGACTGTCCATGCTCGGTATATTCTTCTTCGTAGTTCGCATGTTTGGTTGTCTCTTGTGATCTTTATTTCGTGTTCAAGATATATGTATTTTTCCACCAGCTCTACTTCGTTGTCTCCAATATTGATATTTCCGCTAGGTACTAGGTTTGTCATGAATTTTGTTTTGGAGATATTTATTTTAATACCCACACTGGCACACACTAACTGAAGTTCATGTAGCGTTTATTTAAATATATACGACTTTAATATACAACTTTTTGCTGACGATATTAAAAAATAAGAAAAGAACGGATGACCACAATAACAAAGTTCATTTTATTTCGTTTAAAATTGATAACAATGTCGGGATATTAATATTATTTTAACCATATTAAATGTTTACAAACTCCTTCCATTTCTCGCGTAAAATATTACTTTAATCCTTAATAGTTGTTGAGTACCTACTGTATAATAAGAAAAGTACCAGACGAGTGGAATATAGGAATCACTACAGAAGTCAGACAAATTAATAACCTGCCGGCAAAGAAGGGCTAAGTCGGATGGGCGAATAATTCGGACTTCAGTCAATAATGATCGTAGATAGAGCAAATAATAATCTTCCACATATACATTAAGTGCGAATTTCGAAGTGATAGACAGATTTGTATACTTGGGCTCCTTATTAACCAACAATGCCGAGTGCTCCTCAGAACTCAAGACAGGCAATAACTGGAACCGCAACAGCCAAATTAATTAAAATATGAAAAGACCGAACAATAACAAAGAATACTAGGCTTAGGTTGGTCAATTACCTTATTTTTCTCATTGCTACATAGACAGCTGAAACATGGATTGTCAATAAAATAAATATATGGGATTAAGATCGAAGCCTTCGAAATGTGGGTCTATAGAAGAATTCTACGCGTGTACTGAACAGAACCTAAATTACTTCGGGCACATAGCTAGAAGATCTGAGACCACGAAGCTATTGGTAATACATAGAAGGAAAGGTAGAAGGTTGAAGACTAAGGGGAACATCTTTAACACGATGGATAGACAGAATGAAGACTCTACTGGAAAAAGCCATCCATATAGCACAGAACTGCAGCCAATGTAGACTGCAAGCCTCCATTGGCTTCGATCTGCCATGTTTAGAGTGTCACCACGCCCTGATAAGGGCTCAAGTAATGAGAAATGAATCTTTTAAATGCTAATTTAATAATTGGTGAACTAGTTAATGAGTCCTGATTTTTTTTCATGTCTATTAGGATACCTAACCGCACGTTTACTTAAAAAATTTTATTAAGTAATTTTTTATTAGTTTTGATTCATATCCAGTGTTTATTCCAATTTGCTCAATGCGACTTCATCATCATCAATGGTACTACAGCCCTATGAAAGAGCCTCGACCTTCCCAAGTCTATTACGCCAGGCAGTCCTATCCATTGCCAACCATTGCCAGTTTACTGCACCTATTTTCTACCATCCTCATCTACACCATCCTTCCATCTGAGTTTTCGCCTACCCTTTTTTCTACTTCCCACGGGTTGTGACATAAGATTCTTATAGGAGGGTTGTTCTGCTGTGATCTTGCTAGATGTCCTGCCCATCTTAGTATTCCTATTCTTATAAGAGATACCAATGCGACTTAATTTACGATTTTAATTAGGTATATACTGATATAGAAATAATCGTTAACCTGGGTATTTATGCGTTTTTTGTTTAAATGGAGAAATGGATCGGTTATGAATTGTACTATAAATATTATGTATTTAAAAGTTTATGACATATAGCTACTATATGCTGCTACAAATAATTTATTTGCTATGATAAAACCTAATTATATTATTTTAGCTCTTTTTCTATATTAACAAAACTGTTCTTTAATAATTGGTAGGAGTTTTTATGCTACATTTTGTTCATATTTTAATAAAAAATCCATAATAGTTTAGATAAATTCTGCATACCGTACACTTTATAGAAAAATATTATGTATGTTAACAAAAATTGCCTTAAGATTACAACCTTTCTTAAGAATACTACCCCATTACCTTTGAGCTAAAATTTCCGTTAGATTGGTTTCGAAGAATGTTTGGCAA